>OX030976.1:2500000-3750000 GCA_943735965.1 Eupithecia abbreviata
TGTCCGTGATGGTAGCGCACCTACACATAATCGAATTCACGTTTATTGTTATGCCTAACATATAAAACATCATTCTTTATTATATTTTTATAAGTACATATAAATATAGATACTCGTACCTGGCTGCCTCTTCTTCGTATATTGCATTCAATCCAGTATTTTCCCGTCTAGCTCTCCTTTTGAGAGCTTGGAACATGGCATTCCTGTATATTATAAACATCATTTATATTACTAACAGATCAGTTTAATCATTATTTTCTGCAGCAAAGCATAAAAAAACTCACCGATTTGGAATCCACGGTGTTGGATCATGGTCATGCTCGCCAGTTACAGGTCCAGCTTGTCCGTTCCTTATAAGAAAGCGAGCAGGGCATCTGTCACTGTGGCAGCGCACAGACGTGGTGCCACCTCTAGTACGTGTAGCCACATAAAAGTGGCCACTACGTGAGAACCACCTGCTCCCCTCACAATAAGGTTCAATTTCAACAGGCTCCATCTGAGACTGAAAAACAATTGAATAATTAATTAACATGAGGCTGTAATCCTATTTTGTATCAGTATACAAATGATTTTATGAGTCATCTAGTAGATAGGTCTACCCACAACACAAGATTCATTGGAAAGTCTCTCAAAGCTATTGGATATAGTTATATTGTTACCGACCTTAGGGACCGTGTCCCCAGGATCCGGCGGCTCCTCAAAGTCCATCAGGAAAAAGTAAAAAAAACTTACCAGATGATATATTATTTACACTACTTTACATACAATAACTAAGAAAATAAATAGCAAAAACTAACTCTTATCAATATTTGCTAGAAAAATTAAATTTTAAATTTTGGTGGGAAAAAACGCGATCCAAAAAAAGGCGGGAAGCATCAAACAGGGCTGTTTGATGCTTCCCGCCTTTTTTCAAAGTAGTTACTTACTGCCATGCCCAACGTTGATTGGTACTCTACTTGGTAGGTATGGAAGCTGCCTCCCTTAACTATTATACTCTTTACTGAAGTTATTATAGTTCGATCCCGAAAGGATCAACCGATTCTGTGGGACCTACTACTTAGTGTGGGTCTTTCGTGCAGTGTGATGCCTGCTCGGTAACAGTCTAACAGACGTTTCACTGACACTGCTCGGCGCTCGCTCAGTCTCGAATTATAATCATTCGCAAATCGTGGCTAAAGGCCACTGTCCGCTGTAGCTATGGGTTCTAAACCGCTCATAGCTAACGAGTTACTGGCGTTTGTTGTGTACGCCATCGACACAATGGATGAGGTGAGCATCATCCAAATCTACGGAGGAGGACGTCAGCTGTGGAAAGGCTTTCCTGTTCCAAACGCTTGGAAAGATCGACCGGATGCCGTCACGCCGAAGAGACGGAGGTGAGAAGAGTCTCCAGGATATCATCACCATCCTGAAGGAGATGGATCCCGACGTGCCCGACTTCGTCGCGAAGGAGCTGCGTAAGATGCCCCCCGTGACGTTCGACCATGTCGATGTGACTAGGCTGCTGAAAGATATTACATCGTTGAAGGCAAGTTTGGCCGACACGTCGTGTTGAAGTTGGAGGTCTCGCAGAACACCATCAGCGAGCTGCATTCTGAGGTAGCGTTATTACGGAGCGCTGCTTCAGTGGACAAATCGCCCGAGATCTCCAAAGTCAACACTCGCCGACGCCGAGGAGATCAAAGGAAGGTGTCAGATAGCGTCGTGTCAGCGTTTTCGACTAGTGCGGCTGATACCGATGCCGATTGCCGTCAGCTCGCCGTGCCCTCCCCGCCCGCACCCCGCCGCTTCTTCGCGCGTGTGCCCGACACATGCGCGCAGAGAATGGAGAAAATGAGGCAGCGTTGCGAATCTGTTCGCGCCCGTGCACCCGTTCCGGCTTATCTTGTGAGAGAAAGCCGCGTGATGCTGTAGGGAGAAGGAAGCCCAGCAGCCGAAACCAGCAGCGTGGCGTTTAAAAAAAGACTTATTTTAATTAACCCTAATTTAATATAAAAAATTACAATGTAGAGACTCGTTCGAAGTGTGAATCGAGAATGCTAAGTTCCTTATAATCTAGGTAAAAGAAGGCATCGCGATTGACGTCATTTACACGAGCCGTTGACTCAGCAGAATGCTCCAAGTCCATTTATATTGAGGTCGGTGCTAGTGCAGCAGTTTCCATACATCAGCCTTGCGTAACACCTCCCCCGAAGAACAGCGACTATTGAAGCTTGTCGTAAATTGAGCTGGGGTTGATTGGGATCAACCCTTCTGGTGACAGGGACGGTGTAGACTCCTTGTAGTTCAGCTTGGCTATCTCCAGAAACTTCGTGTGAGTTGATTGTCTTCACTCGGTAGCGCCGGTAGAATAGAGCTGCGAGTGCGCTTGCACCGAATAGAGTGATGACGGACATGGGTATTGTAGTATGATATAGACTGCGACCGGTGTCCCGTGTTCAAGATCCAATGGCGATTGATGTAGAACTTTCTGATTTGTTTTGTGAAGATAATTCAAATTTATTGAGTTTAATTTGAATGCTGAAGCTGAAGATTATGTCCTGAAGTCGAAGTTTTGAGGCACGTCCAAGATTTTCAGTGCTTGTCCCTTCAGACGATCCTTAGTGTTAGAGATCGTGAATTCGGCGGTTTTCATGAAGCAGTTTTGTGGTAGTATAGCGAGATAACTTCCTTGAAGTGTCTTGTAGAGATCTTGTCCACAGGAGAGATGTACTTTCGTAGAAGTCGGGAAGCTGATACTGTAATGTTTCTCGTCGAGTTCTTCGTACGCTGGTTTTTCTAAGGTGATAGTGGTAGGTGTGCAGTTTCGACTTCGCTGCTGGGTAGAGATGCGTAGCTTATACATCGTAAGTGCATGGAAGCACGACGGGAAATTTATATACTATAACTATCTGATTACCTACGTAGTAAGAACCTAATCTAATTATGGATATTGAATATTTCTCTAAAATCTAAATCTAACACTTATACAAATAAAGGACCGAATGGTGCGTAGTAGAAGCTTCTACTACGCACCAGCAGAACAGAATCCTACAGAATGTTTTAGCCTTTATTAGAGCTCTAATAAAGGCTAAAACATTCTGTAGGTTAACTAATTCCTGGGAAATCGCATCTACGTTATCTGAGAGTACCTACCATAAGTACTTGTGTGAAATGTGCGTATTTTACTAATTCATAGTCCTGGGTAACCTCGGCTCGCTCTATTTTACTCATTAAACGGGTCTTATTCTGATTATCTACAATACTGTCGAAATTTTAGAATACTGAGAGTTCCTATTTTTAGATAAGCTAACGTGATTATTTAATTCAATTGCCAATTTATTTTCGTTATTTTCTAAACGTTTTTATGTTAGTTTTATTGTGTAGCTGAGGGCTGAAGTTATCAATTTGATTTTGAACTGAAATAATTTTATTTTGCAATGCGTTAAGGTCCACTTATTGTAGAAAGGAATGGTAATGAGTAATAATTCTAGCGGGGCCAAGTTTAAAGGGTAAAATACCAGGTCCATCATCAAGGCTTTCAAGTTTTATCTCCTGCATTAGAGCTGGGGCCAGCAACAGGAGGAATATCAGGAGAGTCCTGTAACAAACGGGCGCTTTTAGGGAGACGCTTTAGCCTAGATTTGGCAATGGGACCTTGCTTTTTCTTAGTGCGGGAAGCGAACGGATTTTTCACGAAAATCTGTTGTTCAGGAGAGTATTCATCCTCTGGTTCCCGTTCCTTATTTCGTTGGTCAGTCAGATCTTGACGCGTAGTATTACACATGTCATGAATCGCGTTATTGGATTTAGTCATTTTGTCCTTGTGGCTAGTCATGTAACAAATGCGCCGTAAGGTCTACGTCAAAAGGATCTCGAGGATCGTAATGTCCTGTATCTACCTACTTCTATCGGTTTACACTTAGTAAAACTATGAATACTACTATTGTAGGCCAAAAAGGCGTAGGGCATTAAATTAATTACGGATTCGGATTTTTGTCCCAATTTTAAGATACGAAGATGTTCTAATATCGTAGAGTGAAATATTTCAACAATCCCATTTTCTTTAGGCGTATGGGGAGTTATCTGTAAATAATAAATACGTAATGCTGGACAATTCACACAGCATTATCTAGCCCCATGGTAAGCAGAGCTTGTGTTATGGGTACTAGATAACTGATATACAAAATACAATACATTACATAGATAGATATTTTTTATTATAATAGAAAACGACCAGAGCACCCGGAACAAATATCTGCAAATCGTACTTGTTCCAAAGCGGGAATCGAACCCACAACCTCCTGCGTCGCAGGCGGACCTTCACCCACCGCGCCACATCGGTCGTCAAACTGTTACCATAATTGGAATACCATGATGATTGATGAGTACAAAAGTTTAATAAGGCCTGTACTACACTTACGGCTGTGCCATCTCGTAGTTTTTCCTCATAGTTATAATCATAAGAGGGTATATAAATGTGAATAAAGAATGATTTACTTCCATAATATATAATTTCTGCAACTACCGAATATTTCAAAAAAACCAATGTACCTAATGTCAATGCTCTTCCTAGTATACTTACGAAATCGCTGTGTAATGTGTATGTCTCAGCCATGAACCTGAAAAATTTACCTAAAAATATTTTAACTTACTGTATATTTTACATTATTTCTATTGCCTTAAAGTCTAAATCTCACTGGCAACTTGACACTACGGCCGCTATGAGTAGTTCGTTGCGTCACCTTATCGCCTAATTTCTCGGTACTCGTAGATTAACCTGTATTACTCTCGCGTTCTGTATTCTGTGACATGTCACGGGTTCGATTCTCGCTACCAGATATTCTAATAATGGCTTGAGGTAATGCCTCATTATCAGAATCATTTTCTGCTAAAATATAAGCTGGTTTTACACGATCTATAGAAACGTTTGAAATACATTCATTAATTTAAATTTCAAATATTTTATCTGTCCTATCTAATACTTTGTAAGGACCATCATAAGGTGGTTGTAAAGATTTGCGTACCGCATCATTCCTAATAAAAATATATTGACATTCCTTTAAATCTTTATGCAATAATATTTTCTTAGTTGATTTATTTACTCTAGTCACAGGTTTATAACTATTTATAATTTGTCTTATTTTTTTTACGTAACCTTCAGAATCTATTTTAACATCCTGTGCTTTAATATCATAAAATTCTCCTGGTAATCTTATAGAAGTTTCATAAGTCATTTCAGCTGCACTAACGCCTGTGTCTACACGAGTTGCTGCTCGTAAGCCTAACATCACGGTTGCTAATTCGTCTACCCATGAGTTTAAGGCGTGCCATAAGGGCTGTTTTCAACGAGCGATGCCAGCCAATGCTCTACGGCACCGTTACTTTCAAACAATTATAAAGGTATTTTTACCTAGAATGGAGCTATTAAGTGCGCTGCTCTTATCAGAACTTACCAAAAAAGTTTTAAAAGCTATTTCCGGTATCAACATCAAACTACATGTCAGGTCAGATTCAATGATAGTGTTGGGCTGCTGCACGGTGACGTCACCCGTTGGAAGCAATTTGTGGCAAACCGAGTAAAACAAATATCAGAAGTGATTCCCCCCGCATCCTGGCAGCATGTCAAATCAGAACAGAATCCAGCTGATTGTGCCACATGGGGATTATCAACAAAACAACTATCAGAGCACAACCTGTGGTGGGGAGGTCCCGACTGATTACTATCATACAAAGAAGATGAATCAAAAATCACTTATCAAAATCCTGATATTGAAACGAAGAAGGTAAGTGTAACTGTACATGCCACTTTACAATGCCAGGATAGAGCATTATTTATAAATGAATTGTTATCACACCATAACTCGATAACACGAGCAACGAAAGTACTTGGTTGGGTATTACGTTTCATCAAGTGTGTACGAGCCAAAGCACGTACAAGTACATCTCACTCGCACGACTATGTGCTGACATCGAGCGAAATGAATAAAGGTCGGACATTTATTATCAAACAAATTCAAGGGCAGGACTTTGAAGACGACTTGAATCATAATCAAACAACATGGACATATAGGTTCGAAAAGTACGATTATATCATTGAATCCTTACATTGAGGATCGGGGTTTGTTAAGAGTCGGAGGACGACTGCGTAACGTAGATATCTATCAGCATTTCAGCAAAACATCCCATCATTTTATCATGTCACGGCCGACTCACAGATCTCGTCAATCTAGCATACAGTTATGACTAGGGCTCGGATAAATATGTAAATATATATTTTTTATTTTAGTCATTTGCATTAATTATTTGTTTTTCTACATAAATTATGATGGTTTGGGCTGGAAAATGAGGTTTTTCTATATTTTAGGGTTAGGTAAACTCGTCAGTCGTGCGCTATTTTTCCATCGATGCGCCGCCGTTTTTTAACCCATCGCATCAAAGCGCGGAAAATCTGACAACACCATTAAAAGACAATATTAAAATAATTTCAACCATTGAAAAGAAAATAATGGAGGCAGAAGGCCCTGTTGCTGAAGTGGAAACGAAAATTAAGTTTGTCCTCGAAAAAAATAAAGGATTTACTACGCTACAAAAAATTTACAATATTCTCAGTGGAACACCAAACTGGAATCCAGAGGAAGCATATTCGCCTACAGAGTTGTGTAAATTGAACTTTGGGCCAGTTACTTCCACGTAGAAAGGTCATTCAGTCAATATAAAGCGTTTTTCCGACCAAACAGAAAGGAGCTTCAATTTTGAAAATTTTAAGAAACATATTGTTGTATACTGCAATTTCGAATAAGGAGGCAGAATAAATATTGATATATAAAGAACACACAGCTCACGAGATTTGAACCCTGTCATGTCTTGCATTTATTTGCCTGTACATATCTGCCGCAGAGCCAAATCGCTACTTGCGAGTTTGTTCGAAATTTAAAGTCACGTTACCAAATGAAAAAGAAACAAAATTATATTTTATTTATGAATTGCAATTTAAAGACACAAAACATACAATTTATGTTGGAAACTTCTAAACATTTTAAATAAAATGGAAAATTATAAATTACGTGTAGTTTTTATCTCCCAATCAGGCGGCAGGATTCGAACCCACATACATAGGGATAGAGGGGTACATATGTGACGCCCACTGTACTTACCTACTATTATTTAGTCTGGTACTTAAAGTTATTGTCTATTGCGCTCATTAGGCCTATGTCCAGCAGTAAATAAATAAATAATGCTGGACAATTCACACAGCATTATCTAGCCCCATGGTAAGCAGAGCTTGTGTTATGGGTACTAGACAACTGATATACATAATACAATACATTACATAGATAGATATTTTTTATATGAAAACAACCAGAACACCCGGAACAAATATCTGCAGATCGTACACACAATTGTTCCGAGGCGGGAATCGAACCCGCAACCTCCTGCGTCGCAGGCGGACCTTCGCTCACCGCGCCACATCGGTCGTCGTAGCAGTGGACTACTATAGGTTGATGATGATGATGACAGTTTATGTAATTTTACATATTTATGTAAGAAGCGACCATGTTTGTTAGAAAACATAAAAAAATACTTCAAAACAAAATAAATAACTATTTAGGTATAGATGCAGGATAAGCTAAGTATCTTCTTTTGAATAAAATGTGGCTTGCCGAATTTTCGCAGAGGAATATTTACAAGGATATGATGTATCAAGAGACAAGTAATTTTACTCATCCTGTCCCTGGATACGTATTAATTTATTTTGCATTATAAAAGTTGTTCGATGTCCATACTGTCACTCCACAGTATAAGGCTCTAGACAGACAGACCGCATTTCAA
Organism: Eupithecia abbreviata; assembly: GCA_943735965.1. Taxonomy (NCBI): domain Eukaryota; kingdom Metazoa; phylum Arthropoda; class Insecta; order Lepidoptera; family Geometridae; genus Eupithecia; species Eupithecia abbreviata. Next base: position 2,507,813 of record OX030976.1, read on the forward strand.
CTGCAATCCAACCGCAAATTGCAGTTCATTTGCAGTTTGAATGCAGTTGACACGAGTGGTTGAAAGCTGATGTACATGCGGATGCCAAGGATCTATTAGATTACCATAAAAATAAAACAAAAACCCACATAAATCGGCATAAATTGGCAGATTTTCGCGATTTTCACAAAGCATAATTAAAAAAAAAAATATTATATATATCACACAATTTACGGAATACATATAAGTAAAAATACTAATTATCAGAATACATTATAAATATTCTGTAATGTGATAAATCAGCAAAGCAAAATATGCGCAACATGAGAACGCGTCCCAATCAATAAATTACGTATTTAATACTGGACTCGGACCGTAATTTAGTTCCTTCCTACTCATATTTTTCAACCTGTACAGGTGCCAAACGCTTTCAAATTATATTATTAGGTACCTTTCATAAACTGAGAACATGCAGCGCCACCTGTTACATTTTTGCCGCAACCGCTGCATTTATTTATCAACATTCTGTGTCAATGTGTGTCAAGAACTCAAGTAAAGCCACTCTTCAATTTATTTAGCAATCGAGCAAAGTGCTTGCAGTTTTAGGGGGTCGAAAACAGATGGCGTTACTTGGTTACTATGATAGCATTAACGAATATACAGAGAAAATAGAATTATTAATAAATATGAATTAACAGGCAAGGTTTTATGGCTATGTACCTACTTTTGTTACGTTACATGTGTTGTTATAAAATTGATGTGTGACCTACCTCTGCGAAACCCAAAACTTAATAATACCTACCTAGGAACAATACGATCTACATAAATCTGAATTTCTTGTGAGGTACAATTACCTTCCCACTCATTTACTCAAAAAATACTAAATAAAATACTTGTCATTGTATTAATGGGTAGGTAGGTGAAATAATCATTAATTAATCATCTAACTGCCAAACTAAGTTCGACAGGTGTGTTTCTGATTTTTTTATTTATTTAATCTGTGGTTTTTGTTAGATTACAGAACGGGACAGTAACATTTTTAATCTGTATATGCATCTAACGAAGCATAGGCTTCCAACCAATCACAAGCACTGGTCAAAGTTGCCAAGTCTGTGATTTCCAGGCTGAACATGACTGACACGTAACAAGAACTTTCAGCCGTGGAAAGTCTGTACATGGATCTCAGTACAGTTTGGACACACTTTCCAAGGTTGATCAAAACTGGGTCGAAAGATACAGGTTGTAAGTTAATATTACGGGTCAGTTATGAACGGCCCGGTAACCACAGCCATTTGTAAGCAAATTACCAGGCTGCGCAGTACAGCCTGCTGAATCCGTGGTCGTATTTTCCAAGTCTGTACATGCCATGGCCGGCAGTTATATGGACTCACTGAGTGAGGAGTTAGAAAAAAAAATACAATCGGGAGAAAGAGGCAGTTCAGAGATGCCAACTGGCACCTTTCTATTTGTTGGTTGGTGGGTACAGACCGGCTTACAATTGAGCGAGCGAATGCCGCACGTTCATTGGATTTCACACACCCACTAAATAAAACACGCAAATCTGCACAATTGGAACCTATTATCAGAAGATATTATATCAGCCACATCAATAAACGCCTTCAAGAATACACTCGACAACTCGTTACGAGACAAAATAAAAACTAAAAAAAGTTACGCAACGAATAAATTCAACACTGTGTAAATAGACACATCAGCCACATGCTGCTCGTTTATTTATCAAACAATAAATAAATAATAGCGTAAGAATTTTCAATTTTCTGTTTTGTTTTTATCGTGTTACTTATATTCGACGAGTGATGAAACTACAAAATGTTGTTATTTTTAGCTAGAAAGCGCTTTGTTGGCAGCATTCAGTTTGCTAATGTAGCATTGTTAGCTGATTTTGGTGACAAGTAACAGTGGCATATATCGACTCAGATCATCATCAGATGTCATTAACTGACAGACTAGCTAGGTACCCAGCCAGCAGCTGATCTTGAAAATCACCTATCAGCGCAACGCGATATTTATGTAATTTTATATTTTTACACGGTGAAACATCTCTTCCGAGGTAATCGACGGTCTTTTTACTTCATATTCGATTACAACAATTTAAAGAAGAAAGAAGCTCACCAACGGGTTTGTGGTTACAGATGATGCGTAGTATAGTAATAGGATCGCTGGGGGCAGCCGCTTTTATACCATCGGTGACTGCGGCGACTCCGATTTCGGTCGAACCGAAAGCTCCCGCCTGCCCAAAGCCCATGAAGCCTTCCGACCTACCAATATACGAAGCCCCGCATGCTGAATACGCAGAGTAAGTAAATTACAAAAAAACAAGACGCTCTCTATTCAAAACAAAATTGGGCCTTTGGACAAAAATATGGTCCACTAAGAAAAGAGGCCCAACAATGGTTTGAGTGGGTTATCTTATATTACTTTATGAAGACCATAATAGTATAATAGCATAAGATGCCGATATCCGTTATCAGTTTGTGACTTAGGACTGAAAGACATTGTTTTACTTATGAAAAATTGATAAGATTTTGATTAATTCAATAAATAGATTTAATTCACAAACATAATGAAGAAAACACGATACAATTGTTTTTCAGATATGTACAAGAGCAAGCCAAGGCTAAGAAGAAGAGCTTTATAAGAGGATTGTTACTCGAACCTATATCCATTGTGAGACAACAAGTGCAGAATGTGTGGGAACAGACAGACATCGTCAAAAACACTGTACAAGACAGCTACCATGAACTGTCGGATAAAAGTGAATGTTTGTATCTTATCATTTTATTGATCTGCTTTATTAGAGTTGTAATTGTTGAAAAACGCAGTAAGTGTATGTGCCTAAGAAATGAATAGGTGATATCGGGCTATTATATGGTGCCATGTAATAGGTGAGGTGACTAAGAATTATAATTATTTTAGTAGTGGGTATTCTTTGATACCAAATTCATGTATTTTGTAAAACAATTTTCTTTGTACTTATCAAATGTATACAACTTACTGTAAAAAATATTACTTGCATAGCATAACATCGTTTTAGCCACTAAATGATTTCAGGACCACTCTTGGCCTTAACACTTTAACTGCGGTTTTTTTTCGACGACTGCGATCTTTTTTTTAACCTATAAAATTCGTGCTGCCGCTCTACACAGCGGTTGTGTTGCGCCGCACATGCGTTTCGTTCGAAAAATATTACGGCTGTGCTGAGTCACACAGATCTGTATTTTCTCAGCCGCTGCGCTAGTGTGGATTTACGCATATTAGTCACTTGTAGAAAACACATACCGTGTGATTTCAGCAGTCAAAGTGTTAAGGCGAAGGTACAAGCAAAACTAGCTAACGCAAAGCAAAAAGTTAGTAAAGGAAATCCTTTACTTATGTTTGCTAAATTTGCTATTAATTTTTGGTGGCTGAACGTTATTGTCATACGAATTTTCTGCATAACCTTAACCAAACTTGCCGAAGCATTAAAAAACTTCTAATATATTGTCATATGAATTTTCTGCATAACCTTAACCAAACTTGCCGAAGCATTAAAAAACTTCTAATATATTGTCATATGAATTTTCTGCATAACCTTAACCAAACTTGCCAAGGCATTAAAAAACTTCTAATAAGTATGAGGCGCGGGATGGCGAGATTTTCAAGATTAGTCCTGTTTAAATGAAAAATAGTGGTGGCGCTTTTTCTACTTATACCTTCGCCTTAAGCCGTTGCATCTACTTAAACTGCCATGTCAGAAATGCATGATCGCGCAGTCTATTCGAATTTATTACAAATTGAAAATATGTTGAGGACATTCTCGGACGAAAATCTTACCGTAAGGTAAGATACCCCACTAATATTATAAATGCGAAAGTTGTGGGTGTTAGCCAAAGAGGACGCCAAACTGAATGGATTCGGCTGACATTTTGCATATATTAATATCTGGAATAACTATTACTATAAATTATAATATATACTTCATCATCATCATCAGCCTATATTAGTCTACTGCTGGACATAGGCCTCCCCCAATGAGCGCCATAGCGCCCTGTCTTCAGCTTGACGCATCCAGCATCTACCTGCAGTTTTTCGCAGGTCGTCATCCCACCTGGTCGGAGGGCGTCCTACACTACGTTTACCGAGTCGTGGTCTACATACATACTTATTACTACTAATATTGTACATTTTATTTAAAAAAACGCACGTTAACAGACGGAAGCTAGTTAATAAAAAATATATTTAATTTACATTGGAGGTACCCAATGTCCTAGTCCAGAACAAAAACCTAGTCTCGTTCGTAATAAGATATTACGCCGTGTCTGATCTGGCTCTAAGCTTACTTTCTCCACAGGGGTGTTCCACTACCTTCGCGAGGAAGACAACAAAGATGTCCGCTATGGAGCAGTGGTGATGGGCGGTCTTACAGGATTTATATTCGGCCTGAGAGGCGGCATTATCAAGGTACCTACTTGCCTATATCTTGTCTACCTGAGGCATGTTTTATAGGTACTTTCTTATTCGTTAAAAGCCGCCACACAACATGAATGAATGAACACTTTATTTTACCCAAAATAACACCTTATATCTAAATCTTACATAATAACAGTATTGTACTGTTATTATGTAAGATTTAGATATAAGGCGGCCTTATCGCTTAAAGCGATTTCTTCCAGGCAATCAGGAAGAAAATATAAATATATAATATAAATTTACGTGCACCGCGCCGCCCCACCGCCCGGTGGAGTATGTGTAGTCTTTTATATCAATTCGTATGATACAACCCGCACGACTTCGCCTCCGGCCCGGCCGCGGCTTCTGTGTGTGACGGCTTCAAAAATGGTGTTATGTCATTATCATCGTCACATATTATCATCACTTATACATAACTATAAAAGTCTTGTATTGTACCTAATTTTTCTAATAAAGTATTTATTTTATTTTTAAAAACGCTATCAAAATTTAAAGTTTTTAAGAGTTGGAATAAAATAAAAGAATCACCTTTAATGTCATACATAGGCTAGCATTTGCTTGCTACATTTGTACAGAGGCACTTAGTACTTACCAGGAAAGGAACTTAATCAGTTTTTCCCCCATTTCAGAGGTTGGTATACACGAGTGTCGGTACAACAGGCATGGGTCTGGTCTGCTTCCCTGAAGATACAAAGGAAATATTGGACAACAATATCGCGTTTGTTAAGCAATACATGAACATTGCCTATAACTTCTTTTATGGAGGTAAGAATAGTTCGTGTAGTCGTGAGATCATATAAAATCTATCTAAATATACACAAATGTATGGTATCACACAGTATGAATTTTTTAATTCGCTTTTAAAATTAAGTAAGTTTATTTTGTATGTAAATTTTAAAACCGACAAGATAAAGACGACGACATCTCCAAAGCCCTTAAAGCGTTCAGTCGCAATTGCTTTAAAGTGATGCAGATTTCAGTACCTATTCATGCAATTTCTTCAAGATAATCCATACCATAGAATTCAAAGGAGCTATCAAAGCAGGTTCGATTCCCGCTTCACTCCAAAAAAGTTGAATCAAGTAGAAGGCGGCAAGACATATGCACGGCGCAAAATTGTCCTAAAATCTTCACATTCACCAACATGGCCAAGTCGTCAAATGTAAGGCCTTTTCTAAAATCGATCTCTTTCAGGCTACTATTTTATTTATTTATGTATTTACCAGTAAAGCCAGGCGATCCGCAGCTAGAGCTTAAGTTCCCCGAGCTGACCTTCCCCAAGGATCTTAAGGAGCTATCAGACATGACCATGTCTATGGGCTGTACCATCTACCGCGCTATCATGCCGCCACCGACGAAAGAGGAAACTAAACCTTCGGAGAAGAAGGAATAGGTAGAGTTTAGATTGTAGGTGGCGTTGTATGACACTTTATAATGCTCCTGGTTAATGAGAATGCTATTATTTAACCTATTAACAATGTCATTTTATACTTTCTTTGTTCTACAGTTTGTTGTATCGTTTGTTGGCCTTTGCATGTTCAATTTTACTTGGTTTGTTGGGTATTATTTTTTATAAGTTCTTGTTTTGTTTGCACTTTTGTAAGACTAAGATAGCTAAGTATTAAAGTGTGACGCATCTCTCTCTGCTTTTTTTTCTTTGATTTATTAATGTAATCGTTTGAAAAAGGAACATAAAAAACATTTGCGCCTAAATATTGGAGTCGGCTTTGTTAAGTTTCTGCCTATCCTCAGAAATGCAGTAAACCTTCTTATCAAATTATATACATTATTTTTTTCAGATTACAGTGAAAAAGACAAAAAACAAGTAGACGATTAACTAGTACCTAACATAAACAAGGACGGTGGGTATTTAGATGTTTATTCAAAGCCAATCATTAATAATGCATAAGCCTATAAGAAAAGCTAAATTCAATGCTCTTTATTGCAAGCCATGAGAAGCCATGCTAATAGGTCGGTCATACATAATTATATAGATCTTCAAGTAACATAATAAAGTATCGATGATGCGCCCTGCTAGGCCCCTGCAATATTTTTGCTAGGTGGCAAATTATAAGTTCTAAGTTTTAGGAAGCATACACACAGATACGCTTATGAAGAGGGTTCTCAATCTCACACCTTTCTTTCCTCAAAATAGTCGTAATGTTTGTTTTTACAATGATATTCAGTATTACTTGATGTTTTTGATTCCCCGCCATCTTCACCTAGTGACGGCATTTTTTAGGGTTCCGTACGTAGGGTGATAACTGGATCCTATAACTTAGCCTCCGCTGTGTGTCAGCAGGCAGTATCTTATAAACCGTAATTTTCACATAATATGTGTTATAACAACAAATAATAATACTTAAATTTGTTAATAAAGGGGCCAATTTCCATACCAAGTTGACTACCGATAACGCGAAGTAACTTCTTACTTGATTACTACGCTTGAATGGGTGCCCGCGTCATGGCTTTATGCTGTATTATTATTTAAGGGTTCCTTTTGTGAAATACCTAGTTATATACGATGGTACAGAACCATCCGTGTTCGAGTCACTCGCTCTTGGCCGGTTCTTTTCACCAACTGATTTCTAAATGTACCCTTTGTCTCTTTTGTTCCAGCCCTTCAATCTAGCAGCTGGTTTTAACAAAACCAGTGAAGATCCTGTAATTATATAGTTATTTATTATTAGCTAGTCTCATACAGTGCTATTTTATCGTTGTCCTAAAGTATGTTCGAAATAAATTGAATAAACAAATTATATTTTTGAATTGTTACTATTTTGTTTGAAGGAAACCTAAACCTACCTCTGTCCTCCTAAAATTAAAGCCTAGGTAGGAACCTACTAGATATTTACAGAAAGTCTAAGGATTGGGTCTGTCTCTTATGAAATAAAATAAAACCACGACATTTAACCATTTAGCTTTATTAGCAAAAAACTGTTTTTAGCTACAGGTACAACTTAAGCAAATATCATCTCCTCCCTTCTCTTCTTGGTAACCACTGTGCCCGGCTTGTGCTGAGCCTCAGGATGGTTCATCAGTTCCGGCGGGCAGGTGGACACAGAGCTCGCCAGCAAGACCTGCTTCAGATCATAGAAGAGACCAGAATCTTCTTTAGTCACGAAAGAAACTGCCTTACCAGTCTTACCCGCACGACCCGTTCGACCAATACGATGGGTGTAGTCCTCAATCGTCTTCGCCATATCGTAGTTGATGACCATACTGACGTCTTTGATGTCGATACCACGTCCGGCGACGTCGGTAGCGACGAGAATGTCTTTCGAACCATTCTTAAGACTCGCCAGAGCGAAGTCACGCTGTTCCTGGCCTTTACCACCGTGCAATGTGCAAGCGTTGAAGCCCAGCTTCTCCAAACCTTTGGCCAGCACATCAGCACCTTTCTTCTGGTTGACGAAGATTATGATGGGCGGTTCCACTCCGCATTGGAGCAGTTGCGTCAGCTTCCTACGTTTCTCGTTCTCACCGACCATGTTGACGACTTGTTCTGTTCTATCGACAGGTTTGCCGACCGATCCAATGTAGACTATGGCGGGTCTACGTAAATAGGTACGCGCCAGGCGCTCCACAGCCGGCGGCATGGTAGCTGTGAACATCACAGTTTGTCTGTACTTCTTCTTCGTGTTGTAGTTCGCTAGAAGGATGGAGGCATCTTCCGCGGCGTCTGTATCTGGCTTGATGTTGGAAACAGGCATGAATTCCAGAATCTTTTGCACGTCTGGCTCGAAACCCATGTCTATCATACGATCGGCTTCGTCGAGGACGACGTAGGTACAGCGGTTTAGGACCAAGTACCGGTTCTCAAGAACATCGATAAGTCGACCAGGTGTGGCTATAACTATCTCACATCCAAGCCTAAGTTTGAAACCTTGTTCTTCTCTCGAGAGACCTCCCACTACTACAACAGAGGTGATTCCTAAAGGAATACCGAACTTGTTTGTTTCTTCTTCAATTTGCTGAGCCAATTCACGTGTTGGCGCTAGAATTATCGCGTACGGCCCTTGATCGGCGTCTTCCATACGTTCTTTCTTGGGAAGTGACTGGATCCAAGTGAGTAAAGGAATGAGGAAAGCTAGCGTTTTACCAGAACCAGTTTCAGCCACACCAATTATGTCTCTGTTCTGTAATCCAATTGGAATAGCTTGCCTTTGAATAGGAGTTGGACTTTTGTATCCAACTTTGTTAATAATTTCCATGATGTCTTCATGGAAGCCACCTTCTTTCCAGTTTCTTATGGGGTTGGGGATCCTTCCCCCCTTGATGGTTATGTTGTAGTCTTCTCTGAAAATACGCCAATCTCTCTCAGTCATCTCATCATGGTCTTTTTCAGACCAGTGCCGGTCATCCCACTTCTGTTTATCTTCCTTCTTTTTTACTTTTTTCAGGCGTGATTTTTCTTGTTCCTTTTCCAGTTCTGTCCTCCTTTTCTCCAACAAGTTGCCATAGAATTTGCTGTGATCCTTCTTTTGAGATTTGATATCAATGCCAGCAATGTGTCCACGTCCAAAGAACTGAACCTGATGCCTTTCTTTGTATAGTGTGTTGTAGTCATTTGAAGTGTCCTCAGAAGCATCCCAATCAAATACAAACTTCCTGTCATTAAGTCTCCTCACTCTGCGCTTCCTTTTGACGATGCCCAGATAACGAGCTTTTATTGCTTCTTCTTCCCTCTCCTTGTCTTTAGTTTTGGAAACATCATCATTTCTGTCCTTTTTATCATCTCCACCTCCACCTCTACGATCATTTTGTTGATTTTTTCTTTCTTCAAACCTGCGCTCCCTTTCTCTTTCCCTCTCTTCCCTCCTCTCCCTTTCTTTCTCTCGTTCTTTTTCCCTTTCTTCTCTATATCTTCTTTCTTCTTCTTTTTTGGAGGATATAGTCAGATCTATAGTGTCAATAGGTTTTTCAACATTTGCTCTCATGGCTTCAACTTGCTCTCGACGTCGCTCCAAAGCTAGTGCAGCTCTCTGTTCCTTAGTTAGAAACACTGGTTTACTTCTAGCCTCTTCCTCTGCTTTCTTCTTAGCAAGAAGTTCCTCCAGGGATAAAGGTTCACGCTTTACCGATTTAGTTTCTTCTTTTCTAAGTTCTTCGGTTTCTTCTTCTTGCTGTTTGCTCACGTCATCTCTTTTACCCCTGCTCTTCTCTTTTTCATCGTGACGCCGATCTTTCTCATCGTGACGTTTCTCTTTCTCGTCCAGACGTTTATCTTTTTCATCGTTTCGCCTATCTTTGTCTTTACCATCCCGCTTCTTGTCTTTTTTAATTGGGCTTTTCGGACGATCTGCGTCCTTTTTGGGACTTTTCTCTCTATCCCGTTTGGGGCTCTTAGCCTTCTCGTTCTCTTTCCGAGGACTCTTGGCCCTGTCGTAATCCCTTTTGGTAGGGCTCCGAGATCTTTCACGGTCCTTTTTAGGGCTTCTTGATCGTTCTCTGCGTTTTGTTTTATCCCGATGACTTTCGCGTTCTTCGTAGCGGTCTCTCTCGCGTTTTTCTCGAGAGCGTGACCGCCTACGTTCCGGACTCTTGTCCCTCACCATTTTTGTGTAATTGAGTTGACTGTAGCAGTAAAATTAAAATGTTTTGTTTGCTTGCGGATTTCAGGATAAATGTGTTGTGACGATTTTGTATTGTAGGTCAATTTTTTTGTGACTCATGTCAACGTCAAATAAATAAAATTAACCTGACAAAAAAATGCAAGGCATTAGCTGTGGGGCACCAAGCTATTTACACATAACGTAACGCGCGTTATCAGCGTTATGACTGTCCAATACGACACCACTACTGGGTGAATTTACTTATACTCTAGATTTAGTTATTTTGGTTTTATTTTCTTCGTTGTAATTCTATTTTCTTTTTTGTAATTATGTGTTTTTTATGGACCTTTGTTGTCTAATAATAAAGAATTTGAATTGAAATTACGGTAATTTTAGCGCGAATAACGCGTGTTAAGGCACATTTTTACGCGAATAACTCGTTGACTGAAAAGACTGAACTGAAAAAACGTTTTTCGCGTTTAATTTACGCATTTATCGCACAAAAAATTAGCGTAATAACGCTGATAACGTGCGTTACGTTATGTGTTAATGGCTGTGTACATTTAATCTATGTGTACATCTATGACAACTATTTCTACAACTAAGCATGGACTAAGCCTAAGATCAGAGTCAAAGTGTATTTTCTGCGTCCACGTGACTTTTTTAAAATTCTTTTTCATTCATTCATCAATCAATCTTCTAATCATCTTTTTCATTCATACAAAAAAAAGTTTATTTTTGTTTTGTTTGTACGTAGTGGGGTGAGATGGGATCCAAGGATAGTATTACAATGTCTCAATATTTAGTTATTTTGGATAGTTGGGCTGCAATGGGAATCCTTCCGACATTGCTTGCAGCATCTTCTGCGATAATTATAGGGGCTACTTCTATTTTTATAATCCGGTATTACCGAAAACATGCAAAATCCAAAGCGCGAAAAGCTGTCGAAGTATTCAACTATTTGGAAATTAATATTGTAACTACAGTGGCTAACTGCGACCATGTAGTTTATGAACTACGCAAGTAAGAACATTGAATTTTTTTCTTTATCCTAAAGAATATAGTTAAGTCTTTAAAAAATATAACCTCTACCTCTGTATATTAATATCTACACTACTTCACCCATAGGTAGACGAGATTGCCTAATATTTCGTCATTTGATACGAGTTTAGATAGAAAAGGTACAGTGACTATAAAGAAAACTATAAAATAAGTTACCTATACCTACTCTGTAATGTTTTATTTTATTTATAAAAAAGGGACTCACCTCTATAATATAAAACACAAGAAAGACACAACTAGATAATGTCCTATGTTATGCTGTGTTTTGTATATTATTACAAATCCTTCCAACCAAAACAAACCAGTATCTATTCAATAATAACTTGCAGAATCTAACAATACTATTATTTTTATGACATGCAGAGATATAAATTGTAAAACCTATATATAAACATACATGTTTTTAGGTATATATATAAATTATAAAATGTCATAAACATAGTTACTACTACTTATATTTGTATGTAATGTTAGCATGCCAACCCTTTATTTAAAACATGTGTTTCCTGGTTGGCAGGTAGAAAATGCCTCGGCATTAAGCCCACCCTTTGTAATTTTAATAGTGCAATAAAGTTTAAATAATACATACAATTATTGTAAGATAAAGCTTTACAAGACTGTAAAGCTTACAGTTAATGACAAAACATAACTAACTGGCTTAATTTAATAATGTGGTGAATTGACTGTCTCTCTTAATATTAATTAAAGTTGTGAAACACTTTTCATAGCTATTATTTCTGTTTGTGAATTTTAAATTAACTATTTATTTATATATTTCCGATAAAAAATATTTTTATTCTTGCCATGTAACAAAAACTAATAGAATAGAATAGAAAAAACATTTATCGGTATTATGTAATATATATCATTCCATAGTATAATTAATAAGGTATATACTTTAGGGTACATACTTCCCGTTGACCTATCCATATAATCATGACCTAGTCATATAATTTCATGTCTTGTCAGTCATGAAATTTGGCATGAAGCAAGGTCTTATAATTATAGGGAAACCATGGTGCGCAGGTTCAACTCACACTTTACATTTTATTTTTTGATGTTGAAATCACCCACTACACAAAATTATTTTCATCAAACAGTACTGTACTTTTCGTTTTAAAAATAGATGTACGTACATACATTTAATAAAAAAATATAATATATTTTTTATAGACGGAGCATGAAACACAAGGCCCTAGGGTTTGACTGTGAATGGGTGACGGGCAGCGGAGGACGACACCCGGTCTCCTTGCTCCAACTATCTTCTTTCGATGGTTACTGCGGCATATTCAGATTGAACTGCTTCCCTCAAAACACTATTCCTAACTCATTGCAAGTATGTAATATCAGTTTTCTATCTACTTGAAAATGTCATAGAAGAGAGAAAGTCCTAAATTTCTTCTTCTATGACATTCTGATATGAACTTTCAGTAAGGATCCTCGCCTATACTGCCTACCTATATTTACTGCATGACCTATTAAAAATATTGCAAAACAAGAGCCTATCCTACCAATGGTGAACATATCAACAATGGTAGTCCTATACAAAGTAACACAAAATATGTGACCTTTTTTATATGGATGTTGGGCACATATTAAGGCAAAAGGTACTCACGCTTAACCAATAAAATTTTTAATGCCAAAATAATTTCTCCAAAAAGGATCTGGTGTTTCAAAAGAATACGTGAACTGTAGTTCACGTATCTCCTCACACCTGTATCTCCTCTAGTGCCCCACTACTGTTCCATTAAAAAAAAAACACTGTATATCCTGAATATACACAACAATAAAATTGAAAACTAAGGGATTCAGTCAGTTTTTAGTTTCTTCAAAACAATTAAATTATTCAAGTCTTTATTTAATTTGAATGTAATCTGCCAATCGCCTCGCTTTTTACATAGGTGTGTTATATGACAGGGCCATAAAATCTGTCAAACAAACATTCATTCATTTATTTATAAGCTGAAAAACAGAGTTTATTCATCCATTCCATTCAGGATCTTCTAGAATGCGAAGACATCTACAAGATAGGCGTAGCTCCGACTGGTGATGCTAGATACATCGCCGCGGACTATCAAAGCACTGTGCGAGCGACCGTCGACGTGAGATACATTGTGGAGATGTGTGGTTATAAGGGAGGCGGGCTCGGCGCTATGTCGGAAGACTTGCTGTATGTCGCTCTGAACAAATACTGGAAGGTAAGAGCAAGTTATTTTATTTTAATTTTTCGTTTATTATAGTTCAAACGTATGCACCAACAGAGAGCTAAAAACCGAGTACCTTGGAGGAGGCTTTCACCGCTCCCGGCGGTCCTAACATTACCTAAGTAATAGGTGATTTAAAAAGTTTTTATGTAAAAAAATAGTAGGTATACTTAAGATTTTTTTATTAACATTGTTAACATTAGTTTTTTGGAACAAAAACCTCTTTTATTTTTGCACAAACAGATTACAGTAGTTACCTACTGTACGTATTCTTAAAGATAACAGTAATATAATTTTGTATACACCAATCAGGATGCCATTAATAGTAACATATTATTTATATAAAAAAACATTTATTATTAATTGTTATAAAAAACACAACAACAGACGCTAATTTGTTTATGAAGATAGATAGATAAAAAATATTTGGTATTAAAACACCCACATACAATTAACATAGAGATACAATATAGAACAAAAGTACAATAGGGTTAATAATTAAAACGAGCAATTCATAAAAGTAAGTACTGTAAATATGTGTGTGCTGCAGTACAACAGATAGGCCATGGCTCAGCGATATTGTAGTAGGTAGGTACATAAAATATCTTGGATTCTGAAAGCTATTAAAGCGGCTAAATATGATTTCCTCTTCTAGGTTCGCTGCAGTGATTGGGAAGTGCCCGAACTATCTCCCGCGCAGGTACACTACGCGGCCTCCGACGCGCACGCGGCCATACAAATATTCGTCAAAGCTCTCGAGAACTACAACAAACGAAGTTTTGCCTTCTGGAGGAAAACAACTGACCTATGGGAGAGAGTCGACGAGATCTGCTGGCAGTATAGTGATAGGAACTATAAGGCTGCGAATAAAAACACGCAAAGAGTTGAGGGTAGGTAAGTGTTGGTATTTCTTGGTTGATGGTTATAGAAGCTCTAGAAGGTAGTTCAGTTACATATATTTTCGTTTTTCCTTCATCCACATCTAAATTCTTCCTGATACGTGTCTCTTACGATTCTGTAATTCTGTATAGTACACACAAGACTTAAAAATAACTTAATCAAAAAAAATATGTACATGGCGAGCTTAACCCTGCCTGAGTAAGAGTTTTCTTCCAGCAAACCTTAGGTTTACTACTTCTATACTTTCTCGTAAAAGCTTTATTTTGTGTTAACAAGTGTTTCACTGAACTAGCAACCTACTAGAGCTTCTATACTGGTGACCCCGACGTCGATTGATGACGGTGTCGCTGATGATGATGGTGCGGCGGTCGCTACACTAGTAAAGTCTGCTTTTCACAATGGAATATAATATGGAGGATGTCCCGTAACTCGACGTTAACCCGAAAGTGGAGTTGGGTTCATGACAACGCAGAAAAACTAAAATGATGAGACTATATCCAATGGTTTCTGAGTTATAGGCTTTTTACTGAAAATCATAAATTGTGTGACTAGTGACTACAGGAAAACTAGGTGTCATTTGATTCAGATGTGTGGGTCCAATCTGTTCGATTACAATTTATTTATTTAGAATGAACAGACTTTATTAGGTGTTTTTTTTACACCTTGGGTTCCATTATTGGAGATTTAGTACGGATCCCTAACTTTTTAAAAATATAATACATAAGCCTATGTTCACCCCGGATAGTGTAGCTTCCCAACGGTGAAAGGATTTTCCCAATCGGTCCAGTACTTTCGGAGCCTATTCATTACAAACAAACAAAAAATCAAACATTTTCTCTTTATAATGCGATAAATGTTTGGTTGTTAATAGCAGTAAGAAGAGTCACAAACGCGGCGGCACGGGACCGAAGCACGAGTACCGCGGTCACATCGCGCGCTCGAAGCCTCTCTACCACAACTGTTTCTTGCAAGCGCCGGATGGCGAGCTTCTGTGTACCTGCGACGTTGATAAGGCTAACTGGTAAATGAACATTTTTTTTTACCGTGGATAGATCTCCGTTTGGCAACAATCTCACCTGACGGATAGTGAAAATGTGGCTGACGATATATCAGAAAGGTCTAGAAGATACATGTCATTTACTCTGGTCTTGAAGAGACTAGGGTTGTAATTGACCAGGAACACAGTAGCTGGCACTGGGAGCGTGTTCCAATCCCCAGCGGCACGAACCGAATATTAAGCTTATAGATACGAATGAAGGTGGATAATACCCGTTTTTTATAATTGTAAACATATTAACGTATTATCTAAGTTTCTATTTCTGTATTGTTTTCTGTTTTCTGTGATATAATAGTGTTTATCTATCTATCTATCTATCTAACGTTATCGCTAACTTATAAAAGTTTTGTGGCACACATTTTTCGGACAAATATGGACCCTCATATATAAAATGTGTTTACCACGAGCACGTTGTGTATAGGTTATAGGTACTCGTATAATTGTCAAGTCATGAACAAATCAAGCTTTTCTTATTTAGTTGTAAAAGTGACAAACCACAGATTTATGTTTTAGACAAATGCATCTGACAACATATTTATGTGTGTTGTTTATGTATGAGTTATGCTCGGAGTTTCTCTGAAGGATAGGATTCGTAACGAATACATCCGACAGAGAACCAAAGTTATCGACATAGCTCTAAGAATTAGCAAGCTGAAGTGGCAGTGGGCCGGCCATATCTCGCGAAGAACCGACGGCCGCTGGGGTAAACGTGTTCTTGAGTGAGACCACGACTCGGTAAACGCAGGACGCCCTCCGACCAGGTGGGATGACGACCTGCGAAAGACTGCAGGTAGATGCTGAATGGGGAAAGCTGAAGAAAGGGCGCTATGGCGCTCATTGGGGGAGGCCTATGTCCAACAGTAGACTGCTATAGGCTGATGATGATGATGATGTTGAGAAATGCATCTGCGTCAGTCAAAGAAAGATCATATGGACACTCCAGCTAAGAATGGATCCACCAAAGTTCCCTAGTATTAGATAAAACGTTATCTATATTCTATGATATTTACGCACAATAATTTGTTAGATATATAGTATTAATTTGCGTAGTTTTAAGTTTGTTGTGTATGCTAGTTTTTAAGGTATTAAAAATATTTTCTTTCTTTCTTTTTATATTTGACTTTGCAGGTACATTAAAAAAGATCTTGCAGTTCTAATAACTGAGGACCCTTTAACCGTCCGACTGCGCTTCGAGCCGGCCGCGCGGTCCACGGGCGACGTCGGCAAGTACTATCAGCTGAGGAAGGAAAACCAGTGCGTTGTGTGCGGCTCCACCAACTCCTATATCAGGAAGAATGTTGTTCCGAGGGAGTATAGGAGGTACTTTCCTGGTGAGTACCACGTAAAATCAATTCAATTTTTAAATATCTTTATTTATAAACATAACAGAATATAATGGAAATACAAATCCAGTGTACATTTATCCTAGATAATATTAACTTAAATTTACAATCGTTTATAAGTGATGCGCTTTTTCAAACTTTTATACAAACTTCTATAATAACTACATTACATACATTTGGTTATTGAACCATTAAATTTTTTTTTTATCTTAACAGGACTTCATGCAAGCTTTAGTTAACCATTATTTTAAATAAATAAATTACAGTTAATTATTACTGAATATATGTATATATTATTGTTGAAATTGATCTGATGATTGAACCATAACAAGCCGATTCTATGGTTAAAACGTATGAATTATACAAAAACACATAATTTGGCGAAACCGACTTCAAATTCCTACTTATAAACAATGAAACTGGGTTTAAAACTAAGTTTTAAAAAATAATCATCGAATTCGATTGGCGTGATATTCAGTCTTTGAGAGAATTCGTCCATTTGCGCACATACTTAATGCAAATTTAAGATTTATATGGTTTTTTCATGGATGCCATTGTCAGAACTGGATCAAATTGAAACGACCACACGGGAAGAACCGGCTTTCAAAAAAAAAAAGAATTATCAAAATTGGTTCACCCAGTCGAAAGTCGAATTGAGAACCTCCTCATTTTCTGAAGTCGAATAAAAAGACAAATCGCGCGCGCTACTTTTTGTTTTGATGACAACTACCTAATCTCCAAAAAATATTTTTATTGACGCAATCATGCGCTCTGCCACTTACAAACGTCGTTTCGAGAAACGTTGCTCAATAACAGCTATGAATCAACCGACTTGTTTTCCAGAAATAATGAAAGACCACTCCTCTCACGACGTGCTCCTACTGTGCATGCCGTGCCACCAGCGCAGCAACATGCGGGACCAGGTGCAACGCAGGCACCTCGCGGAGACTTGCGGCGCGCCCATCGCGACCGATAACCCTAAGGTTATTGAGGACACTACTATAAGGTGCGTCTTCTCTACGTGACCTATTGAAAGACCACTCTTCTCACGACGTGCTCCTACTGTGCATGTCGTGCCACCATCGCAGCAACATGCGGGACCAGGTGCAGCGCAGGCACCTCACGGGGACTCCGATAACCCTAAGGTTATTGAGGATACTTCTATAAGGTGTGTCTTAACACAGTCACAGCGAGCCATAAAAATAAGAAGTTGAAGTTGAAGGTGTGTCTTGAAATAGCGCGCCTCTCCAGCGTTTCAGATAAATTGTTACAAAACTGGCAATAAAACCAGTTTTTAACGTGCTAAGCATTTTGTAATGAAGGGTAACAATAGGTACCCTTCATTTTCTTCTTCGTATTAAGATACGGGCACTTTAGGTAAGGTAAACTACTCGCCATTGTGTTCCCTTTTCTTGAACTTTTTTTTATTTATTAATTATTGATTGCAGAAAAGTGCGCATGGCAGCGCGTGCCCTACTAGTCCACGGCCGCAAGCACTCGCTGCCGGACGCGCGGCAGCAGGAGCTCCAAGCGGTGGTGCTGGCTCAGTTCCCGGGCTGTGACACTGTCACGCACACCATGCTGGAGGAAGCTGCTGTTATGCAGAATTTGTTAGTATACCATTTTTTGATTATTTTTTTTTTATATTTTTTTTTTCTCGGTAAACGTAGGCGTAGTGTAGGACGCCCTCCGACCAGGAGTGATGACGATCTGCGAAAGACTGCAGGATCTACCTGCCGGATGCGTCAAGCTGAAGACAGGGCGCTGTGGCGCTCATTAGGGGAGGCCTATGTCCAGCAGTGGACTAACATAGGATGATGATGGTTTTTATATAAAAGGCTTAAGAGGCCTCCGGAGGGACGAATTCTTCATACAAACGTAATACCAAAATGATTTCCAATTCAAGCATATTTCCACTATAATATTGTATTATTTGTATTTGAATAGTATTTATCTTCTTAAATAGTTTTATTTTCAAAATACTTACCTAAAATTAAATGAAAGCCAATCGCATTTTGCACATTTTTATGCGAAAATGGACAAGTTCTTCCTATTTGTTTCGTATTAAAAATAACAATATCTTACGTGTTATTTATTAAGGAACATAGCTTATATTGTCTAGTTACAGAATAACAATACTTTGTGAAGAATACAAAAAGTTTTCAGTCATAATTTTTGATATTACGGAACAAACCAGATTGTGAACAGCTAATATTGCTATCGCGCACGCATGGGGCGCGGCGCAAGGGTTAAACAGGGACAGCGATATTCGGAGCGATTTTTGCATGCGAGGGTCGCCGGACCCTTAAGAAACAATTTTATATAAGCAGGCAAGATATCTTGTACGGCTGTACGAGAGTACCTGCTACCATTTTGAGATACTTTTCAGGTTACTGTAGCAGGGCAGGGTTTTCTTCACTTTTTAAGGAAAATCGCGTAAAGTGTGCGTTTATATAATTTCAATAATTCTATCTACAGAACGCCTAACGAAGACTTCACCGCTGAGTCCCACGGCTACAGGGTGGTGTCGAAGTATCTAGAGGCTGATGGAGGACTCCTGAAGCTGGAAGAGGAATGGCGGAGGCATTTCCTCATCTCCATGAACCCTAAGCACATGCCCGAGCTCTGGTCTATCCACCATAATAGAGACAGGTATACAATTACATGGTTTATTTTTCTGTGCCCAGAACTCTATTTTAATATAACGACATGATTTTTTGCCGTTTTTATAGAAAATGGTTTTTTTAACATGATGTTGTCATGATAAATTCCTTCATTCAAAATGAGTCATGCATGATAAATTTTCAATTGGCTTGACCACTTCAGCAGCATATTTGATGATCTTTGAATTAAAGTAAAGCTTATGGATATGCAATTTCGGGTATGGATAGGAATAATAATATATCGTATTAGATACCGGTACGGATATTTTTTTTATTTCTGATATCCATTAGTTTTTGTCACGGTTACGGAGCCCCATAACATCCCTGGTTTACTTAAATTCAGAGACCATCACATATGCTGCTGAAGTGGTCAACCCAATTCAAAATTGGTCATGCATAAACAATTTTGAATAGGCCTACCCATATCTGAAATTGCATATCCAGTATAAATCCCTGAAGTAAACTATGTTAAAAGTTACGAGGCCACTGGAGAAACTCTAGAAATCTCTCTCTAGCGAAACATTCAAGACAAATATGGAAGTCATTGCTTTGCGGTAGGGCCAAGGTAGGACTGTAGACTCTTAATAATAGCTAAAGACAATTAAACATATTTTTTTAAATTAAAAAATGTAACAAAAAACTACAAAATAATTTTCATTCCAGGTTGAAAGTGAAATGGGATGAAAACCGCATAGATCAGAGTCATTTGAAGGCAATGGGCGTAGTGTGGTAATATCTACCTACTTGGAACTATGTTCACTTAGTCTTTTTCCTGTCCGATGATCACTGGTTCTATAATTTATGGAATAGACGGAGCGGACACCAAAGGAGTTAACAGATAACTGGGGACCAAGACTGCTAAGAGCGAAGTACACAATTTATTGAGATTCTTTTAAAAAAACAATAAAATAAAATATTGTGACCAACAGACTATTTATTTTCATGGAAAGTCCCAATCTGTGCATTGTATTCTCTGCTATTCATTCATTCATAACGTTTATTTCAGACAATCAGTTTATAGTACAGAAACAATAAAAGTGTCCATATTTTTGCATAATTATATAAAATTAAAACAAATTAAAATTAAATTTACAACATAAAATAAATCATAATTAAAATATAATACCCCTACAAAATGATTAAATATAAAAATTAAAATTACAATGCAAATTAAAATCATAATTTAAGTTAAATTATCCCTTAAATATCAAACAAACACAAGAGTGCACAATATACGCTCTTGTCCAGTGCTCCATATAGAGACAGTGTCCAGCCTCCCAGCAATGAGCTTCAGGTAGCTGTTGGAGCTGTCGCGCACCCGGCACATCAGAGACACCGATCTTTTGCGTATTATCGCCGCGAACCCGTCTACTCGTGCGTCAGCAAACATTCCTGATGCGCTGCAGTAGCGCGGCAGCCCCATCAGCACCCTGAAAGTATTGTTGTACTGGATCCGCAGGGCATTCCAAGACTTTGGTGTGCTTGACCCATAGGCTGCACGTATAAAACGACTGGCAATAAGCTCTAAAAAGCGTAGTTTTTACCTGCCTAGTGCAACGCGCAAACCTACGGGCCAACAACATGTTCGCTCTGACGCTCTGTTCGCTATGGAGGCTACCCAATAGCAAGGATCTATACTCTGATTTAGAATCCAAGATATTTTATGTCAACAAAGACATTTATGAATGTTAACTTACCAAAAACTGATAATAATAATATAGAGAACTAACATATCTAATCGAATAATAGGTAAATTATAAATCATTGATAAATTATGACATGACACCTCCAGCGTTGTTTTCTTTCTTGATTTAAAAACTGATTTACAAGTTTACTTATTCCTATTTATATTCAGAGATCGCAAGATCAAGGCAGGCATGAACCAATTAGTATTCAATCTATGATTGGATCACATTATTGTTAGAATTGCGTCAATCCAGATTCAGAGCCATCCAATCCAAATAGCAATAACTACGGAGCCATCTAACAAGAAGTTGAAATTGAATGCAAATGTCAAAAAGTTCGTTGAATTTTAATTTGTTTTGATTTTATAGTATTGATCGACTCGAGTTATTTTATTCTCTTTGCATTCCATTTCGAGCTAAAAAGAGTACTGTGCGATTCTATTCTAATAAAATATTAAATAAGAATAACAGAGAGAAATATAAGAAAAACAATGTTGCTTAAAAAGCAAACGAAAATCACAAAAATGTTCCTAAGAAAAGGTGAGTGAGTGTCGAAATGATAAAAAAGTTCGAATTTATTTGTATTCACTTAATCTCATAGCCAATGTTTTTAGCTCCTCCTCCGACTGTCTCAGAGGACTTTGAGGAGTTGCAGCAGGAAGTACAGCAGCTAGAGATGAAGCTGAAAGAGAAACATGACGAGTTGTTCGCACTGCAGAGAGGCAGCCACCAGCGGAGAGATACTAAACCTTTAAATGGCAAGGCACTTCTAGATGAAACATCTAAAAAAATTAAGAGGCCAGAGGTATGTAACAGCAAAAGTATAGCATATTTATTAAGTATGTTATGTATGTCAGTTTAAAAGAGATTCTTAAATAAGTCCTGGACACATAGCTATAATAGATTTGGATATTTTTTTTTATTGCAGACCGAAAATCTGGTCACATAAATAAATGTACAGTCTGGCATCACTCACTACATAGTTTAAAACAAAGTTGCTTCCCTCTCGTTGCCTTTCAGTCCCTATGTATGCTTAGATCTTTAAAACAATGCAATGAATTTTGATGCAGGTTTTTTAAAGAGTGATTCATGTTTTATAAACTATTTGATATATAGATCCCTCCAGATCCTCCGAGATTGCCCTCCCTCCCTCCCCCGTCCTTAACCGTCCCACTCTTAGTGTGTTGTGTACTTATGATCAAATTTTATATTATCCATTTTTTTTTCCACTTCCGTTTATTTTTGTTATTTTTAGTATTAGCTTTTTACTTTTGTATTTCTAAAGTATTTTTCTTAGTGTGAACTGCTGCCCTGTTTAGTACAGTCTAGATTATTAGTAAATCTTTTTGTAATCCGGCCTCCCGCGATACAGGTTCTGAACCTAGTGCGGGGACCACCAGTAAAATATAAGCATTTTTGTTGTGTTGGTAAATAAATGAATTTTGTATTTGTATTATAGTCATAAATAAATGTGTGTTATTCTTATTTCAGAAAATAGTGCTGTCGAACTCCATACAAAGCTTAAAAAAGGAGATAGAACTAATAGGTATGCTTACTGGCATAGAGGTTCAATCTTATGAAAATGACAATCATTGCACTGTTGTATACCACATGCAGCATGACTCGGAACATGAGGTCAAACATGGCCTGAAGATTGATACCACTTCAGGTAAAGAATGTAAATAAATCGATGATGGACAACCTCTGTGGCGCAGTGGGTAAGGTCCGAGGTTCAATCCTGCCTTATGCAAATATTTGTATGATCTGCAAATATCTGTTCTGCCCTTACTTCACTTATAAAATTTACTAACATAACCAATATCTGATCCATGTAGGTAGTGCAATATTGGTTCAACACAAAAGTCATTTATACTGGGATATTTAACATAATTCAATGCAATGTTTTGGTCAAAAATGCCCAATCATATAAACATTCCTACAGAAAGTGTGGTTACTAAATATACACGGTAGAGAATCTACACAAAATGTGTTAGGATTAATTATATTGAATTGAAGCATTTTTAATTCAATGTGTAATTGAAGTATTAATTTCAGGAAGAAACAAAGTATCATCTTTATCCATGCCACTCGGATTCAAACTGAATGCAGTGTTGGATCAGTATGACAATGTGATGGTGCCCGAATGTCCGGTCTCAATTCGGAAGGCGCTGATCGCTTATTACGATAGGCTGGAGCAGTTTGAAAAACTTAAGGTAAGTAACATAGCTGCTTTTAAAAAAATATATAATATACTATGGACATAATATAGCGCACAAGTGTGTGTGCACACAGGTGACTCTCTATTCCCTCACTTATAATCCGACAGCAGACCGACGCGACGGCGCTGGACCAACGGATTAACATGCTTTCTGAGGCACGGGGATGCAACACCGCCACTGACGGATATTTTTTTAACCAACTTCATAAAAAGGAAGTTTTTTTCTTTGTTTGCTCAGAACTCTCAACTGGGTGAAACGATTTTGATGATTCTTGTTTTATTTAAAGGAAAGACAATTATAAGTCTTATATTTGCAATTTGCATTAACTATGTGCTCGATAAACCCATTTTCATTATTTCGTCGTTCATCGGTTAGTAATTTGAAGTCAATTTAATAGTTTTTTAAAATACGCCAAATTATTTGCGAATATCTTATCTTCCAGAAAGCACTTAGCTTGGAAGCTACGCTCAACAAGACCCAGGATGGCTCTCACATAGCGATCACGTTCGCGGCGCGCAGCGACCTCGAGGCTCCCGACGAATATATAACCGTCGTCCTCATGCTGGACTACAGGGTTTACGATATAAGGCCTAAGCAGTGGGCTTTTGTGGAGATTGGTAAGCTAGGCGATAAAATAATACAAACATAGCCAGACAATAATATTGATGGATGGATTTGCAGATAATTATTAGTTTCATGTGTTTTGAGTAAACCACATAAAACAAATCATAGAAACACCAATGCAGGAATCGAACCCGCAACTCCATCACGTCCGCGTATGCCTTAAAGTAATGGGGATATTTGTTCTACAAGCAGGGCATTTCTTAAACAAAGGTTTTTTTTCGTATTGCAACCACAACAGACGCATTTTACAATTATGAATGTATTTCTGCATCTGTTGAATTTCAACACAAAATAAATCAGCACGCCCAGATTGATGAGACGTACCTGTCGTCAAGATATATTTATTCCACCATTTTCGGTATTTCAGATTTACCGGACGGTTCAGTAGAGGCGCTCTCACAGCAATGCGAGGTGTTCAAGCGCAAGCCGCTGTATAAGGCCTTCAAGGACGCCTTTCTCGACGGAATGGGACCCTACACTATGGTTCAACAGGTATTTAAGCATACTTCAATATAGGTACCTATTATAAAATCACTTTATTTTATACCTATTCATTTATTGCATACGCATACATTAATACATCATTTTATGTGTAATTAGCCTAGAGGTTGGTACATATATCCTGTAATGTACATGCGCAGCAACTTTTTACTGACGCCAAAAGGAGAACCCCCCCCCCCCTCCTTTCAGCAGATATACACATGCACACCGTCGTTGTCACGGGATGACTCTTCATTAAATAGTAATTTTATGTGTTCAGATCGCGTAAGTTTAATAATATTTATTACTTTGTTCCAGTTCGGCGTCCAACAGACAGAAAACCGTCGCAAAAAGAAGCGCTCGCGCCCTGCCAACCCCTATAACCCTAATGATGATACCTTCCGTCCCGAAGACTGCTCCAGCGATGATGATGTGGAGGAATAAAAGATTTATACTGCTACCGGTTTTTTTAAGATAGCTCGGACAGTAAACTGCCGATCTTCATCCACCTTAGTCTGAAGTTCAAAGTGACCTAAAGGGTTTTATAGTTGTGTCTGAAATAAAACAGTGAGTAATGTAGTATTATAATAAAATTTATTTTCTCATAAAAATAAAAAATGATATATACAACTTCTAATTGTTTACATTTAAATAATTTTTTTCAAAGATCTATTTTATTAAGCAGAATGTCATGATAGTAATTGTAAGTGTTTTAACACTTTGAGTGCTGAAATCACACGGTATGTGTTTTCTACAAGTGACTAATATGCGTAAATCCACACTAGCGCAGTGGCTGAGAAAATACAGATCTTTGTGACTCAGCACAGCCGTAATATTTTTCGAACGAAACGCATGTGCGGCGCAACACAACCGCTGTGTACAGCGGCAGCACGAATTTTTTAGGTTAAAAAAAAGATTGCAGTCGTCGAAAAAAAATCGCAGTCAAAGTGTTAATTGCAATCCTAACTAATATGAATTCTAAAAACTTGTGCGCACTACCGTTTTAACAGAATCGATTACCTGCGCTAACTTTTATATTTTATGTTAATATGGATTGACAAAAACATTAATTTGCTCCGTAACCAAAAGTCACGCCGTTTGTGAAAGTTAAACATTCTTTACAAAATTATACAGCACTACAAACATTCATCCTTTATTGCAATTTGGCCGACAAGGACAAACTGGTAACTTAAAACTAGTACAAAAAGTTTATCAGCCAAACTGCAATATCTTAAATGCGAATAGTCTTAAAATCGGAAGTCGTACCTTAAGATCTAGTGTTTAGGGCTGACGGCATTCTAGAAACATGCTAAAATTCATAATGTGCAGGCTGACTCAAGATACAATCATCATCAGTACAATAGATAATTTAATATAATCTAATATGTATAGATTAGATTATATTAAATTATCTATTGTAAATAATAATTCAGTTTCATGTTCACAAAAATAATAGGACGATTGGGCAGTTTCGTCGGTTATTTTTGAATACTAAATATATGATGACTTCCGAAAACCTCCATTAAAACGTAATTAAACTGTTATCTTTTTAAAGAACACATTACTTAATAAATAGCCACATAGGCAGTGCGACTTGTTTTGTGACGTGTTTGAGCCAATTTGCACGGTAAAGGCGCGTCTATCTTGAGTCCGCCTGCATTTGTATAATATTTGGAATTAACAATAACAGTGGCGTAACTATACCGTTCTAGGCCCGTAGCAAATGCATCGGATGCATCTCCTCCCCAAATATAAAGAAGCTGAACCAACAATAATAGTATTTATAATTTTATAACGGGAAGGAGCCCCCGGTTAGAGGAGAATCTCAACTCTCAACATTTACACGAAAATATGTAGTTTTGTCTTCGTCATTTAACTTTTTTTAAATAAGTTAAAGACAAAACTTTTTTTTATTACTAAATGTGTAATAATAATTGTTGGGAGTTTAGATTCTCCTCTGACCGGGGGCCCCTTCCGGCTGGGGGCCCGAGGCATTTTGCCGACTTGCCACCCTGTAGTTACGCCAGTGTTCCTGGATTGCATATTTTCTTAATTTCAGGGCACTGTCCTCTGCCTAAGAGTATTTATCGACTGATACTTTCAGCAAAGTTTTAACACGAAGGGAGTAAAGTGCTATCAAAACTTTGCTGTTCCAAGACAGATGCTGTAAGCCAAACACAGGGATTGTTGTTGGTAGGAAAGAAAATATTACGTATCGTCATCGAATTAATTCCTTTAACTGTATATATATAATTTACACAATATATGACGATACGATGTCATTTCTATCTATTAAAAAACGGGATATTTACCATGATGACCAGGATCAAGGTATAATGGCGTGATCATGGCGCATGAAACTGTGCCGAAATATTGGAAAACTCAAAAATAAAATCATGGTAAATATCCCGTTTTAAATTACTTTAGTGTTAATAACCATGATAGTTTCAAAAGTTTTAAACAACAATCCCTGTGATTGACTTACGCCCGAATACTCAAACGCATCTCAGATTTAAGCACGTCTCAAATAGTTATTTTTTGACAGTTTTCAATAAAAATCTGTCAGTGTCGATTTTCTGACAGATTTTCATTGAAAACTGTCAAAAAATGGCTACTTGAGACGTGCTTAAATCTGAGATGCGTTTGAGTATTCGGGGGTTAATGCTTCGCTAATCAATACTAGGTATATCCTGAATCGCAGAAATGTTAGCCAACAAGTTATTCAACATAGCCAGCTGATTCATGTTATGTTCCTTCCTCTCTCGGATCTCTTCCCTGAGTTGTCGTGCTTCTGCGTGTAGGTTCTCGGCCATCAGGTCTGCGCTCTCCATGCGCGCATGGATGAGCCGCTGGCGGTGGCGCGCGGCGGCGAGCTGCGAGAGCACAGAGCGCAGGCGTCGCAAGCGCGTGCGCCTCGCCGCCGCCGCGTACACTCAGGCACCGCGGTTGGGGAGCGGCTTCACCTGGAACAAAAATATATGTAGCTACTATCGTACCTACTGCACTTCAGCGCGGTGAGCCCTCATACGACCTCACTGCACGCCGTCTCCGAGGGAATGCGAGAAGCTCACAACTCGGCGAAATATTTATATGGCCATATATTTATAGATACCTCGTCCCGCACTGCCCGCGTTCCTCAGGTGTATTCCGATCAGCGCGCGCGCCTTCTTCTGATTGGCCGAAACGCGTACCTAGCTCTCCGGAGGCAAGCTCATGATGATAGTGTTAAGGTAGTGCATAAATATGTTGACTTTCGTGAATAAATCATTCAGTTTTACCCACTATTACATTGGAGTTTCTCTCTACCTTAGCAACCTCAATCCGCTAGATAGGCTCCCTATATATACATATGATGAATATTATATAAATATAGTTATAATGCACAACACTTGGTGCATGGTTGAATGCACCAAGTGTTGATGAAACATACACTGTTTAGAGTCCTCTTGGTCCGCTATAAAGGCGAATGTAAGAAGAAGCCATTCTGTGAAATCTTCTGAATTGTACGGTTTGCATACCATACAGCGTTACATGTTCCCACGGGTCAGCAGTTTATGTTATGATGTGCCAAAGTGCTGACCCGACGTAAAATATCGTTTTGGACTGATTGAACTCAAGTTCTTAATGTTCAGTTCTTGGAACATTGCCCTACATTCCTATACAAATAACCGTTCCGTATTGAAGGCATATTTACGGAACGTTTACCCCGCGCTTAAGGAGCTTTTACTGTTAATTACTTAATAAAGTAACTAAATACTAGCTACCTTATAGATGCGCACGAGCCAGTGCTCGGTGGTGTAAGCCTCGTCCAGTACGTCCAGGTTGAAGTCCTTGTTGCCGATCTCCACGCCGCGCACGCGGTCGAAGCCGGGCGGACGACCTGCGACAATCAACACAATACTTAAAGTATTCTATATACTCCTTCTCCATGATCTAACTAATTAATCAGGTTCAAACTGAAAACAAGGGTTGTTTCACGTCACGCGTGGTTCAGCACAAAGCTGAGGTTGACCCTTTTTGGCCAACAGGCTAGCACGGTAGCTATTTATTGTTTCTCTGTAGGTTTATTTTATTTATTTTAAATGTACTGTGTAGTTAGTGTGTACTATTATTATTGTGTTATTGTACGTAAACTGTTTATTGCCAAATAAATGTATCTTTATCTTCACACACTACATAGTACTTGTCTTATTTAACATATCACACGCAGGCCCGTAGCAAATCTCAGTTGATATGCCATGTCTGTTGTACGACAAACGCAACCGGGGCGAAACTACCTGTTCTAATGTATAGGTTTGGAAGCATGCCGTTAAGATGACGCGAGTTCCACGCTTTTGTTCACCCAAAAAGTGCTCAACGCGCCTAAAGAAGTTTTCACAATATATCTTACCTCCCTCCGTATACACCGATCCGAACTTGTAATAGCTCATCTTGTACATGAGGCAGTTGAGCAGCGTGTTGGAGCCGTCCGCGTCGACTCTGAACTCTCCCGCGCCCGTGTAGTAGTCGGACTCCTTGATGTGCGCGCCGCGGTCCGTGCTGCCGCCGATACGGACCATCCATAGGAACTTGTTTATGTCTGGAAAGAGACCTTTATGTTAGTAAACGTAAGGACTCTTTTTATTTAAGTTAAATAGTTGTTATTTGAGTTGTGCTAAGTGCTGCACTTAGTACTCTGGTGCCGTTAAAAACCAGCGAAGCATTTAATGCTAAGCCGGTAGCCTACTTGTGTTCTCGCCTTTAATTTCATTTTATTAGTTCCTAATTGTTTATTTTGAATCGCAATCAATATTTTCTATTCTATTTCTTTATATGGGGCTTTTGCTGAAGTGTAGTAAAGATTCTACTGGCGGACTCGCAGGCTAGGCTGCTGCCTTTCTTCTAGTAGATTGCCTTAGTCGGGATGAATTAAAGGGATCTATTCTTCACCGCGATCGCCATAGACATGTTCGTAAAGCGAATTGATTATGAATGTATAATGCATATAGTTTATGGAGAATTGAAGGAGAACACCAACATATCATCCCTAACGAGGGACTTCTTCAGGGCGAGTGCGGTTCTAGTGGCAATGAATGCGTTCATCCCGCAAGTTATACCGTTATCCCCGTCTATAAAATTCACTTACCATCAGAAGTATACCCGACCAGCCCTCCGAAGATCACCAGCACATAATCCACATCCAGCTCCTTCATGATCTCATAAGCCTTGTCCTCCGTGGAGGCCATGGCTTGGCCCACGCGCGAGATGTGCGTATTGTTCCACGTGTTGTTGTCCACTATGACGGTCCGATTCGCCATCGCTGTTATCTGGTAGCCGTAGTCCCACCAAGACATTACTTTTGCGTCCTGGAAAGACGATATGAATAAATTCAAATTTTGATTTGAAATTCGCTACAATAACATATATTGTCATCCATACCGCAATGCTTGAAAACGAGTTTTCAATCAGTGCCCGTTATGACCGACGGAGCTGAGACGTGGACACTCACGATAGGGTTGGTCCACCAGTTCAAAGTCGCTCAGTGAGCTATGGAAAGAGCTATGCTCGGAGTTTCTCTGAAGGATAGGATTCGTAATGAATACGACAGAGAACCAAAATTATCGACTTAGCTGTAAGAGTTAGCAAGCTGAAGTGGCAGTGGGCCGGCCATATATCACGAAGAACCGACAACCGCTGGGGTAAACGTGTTCTTGAGGAGTTATTCTCAGAGCTATGTCAATAACTCTGTTCTCTGTCGGAGAATAGAGGTAAAGAGGTCGCTAAGTCACCTATCTGAAGTCATCCCTTACCTCAGCGGTATTCATCTTGAGCCAGGTATAAGCCTCGCGGAAGTCGTCGAAGATGATCCTAGCGCCGTCGTGCGCGCGCGCAGACAGCACTATGGAGGGCGACGAGTACGCCTCTGACGTCACCCAGGTGCAGTGGAACACGTACGAGACGAGCAGGCACCCGAGCACGGTCACGAACAGCGCTCCCACCTGGAGATAAGGTGTGTTTTTGAATGGCAATAGCTTTTTATGTACATATACATACCTAATTGAAAGATTCTGAAGATGAAGTTAGCAAAACTTATTCTTCAGGGTTCAACTTACTCTAAAGGTACTAGATAAGGTCTGTTTCTTTTTGAGTTTTGGTGATTAGATGACCTGAGGTTTTTATCGCACTTCTTTGCTCAAAAACAAAGAAGTGCGGAAAAACCGCTTAAGAAAGATTGAAGTTAAGAAAATGTCTAATAGCGCTTATTAATAAAGAAAATAATGCTGGACAATCCACACAGTATCATCTAGCCCCAAGCTAAGCAGAGCTTGTGTTATGGGTACTAGATGACTGATATACAATACATTACATGGACAGATATTTTTTATTATACATAGAAAACGCCCGTAACATCCGAAGCAAAAATGTGCAGATCGTACAGACATTTGTTCCGAGGCGGGAATCGAACCCGCAACCTCCTGCGTCACAGATGGACCTTCGCCCTCCGCACCACAGAGGTAGTCAAAAAATCGATGGCAAAAGCTTTTTGTTTACTTGAAAAATTCAGAGGATGAAGTTAGCAAAACCTTACCTATACTGATAAGGGCTGTTTCTTTTTGAGTTGTAGTCATGTGGGTGATGACCCGAGGTTTTTGGCACTTCTTTGCTCAAGCTTAAGGAATATTGAAGTATAGAAAATATCTAATAGCGCTTATTTCCTATTTTAAAACTAAAAGATTTCGACTTTTCTTTAAGGGGACACCCCCCTTAAAGAAAAGTCGAATAATTTTTTCTCCCTTGGGAGTTAAGCAAATTACATTCCGTTCTGTCTGTGTTATGTTCTGGGTTTTGTAAAAAATAAATACGGAATTTTAAGGAAACGTCATCTCAAACAGTCCTTTGAAATATATAATAAAAAAAAAACTTGAATATAAGCAAAAATCCTTACCTCTGACCGGAACACCTGATTATTTTCATGCTTCTTCTTCTTATTCTCATGATGCTTTTCGACTTTCGGCTCTATATCCTTCACGTGTAGACTCAAAAGACTCGACGCGGCAACACCAGACACGATGCACATCACCGGGGCGAGGACCAGCATTAGACGGACCATTACGCCCTGTAAGAGATTGCGGTATAGGGGTCAGGTTATGTTGGGGATGTGGTTATTGATTGGGGTCGGTATGAGGGTAGTCAGCGATCAAAGTGTAAAGATCATTGGCGGAGTCGACGGAGTGTTATCTCTACGTGACTCTACGCGCTCAAGCTTTTTTTTCATCATTGGAAGTTTTAGTAGCATTTTACAACATATGAAGACAATTTTTCGGGTTATTTCTTGGCCTTCGGTTCCATGAACTAACGTTGTTGGTTGCTAAGCTGCAGTTGTGTGTTGTGTCACACCCACCAATAGAATATCTTGGTTTTCTTAGAGACATTCATTGACACAACAGAGATACAATCACAGGGTAAGGGGCAAAATATAAAATTATATAAAATATAGTACTTGATAATAATTTAAAATTATACTTGTGTTCGAGGTTATTTTGTAAGGCTGAAAAAATAAACAGTTATTTTTAACGTATGGATTTCTTTACATTATCTGGTGAAAAGGTAGTCTACAAGAAATCAATATACAATGGCTCCTTCATGCAATACGAGTACATATGTATATGCTTATTAATTAATTTATTATTTAATTGAAAATTTCTCATTAATTAATTTATTATTTTAATTGAATGATACCTCTATATACTTAAGTATATTTTAAGGTGTACTTTGTACTATTTGACATGTAATACCATATTTTACCAATAAATGAACCATTGAACCATATTGTGCATATCAGGCGAAACCTGTCTGGTACCCTACTAAAACTGTTGAGAGCCAAATGTATAATGATACTTACGGCAAAGTAAATGCTGAGCACTCCGTACAGTATAATAAAGATGTTGGCGTCCGTGAGCTTCGTGAAGCAGAAGTAGAGTCCCGCGGGGAACAGGAACACCAGCACTTGCAGGTCGAAGTAGAAGGACGACCACGACGTGGGCTGGTGCTCGGAGACGGACGCTGGAAGTAGAATATATTCAGAGGGTGACAAAAAATGAGGACTAAAATGTCAGGGATGGTTCCGACACGGTTATAGAACCGAGGAATAATATTTACGAAAATTCCCTACTGTTCTTTAAAAACTCAAACTCAATATAATATATTTCTTTAGGCTTACAGAATAAGCAATTAGACACGTCATGCTTTATACCTACTATAAATTATTATCAAATAAGATTATTCACTGTTTACTTAAATTTTTTTGTCCACGAGTGGAACAAGTGACACTAAATTTTCTATTACGTAAATAGGTTCAGTCAGTTGAGCTAATTGTACATTATTTGCAACAGCAGACTGTTGCAAATAATGTACAATTAGCTCAAGTTCAGCTCAGTTAGAAAGTGAAAGAGAAACCACTAGACGTACGTTCATATATCTGTAATGGGGTCGTTCGTCAATTCACACCATGAATCTTGTCCCAAGTGGTGTGAGTTGACGAATCGTAAAAAAATATTATACGTCCTTATTTCCCTATTAAGTCTAAATATAATGTGATTATACATGTAATCAAATTACTAGAAACATAATGACTACAAGACAAAAAGCAATGACTTCTGCGTCGCAGGCCAAATTTCGTCAGCTGCGACACTGAGATCAACAGGATGAAGCATTAAAGACGTGTAAAATTTTATAGGCATTTCCTCAAAAAAATAACCATGGAATACGGAAATCTACGATGATACAACACAAAGCATGGTAAATATCCCGTTTTTCTTCGATTTACAGTGTAATGAACCAACCAACTATACAATGACCCTTATTACAATATACTCGGCTTCATAGTAATGTACAAGACCGTTTGAAGGCAGCCGTGTCACTGCGAAAAGAGCTTCAAGCTTCATTCCATTACTTCGACATCAGTTTTATTATTTCAAGACTTACCGATAATAGGAATGTGGTTTTTAGCGTAAGAAGGATCCAGCAGCGAGTAGAATCTTCCGGTCCACGGAGAGATTTTACCTGAAATAGTAAAATATTAAAAACTCCATTTTGGAGGCCAATGTCTGTCTACTGTTATGTTATGTCTACTTTAGGTAATAAATAAAGAAATCAGAACCAATATAAACGCTTCTCTCAACTTCTCTCTCTTACCAGTAACAGTGAGCGCTACGACCGCAGTGCCCAGGGTAGCGAGCAGAGTGCTGACGAGAGCCTTGAACATGAGCTCGAAGTTGGCGGGGGAGAGGCGCTCGCGCAGGTACTGAGTGAACGCAAACTTACCAGTAACAGTGAGCGCTACGACCGCAGTGCCCAGGGTAGCGAGCAGAGTGCTGACGAGAGCCTTGAACATGAGCTCGAAGTTGGCGGGGGAGAGGCGCTCGCGCAGGTACTGAGTGAACGCAAACTTACCAGTAACAGTGAGCGCTACGACCGCAGTGCCCAGGGTAGCGAGCAGAGTGCTGACGAGAGCCTTGAACATGAGCTCGAAGTTTGCGGGGGAGAGGCGCTCGCGCAGGTACTGAGTGAACGCAAACTTACCAGTAACAGTGAGCGCTACGACCGCAGTGCCCAGGGTAGCGAGCAGAGTGCTGACGAGAGCCTTGAACATGAGCTCGAAGTTGGCGGGGGAGAGGCGCTCGCGCAGGTACTGAGTGAACGCAAACTTACCAGTAACAGTGAGCGCTACGACCGCAGTGCCCAGGGTAGCGAGCAGAGTGCTGACGAGAGCCTTGAACATGAGCTCGAAGTTTGCGGGGGAGAGGCGCTCGCGCAGGTACTGAGTGAACGCAAACTTACCAGTAACAGTGAGCGCTACGACCGCAGTGCCCAGGGTAGCGAGCAGAGTGCTGACGAGAGCCTTGAACATGAGCTCGAAGTTGGCGGGGGAGAGGCGCTCGCGCAGGTACTGAGTGAACGCAAACTTACCAGTAACAGTGAGCGCTACGACCGCAGTGCCCAGGGTAGCGAGCAGAGTGCTGACGAGAGCCTTGAACATGAGCTCGAAGTTTGCGGGGGAGAGGCGCTCGCGCAGGTACTGAGTGAACGCAAACTTACCAGTAACAGTGAGCGCTACGACCGCAGTGCCCAGGGTAGCGAGCAGAGTGCTGACGAGAGCCTTGAACATGAGCTCGAAGTTGGCGGGGGAGAGGCGCTCGCGCAGGTACTGAGTGAACGCAAACTTACCAGTAACAGTGAGCGCTACGACCGCAGTGCCCAGGGTAGCGAGCAGAGTGCTGACGAGAGCCTTGAACATGAGCTCGAAGTTTGCGGGGGAGAGGCGCTCGCGCAGGTACTGAGTGAACGCAAACTTACCAGTAACAGTGAGCGCTACGACCGCAGTGCCCAGGGTAGCGAGCAGAGTGCTGACGAGAGCCTTGAACATGAGCTCGAAGTTGGCGGGGGAGAGGCGCTCGCGCAGGTACTGAGTGAACGCGTACAGCTGGCACAGACCGAACGTGCCTAGCGCCTGTGGAGGGGACTTAGGTTAAACATCTATTCTATTTTGAGTTAACTAGGATTACAAACTTGATTCCGGCTACGGCGACGTAGAGACTGGATATGCGTTTATATGCAACAGGCCCCCCTGGCTTCGTCCGCGTGGAAATTTGAAAAATATGAAACGGGATAAAAATTATCCTATGTCCGTCTCGTGGTTCTAAGCTACCTTCCCACAAAAAGTCTTACACAAGTTCTAGTTTAGTCTGGAGGTGGTAGATAAGTTAGATTTGTACAAAAGAGCAAAAACCAAGAAGCCACAACGACTTGCTGGCGTGAAACTTTCGTCTTGATGATCTATGATTGACTTTGAAGGTTTCAATGAGGGTACACTGAAATCTTA
Organism: Eupithecia abbreviata; assembly: GCA_943735965.1. Classification (NCBI taxonomy): domain Eukaryota; kingdom Metazoa; phylum Arthropoda; class Insecta; order Lepidoptera; family Geometridae; genus Eupithecia; species Eupithecia abbreviata. Next base: position 2,542,915 of record OX030976.1, read on the forward strand.
TCGACGACGGTTGAATAGAATACTCTTTTCAACCGACGACGTTTTAATAAAAGTCAATCATTAATAAATCTAAAATGTATTTTTTCTGGATCCCAGTAATATAACCTAGAAAGATCAACATAGACAAGTATAGATATAAGACAGGAAGGCGAATATAAATATTAAGAGATCTCTCCGCTTTCCGAGCCACCACGTGGATCGCACTCCTATACAACCTGTGGTTTTCTTAGAAAAAAAAATATAAGTTTAAGTTTTATTTAATTTAAATTTGTAATTGTGTTTTTGTATGGATCAACTGGTCTGAAATAAATGATTTTATTATTTATTTTAATTATTAAAGTTTAATAATAGTTTATTCTGAAAAAGACAATTTATATAATGTTACTTACATGAGAACAGGGTTCTTAGGTTAAGTATAGATAGATACATAGGTTGTGGTCGTTCAATAGCTTACTGACAATAGATTCAACTTACCAGCATATGTTCCGAGCTCTGTACCGGCTGGAACCCGACGAAGGATATCTGCATAGAGAGGATAGTGCCGACGCAGTACAGGGTGCTGTACGCCACATACACGCGGCCCGAGAAACGGCCCAGCAACATTAGTGCCAGCACGTGGAGAGGGATCAGGTTGATTAGGAACACGTAGCCGCCCCATGATGAGACCTGTAACGATAGGAAGTATTAACATACGCTTCGTACAATAAATAAATAAATATGCTAGACAATTCACACAGCATCATCTAGCCCCAAGCTAAGCAAAGCTTGTGTTATGGGTACTAGATAACCGATATACATACATAATACAGTACATTACATAGATAGATATTTTTTATCATACATAGAAAACGACCAGAACACACACCCGGAACCAATGCAGATCGTACAAACATATCGGGACATATGTTTGTTAGGAGGGAATCGAACCTGGTGATGGTCCGCCTGCGACGCAGGACCGCGCCAGAGGTCGATATTTATTTATTGTTAAAAATTTGTTGCAGTTTACTGATGATAGCATCTTAAATTCTAACATAGGTTTATCTAGAATCTAGACACTAGAGTTCTCTTAACAATTACACTAAATTAAAATTAATGCTAGCATCGGAAATGTGTAGTGCGGTAGGCAGTCACGCACACAAGCACAGTAAAATCGCTGTCCGCTGCATGACATGGCCGCACACAGGACATGCGAGTCGCTGCTCGCTCGTGATTGGTGGATCGCCCACCAATCACGAGCGAGCAGCGACTCCAATGCGCTTGAGTTCAGCTACAGCAAGGCTATGCTGCGCGGTATCAGCGTACTACGCTAATTTTAGCGCGAAGAACGCGTGTTAAGGCGCATTTTAACGTAAAACACGCCTTTTTACGTGTTATTCGCGTTAAAATGCGCCTAAACAAGCGTTATTCGTGCTTAAATTAGCGTAATAACGCTGATAACGCTTGAGTTAAATAGCATGGTAGCCTTGCAGAATAATACTTTTACAAATGCAACTCAGCATTCACAGAGCACCGTGGGACAAATCTAGATTTTTTTTAAATTAAAAATTTATCTGTTATCTGTTACATAGATAGATATTTTTTATTATACATAGAAAACAACCAGAACACCCGGAACAAATATCTGCAGATGGTACACACAATTGTTCCGATGCGGGAATCGAACCCGCAACCTTCTGCGTCGCAAGCGGACCTTCGCCCACCGCGCCACATCGGTCGTCGACATGTAGTATTCCGCGTCCAGTCCACATTAACATCGCGGATCATTAACACGTCTTTCCGATCAATGATTACTAAAGTATTTTTAATATTGCAATAAATTGTGTGTAGTATAATAGTAAGGCAAGTATTAAAGTAAGTACTTGCTCAGTCACCAATCTGTGCTTGAGTAACGCTTTTCTGTGGCATAAACGTCACTCAATCAAGCATAGATCTATTACTGAGCAAGCTTTCATAATACGGGCCTAAGTATGATTTATTTTCATACTTATGCTATCAGAAAGTCTAGTTTGTAGGTAGATAAGATAAATTTGTACGAAAGAGCAAAAACCAAAAAGCCACAATGACTTGCTGGCGTGAAACTTTCGTCTTGATGATCTATGATTGACTTTGAAGATTTCAATGAGGGTACACTGAAATCTTATCAACGGTAGAATAGAATATTCTTTTCAACCGACGACGTTTTAATAACGGTCAATCAATACTAATTTAATAAAAACACCTACTGTGTATTCGCGATCAATATAAAAATGGTTTTTTGTATTAATAGCATTGTATTAGTATTAATAGCAATATTATAAGGAGACAAATGGAAAGATTATTAATCATTTAATTTAATTAAAAACAACTAAACACAATTAAAATAACAACGCCGCCGTGCCGCCATAGCTGCTGCGTAGCTATGGAGCAGAAAGTGAAAAATGGAATGGAATCGAATGGTTTGTGTTTGCCACCTTCAAATTTAAATGTGCAATTCGCCTTAGGTTTAAAAAAAACTTTGCTATATTAATTTTCTGAATAGATAAATAAACTCACCATGTAAAAGTAAGCCAGGGCAGTGAGAGTCGCCCAGAGGATAGTGCCAGTGTTGACCGCCTTGATCCAGAAGTAGTAGGTGAGCAGCATACAGAAGATGGCAATGCCTTCGTTGTCGTAGCTGCCCGCGACCGAGCGACTGATGTAGCCGGGGACGATGGCGATCATACACGCGGCTACTAGGCCGGCGCCTTCATCCTGGGGTAAAAATAGATTTTTTTATTTATTGTAAATTTTATAATATTATAATTTTATTGTGTAATAAGTAATTGTATTTTTCTATGGACCTGGTATAAATGATTTTTATTTATTTTATTTATAAAGAGTATTTATTTATTTTAAAAGAATATACATCAGACTTACATTTATAACACTCTTTAATAGAGTCAGGTTCATAGGGGGTTTGACCCAGCGAAAGAAAATAACAGGCGAAAGCTCTCTCTAGAGTCTGTGCAAAAAGAGAAGCGTCTAGGAATTGAGGTCGCGCGTGTGCCAATTTACTACTTTTGTTGCGTTAAAATGTTAGTTCACAGTAACGCCACGACGACGGTTCTCTTTTTGCACTGACTCTACTGGTCAGCTATTTAATAAGTCCTTGTCTTAAAAGGCTCACAACGTCTCCCAAATCGCAGCTACCAGTCCATGCGTATTTGTTGCTGCTTCATGTCGAATGAAATGGAGCGCGTTTAACCAAAGGAAAGGGGATTTCCAAAACTGAGTTATGCAATGTTCTAACCTCTTGGAAAGTATGATACTAGACATCCTTCCTCTAAGTACCAGACATCAAATGTTCATAACATTAATCTTTTTATATATAAATAAATAAAATAATGCTGGACAATTCACACAGCGTTATCTAGCCCCATGGTAAGCAGAGCTTGTGTTATGGATACTAGATAACTGATATACATAATACAATACATTACATAGATAGATATTTTTTATTATACATAGAAAACGACCAGAACACCCAGAACAAATATCTGCAGATCGTACACACAATTGTTCCGAGGCTCGAAACCGCAACCTTCTGCGTCGCAGGCGGACCTTCGCCCACCGCGTCGGTCGTCAAATATATAAAAATCTATTGCTGTTCGTTAGTCTCGCTAAAACTCGAGAACGGCTGGGCCGATTTAGCTGATTTTGGTTTTGAAATATTTGTCGAAGTCCAGGGAAGGTTTGAACGTAGGTAAAATTAAAAAAAGTAGGTAAAATTGAGCAGAATTTTCCACGCAGGCGAAGCCGCGGGGCGTAGCTAGTGTATTATATTAACATATAAGTGAGTAACTATATAAATAATATATAAATAAACAATGCAGGACATTTCCAACAGCATCTAAACTAGCCCCAAAGTAGAACTTGTATTCTGGGAACTACTGAAATTACATCCATACATTAGAGTGATTATATCGTTTCTACATTTTGCATGTAGACATAGAGGTATTATTTATTTGCCACTGCATTTACACACAATATAAATTGCAATTTTTTATGTTAGATTATAAGTATTAGACACCTTTATAGTAATAAATGTAGTAATAATAATTGCCATACCCTAGCAGGGTGCATGTTTGAAACATTTTTATCTTTAAGATCCCCTGTACAACATGTTTGCAATAAAAATTTTGGTTATTGAGTTTATATACATATATATATGTTTATTTCATATGTACAGACCTTCAGTTCCTTGGTCAGCAGATAAGTGACAATAGTTGTGAGCGAGGAGAAGAATGGAGCAAGGAACACACAGACATTCCTGATGTCTATGGTTATGTTGAGGAACTGCATCACATTGTACAGTGTAGCTGATGTTACCATCAAGCCAGGGTAGATTGTACCTGAAAACGAGTTTCTATAAATGTACAAATAATATGTTTCATTTATTTTTTATATATAAAAATCGATTGCTGTTCGTTAGTCTCGCTAAAACTCGAGAATGGCTTGGCCGATTTAGCTGATTTTGGTTTTGAAATGTTTGTTGTAGTCCAGAGAAAGTTTAAACGGTGAGAAACCATGGTAAAATTGCGCATAAATTTCCACGCGGGTGAAGCCGCGAGGCGCAGCTAGTATTACATAATTTTTATTTTATTTTTCTTTCTTAGGGATAACAAACAGTATCACTTAAAAATTAATTCATACATTGCCTATTGTTTTTTCTTTACAAGCGTCTATGAACTGTGACAGGTTTTATATGTTTATACATAGAACATATGTTTTATACCCTTTTGGTGACACAACAATATGCTCTTCTGTATGTTATGATTATGATAGAAAAAGTTTTTTTGAAATTATCACATGGCTCATTGATTTGATACAAGTGAAAACCTGAATGTCTATGTGCTTCTATATCACTTTTTTCAGTTTGGATGCTTATTATAGGAGCACTATAGGTGTCCATCAATGTGTTACTAAATAAAATTGTATTGTAAAATAACAGCTTTTTAAACAAGACAATTAAAAAAAAACTGTCTGTTCTGGTCAAACCCTGAAATATTTGGTCAGATTTGACAAGCACTGGATGTTATAGCTAAGGCTACTTTTATTTCAGAACAAGATATGTCATCCACACAATAAACTGAAGCCTATGAAAACCAAGCAAGCTATGCTTAACATGGTTAATAAATAAATAGGTGAATGTCTTCACATTTGCTTAGCAGGATTTTTAAGGGTAATATGGTTATAGAATGGAAAAAAACTTACCACCAATAATACGGCCCAGTGGATACCATGCTCTGTCATCAAACCAGTTGTGGAAGCTGTAAAAGCCTTCCTCAGTGAGGTATCTTGTGGTTCGGTAGTTGAAATATGGGTCAAACTCGTGGATCACACTCTCAAACCTTAGAACGGAGAAGAGACGCGTCCCAAATGCTAAAACACAATATTTTTTTTAAAATATTTATTAGGTTACTTGTTACTGATTTTGATACCCTAACATTGCATTAAAATTATTTAGGCTTAGCAGGTTACCTGTAGAGGTATTTTTACAATTTGTGTACACAAATAGCTGTAGAATTCGGCAAAACAAGCATTTTTACGGGGTTGTGTCAGCGTTAGCTAGCAATTTCTTATCATTATCAGAGACCACGTAAGCCCAAAACATAATTGTTTATGGAGCATCAGAAAGCTACTATAGTCGTCATTTTTACATTTGAAACTTGGATAGTGAGGAAAACAAGACGAAAATACTCACACAATATCGCTGCCATTGATAAAACAGCTAGTTTTATGAATGTTAGCTGTTTATCCGATGAGAGGTGAGGAAGCCTCCCCTTACTCTGTACCTCCGCCGTCATCTTGGGATCAATATGATCTTCGTATTTTACACTATTCCTTATCAATATTTCATACGGGAAACGAAAATAACTTATAAACACCAAATACGCCGGCAACCTTTACAGATTTTAGCATGCAGCCGATTTTTGTATAGATGTGCTGCCAGCTACAACTTTAGACTTTGGTGTGTTGATGCCCCAAACTATGGATTTGGAAATATATCTTTGTGTTGTAATTGTAAATAATTATTTAAACCAAAATGACTTTTATTTCACCAAAAGAACAATGAAGGATAGTATTAATAAATACCTGAACTCTCAAGGTTCTTTTGTTAATATAATATAATATAATAATTGTGATCTTTGGCATATGAGGATAATGATATTGTCCCCACACGGCCACGCAAAAGGATACAAATAACAAAATTTAAAGTTAGGTGGCAATTTTTCGGCAACGCAAGTTGACAATATTGGACAATAGTGGCGCGCCGGCGTGGCAGAATGTTGTTGCCAGTTTTCAATACTCAACATTCCGGTGATTACTGTGAATACAGTCGAAAAACAAGACATGGAAATTGTAAAATCTGATGGGTATTACCGCCTTCAACCCAATTCAACGCCCGACTTGATATTAACATCACCATGATATCACAGCCTGAGAGCTGAAGTGAAGATAAACATAGACATGGCAACATGAAAATGCTTGACTGATATGTGTTTTGTTGTGATTGTCTTTGTCAATTGCATTATAATTAGCCGTCCGTCAGCCTCCAGTCAAGCAGTCAGTCAGTCAGTCAGTCAGTGTCTCAGTCAGTCAATTTCGGACGCGGGCGGGACGGACGTTCAAGCTCAGCTCTTTTTTTTCTTTGGCTTAGCTCAGGCTCAGCGTCAGCTGTTGGTTATGTGGTGGTCGGTGTACGTACCAGATATTTCTGCATTTTCTTTCATAGTTTTTATTTTATGAGAGCACTTTAATGAATCTATATATAAATAGTCACTTTCAAATCCTCCCCAACACCAAGAATAAACAAATTTAAAATTATCAAAATAGTCTCCTCATTCGCTTTTATTTCAAGGGGTTCTCTCAGGTCAGTGAATACTGGATAGTGACTAATCGCCGAGATTCCGCCGCCGGAGATGACCATTGCGGAAGAACAGTGCTAAGTGAGTGTAATGTCCGACGGAGATCCTTCCTTAGAAGAGGATATACCGAAACCTCTGCTTGAAAGAGCGGTGGAGGAGAATGTATTTACACCGAAGATTTCAACGCCTATCTACACGGGAGGTGTGAAGCTACATCACAAGAGGACCAGCACTGGCGAGACGGAGTCTTTCCTTTCGGACGAGCAGAGGAACGACCTCGCGTTCAGCCAGTTATTCCAAAATGGAAATGAGGCAGAGGACTTTCAAGAGGTATTCTTTTACTTTTTACTGCCTTAGAGGGTAAGCTTCTATCTCAAAGAGTCAAAAGACAATTGATAAATGGATGAAAGTAGCCTATGTAGACAAAGGTATTATATTACATTCTTATACAGTGTCAGTCTGCTTAATGTTCACAAACGAAAATGAGTTAAACTGCCCTAATTTATCAAAATGAAATTATAAAAATGATTTATTAACACATTTTCTGGTATTAAAATAAGGAATAGTTTCCCTAATTTAAACAGCATCACACTGTATCATTAAGTGAGAACTCCATTGATAAGCAACGGAAAGAACTAGCTTTCAAGTCACTTTCCAAGTTGAAAGATTAGTTGACACATACTTATTTTGATGTCCAGTAGGTATTTGATTTAGGTACCCTATATATATTATTAAATTAATGTAGGTACTTACATATGTTGGCCAACAGAGAGGGACCAGAGATAGATTATTAACTATGCAATTTGTTTTTTTTATATATTCTTTGGGTGGCTTGGGAGTCACTGCGGCCATAATATTGATGATGATATTGGCATCACCACATGCAATTTGGTTATAAAAGGGAATCTTTAATGGTAAAATATTTTTTCCAAGTTTTGGTTTAAGATTACATCAGCATTTCACAAATTAATAACAACAAACAATTGTATGAAAGAGAATGTTGGATAACTTAAACAAATATAAAAAGCTTAGTTAAAGTTTATTAAAAAAATATCTATATTTGTCCTGAATCTAAAAAGTGACCTGGGTCTCAAGCCATGAGTGTTTAGGTATCTTCTAGACCTTCATGATACATCATCAGCCACATCTTCCCGTTCCATTGATTGTTGTTAAACAATCAAAAGGTCTATACATAGTATAAAATGAAGTCGCTTCCCACTGTCTGTCTATCCCCATGTATGCTTAGATGTTTAAAACTATGCAAAAGATTTTGATGCAGTTTTAATAGATAGAATGATTCTAAAGGAACTTTTATAAACTATTTGGTACATAGATTTCCACGCGGGCGAAGCTGCGGCGCGCAGCTAGTCAACTATAAAAAAATATAACCTAAATGTCATCCCATGACATGATAGATATCTCATGGCCGTGTCGATTGCATCATTTTCCATCAATTGTGTATAAAATCTCTCGTACAAAATAAATTAACCCCATGTGGCCCCCTAGCAAGCGGCATAAGTGATAAAATACTTGTTCAAATTGGCCCCCCACTGTTTAAGTGCACTGTACTATTATGATCCAATATACTCTTAATGTAAGAGTATGTATTGTGCCTCCTGATAACAAGATAAAAATAATGCTTTCTCTTCAAGTAATGAGTGGTTGGTGAATAAATTTTTTGAAAACTTTTGAAAACTTTTTTTGTATGTATCTTCTTTTAATTGCCATTAAACTGTCATTCAGCCAATAAATAGTTAATGTTATAAGTTTTTTAGTAAAATTTAATTATGTCCCAAATATTTATGAATACTTTTTATCAATATTAAACTGATCAAAACTGTGTTAACTTCACTAATTAGCCAATCATGCTAATATAATAAGGTGACATATTTTTCATATTTAGTTTTCAGTTATATTTTCCTGTAACCTTCGTCATTGATAGATATTGAAAACATTCAAACCTGAATATTATAGTTACCTACTGTTCTTGGAGTCTAAGTGCGGAAACAAGAGTACAACTACCATACCATACCTACTGTTCTTCACATTTAATGTAAAATAATAAATAATAATAATAACTTTGATAAAGTAAGTAAAGTAAAGTAAAAAATCATTTATTTCTTTAGGCTTACAAAATAAGGACTTAGACAAGTCATATTTTATATATTAAATTATTATCAAATAAAATTATTTTACTGTTCACTTCAATTTTTTGTCCACTAGTGGAAGAATACATACACTGGCGCCGATTCGTATCCCGCCTCGGGACAAATGTTTGTATGGTCTGCAGATATTTGTTCCAGGTGTACAGGATGTTTTTTAAGTATAATAATACAATTCAATGTATGTAGTGTATTAAGTATATCAGTTACTACTTACTAGTCTAGTACCCATAACACAAGCTCATGTGTGTGCAGCATTGTCGTATTTTCAGTTTTACCAGAGTATAGGTTACAAGGTTCAACAAGGGTCATCAATGGGTGGTTTCTATTTTCGGTCAAAGTTTTTAAATCAAAAAACAATGCAGGGAACCAATAATTCGCCTCATTCAATCTCGATAGATAATGTTTTTTGTTTACTATTGAAGTTAGATAGTAGATACATAGCAAATGTATCATCAAGTTATTATTTTGTATGAATGGTTCAAAATTGAAGACAAAAATATCCACAAAAAATATTGTATCCGGAATCGTAGACTTAGGACATTGACTCTACCGGAAAAATGTAGCACATGGCCCTGCCAACTCTCGAAACAATTATGTTGGTCCCAATACTAAAAAACCCTGTATAGATGCAACAATCAACTTCATACATGTTTGATATTTGTTCAAAGTAAATGAACATAGTTGCTATTTACATAAATATTTCTGTGATTTAATTTTAAAATATTTATAAACTATAGCTTTTATTAGCAAAACCACTTCTTGATTTTGTATGAAAAATATAGGTAGTAGGTACTTCTCCTAAGTGGCAAGGAGTGCCTACGGCATCGCCCATTTTCATAAAAGTATTAAGTTTTTTTCTTGGACTTATAGCAAGGGGGTTCATAACTATGTTTAATGTAAAGCTCACGAAAAAGTAAGATTTTATTATTTTATACTGCCCATTATGGGTTAACTTAAGAATCGGTTTCGGTTTAAAGATGTTTATTTCTCATAAAACAATTTTTTTTTTACTTATAATGAGATACAATAAATCTTAAAATGAATGCTTAATCTAAATATCACCTCCGAGGCCAGTAGGCGGTAAGTATTGTAACTATAGTCTATCCATCCAGAATGTAGAATGTTTGTAAACAGAGCCACTGACAGTTCAATCAGCTGATGTAGGGGTAAAAAACATTTTTTTATTTAGGTCACATCTTGAGCTTTGATGGAGGTGCCTTATTGGGCTGGTGATATTTGATGTAAATAATTAAGCGGCATAAACAAAGCACCCCTGTGAAATCAGCCTACTTTTATCATTACCTATCCTTATAGAATGTAATAAAAGCTAAAGGATTATGAAATAAGACTAAAAATCATTAGACTTTTTATGCTCTCAAATGATTTTTCACCTGTGCCAACTCAATTAAATGTAAATAAGTGCCTGTTTAAAGTATTTTCCTTGAAGCACTAAACATTATTGATGAATTTCGAAGAATTCATAACTCTTGGACAGATTGTCGCTAAGCAAATATGCATCATGAAATTAAACGTTAAATAATCGGGCTAAATTAAAATAATACTCTCTGTAAGAAATATGTATGGTCATAGTGCTATCCTTGATTCGAAATAGTAGTTAAAAGTAACCAACTGTTTGCAACACGGGACGTCAAAACTGAGATTCGTTAGGGTTGGCACTGGTACAAAGACAAAAAATCTCTAGTGATTTTAATCTTTGTTTGTGACCACATAATGTCGATTTGTAAATTGAAATAATTAGATTCTGCATAGAATTGACGTCAGGATTATAAAAAGTAATAAATCTAATAGAATGTATATGTGAAATCATTGTAATTCTATTAGGTCTGCATCATTTCGTGGTGATATCCCTAAAAATCTGCTGATTTCTTATGTTTACAAACATTCCACATTCTGGATGGATAGACTATAAATATATAATCATTTTCTTATTGTCGGTTTTGTATCGAATTCGCAGTATTAGTCAATTTGAGCTCTTTCCTACAATGCATTACCAATATTTGTTTCGAACACCACGTCAAAAATATAGTTATGGATTTTTGTGTTGAGAGTATTTTACAATCATTGTACTTATATTGAGAATGGCTGGCTATTTCTATTTACCTATTCATTCAATTTGCAAAGTAATCCCTGGTGATGCACACTGTTAATAAAGATAAAGTGGTTTAATCCAAGGCTTGTTTACACTTAACCACGAAATTGTTGGCTGTGAATTCATCTGCTTTGAGTCTAGGAAGTTCTGAGGAAACATATAGTAGTCGTAGTGTGTGACCATAACTTATTATACGTGGACCTTAAAAATCCACAAAGCAGCTGCTATTATACAATTCATTGGATGACCGTATTTATATTGTATTTTCGTGCTATATGTTGATTTCTGTAGGCTGGAATAATTATGGAAATTTCAACCTTGTGTTAATCTGAGTATGATAATCTCATCTCCATTTGGTTAGAGATGGGATTTGCTGGGAGTTTTAAGTCATGCGTGAACATGTCGAAAACATTATACGATATTTATAATTTGTGTAGACAAGCTTAAGTCGGATAATAGGGCCTTGTTCGCGTGCATTATCAATATTTGCCCGCACGTATGTAAATTCACTATCGAAAACATTAGTTGTTTCACTAACTTTTATTTGAACGAACGTGTCTCGTCTCTGTTACATCTTTATTTCATACACAAAAGAAATTTATTCTGAAAGAACGCCTTAATTTTTGAACGATATCTTAAAACACAAAATTCCACTAACGTGAACTCGAACTCAGATGAATCAGTGATTGGACAGGCCAAGGTCGCAGTACGAAGGTAATGCTAATGGCTCGTCTTGGATACAGTCAAAAAACGTTGCTTGAGAAGGCAATATCTTTTCTAAGCCCGGTAGTGCAAAATATGATAGCTAGATGTGTGGTAGAAGTGCTGAGTTACATCACATACGATGCTGCTTTATTGAGAGTGCACAAGTATGGATGTAGAAAATCCCACGTACGGTTATCATCACTTAAAACGACTGAATAAATGATTTTTAATTCCTTCAGTGCTTAACATGGTTTACTTTCTTGATAGGTTATCATCACGCTACGTGTAAATTGGACTGTATACTTAATATTTTACAGTGTTAAATTCTTTGTACAGAACAAGCGAATTCTCGGCATGAAAATTGGCAGTGTCTGTTGTTGTGAACTTAGCATTGTCGAGTCAAGGTTCGCAGAACATACAGACAGCGGACATTCAGAAGTATCTTTGCTCATGTTATGTTATGACTAATCAAAACTCTATATACACATCGCTAACTGATTAGCAAGTCACGACAGTTTTGTTGATTTCATGCAAATCTCGTCATGAGACCTAGATGAGTTTTCCCGGTACATTTTACTTGCATTTTACCTATCATGACTACAATTAATGCCGTTACTCCGCAGTCTTTTCTGTAGGAGGCCAAATTAATGGCTTTATAGTTGAAAAGGAACTAATACTTCCCCCCCTTAAAAAAATGCAAAGGTCCAAACTAGACCCAATCTCTTCCCACTATGAGCTCAATTTTCTCTACCAAACGCGTCGTATCTGGTACTGAGTTAGCTCTGTCTGGCGCAGACCGAGCGGGAGACGCAGGGGAGGATGGGCGATCTCCACGCGATGTCGGTCCTCAGCAACTACCAGGACAACCTCTCTCAGGAAATGAACACCGATCGGTGAGTGCCGTACTATGCCCATCTATTCCCCTTTTGGCCTTTGCACCGCTCCGTAGTTAGTGTGGTAATGGTCTCAATTTATATCGATAATTTGACAGCACTAAATGATGCCGTACTTTGTGCCGTACCTTCCACAACAATAGAATCGAAATAAAAAGGATGTCATCAGTTTTAGTCCTGTCAAATTAAGTTAGGTTCCCTTTGAAGACACTTGAATGAACACTAGTATTTGCCAATTGTAACTTTTTGCACCGTTCCTTAATTTAGTTTTGAAACCTAACTATCTGCCCCAGTTTCTTAACGTTTGCACCGTTCGGTAGTTCAGTTTTATTGGTCGAATGTACTGCACCCTTTTCGTAGTTTAGTTTTAAAACAGTAGTAGTAATGTTTCCCCTGTGTTATCTCTTCTTGCATTCGTTTTGTTTGTTAATTGTTTAATTGGTATTTTCACTCGCACTTTTCGAGTCTATAATGGGAATAATCGTCACAATTATAATAATGGAGGGGTACTTTAAGATTATCAAAGTTAGAACTAGATCAAGCTATTCATATAATATATTGTTTCTTTAAAATAGATGTTATGCTCGTTTTGGTTATTGGCAAGGCTTCCGTTATTGTTTGTTATCACGCTTTTATTAAAATGGTTCTAAATATCATAAAAAGTTAAGTGCGTAAAAACTATTCGTTAAGTTCATAATAGCCTATTGTTCGTAGTAAGGTTAATGTTTATGTTTTGGTAAATAGCCTTTGGGGAATCGAGGAGGGTGTGCCGCAAGGCGATGTTATTTGTCCTAATCTATTAATTACTTACCCCGCTTAATGTGTTGTTATTGTGTGCTTATAATTAACCAACCATAAAAAGAAATAAATTATTATTAATACAAATTCATAAATATAACTTAAATACCAAACATTGTTTTTAAATGCTTATGTCATTCTTTATTTTTGTTTTTATTTTAGCACCAGATGCTATTATTTGTGGTTATTGTGAAATTATTTCGCATGAATCATGATTTGAGGCTGTTCGTGAAGTCGCTTGAGCCATTAACAATTGACATTCCCTTCGTTAAAACTGTCTGCATTTGAAGTTTTTTCGGGTGTGAACTAGGAATTATCTAAAATAGGCACGCAATCGATTTCACACGATTTCGATCATCCCGTAATGGTCCAATTAATGTCTATACGAATTGTATTGTTATCACAAACACACAAGACTGTCCTGTAAAACAATGGCAATTAAATCGATACGTTACATCTCCCACCTTCATTCTTAGGGATTCTAGGATAATAGTGATTGATTCATGCTTTGTTTTTCCGGCTCAATTGATCATTGGAGTGATGCTAAGTGTCAATAACAATTGAGGTTTTCGCACGAATTCAATGCAAAGGAAACTTTTTTTTTAGAATCTTTCTTCGTGTCGGGGAACTGTGTAGAGAAGCTAGTCAGCAGCAATTTGTTGACTAGTACATCTACTTACTAGCGTAGTTGCATTTCAAAAATGCTATACTTGCAGTTATGTCAGGAAATTTCACTAGAACCTAACTTGATTGATAAATCACCTACAAACAAACCGTTATGATCTCGTTATGTTAATGAGCTTTAATATACACGGATACTTTATCAGCACGGATATTACTTACCCAGAGGTTTATCAGTACAGATATTACTTACCCAGAGGAGCTTCATCAGTACCTCGGCAACGAGGTACTTCCTGAATTCATGCAACAACACCCCCTGGACTTTTCTGATGGTGTTAGTTTATTTAGCAAAATGATGTAAGTGCTTTATTTGACGAGTGATATTTGTGCTTCATATGTATGTTCTGTGACCGTCCTATGGGTTCTTTGATGATGTCCGTTTCTTTCTTGTGTTAATACGTCTCGTATATTCCATTCAGGCTTTTCTCCTTACATATACGTTAGCTTCTGTAGCTTTTCTATTCTGTAGATGCTTAATTTGTATACCTATTTAAGACCAGTCGTCGTAATAAGTTCAAAGAAAATGGAAGCAGAAATGAAATGTGCAGTGAAATTAGATGTGTCCAATACAACATTTCAGGGACAACGGTAGCGAAGCGTCAACTCGGGCCGCTGAAGAATGCGTCTGTGGCAACACTATCGGGGCCGAGCTTCCGAAGGGCAATGGCAAACCCCCGGCGAACCATTGCTCGTGAGTAACAAACCTGACATCATAGCCAGCACTTTAAGATCACATTTTAGCATCAAATTGTATCAAACAATCTTTAAGATATGTAGTCAGCACGATCAAAATCACCAATTGCACCAGGGTAGGGTATATAATTGCATTCCTTAATGTTGTGTGAATAATTCTGGTCAATAAATTTCAAACTTTCGAATCCCACTCATAAAATTGAAGAAAAAAAGTAGCAGGATTCTAATAGCTCGATATATTAATTTCTCGTATTCATGAACTTTATATTGTTCATCAGTTTCTTAGAAATATGTCTGTCTTAGATTTTCGCACGTGTTAATGTACGTATGACGTTCGTTTCCTATTATCTTGATTTGATGTTCTACTTTGCTAATTAACTTGATTTGATCAATATGTTCTCGTGGAATTAATCTAGCTGGTAGTCTGGTACATTGACCGTGAGATATATTTGAAGGCCTACTAAACTTGTTTCATCGCGATTTTGTTACGAAGTTGCCTTATTTCGTATAGTTTTAGAAGTATACAATATCGGTCCTAAAATGTTCTCGAAAGCCCTGCTTAGCATGGCATGTATGTATTTATATTAACATTAATACTAATATGAACTCTACTATCGGTCAATACCTAACTCAATAATAACATAACTATTTATAACAAAACGTAACATAAACTGGTTGGTAACAATCTAAGAGTGTTATCGAAAGTGCCACTTCGGGTGATTTGTTTCAAGAGTCGCGTATCCACCCGGTCATATATTCTGGTTTGTGATAAATATAAAAACAACATAATGACTCATGTAAAAGCTGACTGGGTCGACAACACCATATTTGTTTAGCATATAATTATGACATCGTTCAACGTTTCGTCTAGAAGTTTCCTTATTTATTTTGGGTTATTCCAGTTTTCCCCTCTGAAATCCACCCTAAGAGGGGAAATGGAATATAAAAAAAAAACATTCCAATTTTTCCCCTTGAAGAGGTGTCAAGGCTGAACATTGGAATGTTCACCTACTATAACGTATATTTTAATACATCAGAATGCAATTGATTTGTGTATTGAACCACTATCAGTTCAACCTTGGACAAGAGAAGACCACTCGAGACACCCCCATTGTAGGCTCCAAGAAATCAGAAGAATAAAACTAAAACTGTCCCAACGATTATTGTTAGGGTCTAACTACTAGTTATCAAGCTCTATGAGCTTAACTTAAAGTTTTGCTTAACTAGGTTAGGTCCATAAATGAACTCTGTTCAATCAAAATTGATACCAATTGTTGCCGCCACGTAATTTTTGTTAGTAGATAGATACGATACGATAGCTTTATAATGATACTGATTTATCATCGACCTTCATTTAACTTCACAACAAAAATTGCCTTGAATTTCGGCCATAACGGTAATTTGTAACTCGTTTTAACGGCACTGGTACATAGTTTCTCAAATACTTTTTATTTTACTTATTGGGTTAAAAATATGCCTTTTATGTGGGATAATTTATGGTATAATCTGATTTATTTTCGTATTCGTACGTACACGTACATCGACGACCGATGTGGCGCGGTGGGCGAAGGTCCGCCTGCGACGCATGAGGTTGCGGGTTCGATTCCCGCCTCGGAACAAATGTGTGTACGATCTGCAGATATTTGTTTCGGGTGTTCTGGTCGTTTTCTTTGTATAATAAAAAATATCTATCTATGTAATGTATTGTATTATGTATATCAGTTATCTAGTACCCATAACACAAGCTCTGCTTACCATGGGGCTAGATAATGCTGTGTGAATTGTCCAGCATTATTTATTATATTATATTATTATTTTTATTGACTGGGAAATTGATAACATAACACAAAATCATATGTATCACAGCACATCACACTAATAATAAAAATGCGAAAGTTTGGATGTTTAGATGGGTAGATGGATAATGTTTGTACGTCACGCCAAAACTACTATACGGATCGGGCCTGCACAGTGGTAGCCATGGTGGTAGCTCTAAGCCTGGAATCATATATTATACCTACAATACATAGTCTACTTTTAATACCATAAAACAGTCACCATGGGATAAAAATCGATTACCACTTACCACCTTAAAACGATTCCACGCATTATTTCTATAATGCGTGCTAAGAAACTAGACAATCCATACAAAGCTAAAAAAACCAATAACTGACATATCCTAATTCGGCAGCATAATAATGGGCGGGCAGATGACAAACCCGTCCCTATTATTCAATGACGGCGTCCGCTCCATAGACTACGTGTTGGTCTGGGAGAGCATGAAGGAAGACCAGAACAAGCCGGAGGCGATCAAGCACAGGCGGATATTTGAGGAGAATCTGGAGGCTGAGGGTTTGCAGCTCGAGAGGGAGGCGCCAGAGCATTTGTATGGACTGAATTTTGTTAAGGTGAGGTTATTGAATGGCTCTGTCCAACCATTGCAATTTGACACTAAAGTCATTTAAAACGGGATATAACATGATTCGATTTTTGAGAACCAAAGTTATCGACATAGCTCTGAGAATTAGCAAGCTGAAGTGGTAGTGGGCCGGCCATATCTCGCGAAGAACCGACGCCCGCTGGGGCAAACGTGTTCTTGACTGGAGACCACGACTCGGTAAACGTAGTGTAGGACGTCCTCCGACCAGGTGGGATGACGACCTGCGAAAGACTGCAGGTAGACGCTGGATGCGTCAAGCTGAAGACAGGACGGACTAAGGAGTGGACTAATATAGTCTGATGATGATGATGAAATTTTTGAGTTTTCCTAAATTTCAGTTATTCCGTGATGAAACTGTGCCGAAATATTGGAAAACTCAAAAATCAAATCATGTAAATATCCCGTTTTAAAAGGCTTTAGTGTTAATAACCTCGATAGTTTACAAAGTTTCTTTGCTTTCATCGTTTATCAAAAAGGAAACCATATTAACTGTATCCCTACAGGGAAATTTTGGTAAAGGTGCAAACATTTACTCTGCTATGGCCCAGAAATATACCTATAAAATACCTCACTGGCTGGCTAAGATTAGTTATAATATAAGATAGCTATCAAAAGTGTCAATCAATAAAAACAGCTCATAAAAATGTCCAGCTCATGTGACTGAATTAATAAATAAATAAATAAAGCTGTACGAACCACACAGCATCATCTAGCCGCAAGCTAAACAGAGCTTGTGTTATGGGTACCAGATGTCTAATATACTTAATAGAATACATTGACACTGTTGACTTTATGCGGTTTCACTTTTTTTTAAATTAAACTTGGCAACAGCTTCTTCTTGCAGTGGGACACCCCGGGCTAATATAATAATAATAATAATTATAAACAGCTTCTGCAAATGTTTATTTTCTTGCAGATACACGCACCTTGCGCAGTACTGAAAGATTACAGTGAAATATTGAAACTACGGATGCCTATGAAGGTATGTGTACGCTCCTTTACCCTGCGTAACTTGAATGGCTTAGAAAATAGAACTAGATCCCAGGGGCTTTGAGCTTATAATGTAGAAAGGACCCTGTATAGTAAAGGAATCGTTGATGCAATAAAAAAGCATAGAGTAGACGCTTTTTATCGACACTGTTGTGCAAGTGTGTACTCTATTGTGATACGTACTTAAGAAGGGAAGACAAAAGTATATTTTGGGGAACATAATCTAATAATTGAAGTAGTAATCTAATAATTGACGACCGATGTGGCGCGGTGGGCGAACGTCCGCCTGCGACGCAGGAGGTTGCGGGTTCGATTCCCGCCTCGGAACAATTGTGTGTACGATCTGCAGATATTTGTTTCGTGTGTTCTGGTCGTTTTCTATGTATAATAAAAAATATCTATCTATTTAATGTATTGTATTATGTATATCAGTTATCTAGTACCCATAACACAAGCTCTGCTTATCATGGGGCTTGATAATGTTGTGTGAATTGTCCAGCATTATTTATTATATATAAAAAATAATATAAAATAAAATTGAAATAAAATTAAAATATATAAAGAAAAAAAAGAGTAATCGAGCTCTCAAACCAATAGGTTGACCTATTGGTTTTTCATTTGTTTTAAAAATTTACAATTTGTATGTTAAGCATCATCAGAACAATACTGGTCTTTCGACAAACCTTTCAGAATGAAGTCCAAAGGGGTTTAGTCCTATAGGCAGTAAACAATATTAATGTCGTATAAACTAGTTTGCATATGAAAGTACCTGTTGTGTCCGTAACACGCACCGTGCACTGTAACATTGTGTCGTTCGTAGGAATGCAGTAAGATACGAAAGACTGGCCGGACGAATGCCATTGTGAATGCCGCCATGTATATCTCTAAGGTATGCGAAGCATGGACCGCTTTGCTAACCGTATCACATGTGTTATGTAATTTTTGCAACTGATTTTAAATTGATACTAAAAGATCTACGAATTTCGACTCTCATTTCTAAAGTAACTTTTACATCATCATCATGCTAATAAAATGAGTTGCAGAAAACCGTAACTACTCAAGACTAGCCGTCTTTTCAACTTACTAGTTGTTAATTGATCTGAAAGAGACGCCCGGTCTAAGTTGTTTACAAAAGTTGTTGTTAGATGTCGCTAGCTAGTGTATCGAATGTATGTTAGTTATTGTATTCTATTGATGTTATATTCTGTTTCATCTATGTATTTATTATTTTGTCGTTTATTTTGATAGAGAAATAGGCATTGAAATGCACATTATTGTTTAATATGAAACGGCTGAATGAAACATTGACTCTACTAACTTTGGTGATTGGGCTTCGCGCCAAATACTAATCGATTGTATTTTAACTTCCACAAAATATCGCCTATAATTATAATTAACAAGGTGTTGGTACTAACTATTAAGTTCTTATAATTTAATTATGTATCGGCTAAAAAGTAATGATGATTTATTTATTGCGTTCTCTTAAAATTTAACCCAAATCGTTTTGAACATCTCTTGCCTGAGAAATAGTCTTAAGTTAACTAACAGTAAACAGCTTCTAACAGCTAAAATTTACAATATAAACACATTATTAAAGCAAGTCATTCACAAAAGTGTAAAAACAACGATTGCTTGATCAAGACAAAATACATAAATCTAAACCGTTGAAATTTACTGAGAACTCTAATTATAAAAAATCGTTTCTTGGTACATGACATGGAACGAAAACAGTTTTGAAAAACGATGTCATCTGCAGTTTAACACTGCGTCGCAGAAGATACCAGACCTTCACTACACATCAAAAAATCTCAGTAAATCTTCAAAGGTGCTGTCAAAACCAAAAACTAACATTTAACCTCTCAGTTTTCAGCACTAAAAGATGTCGGCGACAAAACCAACAGCATGTTTGATAAAGTAGACGCTTGCTGGGACCGACTCATGTCCCGTATCCGGGTCGACCCCGACCAGTTCCCGGAGAGAAAGCACAGCTTGACTGCTATTTATTCTAAGGATAAGGAGTATTTGTGAGTACCCTTCCTTTAATACAGCATAGTATGGCTTGTATCTAAAATAGCATTATATTAGATAATCAAAACAAATATGTCATTAGACACTTCAGTGATAATTTTTTTTTTTTATTTTATTTATTTATTAAGTGATATATGAATGTACTGATGGTTTCTTTTTCAGTTCTTCCACTAGTGGACAAAAAATTTAAGTGAACAGTAAAACGATCTTTTTTGATAATTATTTATAGAAATGACTTGTCTAGAATTTGACTTGTCTAAGTGCTTATTTAATAAGCCTTAAGAAAAAAAAAGGAAATTTGATATTGACAGCGCTCCAAATCATATTTCCTAACATAATGTCAAAATCTCTCGTTAATCATTACCATTACCCTCTCTTATTATTAAATTTTTATGTATATCCTTTGTTATAGATTCGACACGAACGCGGAATGTTTCTGGACGCCCTCAATCCGCTCGCGTATAGTACAGTTCATATTGGACCGCAAGAAATTTACCGACTCTCTTAACGATGACTTCGCGTTCGGAATCACGAGGCTTATATCCAACGACACCTATAGTGCCGCCTACCCGCTACACGATGTGAGTATATTGTACTCTACTAGCATTGTAATAAGGTCGCGTATAGTGGTGAGATTAGAAAGAGATGCAAACATTGAGTTTAAATATGTATCTACGGCACCATACAGAATTTATGACTATAGACTCAAAGTAAATCGTCGACAATCGAACCATACAAATGTTCTCCGTTGTACAATTTGTCACAGTTGCATTCTTCATCAGTTCTCTATTTATAAGGCATACTTTGTACTGTTAAAGGTTGCATGAAAATGAAATGTGAAGTGTTTTGATTGGTCCGATTTTGTTACAGGGTGATCTCAAAACTCCAGGCTCAATGAGGCATTTATTATACACGGAATGGGCGGCTGTCTCCAAATGTGTGAAGTACCAGCCTCTAGACTATGTTAAGGATTATTTTGGCGTTAAAATAGGTAAGTTTCTAATTACCTACATAAGTCCAAACTTTGATGAGGGCTTTTTTAACACCACAACAAACGTTTTGTCGTTGAGCGACCACACCGCTTACGAGATAGGCTGAATGAAAAAAGTCCATATTATCTTATCTATATTTCCTTTTTTCAACGTAAAAATAACATAAAGTAGATGGCGGCGCTAGTGTGCCTCGGTGTACGGCCTTAAATATTGCCCATAACTTTAATGCCCCATAAAATATATGGTGACTTTGTTTCAGGTTTATATTTCGCTTGGTTAGGTTTCTACACTCACATGCTGATCCCGGCGTCTGTTGTTGGACTGATATGTTTTATCTACTCGGCCGTCACGATATATGAAAACAAACCAAGGTAAGGAACTCCTCTGATACCTGATACCAGACCAGCCGAAAGGAAATTTATGAAGCGCAGTATATCAGTATATACTGCGCTTCATAAATTTCCTTTTACAACACCGCTACCGCACGACACAATATTTTATGGAGACACAATTACTTACCGCAAACTTCAAGCGAGTGGCCCATGCGCTGCCTGCTCTTTTATGCTGTCATTGTAAAATATGACGAAAGCCCATATTCGAAGGAAGGTTTTGTGTTGTGTGGCAGTCCAGATCTGTGATAAACTTAACTTGTAGTGGTCGGCAGGCAAATTGCCCTCGGTGATGTACGTACGTACGTGTAGAGATAAATATTTAGAATATTCATAATTATATTGTTTTTCAATTGTCTATGTATAAAAGTGATTGAATATTCTACTCCATTTTTCTGTTTAGTATTTATTTTTGTATCAAGTTTCGGTCTAGTCCTACAATTTACTTATTAATAACATGTGCGTGCAGTGCACCTATGTAAAAATTTCCGACAAAATGTAAATTGTTTGAGAAAAATAAAGTAAATGAAATGTGTAATAATTCGCAATGAAAAGACGAATGACAGACTGAATACTGCGGATTTATTCCTGAAATACGCAAGGGACATTAATCATCCTCGGGGAAATTTAACTTTCATTTACTTAAATAAACGGACCTGTCTTATTAACCCTTAGTTACTCGCGCATAAAAACATACATAAGTACTCGCGTAGAAAAAACTACCAAATACATACAAAATTAGACTTTTATTTATGATTTACATACACAATCAGACTTTTATTTATGATTTACATACACAATCAGACTTTTATTTATGATAAAGATTTAAAAATAAGCGTTGTAAATTCGAAACTCCAATAACTTGAGACGATCAAACAGTCGCTGGGGTGTTAAACACCCCACGCGAGTAATTAAAGGTTAAGAGGGTTTTACGAAAAAAGCAGTCCCACTCACTTATCACATAACCTACGTTTTGCGTTCCAGTGAAGAAGTATGCAACTACAACTCGACTATAATGATGTGTCCGCTCTGCGACTACCACTGCGACTATTGGGACCTGAAGGCGACCTGTCTACAGTCTCGCATCACGTACCTCTTCGATAACCCTACCACGGTGTTCTTTGCTGTCTTTATGAGCTTTTGGGGTGAGTTAATTAATACTAAAGTCAATTAAAACGGGATATTTACCATGATTAGATTTTTGAGTTATTCAATATTTCGGCACAG
Organism: Eupithecia abbreviata; assembly: GCA_943735965.1. Taxonomy (NCBI): domain Eukaryota; kingdom Metazoa; phylum Arthropoda; class Insecta; order Lepidoptera; family Geometridae; genus Eupithecia; species Eupithecia abbreviata. The sequence goes on from OX030976.1 coordinate 2,565,913, forward strand.
TTTTATTTTTTTACAGATTACAATGACTGTATCTATGATATATTTGTCGCATCTCTATCCAAAGTGTGGAGGAGGGCGATGACTCCGCAATGCTGTTTTTTTTAATTTTGCGGTAGTCAGCTCACAATTGTACCTTATACAATAAGTTTTTTTTTATTAGTATGTATTACCTTACAGCCGCCTGTTTCCTCGAGCTATGGAAGCGGTACTCATCTGAGATGACCCATCGCTGGGACCTCACTGGCTTCGATGTCTATGAGGAACATCCGCGCCCGCAGTACTTGGCGCGACTGGCGCATGTCAAACGGACTAAGGTAATATTTGCGTCTCTCTCTCACTCATAGTTACACTAGACAAGTGTGAGTGAGATGACCACTGGGACCTCACTTACAAGCATTTGTTTCTTCCTCTGAAAAGCAGAGGGCTTGTCTAAATCAAACAAAGCAATCATCTTACTGTTATATTAATCCACATAGGGCGGTAATTCAATATTTTCTTCCTAGATTTATGATTCTATACCAACCATCACAATTAAAATAAAGCATGTACGTAAGTTCTAAATTCTAAAGCTTTGTGTAAAACTTTTGAAAATATCATGGTTATTAATACTAAAGTAATTTAAAACGGGATATTTACCATGATTTAATTTTTGAGTTTTCCAATATTTCGGCACAGTTTCATCACGGAATAACTGAAGGCAATGCGAATTCGTTTTTATGGGCAGATATACCGATCAACCCTCATTTTTTGTCTTTTGCTACGAATGTTACCACTACCAACGGTTTCATTATTATCGAACGCAGCTCGATCACGACACACAACAAAAAAAAAACAAACACATCAAATCATGGTAAATATCCCGTTTTAAATGACTTTAGCCTTGTGTAAAGTTATTTTATAATGTTTGTTTCAGCTAAACGTAGTAACGGGCGAGCGCGAGCCGATGGTCCCGTTCTGGCGCATGCGGCTCCCCGCCACGTTGATGTCCTTCAGCATAGTCTCGCTACTGGTGCTGCTCGCGCTGGCCACCGTGCTGGGCGTCGTGCTGTACCGCATGTCGCTGCTGGGCGCCAGCATCCTGCGGCAGAACGACAACAAGCTCATCACGTACAGTCCTATCATGTTCACGACGGCGACTGCGGCTTGTATTAACTTGGTCTTCATCTGTATCTTTAATTATGTGAGTCTCTTATTTGTTTATTTTGTACTAGCTGTTTCCCGCGGTTTCACCTACGTTAATTTCACATTTCTAAAATATAATATAGCCTATGTTCACCGGGGGTAGTGTAGCTTCCCAACGGTGAAAGAATTTTTCGAATCAGTCCAGTATTTTCGGAGCTTATTTAATACAAAAATCAAACTTTTTATAATATTAGTATAGACTAACCGTACTTATTCTACACAGATATACCAGTTCCTAGCGGAATGGCTCACGGAGAAGGAACTCCTGCGGACACAGACCGAGTTCGACGACTCGCTGACCCTTAAGATATATCTCCTGCAGTTCGTTAACTACTACGCTTCTATCTTCTACATCGCCTTTTTTAAGGGCAAGTGGGTCGGCCGCCCGGGAGACTTCGTACGGCTGCTCGGACATAGGCAAGAGGAGGTAATATAAGGAATACAAGCTACAAAAATAAACACTGAAAGATCTGTAAATAAATAAAATAAATAATAGTAAGCTCCAGTTTTGTTCTACTATTTTTAAATGGGCATTGGAATATTATTTCTTCATTTTTCGCTTTCATTTAATTAGTTTGTGGTTTTTGATCACGTGGATTGGACTATAATTAATCTAAATTTGCTTTTCGCTCACTGGTATTCACTGCACATCTGTAAACCAGACATCAAGCAATGGGGTTTTAAATCTACATGAAGCAGATGTTTGATATCTATATCAAGCATAGGTTTGAAATCTGCATCAAGCATAGGTTTGATATCTACATCAAGTAGTGGTTTGATATCTACACCAAACAGAGATTTGAAATCTAACAGTACCAAGCTTCTTCTGAACTTTAAAAATATATAGGAAATCCCAAAGATATTACGAGATCGAACTCTCTCTAAAAGGTTCATAGCAATATCTACTCTAAAACACCATCTAATAAGGTTCCAATTTCAGTGCGCTCCCGGAGGCTGCCTTCTCGAACTTTCCATCCAGCTAGCCATCATCATGGTGGGCAAACAGTTCATCAACACCTGCGTGGAAATGTTGATGCCCTATCTACTCAAATGGTGGAACGTCATGAGGTCCATTGGCAGGAAAAAGCAGTAAGTTCTATGATCAATATCAAGCCACTATCAACTTTATGTACTGACTGCAGAAAGCACGTTTTACTGGCGTTCTTTTAGTCAAAAATGTTTAGAAATAAGTCTTAATTCATTGACACAAAACTGATACAGCACAGAATATGAAATAATATTTTAATAAAATCTAGTATGTATTTATTTCGTTTTTCTATGTATAATAAAAAATATCTATCTATGTAATGTATTGTATTATGTATATCAGTTATCTAGTACCCATAACACAAGCTCTGCTTACCATGGGGCTAGATAATGCTGTGTGAATTGTCCAGATTTTTTTTATTTTTATTTTTATTTTTATTTATTCATCAATCACGTCTTCTGTGCGCTGGATCTGAGATCGTGTCTGCCACTCTACCGGGTTCTGACTGAAAACCAGCGCTCTTTCACAAATGACCTGGGTTATTGTGATAGAGCAAAAAGCTGAGTCAGGACCTATTAGTTAGACCTACACACGCGCGCTTATCCACTTTCCGTGAGGGCTACTTAGTACCATATACAATACTAACATTTTGTACCTTTTCACACTTTTTTTTTAATATTTTGTCGATGTTACGTGTTTTATAATAGGTACCTAAGTAGGTACTTTGTAGTCTAATATAATTATGTGTAATTAACCTTGTTTGTGTGTTGTGTTAGTGTTTAATAAATAATTTTCTTTCTTCTTTCTTAGTATTATGGATGAAAATATTAATCGGCTTTCTAAAGTACTTTTTTGTTAAATTTTGTATTTTTATTCAATTCTTTATGTAATCCTGTTATTTTTTTCTATAGAATATGTTGATTATGACATTTCGAATTTATACGTTTTATATCTTACCTATAGATCGAACAACTTATATTTACTTCAACAAATTGTTTACACTAAGCTAAATAACTCTCACTAATCTTATGTGACTGTGTCTTTTTGAGAATAGATATCTTTAAACCTAAACCTTACATGGATACCGAATCGGAAAATAAATGAGAATAATAATAATTTAACAGAACCTACTAACTAACAGAGATTAATGCGGATAGGTAATTAACTAAATAAATTGAAAAATAACGAGATAAGGTGAAACGGCTGTCTGTGGTGAAAGTGACCACGTGATTTTGTTTTTCAGGATAAAGAGTCCTATGCAATGGGTGAAAGACTTCAAATTGGTTGACTTCGGTAACATGGGTCTTTTCCCTGAGTATTTAGAAATGGGTAAGTGTTAGAGATCCATAAGTTTTATTGTTTATTGGGCTGTGTGGATGCAACACAACTTAGCCTGTTATTGAAAACAATGGCTTCTATATCTTAGATTGAGAAGGATAAATTTCTTTGACGACCGATGTGGCGCGGCGGGCGTAGGTCCGGTGCGACGCTGGACATTGCGGGTTCGATTCCCGCCTCGGGACAAATGTTTGTACGATCTACAACTATTTGTTCCGGTTGATCTGGGTATTTTCTATGTATTATAATAAAATATCTACCTATGTATTGTATTGTATTATGTATATCAGTCATCTAATACCCATAACACAAGCTCTGCTTAGCTTGGGGCTAGATGATGCGGTATGGATTGACCAGCATTATTTATTCTATATATTATAAAAACGAATCAAACATATTTAATATATTCTACCTACTCAAATTTATTCTTATCTTACATCTTATTTCTACTACTATCTTACAAAAATGTTAACTGTTCCAGTCCTCCAATACGGCTTCGTGACAATATTCGTGGCGGCGTTCCCATTGGCTCCGCTCTTCGCGCTCATAAACAACATTCTCGAGATGCGATTGGACGCCAAGAAGTTCCTCACCTGCTATCGCCGGCCGGTGCCGCAGCGGGTCAATGACATCGGCGTTTGGTACCGGATTCTAGACTCCATTGGGAAGCTTAGTATTATCACCAATGTGAGTAAACACTTCATATTGCCTATTTATTTCCACCGTAGGTACACATCAACACATGTTACACTTGATGTCGTTAAGTTCTATAAATTTTAAAAGTATATTTCAATTTTGTTTTATAATACACACTAAATTTGTCATAGGAAACACCATAAGGGATTGTGCAAAGAAATACATATATAATAATACCTACGAAATTGAAAAGAGAAGTAATTGTATAAGACAGGAACTTTATATATACACAAATTTAAATCAGTTCTGAGCTGGTCTAAAGCAGCGAGTATTTGACAGTTTTTGTTGAAAATCTGTCAAAAATTTTACCTTAGATATAAAATCTGGTTGCGAAGGTCAGCTTGCGACGCAGGAGGTTCGGGTTCGATGCCCGCCTCGGGACAAATGATTGTACGATCTGCAGATATATTACGCGAGTTCTGGGTTTTTCTATGCTTAATTAAAAATATCTATCTATGTTATTAAGTTTATCATATATAATAATAGATAGAGTGATTCAAAAGAAAGGTTTATAAACTATTTGACACATAGATTTCCACGCGGGCGAAGCTGCTGGGCGCAGGTAGTTTTTTATATTTCAGAATACGCGTATGACTCCCACTTGGTTTTTCCAGGGTTTCATAATAGCGTTCACTTCGGAGTTCATCCCGCGCCTCGTGTACCGCACCACCTACGGCAGCCTCGACAAATACGTGGACCACACGCTCGCTGACTTCAACATCACAGTACTGGACGGGTACAAGCCGCTGCATTCGCAGTACAACCAGACTATGTGCAGGTAGCTTGGACTCTATTTTGTAAACTCTTTAGGTTTAACCCTTAACGCTGTCGCAACTCAGGGCCTAACCTATGGGTATACCTATTCAAATATACGACCTCTGTGGTGCGGTGGGCGATGGTCCGCCTGCGACGCGGGAAGTTGCTTTGCTAGAGGTTAGATTCCCGCCTCGGGACCTATTACTAAGACTCCGCTGTCCGTCCGTCTGTCACCAGGCTCGTATCTCATAAACCGTGATAGTTAGACAGTTGAAATGTTCACAGATGATGTATTTCTGTTGCCGCCATAACAACAAATACTAAAAAACAATAAAATGAATATTTAAGGATGCTCCCATAGAACAAACGTGATTTTTTTGCTCGTTTTTATAGATAAATAGTACGGAAACCTTCGTGCGCGAGTCCGACTCGCACTTGGCTGGTTTTTCAACTTGTAGACCAGAATAGAAGCTATCATTGGATTTCCAACTCTATTCTATCAAAGTTATGGTTCAAATAATTAGTGTATGTTAATATTCCAGCTATCCCGGCTACTGGTATTACAAGGATGGCGATACCTACGAGCATTCTAACTGGTACTGGCATGTCATAGGAGCCAGGCTGGCCTTCGTGGTGGTGTTCGAGGTATGTTTATTTAGTTAATCTCGAAACTTGGGTTTTCAAAACGTTTGGAAAAGATTGATAGAATTTATCCCAGACTCATTAAATATGAGTTTCTCGAAGAGGCAAGACCAGCCCCCTTCATCATCCCAATGCTTTCCTCAAATCCTTCTATTCGTCACGATCACGCGTTAATGTACCTTCAACGCATAATTGATCGACCCTGCTTTTTTCTGGGACCCAACAGACAGAAAATCAATACAGAAAGAAATGTTAAACATAGTGAAAATACGACGGGCGACCTAACCTAAAGATTTTCTAGGCAACCTTTGTTGGAAGCACAAAGTTTGCCTGGTTCAGATCGCTAAGTTGAGATGACATGTTTAATGTTTTAGAACGTGGTGGCGCTAGTGATGATAATAGTCCGCTGGGCGATCCCGGATATGTCGGCGGAACTGCGCGACCGGATCCGGCGAGAGGCCTACGTCATCAACACGTTCATCCTGCAAGAGACGCGCGCGAGGTCACGCGCCTCCGCCACGCCGCAGCCCACAGGTCAAGGTCAAGGTCACGGGCATCCGTGGGGTCACGGTGACCTCGCCGCCTCCACGCCCGTTTAGTTTGTGGTTACGGTACGCAGCACGATGCTTTCTATTTTACTTTCTTTTCCGTTTGAACTAACAGCGTTTTTTGTTCACTGGTTTTAGATATTTTATGATCCTTTACTTTGACATCCTTGTGTCAGATAGTATAGAATTTTCAGCCTTTTTGAATAAACTTTTTCTCGAATTCGTTTTTAACCAGTGGTGCTGAGAATTAAGGGTAAACAAGTCAACAGTATGTTGTAAATGTATGCTATCTCACCTGACATACATAGTGTGCGACAGGGTGCGCTAGGATGAAATACACAATGGTTAATACCTAAAACGGAAGGCATATAAAAATGCGAACTGAATTCTAGCACAATGGTTATCTTAGAAAAACTATTGAGTTCAAGATAAATTTATTTCAACTTTTGAATTACTAAACTTTGTCGGAAAAATCAATTCAAGATAATTAATTATTAACTTTCAGAAGTCTTCTGAGGTCCAATTGATACATAACAAAAGTGCTGTATCACCTAAAGGTGACGTTTGCTATATGTAATTTATAGAAGCAACCAGTGAACTTTAAACGTTATTCGTATAAGACTGTGTTTTGTGTGTGTCCATACTCTGTTAGCTCAGTTTCAGTAATAATAATAATGTGTGCTGTTGGCTTCGGACCACGCATGCCTTCCAAAGGACCGGGTCACTGTATGGCCTGAGATCATAGAAATAACAATAATAATAATGCGGGTGATAAATAATGAGAATTTAAATAAATGAAGTGAAATAATGCTGGACAATCCACACAGCATCATCTAGCACCAAGCTAAGCAGAGCTACACAAGCTCTGCTGTGTATGGGTATTAGATGACTGATATACTTCGTACAGTACATAATATAGATAGATATTTGTTACTGTACATAGAAAATTCCCAGAACACCCGTTAACCGAGTTTAAGAATGAGAAATAACAAGATTAAGGTTTTAAAAATTTTAAAGTTTGTAAGACCTTGTAACAGTTTTTAAATACTAAAGATAATGTATTAGGACCTTGAATAAGTTCTCGCTGTTTCTTCAAAGATGGCAGTAGCAGTACCCCGTTCGTGAAATTTCGAATGGTAACACATATGCAAGGCAGTAGTGGATCTAACCTTTAATTTCAGTGTATGGTAGTTCACTTTAGTGTAAAGATTTTTTTTTATTTTTTTTCGGAAAATGTCAATTTTTGTGTCAAATAAATTGTATTTGCGGGGAATCTTATTGCACTACTTTATTCAAAAAAATATCTGCAGCTGAAGGACATAGAATTCTTGTTGAGACTTATGGTGACAATGCTTTGTCGGATACGACATGCAGAGACTGGTTTCGACGCTTCAAATTAATGATTTTGAACTTGAGGATAAAGAACGTTCTGGCGCACCGAAAAAATTTGCAGACGAAAAGTTGGAGGAATTACTCGACCAAGACCGATGTCAGACGCTAGCAGAACTTGGAAAAACATTACAAGTAGACGAGTCAACTGTTTTAAAACGTTTAAAAGATTTAGGAATGATCCAGAAGCAAGGACATTGGGTACCGTATGAATTGAAGCCGAGAGACGTCGAACGTCGTTTTCTCACGTGTGAACTACTACTTCTACGGCAGAAAAGAAAAGGTTTTATGCACCGCATCGTGACTGGCGATGAAAAGTGGATACACTACGATAATCCAAAGCGTAGAAAATGGTGGGGTATGCCCGGCCATGCATTAACATCGTCTGCGAAACCAAATGTCCATGGTTCGAAGGTTCTTCTCTGTATTTGGTGGGATCAGCAGGGTGTAATTTATTATAAGCTGCTCAAACCGAATTAGACTATCACGGGGGATCGCTATCGACTTCAATTGATGTGTTTAAGTCGAGTCTTTAAAGAAAAACGGCCGCTATACGAGCAAAAGACACGACAAAGGATTTTGCTACATGACAACGCTCGGCCCCATGTTGCAAAACCAGTGAAAACCTACCTGGAAACGCTTAAATGGGAAATTCTATCCCACCCGCCGTATTCACCTGAAATAGCCCCTTCTGATTTTCACATTTTCCGTTCGATGGCCCATGGCCTAGCTGACCAGCGCTTTCATTCTTATGAAGAAGCTAAAAAATGGATCGATTCTTGGATAGCCTCAAAAGACATGTCGTTTTTCCGACACGGAATTCATATACTGCCAGAGAGATGGGAGAAAGTGGTCGCTAGTGATGGACAATACTTTGATTGAAATGGTTTTTTCCCTATAATTTAAATAAAGCTCTTATTTTGCAAAAAAAACAGCGAGAACTTATTCAAGGTCCTAATAGTTAGTGCTTTATATTGGTGATCATGGTTTCCCTGTATTACATAAAATACCTTGCCTTAAAAATGATAATGGTTTAAGAATTTGGTAAGATTCTGAACCGCTTTTAAAATGCTTACCAACGATGACATTCCAAAATGTGTGACACACCAATAATGCAGTCTTTGATTTTTGCGAGAACTTTGAATGGAGCGGTATTAATAGCATTGATAGATTGGAGATTGTAGCAGCTTATATAACTTTCTATTAAAGTCGTTGTATTGATCATAATAGATATCAAAATGCAATAACTTATTCTCCGATTTAATCCCAGATACTTTTGTCAACAAAGAAATTAATTTTTACTATAAAAGCTATCGTAGTTTGGCGAATACATTACGGATGTAAGCGAAAATACATTTATGAATGAAAACTTAACAATAACAGAAAACATCAATGCATAGTCTCACACGTGGAATAAGAATAAAGAATATTTATTTTACTATTATATCGTTATTAATAAAGAGGTGCGAGGTGTAAAATGACTTATTCCTAAATATATATTCAGAGACAAATTCCCAAAAGCAATCTTCCTTCGGACTATTGGTCCGGGAGTCTGGTACAAATTTGGTCCTCCCGAGCGAAAATTCGAAAATTCCCATGGAATAAGGTTCAAATCAGAAATTAAAATTCGCATATTCCAGAATTCTGATTTGAACCTTATTCTATGGGAAGAATGTCGTCATCGCTGCCACTGCCCAACCCACCCACGGAGTCGCAGCTGACGGTTACGAGTATTCATTATATTAATCCCTAATGCATATTACGAAGTTTTGCTTGGGAGGGACTTTGTCATTTAAATCTGTCACTGGCTCCCGGACCATATAGACTAGATGTAGAAAAGTTCTCGCAAAAAGTTAGGTTTCCTTACTAAGCTAAGCTTCCACTGACCTGTTTAGTTCTAAGAAGGAGTATAGCTGGCGCCACCGGCGGCCATGTGAGTGTTTGCTCTTTTACGATAACAGCATGGATGTTTAACACGATTGATAACATCATTTATTTGGTTGAGTTTGACACAGTAACAATGACATGCCATGACAGCTGTCAAATTATTTTGCAATTTCATTGTGTGCATTAGGTACTCATTCAAAATTTTGGTTTCTATTAAAGTTTGGCTTAAACTTCACGAACACTAATCAGTATATTTTTGAATAGATAGATTAACCATTGTGCGGCTGCCAAGCTAACATTTTATTTCTTACGATTGACTTGTATTAGAAAATTTGAAATAGGCTTTTATGGCTTAACAAGGTACTTAGGATCAGCTCAAATATTGATTTAATATACAACTTTATTTACTAAGGACGAAGATACAAATTGGCGCCGCGGTATTATGTCAATAAAATCTTTATATTTTTGCGTAGTAAATGAAGATATATTTTGAATCAACGTGCGCGCAGCGTCGCATCGCATTGCGTCGCGCGTGTCGGTGTTAGCTGACCCTAATACAAGCTTAATAGTTAGGCAAACTAAACCACTATTTTCATGTTGTTTAACATATCACTGCCAAATTAACACAATATTTGTAATAACACTAAAATTACACAAAATCTTATTACTATTGAGATTTTTTTCAATCTAAATTGTAACTAAACTTTACATTCGAATTTAAATGCTTGCTGTAAGCCCAATTAAGATTTTTTGGGGAGATTCACAATAACATGCCTATTTAAAAGGCTCTGTTTTACTTGCTATAGCTATTATCATGTCCAAAATACCGTTAATAACTTCTCTTCTTAAAATTTCCTGAAACAAAACACCACAACCATATATTGACCAACTGTTTCAAACCACAGGTGACGTCACAGAACCGAATTGGAACCATATAGCCTCACTGTCAGGGTCTGATTTCGACCTCGCGGCGCACGGAGATCACCAGGATATCGCTGATATCGCCAAACACGTGGTCGTGGAGCTACCCGACAAGGAAGGCGAGGGGCCTACTCATGTCTAACAAATAAAAAACAATATTGCTGGTTCTATAGTCACGCCCCGCTGGACGCGCCGCTGGGCAGTGCGCTGTTAATGTTTACTGAACGGCGCTGCACAAGGGCGCCATACATCTCCGAACGCGCGTACTCCAACGGCGCGGCGCTGCCCAAACGCGTAACAACAAAGCCAGCCTATAACGTTTTGACAAAATCCATAATTATCATAAAACTCAATTTCTTGCTTTAAGTATAGAAAATATGCCCTCCATTGTTGTATGGTAAAAGTTATATTGTAAACCAAGTGTTGTTTTAAATACTTTTAAACTTACGCGATATGAACACATATTTATAAGTATTAATACAACGGGTATTTATCGCGTTTATTTAAATATTTTTCCCAAAAAAAAAAAAAGGGAAAAATAGGTAAATAAACGCGATAAATACCCGTAATAATAATAAGTGTTGTTTTGCTCCTGTGCAATATTTTAAAATTAAATTGTATTTGACTTCGGTTCTTTGGTCACGATATGTAATACCATACCATATAGCCTCGACGAGCGAGTTTAGCTTTTTTTCTAGTAAACGCGAGTCCTGTTGTACTGTTTTCACATTCATTTTCAAAATAATACATTTTTAAAAGTACTTAATGAGACGCATATCATATACTAAAATGGTAAAAATATGGATAGTAAAATGTAAAAGGTAGCCAAGAAGAATGTATGGCTACTTTTCATATCTAGGACATTCGGAACATAAGTTATTTTGCTTTGAAAAGAATCTCACGTTGCTTATTTATAAAAAAAGGGTTGAAAGGTAATATATTTTTTATTTTATTAAAATTTTAATTCTTATACAATTTACAAATTTTCTATAGAAGTGACAATATTTTTAAAAAGCTCTATATTTCTCTACTATTTATTTTGGAATTAACGATATGTAACCTTCCCTCCTTGTCTTACATCTTTTAGTTCAATTTCGTATTCTTTATTGTCTTCCTAATTCTTTTACTAATTTTGTAATGCAATCTTGTTTTTCTAATTCTTTTACGCATTACGTTGATTCTCACTTATTCAGTCTCGATTAAGAATACATGTATATAATGGTATTTTGTACTTTTTACTTGTTCAGTCCTCCACATTTTTTATAGAATACGCTAAGTTTAAAACGCGATAATTGTATTGCCTGATGAGTGTTCAGTAGTGTAGTAGAATTGATCTATGTATTTATAATTAATAATAAACAATGTGGCTCATTTTATACAGAGTACCCCGTTGTGGTCTTACCTCGCTTCGTATCCTTGATGCTTTAAGAATCCGCACTGATGCTAATTAAGTAAAGAGTTATTGTTTGATTATCAAATCGACAATAACTTTTTTGATGATAATCCATTAACACTTACAGCGCCTAATGCGTGCGCCATGAGCGCCGAAACTGTAAACAGAGTTTTATACAATTTTGCCAATTAAAAGTTGTGACTAACTCACTGCCTTATTGTCACTGTATTGTGTATTTGCATGTAGTTTATTAAAAAAAGTTTATGTAGTGTAGTAGCTTTTTGGAAGTTATACAATTTATTACTTAGTGCGTGTTGCATAACGTCGTTATTGTATTTTTACCAAAATATATGTAAACTGTTATAAAGTCTTCTTAATGTCGTGTCGTTCGTGATTGTTTAAAGATATTTTCTGGTGCTTTATACTTTTTATGTAACTTTTTCATTGCGTAATTTTTTTATTGGTATATTCGGTAAGATCTGAAATTATATGGCTGTTAAAAATTTGACTAGTCAAGTCTGCTACTATCTAAACCAAACAATTATCTCAGATACTATTCTAACTGTTAAATTGTATTTATTTTAGTTTTAAGTGGAATTGGTGGTGAACCTTAATTTTTTTGTATTTTTGTGTGTTCCGAGTACATTAACAACCAACAACAAATAAACCATTGTAATGTTGTTTAGGATATTCAATTTATTTTTATTTGTTGTAGATTGAATATCCTTATTTACTTGAGTTGGCTGTGGTCATTACGTGTTTAAGGCTTTATATCAAAAACTAATATACGAGATACAAATTTTGATTTGGACGTTGTATCTTCTCTTATTGCAAAAACCCTTATTTACAAAAGTTTATTTAAATATGTTTGTATTAAAGTTTTTTAAAAATCTTTAAAAGAAGTTTTATCAGTTGTTGTTTTTTTACCAAAATTATTTCGGTCTTAGACCAAATCAAAGGTTTTTTTAGAATTGTGTCCTTGTTCTAAATGCTAGACGAAATGGTGACATCTTACACATTTCATAAACAAGGAATGTGTGATAATAAATTGATAATCAATTGTCTATATGTTATATCTCTATGTATATAATATTATGTAATATTTTAAAAGTATTTTTTTTAAAGTTGGCGCGATTTTTTTTTCATCGTATTCCATCCTTTATCCACTCTTTATCCAATCCAGCCGAGCTACTATACGCACCGCGACGGCTGTTTGTCGTCCGTTTTGTTATGCATTTTTTTCATGTCTAGTAAAGTAAAAGTAAAGTAAAAAATCATTTATTTCTTTAGGCTTACAAAATAAGCACAAGTCATATTTTATATATAAATGATTATCAAATAAAATTATTTTACTGTTCACTTCAATTTTTTGTCCACTAGTGGAAGAGAAGAAGAAGTCTGCACCAAAGATAGGGAGACAAAACAGACGAGAAATTTTGTCGTGGCGTGCTCTTATGCTAGCAGGGTCCAAAGAGAATAAAAAAAAATCGCGCCAGCTTTTAAAAATGTACCTATACGATATCGATATACATATGTATTTCTTTAGTTACTGGCTGAACAAATCTGGCGAACCAAAAAAACATTTTGTGTTCCCACAATGCGTTAAATCTTTGTGTAGAAAGCGAAAAGGTTATATTGTTTTGTCCTTTGATGTCCTTTGATGTTTGCTCGTAAGTTGTAGACGCCTGTTTGTTACGTGAAACGCTTATTTATAATGTTTATATGAATATAAGGAAAATTACTAAACCGAATCTGAAGTTTGTTTTAAATTACTTCCCGAACGAAAACGAGGAAAACGTTATCCATAATGGAAAACCTTACAAACAAATATTCGTCTAGAAGAACTCAGTATCATAATAACGTAAGTTTACCTCAGTCTGTAATTGTTAGCTCACATGGGCATGTTCACTAGTGACAATGACGTCGCAGGCAGACCTATGCTCGCGGCGCCACATCGGTCGTCACAGCAATTTGTCTTGAGTGGAGACCACGACTCGGTAAACGCAGTGTCGGACGCCCTCCGACCAGGTGGGATGACGACCTGCCAAAGACTGCAGGTAGATGCGGCAAGCTGAAGACAGGGCGCTGTGGAGCTCATTGGGGGAGGCCTATATCGAGCAGTGGACTGCTATATGCTGATGATGATGATGAATCAGATATAGAAGCCTTTGTTTTCAATAACAGGGTAGGTTATGTTGCATCTAAATAGCCCGGCGGCGGCACGAGTCGAGAACCGACGAACGCCTCTCTTGACGGCTTTGCTTGGATTAGTTCCGGTTATGTCGAGTACCTACTTTACGCCGAGTCTGAAAGTCTATTGCTGGTTTCTGTTACCGTTACGTCGAGTTTGGTGCATAGGTACAGGGCATAAATCAAAAGCCAGTATTTATATAATATTGTTTTATTATTGCAATACGCTATAATTAAGTAACTTTATAAATCACTGACCAAGCCGCCAGCAATGCCGCCGGGGCAGTGTGCGTGTTGTTTTGTCGCGGAGGACGGCTTACCTGGCGGGCGGCAGTATATGTGGCATTGCCGCTGGCACTGTGTTTAGGAGCATTTAGATATCAAGCAATGTGGTTAGGTCATAAGCAATGAAGTATTATAGTAACTAACTAAGTAAAATCATCATTATAGATAGATAGTACTTTATCGCACACTTAGTTTATATGTAGGTATAGTAACAATGTAAAATAAAACAAAAAAAAAAGATACAATTGGCGGTCTTATCGCTCAATAGCGATCTCTACCAGACAATCATTATATTATAATCTGGTAGAGATCGCTCTTGTGCGACCAGGTGGGATGACGACCTGCGAAATACTGCAGGTAGATGCTGGATGCGGCAAGCTGAAGACAGGGCGCTATGACGCTCATTGGGGGAGGCCTATGTCCAGCAGTGGACTGCTGTAGGCTGATGATGATGATGATGAGAGATAAGACCGGCAATTGTATCTTGTTTCTTTTCAGTTTTATTTTACTTTGTTCTTATAAACGAATTAGGTATTAGTTTATAATAATATTAAATATTAGTCTGTGTGTGTAGGTACCTATGAAAGTAATACAGAAGTAGGTAAGGTAATCTCGCACAATAATGTAGGTACCCAAAAGTAGCTTCCACTCCATCATGTAGGTACAAAATAAAAGGAAATTTTTCTGGAACATTCCGCCCGCCTACTCAATATCTGCGCCCGAGACAAGCGGCGACTGCGACACAGTACACATATAGAACAGTATGGAAACTAAGCCTTGTTGATGAAATAAATACCTACGCTCCATTATAGCACTAGGGTTGTCACTTTTCTTGTTTTTGATATATATTTTTTACTAAGACGATTTTTTATTCTGTAGTGATCAATAAATGGAATTGAAATAACTAGCTTACAAATGTGGTCTGGTATAATATAATAATATCTTCGTCTGGTCGAAGTAAAAAAAAAAAGTAAAAAATCATTTATTTCTTTAGGCTTACAAAATAAGCACTTAGACAAGTCATCGAAGCGACGCGTGACCCGAGATCTGGCGAGTATGTTGCGCAGCGCATCAGCCAGCATTGCCATACAGCGTGGCAATGCAGCCAGCGTCTTGGGGACGCTTCCGACTGGTATTGATGATGGATCAATTGAGCTACCTGTAGATTGTTTACAACAGTCTGCAGTTAGGTCAATTGTTTTAATTGTAAATATTAGGTCTAACTAATTAAATTTTCTTTATTAGTAAAGTATTTGCTTACAAATACAATTTAAATAGGTATTCTCATGGCGTCGCGTGTGAGCCGCGGTTGGACGTAAACGTTTCGTGAGCTCGTCGGAGCGGGCGCACGCACACATTGTAGCGCAGGCAGCGCGCGCGCAACGCTCATGAGCGGCTGCGAACTGTACCGCGTTTCAAAATGCGAGTTGATAATTTATAGCAGCCGCCATCTTGGATTCATATTTTGACAGCAGTATCGGCTTCAGCACCCTCGAAAACCATGAAAATGATACCCATGACGGAAAAAATGATAATTTATAGCAGCCGCCATCTTGGATTCACATTTTAACAGCAGTATCGGCTTCACCACCCTCGAAAACCATGAAAATGACACCCATGACGGAAAAATTGATAATTTATGGCAGCCGCCATCTTGGATTCAAATTTTGACAGCAGTATCGGCTTCAGCACCCTCGAAAACCATGAAAATGACACCCATGACGGAAAAAATGATAATATATAGCAGCCGCCATCTTGGATTCACATTTTGACAGCAGTATCGGCTTCAGCACCCTCTAAAACCATCAAAATGACACCCATGACGGAAAAAATGATAATTTATAGCAGCCGCCATCTTGGATTCACATTTTGACAGCAGTATCGGCTTCAGCACCCTCGAAAACCAAAAAACGATACCCATGATGCAAAATTTCATAATAGATTGCAGCCGCCATCTTATATTTA
The DNA here is from genome assembly GCA_943735965.1 of Eupithecia abbreviata. NCBI lineage: Eukaryota > Metazoa > Arthropoda > Insecta > Lepidoptera > Geometridae > Eupithecia > Eupithecia abbreviata. Next base: position 2,582,093 of record OX030976.1, read on the forward strand.
CATTTTGAAAGTCTACAATCTATTTTAAACAATGATGTTATATTTACTCAAAAATCAGTGCCGTTAGGTTGCCGCTTTGCCACCTACACGAACGAGACAAGTAATGCGTGCGTTGCGTTTATGAGTGACAGAGATAAGGACATATGCCGTGCGGCGGCGTCTCGTCTGTTCGAACTAAAATCACTGCGCTGTTGCCGCTTTCCGTTGTCTGCTCAAACAGTGCTAGGTAGGTATGTAGCTTTAATAAATTATAGCCAAGTTATTATTTCTTTACAATGAGTATGACGTCTCTATTTGTAAAATCTCATTAAATAAATAAATAAATAATGCTGGACTATTCACACAGCATTATCTAGCCCCATGGTAAGCAGACCTTGTGTTATGGGTATTAGATAACTGATATACATAATACAATATATTACATAGATAGATATTTTTTTATTATACATAGAAAACGACCAGAACACCCGGAACAAATATCTGCAGATCGTACACACAATTGTTCCGAGGCGGGAATCGAACCCGCAACCTCCTGCGTCGCAGGCGGACCTTCGCCCACCGCGCCATATCGGTCGTCAATTAACTTTAAACATCCTCAAAACCGCCGCCATTCTTGTTGTATGATTTTAATTCATTATGTATGATCGATCACAGGGACTCATTATTCTATAACAATCATAATAATAAATTATTCTTACCTTTCAAAATCAGCAATCAAGTTTAAAATACGACAGCTCCGGTTTTGTTGAAGCCGAGTTCATACAGCCGTATGCAACGCAATATCTGTAGCGGGTCATTTTTCACTTTCACGCGACCGCACGCCTAGACGCGACAACCATCCCCGAGAATCACCCAGAAGCCGTGTCGATGTGCATGTTTGTGTGAGTGTGCCGTTTCGAGTGTTTGTTCCTAGTTTCCGTACTGTATATACTTATACTGAGACTGCGACAAGCGAGACCTGTAACTAACTTAGCTAAATACAAAAGACGTTTTTTACAGGTCAAACATGAGAAGTCGAAAGCTTGTCCTGTTTTTTTAAATCGTAGTTAGGTATACTACATGCACCTTTACTATACATGCATATGCTATAAATAACATGCACCTACTATAGATACCTATATCAACTAACATAGTGTGGTTAGTTTTCGAGTTAGAGCAAAACTCGTCCCAATTTTTTTTATCGTCTAGTCTTGATAATCTGATATTTTCTAATAAGCCTTTTTAAAAAGGATGTGTTTGACAATCAGAGAAACTGAACCGAACTTTATAGCTTTATAAAAAGGCAGCAGCTTCTTGCTGAGTATTTTAAACATCCTCACTGCAGAACTCCACTGCCGAGTTTGATCAAACCCCTCTGGTTTTAGGGAGTTATGTCCAGCCGTGGACATGCTGATCGCAGTGACCTCATTTATATCTCGGTGGAACTATACGGGAAGGCTTAAAGCTTTTAGACGCCGTCCTTCACTATCATCTGTTATCAGCTCGCTAGTTGATAAAACACGTTTTTGTCCACAAAAACATCAGCAAATATGTTTGCTTACTCAAATATTCCTGTGACACGATAAGATTACATCAGCTAAACTAAGTCGGGTTGGAACGTAGGTGTAGTGATTGTAAATAATTATGAATTTAGTAAAACTATAGGTTAGTATAGGCCTCTAGTTTTTAGCAAAATATAAATATAAAATATAATAATTAATCTCGATGAAAATAAAAAAATATGAAAATAAAGACAAAAAATGAGGGTAGATCGCTATATCTGCCCATAAAAACTTACTCGCAGTGTCGTCAGTTTATCCGTGATCATGGCGCATGAAATAGTGCCGAAATATTGTAAACTAAAAAATCTAATCATGGTAAATATCCCGTTTAAAATTACTTTAGCGTTAATTACACGCGTTTTTTAATCTATGGTTCAGTTATAATTTGGCCAATAAATAATTTTGGGCATTTTTAGTTAATGTCATCATAACGATTGTCTTTTATTTATAGTATGGACGAAAAAACTAGTTAGTTTCTTCATCGTTTATAGTAGGTAGGCCTATATAACTTTAGTTAAAACAAGCATGGTAATGATTTGCTAATAAACAACACGATTTAATAGGAATGAAGGACCGAAAACTGTTGCAATATATAAATATTGCAAAACTTTTGGTAGAAATTTATTAAATTTTTGATTCATTACTTACTACAGTTCTTTTGAAATCTCAGTTTTTTTTTTGTTTAATATTGAAGTTACCGTAAATCCTCAGAGGAAACTGAGAACGAAAGAAAATACATTTATTTGAAACCATACATAACACATAACTTGACACATTACATAAAGGTCAGTAGGTACCTATACAAACAAGAAAAAAAAAATGAAGACTGTGATGTTTCTCCAGACGCGTAGATCTAATCTAATAAAAATAAAGCTACAAACACGAGCAATCCCGAACCTTATTAAGTTCGTAATTATTTAATGGCCCGTAATCATCCTCCCATTAATCCTCTAATTACCGAGATATTTCTGCACATTTATAATGAACATCGCCTTTGTCAGACTGTGATACAAGATCGGCTTGATTATTTTGTTTAATTATTCTTATTGTTGGCGTAGAGGTATATCCACGGTATAGTATGATCGCTTCATTATGCAGAAGCTTTGCATAATCTAGCCATTTTAATAATGACTAGTGCAAACTCTTATAATAAATGCTTCAATCGTAATAATTAGCGGTTGCTACGCCACAGACTTTTGCTATACTACATCTTCGTAGGAGGTGCTACGCGGTAGAGATGATTGCTACGCGTCGTAGCCATGTTAGACGTTAGACATTTTCGGGGAAAATGCTACGCAGTAGGAAGTTTGCTACGCGCTGTAGACGTAAATGTTAGACATCAGACATTGTCGTGGGAAATGCTACGCGGTAGAGAAGTTTGCTATGCGCCATAGACATAAATGTTAGACGTTAGACATTGTCGTGGGAAATGCTACGCGGTAGAGAAATTTGCCACGCGCCGTAGACATTTCTAACATATCTTCGTAGCACCTCTACGGGATTGAGACGTCTGCTAAGCGCCCCGTAGATTTTGCTACTAACTGTAAATGTCTGCTACGTGCCTTTGACGACCTCTGTGGCGCGGTGGGCGAAGGTCCGCCTGCAACGCAGGGGTTCGATTCCCACCTCGGAATAATTGTGTGTACGATCTGCAGATATTTTTTCCGGGTCTTCTGGTCGTAACCTATGTACATATAATAAAAATATCTAATTATGTAATGTATTGTATTATGTATATCAGTTATCCAGTACCCATAACACAAGCTCTTAAGCGTTTGCAATAGTAGCACTCGAGTGGGGGAAGCGGTTAGTTCTATCTACTAATTATTATACAAGAAAGTTTGAAGATGTAAGGATCAATGATCATATTAAATTCGAAGACCATATTAAAAGTTTTGTCTATAATAGGGTTGTCAATCACCGTTGAACAGATTTTAAATCTTTATCTGTCGCCCAATTTAAATCCGCTGCTTAAATCTGGTAACACAATCTATCTTACGATGAAACCGAAAGTCTATTGTTAAAAGTCTCCTAAAGCACGTCTTTTCGCCTTAATTTGTAGATCGGTCGGTTCCTTTCTGATGTACCTATGTAATGTAAGAATTGAATTGTTGGATTATGATTCTTTTCTTTATAATATAGACATACAGCATAGATTTGACAGTCAACTGAGGCTTTTTTATTACTTTACTTACTACCTAATGTGGGAAATTTTATTATTTGAATAAGTTCTCAGAAATCATTCGTATTACCTAGTTATAATACTTTTTCTAGCAATAAACATATTTTTCATTTTCAAAGTTATTGTAAATATGATCCTTTCCACACTGGTCGAAATAAAATACAATATAAACCTAGTGAACAATAAAGATTGTTCACCATATATAAAATATAATCGTAGACATTATTGAGATGTTTCGCCGAAGACAACGCCGAAACTAGGTACCTACTCCTACTGTATGGATCAGTCTAAAATTTCGCATAGGTACTCCTGATAAAACGAACAAAGCGCGCAAAAGTATATTAAAATAAAATGATTGTTGTGGTTCGCTTCAATCTCGTAATGGTCACAGAAAGCTCGAAAAGACATAATATTTAAGATGACTTTTGATCTCATTACTAATACCAAAGGTTATGGCATGACGAATCCAATTAATATTAGCATTGACTTCGTTATTACACAGGAATGAATAAAATGTAATACACACTATAAGTACCTTAGCTAGGTACTTATAGTGTGTATTACGTTTTATTGGTGATAGAAGTAGGTGATAGTATATCTTCTCTTGCATGCCATATATTCGAAATATAAAATAAAAAATTCAATTCATCAATCATAAATTCATAAGTCATATCATAACATAGATAGATAGATAGATAACACTTTATTACACCACACAAAACAGAAAATAATACAGAGATAAAAACTTAGAATAAAGGTATAAAGGGCGGCCTTATCGCTGAGAGCACACATAACATATGAGTTATCCAATGAAAAAAAACATCAAGCGTCTGGGGTCGTGAAGAATGATTATGTTATTTCATTTCCAGAACAACAGTGAAAAATTTTACTGATATTTGTTTAGATGGTAGTACCTAGGTAGTTTCGGCGTGAAGAGATTATAGAGGTAGAGTAGAGTATTATTTGTACCTATTATTCAAAGATCTAAACATCCAAACTTTCGCAGTCATAATATCCGTGGGTCAAAATTTTTAGTTGATTTCGACTCCACATATACTTCATATTTGTGGAGTCGAAATCGAGTATAAGACCTAGTAGATAGTGACCACGACAATGTGCAAACATGTTGAAAAGCCGGGAAAATTGGTAAATAAGCGCGATGAATACCCGTTGTATTAATACTTATAATTATATGCTTCTAAGCGATAAGGCCGCCCATTGTACTTGTATCATGTGATGTGTTTTATAATGATCTGTATCTGGTGTACCTACAATAAAATATTTTTGTATTGTATTGTATATTACAAATCGCCTAGATTTTAAAATTCTATTTTTCCGAACTAAATCTCGTTTCTCCGAAGTTCTACACGTTGTATGAACAGTATAAAGTAACTGCCTACAGCCGCCTACTTGATTACCGATATTCCGGCTGAGATGTTTATCAGGATTACCGATGCGCATAATTTAGCGCAGGGCGAGTCTGCGAGGTACATAAAACAGTGAACGATGGAATTTCACTGAAAATAACTGAGTAATACATACTAGAATACCTATTGTTCCAAAGTATTTGTGTGTCTGCGCAAACGCGCTGGGGCAAACGTGTTCTTGAGTGGAGACCACGACTTGGTAAACGTAGTGTAGGACGCCCTCCGACCAGGTGGGACTTCGACCTGCGAAATACTGCAGGTAGATGCTGGATGCGGCAAGCTGAAGACAGGGCGCTATGGCGCTCATTAGGGGAGACCTATGTCTAGCAGTGGAATGACATAGGCTGATGATGATGATGATTTGTGTGTCTGTATAGATTTGTCATTAAATTGAGGTACTTCTTGCCTGGTAATCAGCTTCAGCTTGATACATCCAGCATCCTTGCAGTCTTTCGCAGGTCGTCATCCCACCAGGTCGGTCGGCGTCTTACACTATGTTTGCCTAGATATATCTTACCACATAATGTACTTATTTTCGGTTACGAAAGTGAGTGGTCACACGCAACTTGTTCAAACAAATATCTAAGGGAGTGACCGTACTCTACTTGCGATAAAAATATTGGTATGTAATCCTCTTGGCCTAGTTTGACGGAAAACGGATGATCGTTTTTATCAAGAAATTACTTTGTCTTTTTTAATCTAATAAAAAGCTTTGCGCGATAATCCCTCCCGACTCTCAGGGTACTTGCAATGATCACACCTTTATTGATAAAGGGACCAACTTTAACGGTAGGTACTATTACGAATAATCCCGTTAGTCGTACAATAAATTCGACTTGCATAGCATTAGGTAATTATCTATTTTATATATTAAAAATACATCATCATCATCAGCCTATGATAGTCCACTGCTGGACATAGGCCTCCCCCAATGTCCGCCATAGCGCCTTGTCTTCAGCTTGAAGCATCCAGCATCTATCTACCTGCAGTCTTTCGCCAGTCGTCATTCCACCTGGTCGGAGGTTAAAAACACATTATAACAAGCAATAAAATATGTTAGCACAAAAATGCAAATAAAATATGAACTGACTTTACCGACGCTTAGACGTAACCTATGTGCACACAACATGTTAATATTATAAAAGAAGAGACTTAACACACGTTCATTTTGGGGTTCTGTACCTCAAAAGGAACAATTATAGTACTTTGTTGTCCGTCTGTCCGTCTGACAACCCCCTTTACTCTGAAACCTGTGAACGTATCAGGTTGAAATTAACATCAAATACAAGTCTGTAACTTCTTAGAGCCGTAATATAAATCAAACTTCAAAGTCAACGCAATCAAAAGTTTCAGCTGTTTATGTCAAAATATTTAGAAATTTCCTAGCGAATTACAAGCACACTAAACCTGTACCTGTAGGATGATATTTGGCAAGAAACAAGGTCTTAGAATAATACGTAACTGAACTGAAACTGAAAATAATACGTTATTGCTTCATTAAAATAATTATAAACGCAAAAGTTTGTACGTATGAATGTTTGTTACTCTTTCACGCAAAAACTTCTGAACGGATCTGGCTGAAACTTTGCTACAGGCGCGGAATAAAGCATAGGTTACTTTTTATCTATAAATCAGTTCCGATTATGGGATATGAATAACCTTAAAATGTTTCCATAGAAACAACGCGTGCGAAGCTGCGCGCAGAAACTAGTCATATAATAAGGAACAAATAAAAAGTATTGTGTTCCGAAAGTTTTAATGAAATACTTGTAATAGGCAAAACAATGTAGAGGGTTAAGAATTAATTAATCCAACATGAAGGTAATAAATATATTTGGTAGTCTCGGTGTAGTTTTCTGTTGCAACCAAATCCATTCATGGGCACTGAGGTCTTTCCTATAAATAAGTAAAAGTATGGAGAAACATGGCTTTTGCCGAACTAAAATGTCTGAAAAATAGATAAATACCTAGTAAAATAAATTATATGTGTTACAATTTGCACTTCCCGATAAATCAAATCAAACTTTAATATTTATAGCATCTTGTATACCTGCATAACTACATAAAATACCTATAGGTAAAAAAATAAATAAAAATTTATCCAAAAATATCTTAGGACTAAAGAGTAACAAAAAGTACATTACTTAAATTTTGATGGAAATAACAATGCCTGAACTAGGTATTCTATGGTTGTAGTTTTCTGGTACCAAAACCAAACCCACTCGTGGGCACTGAGGTCTTTCCTATATAAATAAGAAACTGTATGGAAAAAAAGAAAGGCTTTTAACAAACAATGGAACAAAAACATCTGAAAAATATATAAATACTTAGTAAAACAAATTATATATGTGTTACAATTTACACTTCATAATATAATATAAAAATAAATCAAATCAAACATTAATATTTATCTACATATAATAATAGGATCTTGACATTCGTCGCACTATACGAGATCAGGTGTTCTTATTTAAATTACTAAATAATCAAATTGACTCCCAGTTGTTACTTGAAAATATTTATTTGTATTGCCCACGGCTTCATCTAAGAAAAAGAAAACTTTTTGGACTCCAACCTCTTGGACTAATTATAGGCAGAACATATTTCTGAACAGAGCTTGCAATAATTATAATAAATATTTCAATGAAATTGATATTTTCAACTCAACCCTTGTCTCATTTCGTAGAAGCATTGCAGCCAATGCTGCCGCCAATAACTGACTTAGTTTAGTTTAAATTATGTTAAAACTCTATTGTTAACTGTACTATATCTGTTCACTAGTTTTATGTTTAAATTTGTTAATAGTGGAGACTTCACTGGTCTATGTAAATCCTTTTTGTAACTCTTTATAATGTCTATGTACTGTCTGTCTTCCAAATAAACAAAAATAAAAATAAATAAAATAAAATGCACCTTGTTTTATACCTGCATAATTTATAACTACATAACACACCTATATTTTGCGTTACAATATAAACTTTCAACTTGCTTTTTGCAATTTTTGGTCAAGCTGCTTTTTCTCCATTTTCACGCTACGCAATAATTTTGAATAAAACAAGAAAAATCTCTAAAACCGCATGAAAGTTCCGCCGTGCAGCGTTTTACCTACGAGTATCTACACTACACAACTCATCCGGCGACGCTATTGTCTTCTGCACTACTGGTTTTCCCTGTAGTTTACAACATTCAAAACTTGTCTTTGGTTTTGTTGTTTAACCGTAGTACATACGAAGCGGATGTTACATAGGAAATAGGAATGTCATACGATGACACAGAAAATTTATTGACTAAACGTTTTTAAGTAGACCTAAAAATCTTTGTGTACACCTTTATTATTTAAATTTAGTTTAGTGTAAGTAGCATAAGTTAATATCATAAAGTATACATGTTTGTCGCTTTGTATAATCAGCAAGTTCAAATTGATTATTTATTTGTTGTTAGCACTCTTTCAGCCCAAAAAACAGGTTTTCACCTAGTTCAGGCACCCATATTGTTGTTTCCATCAGAATTTAAGTAAGGTACTTTTTGTTACTCTTTAGTCCTAAGATATTTTTGAATAAATTTTATTATTTATTATTATTATTAGTAACATTTTGATATTTATGTATGTTTTTTGTAGTTAAAGAGCTGTATTAAAGTTTAATCATTCAGATCAATGTTTTAAAAAACTATAAAGCGTGTTTTAAAAAACTATAAAGCGACTTAAAATTCCTAAACAATAAAAATATTAAAAACTTTGTTTTAAAAAAAGAATCATCGAAATCGGTTGGCGTGATATTGAGTTATTCGTCCAGTAAGACCTAAATATGGTTTTCTCATGGATGCCAATTTTTTTTTTAAGGCTTGAAAATTCACACAGCTTTATCTAGCCCCATGGTAAGCAGAGCTTGTGTTGTGGGTACTAGATAACTGATATACATAATACAATACATTACATAGATAGATATTTTTTATGATAAAAAATATCTATCTATGAAATGAAAGCGACCAGATCACCCGGAAAAAATATCTGCAGATCGTACACACAATTGTTCTGGGGCGGGAATCGAACCTGCAACCTCCTGCGTCGCAGGCGGACCTTCGCCCACCGCGCCCCATCGGTCGTCAAAACTGAACCAAAATGAAAAGGAACCACAAGGGAACCACCAGCTGTTAAATAAAAAAGAATCATCATAAACAAAAATACACTCAATTTAGAACCTCCTACTTTCTTGAAGTCGGTAAAAAAATATGTATGATTGTAATTTTTTTGGCTCTTCTCTTTCAATCTCATAGAGGCATCAAATTTGGGACCACCAGAAAAGCTGAAACGAAGCTGTAAATCACCAAAAGTCCGTGGCGGTCTTATCGCTCAAGAGCGATCTCTACCAGACAGATCCCAGTTTCCCCACAAAGAATTGGAATGAGAAGATCTCGTTGATCTACATGTACCTATTCTATAAGTGTGTTTTTTTTGTTAATTTATATTGTTATGAAATATCTTTCTATTAGTTATTATTATGTCTCTCATTTACCATGATCTCGGGCCATAAAGTGACCCGGTCCTTTGGAAGGCTTGCGTGGGGCCGAAGCCAACAGCACAGAGGCCCTTTGAGAAGTTTATCTAAAGGCGATGGCTACACATAGCGGGTATCATCCTCGGGTGCACAACATGATACACCCAAAGATGGTATCCGCGAGGTGTAGAGACTATTGCAAAGAAAAATGAAAGAAATAAAACCAGGCTTTTGTGATGGATGGATGGACTGGGTAATCGGGCTATAGGGGAGATTGCGGACGTCTGCTATAAACAAGTCAATCATAATGTTAAGAAGAGTGGCAGACGGTGGCTTGCCGAATGCTGGATGGGTTCCTTAAAAAGCCGGAGTAAATTACCGGAGAGGAACAACATCGGCGCAAACGACTGAGGGGTGTCGAGAGGTGCGGCCCCGATTTCACCATCACGAAGACTGCTCGTGAGCGGGTTTCCTCGCTATTACGCCATTAGACACTTCCACCCCCGAGTCTACATCCTAAGATCCATCTCTCGCGACTCCACTCAGACCGGCCAATGAAGGCATGCAAGAGGTGGGGATCTGGTTCTCTTGTGATGCCACTCCGCAAGCGGAGACGAGAACCAGGAATTTCCCCAGGAGCACTCGGTACCCGTGGTGTCGCTACTCACCAACAGCTCGCCACAAGCTGCCCTGCGGGCTTATTATTATTATTATTTATAGTCCAGCATTATTTATTTATTATTTATTCTATTATATTCTTGATATGTTTTAATGCAGAAACCGTGGTTCTTACGTGAGTAGAAGTTTCTAACAAGCATTTAAACAGTATACTTGTATTGCATAGACATAAATATATATATATATATACAATATACATTATAAACATATATGATTTATAGTACACAGTTAACTTGCAGTTTTTATTATCTTTAAGTGTAATTGTAATTTATTTAGTTATTCCCAATGACCTAATTTATAGTGTTTATAGTTAACAGTAAGGCTGTAAAAGTTTAGGTACATAGTTGAGACACTTGAATAATGAGATTTGTATTTAGTATTTTAGTTTTAATTTTCATGTTTCTTTTTGTTTTAAATTTAGTTTATACTCTTTTTTTCTTATGTCATTCAAATTGTTTTAGCTTTAATTAATTTGATTTATAGTGATAGTCATTTTTTTTATTTTATACAAAGTAAATCTTTTATTGGCCTTAAGTTTAGTTATTAAATATGTTAATATTAGTTTTAAAGGCTGTGGATTTTGTTTCTAAATAAATAAATAAATAAATAAACAACAACATCGAGTGCGAATCGATCGCGTCTTCAATCAATCTCTATCGTTTTGACCTACAAACGGTGCAGTTCGAAGCCACGTTGATTTATCACAGTGACGTGTTCATGTATAATCAATGGCCTCGCTTGTATCTAGCTAGAGAATTCACTTGTTTACTATAATTTGTAAATAGATAGATAGAAAACACTTTGTTATACCAAATAAAACAGAAAACAATACAGAAATACACAATAGAATAAAGGGCGGCCTTATAGCTGAGAGCGATCTTCCAGGCAACCTAAAAAAAAGTTCTCCGGTCAACGCGTTTAGATTTTTTACCGACGAAACGAAAAACAAAAATGGAGGAGACCTAATTGACGTGTAATAATGATTTTACCAATAAATCAACTTGAACAACTTGATGAATTTGTTCCGAAAATCTAAAAAAACCGTGTTGGTGAAAATGAAATTCCTTAGTACTTACTAAACATGGTTTTTAGTTTTTTCAGAACAATAATATACGACCACGTATAACTTCTTTATTACAGTTAAGTTCTTTGCTGAAAAGTGTCAAAGTTCATTACCCTTTTAAAAATATACCAAAACAACGGTGAAAAACGGAACATTAAATCAAATCTTTCTTACATCATAAAATGTTTACTTACAATATCATGCTTGCATACACACTACACAATATACAATATTAGTAGTAGTACCTATGTGGCGAATCGATTTAATAAATATAAATAAATAAATAATGCTGGACAATTCACACAGCATTATCTAACCCCATGGTAAGCAGAACTTGTGTTATGGGTACTAGATAACTGATATACATAATACAATACATTACATAGATAGATATTTTTTATTATACATAGAAAACGACCAGAACACCCGGAACAATTATCTGCAGAGCGTACACACAATTGTTTCGAGGCGGGAATCGAACCCGCAACCTCCTGCGTCGCAAGCGGACCTTCGCCCACCGATCGGTACAACATTTATCGATTGGTACAACACTATTGAGTGTCCCCTCCCTACAGGACCTGCCATTGGGATATATTGTGATGGCCCCATTCTATGGCCCCATTATTATTTTACACTTTCCATGCAATCACGTTGTTTTATTTGTAATAGAAGAATACCACCATCTCCAAATAAACTGCAGTGATTATCCGCTCTTTTATTTACATGGGAAGAGTATTCCCATACCTAATAATAATAGTACCTAGTTGCATGGGCGTACGCAGGGGGGGGGGGGATGCAGCTGCCCCCCCCCTGGAAATCTCGCAGGAGATGTATGAACTCGCCTAATTACATTACGAAAACAGCCCTAGAAATTTTACTGGCAATGCCTTATTCCACGGCTACAATTGAAAGATCATTCAGTACACTCAGACGCGTGAAAACGTGGCTGAGATCAACAATGATTGAAGGCAGGTTAAATGGACTTTGTTTGCTCAGTGTACATAAAAAACTTGTAAACAGTATGGGCGATTCTTTCACGGAAGACGTTATAAACCGTTTTGCAGAAGATCCTCGAAAATTACTTTTAAAGTAGAAACGATTTAAATAAAATAAAAATGCATGCATAGTCAAATTCACTTTATTATTTAACTACCTATAAAGGATCATTTGCGGCTGTTCGCCCTACACCTTGCACTTCATATACCTAATGTTTCATGTAGCTGTGTTTGTTAGTGTGTATGAAAAAAATACGCGGACGATCCGACCTAAAAAATCTGACTTGCCCCCCCCCCCCCCCCCCTAGGCCAGAAGCTGGGTACGCCCATGCCTAGTCGTATATTATAGTAGTCTGGGTTTCTCCTAATATTTAAAACTTTTGTAAAAGTTTGAAAAAAGTTTATAATTTTTGCAAAATTTTGTTTATATAGGATCGCTAGAATCGGTTAGAAACGTAAGAAGGATACATCCGATAGAGAACCAAGGTTATCGACATAGCTCTGAGAATTGGCAAGCTGAAGTGGCAGTGGACCGGCCATATTTCGCGAAGAACTGACGGCCGTTGGGGCAAACGTGTTCTTAAGTGGAGACCACGACTTGGTAAACGTAGTGTAGGACGCCCTCCGACCAGGTGGGATGACGACCTGCGAAAGACTGCAGGTAGATGCTGGTTGCGGCAAGCTGAAGACAGGGCGCTATGGCGCTCATTGGGGCCTATGTCCAGCTGTGGACTGCTATAGGCTGATGATGAGGTAGATAGGTATAGGTATTTATTTCAAATTTAACTTTGCGGTTTATTGGCAGGTCATTTCCTTTTAAAGTGCGACTTGGTTTTGGGTCACGAACGTCAATGAGTTCGCGGAGCTTCCGTCAGCCTGCTGTTCTAATTAACAAAATGCAAACTTATATGGAACTTCAAATCAAAGTAGAGCTTTTCACTTAGAATAGGTAAATATCTATTAAAGTCCACCGTCTATATTGTTCCATCATGTCCATTCCATCCTAAGGTTGCCTGAAAGAGATCGCTGGTAGAAGCGCTTTCTCAAGAATAATGTTACCACCGGACTGCGATCCCTAATCCGCTTACATAATTGAATAGAAAAAACATACCGAATGTTTTCAATAAGTTTATTGTTTAGACTTCTAATAATAAATAATAATATTATAAAATCATTTGTTGCCTGTAATTACTTAACCTAAACTAATATTACACAAATATAAATTACTGATAACAGGCAAAAGAAGCTCTTTTTAAGATCAGTTGTTCAATTCCATCTTAAACGTCCTCAAATCCAGCATATGTAGAAATAGCGTGCATCCGCTCTTTCAGAGTGGGATCGCAAAGTTAGCAGTTTTAGTCAGTTTTTAATGCGAGGCTTTAGGTGTGCGGCGAAAGTATGTTATCTCTTTAAAATAACGATTTTCCAATTAGACCCACGAATCCATTTATAAAAGGCGACATTGCTTGACAGCCATTTTAAATTGTGCTTGTGATTGATGGTGCCCCAGAGCCGCTAGGGTAGCCTGTTGGACTTCAGATTGAGCAATTACAGCACGTCTGGAGGTTTTATAGCACAAGAGATCGAGACCATTTTCAAGATACGCGACATCTTATGTAGCAAGAAAAAAAAAAACAATATACAAAATCGTTTATTTGCACAAGTAAACAGTTTTAACAGGTTAAATGTTGAACGAAGAGACCACAAAAGTTATAAACTGCGGCGTAATCTCAGAAAAGAGAAAGAACGATAATAGATTTATTTGAAACAATTCATAACACGACACGTTACATTAATAGGTATAATGTTTTAATATGAGATTGTAGTTGCTTTTTGGACTTTGAAGACAAAACAAGCAAAGCCTCCCTTACCTAGATAAATAAATAAAACCTAGCCATATTCATACGCCCCTAGAGTAGATAAGATGTACTGATTCTAATACCTACTTATCAATAAGACCTGACATTGTATACCTGAAATATTTATGAATAAAAAAATATATGTATTTTTACGGGAGACCCGAGCAGGGTGAGTTTTCTTTGTATTCTATTTGATATGTCTGTTGGTCTTGCTCGACCTCGACTGCTGGACCATTACAGACATTGTTACTGTCTACTTAGCAAACTTATGATTTATAGTATCTTAGCTATCCTAAACGTGATTTGGTACTAGAACCGTATAAATTAACCTTAGGTATAACAGTAGTAGCCTACTGTTATACCTAAGGTCAATTTATATATAAATATATAAATTAGCTCTACTTAGTATAAACAAGTTACGAAGTTGCTCTGCTTCCTTTGATAATGCTGTGTGGATTGTTCAGCATAATATATATTTTTATATATTACATTCGCATATACATATAAACTTGGAAATTACATGTAAGCACCTGCTTCTCATTCCGATTCAAAAAGCAGCTCATTTAACTTTTCAGCACGTAGAGTCTTTAACTAACGAAGTTGTAAGAAAATAATTATCTCTAAAACGCCCTTTGGCCAAGTTTAAAGCTTTGAGTGAATTAACTGCGAGCAATATTCATGCTATTTTCTCGTACCTATTTATAAAGATGGTAATAAGCAAAGAGATAATCTCATCAGGTGGGTGACCTTGTAGGAGTAACAGCGTGCCCGATGGAAAAGTCTTGTTCTCGTGAGAAGAGTCAATAAAAGCTGCTGCGAGAGTCAAGACCTTTTTATTTATTCTGCAAGGGTTGTTGCACGTAGGTTTTTATATTCTCATTTCTCCGACAGACACGTGTAAGTACCTATCACAAAATATTATGTGATAACATGGACGTTAGGTACAAGGTACAAACGCAGCAAGGGAAAAAACCATCAGTAAACAAAAAAAAACCAGTAAAGAAATTATGTGACGAGCGTGCGTTTTGAAATCGCTCGCAAATCGCTAGTGAGGTTGTAAGTCTGGTAGGTTTTATTTTATTACCTATCTTTCCATTAATGTCCATTCCATCACGTGGGGCTCCAAAGGGGAATCGGGAAAAAATCTCGAAATATCACAGGGGGCGCGGGGCGGATGTATAGAAATCAGGTGTACCTATTTTTTTTTGAACGCGCGATTTCTAAACCATTAGACATTTTTATCAGTGCTTGATTTCCCAGAATTTAGGTACCTGTATTTGCAGACAATCTCACCAGGTTATTTCTCATCGTGGCAAAAAGTTGCGATAAAATGGCACATGATTATTGGATGAGCCCTTAGAGTAGTCTCAACTGGGAGCAAGCCTTTATAGTTTTTATAAGAAATTTTATTTCATTTTTTCAAGTATTAAGTGAAGAGAATAATATGCTTTTAGAAAACGAAGTAAAGCTCTTTGAAGGAATAACCACCACGGTCCTTTCTGGAACCTTAAACAGTTGTTTTTATTGCTTCAAATATCTACGTTTTTGTAGCTAGGGAGTCTTGTAAAAACATTACCTACGTGTAACCTACAAAGGTAATAAGATTTTGAGCTTTCTTTGTACTCATAAATAACTTAAAGGTAGTTACGAACCTTATTCAACCGTAACTAAAAATAAGAATAAGAAAAAGGATCGGATTGAACCAGGCTTTTCTTTATTATAATATAACACAAAATCCTTGGAACAAGCGAGTGCAACCTTCGCCCTAAGGATCCAAAGATGAGCTCCTATAAACATAAACTCTATTGGTCGGTTTTATGGAGGAAGGCCGGCAGGACGTACCTACCTAAGTATATCATTCGAGTTATAAAAACTTCGGTCCTACGACTTATCTAGATGTGAATCCCAACTAGGCGCATGTGTCAGCAACTTTTGGCAGTTACCCTGTTAGTAGATAGGTATATATAGGGAAAGATAACATTAAGCACGCAGGTTTTCTTGTAGCTTGTAGTACAGCAAAGTTTTACGGCTTACACCGAGGAAAGTAAAATAGAGTAGGTAAAAGTGAGAGCTAACAGAAAGTGACTCGAATATTCTGGAACTTAGTTGGTTAACACTTTGACTGCTGAAATCACACGGTATGTGTTTTCTACAAGTGACTAATATGCGTAAATCCATACTAGCGCAGCGGCTGAGAAAATACAGATCTGTGTGACTCAGCACAGCTGTAATATTTTTCGAACGAAATGCATGTGCGGCGCAACACAACCGCTGTTTAGAGCGGCAGCACGAATTTTTTAGGTTAAAAAAAAGATCGCCGTCGTCGAAAAAAACTGCAGTTAAAGTGTTAAGTGAAATTACTAAAGTGTATTTATTTAAATCCAACATGCTTTCCTTTTACAAAGATAACGTCGGCGAACTTTCAAAGCAAAGAGTTGCAAACTCATTTCTAAATGAAACAAGCCGTTACGGTCTGGTCTTTGCAAAAGTTTAATCTTTTATCCATTTCGAGTAAAAATTAACTTATTCGCTTTAGTTCGTTTGTAGAGTTAAGGACCTTTTTGAACTTAGGTATCTACCTTATACTTATAAACTTGGTGAATAAATTTTATTAGCAAAGAAAGTTACAATCAAATTATAGAAACAAATTAGAACCAGTATTTACAATTGAACTAACTGCAGACTATTGCAAACAATCTACAGGTAGCTCAACTGATCCATATCAAACATAGTATTTTAAGTTTCTTAGAAAAGATTGCGGTTTTTGTTTAATAAATCAAATAAATAATCAATACCGACGCTGGCTATATTGCCCGGCTGTATGGCAAAACTGATGCGTTACGCCCCAGGTACTCACCCGCTCTCGTGTCACGCGTCGCATCGACCAGACGCTCAGATATTTTTTTAAAACCCGGACAACCTCAGCACCGACGGGCCTAGAGTCTCGACTCCAAGGGAAACAAATGCATATAGGCTCTGCCAATGCTTGCTTATTTGCGCCTCTTGAGATTTCGTGAATAATTATAAAGTAACTGTTTGAATTCAGATTTTTTATTAGGTTTTATTAGGTTATTTCACGAAGTTATTGAAGAAAATAAACTTCAATAAATAAATAATTGTGTAACGTTGTAGTTACTTCAATATTTTTTTCAATATTGCCTTCAATATTTAAACAAACATAGCTTGCCTTTCAAGCATTCAATCAAAAACTCAATTAAAGGTAGTTGTTCTACTTCAAATTCAATTCTAATTCTGACAAAAAAACTCCGGACCGCTACAAATAAAGAAAAAGGAAATCGGAAAGCTCGGATTTTTCAACTGCCTGATGGAAATAGTAAAGCGAAGGCGGCGCAAATAGTCAGGAGGCTGTTCCTGTGGACGAAGCCACGTTGTTTTAATTGAATTCCATCCCTTTCGTTTTGTACTCTGCCGAAACATAGAGTACCTACCTATTTGGAGTGCGGAAAACGTTTTAGTAAAATGGACCTGGCACTAAATCGGTGTGAGTTTTGCAACAAAAAAATATTGCTAAAGTAAGAAGATGCGTCTGCAGTTAACTCAATTGTTTCTAGTGTCAATACTATGTAGTTCTTCTCTGTTTATACTCGTTGATAGAATGTTGATATTCTTGTAGATAGATAGAAAATTCTTTATTGCACTTTAATAGAAAACTATGTACAGTTTTTTTTTAATTAATTGGCGGTCTTATCGCTCAAGAGCGGGCGATCTCTAACAGACAACCATGGATGGATAGGATCGTGGACAGTACCAGGGGATCTGTGTGCTTGTAGGTTATGAGATATTATAAATAAAATACTTATAATACTTACATAGAAATATACAACATACATACATATAATAAAATATATATACATATACTACATATTTATATACATAGGGACTCAGGTATGCGTTAGTGTACATGTTTATCAAAGTTTCATTACCTACTCGTTTTTAACTTTTTAAATGCGTGAGCGTTTTAGCGGTTTTTCTTATTCTCTTTCCAAAATATAACATAAAATATTAAAATTTCTACGTGAATACGTGTACCTATTATTTTCACTCGGCATGGCATGTCATGTAGTGATTTTCTACAAGATTTGTAGTAAATCCCTACCTTCTCCATTATAGTAACTATTCATAAAGCTTGGACACAACCTTTCTGCTTGGAATTCGTATTTTTGTTGGCACGTCAGAGGTTTTTCAACGACGTGATACATAGGGAAAAATTTCGGGTAAATTATATCGTTTTATCGGTCATGCGTAATATTTTAAAGCAATTAATACACAAGGAAATAAAACAAGGACAATTGTAGAAAAAAGTCGAGCGGGAATTTATATCGGATTTTCAAAGACCATATTTCAGTGTTTTTTTTTACTCTACATACTGTTTAGTTCGATTAAGATTATCTTGATAATCATGGTAGCCCTTTACGTCACCCACTGCGACAATGTATAAATACTAAAGTAATTTAAAACGGGATATTTACCATGATTTGATTTTTGAGTTAGATATCCAATATTTCGGCACAGTTTCATGCGTCATGATCACGGAATAACTGAAGGCACTGCGACTGCGAGTAAGAATGACTTTAGTGTTGATAACCATGATAGTTTTAAAAGTTTTAATGTATAAATAGATAATGCTGAAAAATGCACGCTGCATCATCTAGCCCCAAGCTGAGAGCATTTATTATGGGACTCATATTCATAGTACAATGCATAATACAATACATGAAGTTTTGATAATAACTTACAATTCGTAACAGATAGCGTCGAAATTTGAAGCATAAATTCTTCACTCAAAATAAACAGTAACACGTGTTTCGGGTTTTATGAAATTCGTGCCATAGGTCAACGGCGCGGCATCATAGGTAGGTCACACACTGACTCATCACCAAGTCTCTGGAACTACAAGAGCTACGAGGCTTAAGCATACCTACTAAGAACGGTTTTTAGGAAATTCGCGTGCGAAGCCGCGGGAATAAGCTAGACCTATATTTCAAAACTTACCTTAAACTTTTAAGATGATTTGTCTCCTACTTCGGGGGTAAGGTACCTTATAAAATAATAATAACTATCTTTGGAGAGTTAAATACTTAAACGTAAATCAGATTGAGGCGCTTTCAAGTGACACATTTTTGACAGGGATTCATTGAAGCTCCCCGTGTTGTATCCCGTTTGGGTAGGTATTTGAGGGAAGCGTGCAGGTCAGTAAAGTGTCCTAGGCTGCGGACATAGATTAAGGTACTTAACTAAGATATCCTTATAAACCTACAGCTCGTCGCACACCTACAAGGCACCGGTGCAGCGTAGCACAAAAAAAAATGCAATCAAGTAAGGGCTTTAGCTCGTAATATTTAGATGTATTTTATATTGATGACTTCAGATGTCAAACAAATAGCGAACCACTCATTTGAAGCATTTTGTCACTGTAAAATGTATATAAAGATAACGAGTTTAAAGCTATATTTGAATGCACATTTTTCTGCAGGGTGGTCTCTAAAACATATATTCCGTGTACAAAACAAAACTGCCTACAAACCTCTTTGCCATTCTCGGCTTGTGTCGCGCAGCTTGCGCCTTTCATCTCAAGTTGTCCGCACCCTTCTATGCACCTAATCCGCAGGTGCTTTGTGTGTGAACCATTATGTCCTCTGCTCACCTGCATGATCTACCATGATCTCGACTGTTCTGCAACTGCTCGAGACGACTCAGTGAACTTGGCTGCATTTGCTATGAAAGCAGGTTTGCTTACAGCTTAAGAGTTGATACTATCTGAAATCGGTTATTTTGAACGATCATATCTTCCACAATTCTGAAGCATTTACTTTGAGATTTTAATATGTTATAGTTCAGGATTGATGCTAGACCACTAGTGTTTCGAAAACACGATTACATGAAACTTTCTCGATAGAAAAAAAATCCAAAGTTCACTCTAAACTGTAGTTTAAACCGTCGCTATTCAATAGATACGTTAAAATAAGCCTTGATACTTTTTACAGTAAACAATCAGAGTATAAAGCAGACGATGTGTGTTTTAGATTTTCAAAATTACTATTATTTTTAACGTAAAAAAATAATACCTAAACATTCACGCGCTATCTTCCGTCCGGGCCATAATTCAGTCTAGCTTCGGCCTTCGGACGGGGAGCCTGTGTCGCTGCTCCGCGCTTCGTGTCATCGGACTTTGTATATTTGTAAATATGGGAAATCTTTATAATAAGTGTAGAAAGCGACGACGGAATCATAAAAAAGATGGAAAACACATGAACGACGTTATAAAGTAAGTACCTACCTACCCTACACGTTGAGGTGAGGTGAGGTGAGGATGTGGATTGTGATTTGTGAGTAAGTAAATGTCGCAGCCAAACTAATTATTTTTTATTTTATTTTAGAAAACGTCGATTAGAAAGTACAGCTCCTATTGTAAGCGATGATGGCGACAATGATAAAGAAAATAATGTCCCGGTAAATCCTTGTGTACCAAACACCTACCTACCTACCAGTAAGGTAGTAGACCTTACTTGTTTATGGGACTGGATGGCGCTAAGTATGTGAAAATCGTATTTTTTATACTTATAGGTAAATACCTATACCTAGGTCCTACCTAGGTGTAAATACAAGGTATACCCACCTCAATTTGTATCTCCATGTAATAGAAGTAGTATTTTCACAACACATCATTATCTAGGTAGAAATATATATTAGGGTTCCGTTTGACTATCAATACTATAAAATATTTACACCTAGGTATACCCACCTAATTTGTATCTCCATAATATATGAATCGTTACTGATACATGATGGAAGTAACATCGAATGATCTGGACATTTTGGATATCAGAAAAGATCCGTACGAGATTTTTTTTTACCAATTACAAAACATTGAATTGTAAGTAGTAGGTTAGGTACCTACTATAGTTACTAACTATAGTACCTACTGTCTACACCTATAATGTATTATAACTTTCCTAACATTTTTACGAGTTTGTAAATTTTAGGGTTCTGCAATAATTAATTTAGTCATGGTTCCAACCTTACGAACACAAGCTTTTCTACTTTTAGTTCATGAAAGTGAAGATATATCACATGGTTCAAAATATAAATGGGTAATAATGGACTTATACGGTTTATACCTTGAACGAGAGTCCTTATTAATTATTCATTATAATTCATTCATATTACTAGAGTGGGCATATTATATTTACATGTTAGGTACCTATTTTCTTGACATGTATGACTGTTACAGGATGGAAGTAACGTCGTATGATTCGACAAATGGCATAAATCTGGACAAGACAAATCTTTATCAATTACAGAACATAGAATTGTAAGTAAATACTTACATATCTACTGAAATATAAATATACCTAGTGTATATTCTTTCCTAACGTTTTCACGAGTTTGTAAATTTTAGGGTTCTGCAATAATTTAACCTAGAACTATTCGTACCTAACGAACACAAGCTTTTCTACTTTTAGTTCATGAAAGTGAAAATATATCACATGGTTCAAATTTATAAATTGGGTAATAATGGACTTTTTACGGTTGATAGCTTGAACGAGAGTCCTTATTAATTCTTCATTACGATTCATTCTTATTACTAGAGTGGGCACATATATTTACATGTTAGGTACCTTACCTACCTACTTTCTTGGCATGTGTAACTGTTACAGGATGGAAGTAACGTCGAATGATTTGACAAATGGCATAAATTCGGATAAGACAAATCTTTATCAATTACAGAACGTAGAATTGTAAGTAAATACTTACATATCTACTGAAATATGATTTGGTATCTAGATTATAATAAGATTGTGTTTTATTTTTCCTTTTTCAGACAAACACACACCTCTCCAGAGTCAAAATTATTACCCCACCCTACCCAAACCGACCCTACCCTACGCTAACCTACCCTGCGGGATAAAAAGTATCCTATATCCTTCTGCTGGTTCTAAGCTACCTCTCCACCAATTTTCAGCCAAATCGGTTCAGCCGTTCTTGAGTTATAAATAGTGTAACTAACACGACTTTCTTTTATATATATAATATACACAATAGATATAGATTAGTGTGATAAAATATCATTTCATTTCAGATGAAAGTTGAGATCATCGAAAGGGATGACGAATTTTGGGAACAACTAATGGAACCAAATTTTTTTATTTAACATATATTTTGTCCGAGTTATGCGATCCCTGGCATGTTCGCAATATGAAAATACGAGATATAAGTGAATTTAAATAAATTTAATATAAAGTAATATATATTGTTAATAAAGTTATACATATTATGTATGTGCAAATATAATCTAGACTATATTTTAATTTATTACAATATTTACCTGCACACTACTTGTCATACACATCCTATTTCCACACAATGTTTTTTTGGCAAAATTCAATTTTACTTAAAAAACTAATATGCGGAACCCTCACTCAATATACTTAGACATAAACTTGTATTCTATTTCATTGCTTATATAGGTTTTGTTGTGTTAGTTTTACCTTATATAGGTAGTAGTACCAATCTTCGTTTATATTAAATCTGTAAACAAGGTGTTATAATAAAAAATCCTATTTACTAGTACCAAAGAATAAATAATAGTTTTACGTACCTATTTTTAGGTTGGTAGTAGGCATAAGTATAATTTACATTTCGCAGAACACTATCTTACTACAGAAAAGAATGTTCGGAACCCTTCAGCGCTATAGCGACTCGCACCTGTCTAGTGTTTGGGTAGAAAATAACGTCTCGGGCGCGGTGGTCTAGTAGCAGTAGTAGGTATGTTGGCAACTACATTGAAAAACAATAAAATAAAATAATGTTTTGTAATTGTAAGTAGGTAGGTAGGTACCTACCAATATCCAACTATCATAATATTAGGTAGGTATAGGTACATACTAAGGTATAAAGTTACTAAAAAGCATTACCTACGTATTTGATAATTTCATTTCTTAGTAGGTACCGTATATATAATTAATTACCTACCTTTTAGACAATAATATTGCACGTACCTAACTTCAATAAGATTGTTTCGAACTAGCGTGAACCCAACCCAATATAATTTTGCGCGCGAAGTAATAGCGCGGCGAGTAGGTACGTTGCCACCGGCCGTCCGCCCCGTGGCGCCGCCCGTGCGCCGCGGCGCGGCGGCGTAACAAGCTGAGGCGAAATTTGATTTTCTGCTGAGGTAGTGTAGGCCCTTAATGCCGCTCGTGACTTCAATTCGAGGCGAACAATTGGCCTGAATATCGCTATCTCTCTGTTTAGAGAAATTTAGTAAGTTTTTTTATTTCTCATAAACACAGATATACTAAAACTAAAGAATAGTAAACGAAATAATAAAACAAAATGGTCGTGTTGCCACAGGATAACTATACATACATATAGTACTAACAGTACCCTTACCTAGATCATCTTCAATAAGAGGTTTACCTCTCTTACTCCTAGCACTGTCGCAGTTAATTTTTACAATATTGATAGGTACTTTTAGGAGGAATACCTACTTTTATAACGCCTCCGTAATCACCACACCTGCTTACTGGGATACAAGCTCTCTGTGACAGGTACGTAATCCTAGTGAGTCGACATCGCTCGATTGCACACTTTGAGATGCAGAGCGAAGCTCCTGCCAGTAGCTCGGCTACCTCGTACCAGTGGTTTCCGTGTCATGATATATTATCATGTACGGTGAACGACTGCAAACCTATATAATTACATATGTATGTGAGAACAGTCGTAGGTTATGGATTTGTTGAGCTATCTCTAGATTGTTTACGGGTTGAAACGAAACAATTTCATCAATAATGCACAGTATCTCGTATATTCAATTCATAATAATTAAAATAATATATTTTTTATAATTTTCTATTACGTAAAAAGGGGTTTAGATATCTTTTATCAATATCTAGGTAGATACCTCGTTGGAGGCATCCCCAAGACGTTGGCTGCATTGCCCCATTTCATATATTGTATTTCGGATTATTTTTATTAAAATTACTAAAAAATAAATAAATAAGGAAAGCAACATATTTTTTTTCAAAAATAAAAATCCTTCAAGTTGGTAGTACATAACTAAAAGCTTCAGCTCTAAGTAGGTACCTACATTAGTTCCTACTCATCATCTGATTCATCCTTGAAGAGTTACAATCACAATACAAACGAAATGAGCTGTAAACAACAGAAAGCACTCGCAATCGATAGGTACTGATAACGCGTCCAATCAATATCTCGTTCAAGCTGTACGTGTGATCTCACCTCACCTGGCCAGTGTGCGCGTAGCTTTAGGACACATAGAAACACAAAACTACAAGCAAAATTAATGATGATCATATCAGCCCACACACGTTCACAGCTGGACATAAGTCCTAGGTCATAGGTATGATCATCATCAGACTATCTTAGTCCGATGCTGGACATAGGCCTCCCCCAATGAGCGCCTCAGTGCCCTGTCTTCAGCTTGACGCATCCAGCATCTACCTGCAGTCAGGTCGACAACTGGAGGGAGTCCTTATGAAATTCGCACCATAGGTCAACGGTGCGGCATTAAAGGTAGGTTACACACTGACTCATCACGAAGTCTCTGGAACTACAAGCTAAAATTGAGCATGGATGTTTTTTTTAGCACCCACTAAGAACGGATTTTAGGAAATTCGTGTTTTATAACTTTATGAAGATATTTTCCGGCAAAGCGCGTGCGAAGCAGCGGGAATAAGCTAGTACCTATATTTCAAAACTTACCTAAAACTTTTACGTCCTACACTACGTTCACCGTGTCCTGTCCTCCACTCAAGAACACGTTTGCCCCAGCGGTGGTCGGTTCTTCGCGAGATATGGCCGGCCCACTGCCATTTTTTTAAGAATTAGGTCCCCATACAACGCCACTTATAGCGGCCCCATCCATGGACTCATCGACATGACTCTGCCGCTACGATGTGCTCGATCCATCAAGTCTCCCAACACTCCATTTAGCGTATGATCAGATCACATACAACACAATACCTAACCGACCAAACTTAGCACTTATAACATCTGTTTCTATTTTCTTAATTTCTTTTTTTTGTACGTGCTACTGGTTTTCCTCAAAAATATAAATTTAATGTAATTAAAACCACAATAACATTACAATTGTTGAATGGAATTCTTCACGCAAAAACAACTGAACGGTCAGTGGTATTGTTAAAAAAACCGCACTATTATAGATGGTTGTGACGTGTCCTGCAATGAAACCCAGTGCTGGGCAGACATCTACCCAGCGAAATGCTGAGTGTAGGCTAATACTTGCCCTAGAGCCGAAGGTACACAATAAGCAGCTAAGGCCTAGGTTTAATTATAAATACAAATACAAACAAATACAAAAAAATTATTTACCAAAAGTTTACAATTATAATAACACCTTAACTTAGTTTATGTACATACATTTAAGAGTTTATTGGTTGAGGTGTTGCACTTAACAGTGACCCCCGCACTAGGCTAGGCCTGTTTCGCGGGGTATCAAAACATTTTCTGTTTGCTCGTCGGGTAAGGAAGTGCACTAACAAACAAAAACTATAGTAACAATATAAAACTAAATCTAAACAAAACAATTAAGGCAAGTGCCAAAGGCCATACATGTGACCAAAAATAATCAGTAAATGAGCTATGAACTACTAAAGAACAAGAAAAAACGAGTAATGAAGTAAAGTAAAAGTAAAACTATTATGTGTCTTAAGTTCTTGTGTTGTAAATATTATTTGTGAATTATTATTTTTTCTTTCTTTATCAGGGCTTTTTTTTGCATAGGTACACATAGGTCTTACCCGGAATAATATAAAAAAAATTAAAAAATATAATATTATTTATCTTGCCTGTCGTTCCGGTACTCTGCCTAAAAAGTTTTAATTACGCTTTGACCTTAGACTTCATAACTAAGATAATTTCGGTTCACTTACAAAGTTCTTCTAGCTTTATTCCAATAATAATGCCTGTTTAAGCAAAAATTAGGAAACCATACCATACAAACATAGTAAAGTACTGTACAACAAATCATACAAGTACACAGCACATGTGTCATCTACAGAAAGCAAATTTACCTCCTTCGTTCAGTCTAGTCAACGCCACGGTACAGAATGCACGTGTTCGCTCTACACGAGGCATCCCGCAAGTTCTCGCCCTTTCAAAGTTTACAACAACTTGTAATCGTGATATCTGTGTTCCGAATTTAAATTTGAGTAACGGATTTATGTTTAATTGAATTATAGGTTCTAGTGTTCTGTATGTGAAACTTTATAACTGAGTAAAGTTGTGTGAAGTGAGTTTTGTTGCCTGAAACGGCGGCTATGAACGTTTTTTAGAGGTAATATTTTTTGTTATTTACATAAATTATCATTGACGTCGTTATTATATTAATGACGAAGGGATTTAGGAGATACCTACTTTATTTTTAAACTAGCTGCACTCCGCAGTTTCACCCGCGTGGTGATAGATATTTTGGATAATATACAATATATCTTTATGAATTGTAGCCTATGTGTTATTCTGATATGTAATCTATGTTATTGCGAAGTGTCATCAAAATCCATTCAGTAGTTTTTGCGCGAAAGAGCAACAAACATACTAACATACATCCTCACAAACTTTCGCGTTTATAATATTTTAGGATATCCTCCTTCATAAAAATGAAACTAAATAGCGGCTTGTAATGTCATCGACTGGATAAACCAGAGCTACAATTATTTTACTAGAGGAATTTGCAAAACTATATACATATATACCGCTACAACTATCTATAAAACCTGTAATATAATAGTAGGTATATTATGTATGGCAATTTTCATAAATAATTATTTTTTGTTATCATTATCACTACTTAATACGGTAATACGGTAAAGCCATAAATCTATTACCAGGATTTTGATCTTTCCTCTAAAATCAATAATTAAACTGTTTTACCTCATAGATCTGTACGCCATAATATAACGGTTGAAATAAGGAAAATCGAACTGTGTAACAATTGGTATCAACCAAACCAATTATATGTATATATGTATATAATATTATGTTAGTTATAGTATAATATAATAATTATTCATATAAAGAAGTTGACTTCTATATAAATCATAAATAAGGCTGAAGATAATAAACTAATAATAGATGTAGATACATATATAGATGACCTCAGTGGCGCAGCGGGTCAAGGTCTGCCTGCGACGCATAGGGCTTGGGGGTCGATTCCCGCCTCGGGACAATTGTGTGCACGATCTGCAGATATTTTTCACGGGTTTTCTGATCTATGTATGTAATGTTCTGTATTATATATATCAGTTATCTAGTACACATAACACAAACTCTGCTTACCATGGGGCTAGATAATGCTGTGTGAATTGTCCGGCATTATTTATTTATTTATAGATGTAGCTTCAGGATTGTCATACAGCGGGGCAATGCCGCCAGCGTCTTGGGGATGCTTCCGACAGGTATTCTACGGATCGGTTGAGCTTGTTCTAAAATGATTGGAATAGAGAAATGAAATGAAAAGTTTTTATTTCTTTAAGCTTACAAATAAGCACTTAGACAGGTCATATTTTATAGTTCACTTCAATTTTTTGTCCACCAGTGGAAGAAGTGAGAAGAAACCACTAGTATATTCATAACTTATGTGTCTAGTACATTTGATTTGCTTATCTGTAAGTTGGTAGATTTTGAGTTGGAGCAAAACTCGTTCCAAGCTTTTTTATCTTCTAAGTAATCTGATATTTTGTAATAAGCTTTTTTACAAAGAATGTGTTTAAGTACGTAAGCTTCAATAAGCTTTTTTACAAAGAAAGTGCAGTTAGCTAAACTGTTTCATTATTTATATTCTTTAAATGTTTCTTAGTTACTAAATAAAACTAAATATCATCAAGAAGGCTTTCTACTCCATATATGATTATCTCAATGATGTAAATGCTTGGCCAGATGTCGCTCAGTTTCGCACCGACAATAGTATGTAGGTAATTTGTTGTTGTGCATAGCTTTACTTAAATATTGACATGTATCGAATCATATTATATTTAGACATAAATAGGCAAATAACCATGAATTAGACATATAAGAGATGAACATGCTAGTGGTTTCTTTTCACTTCTTCCACTAGTGGACAAAAAATTGAAGTGAACAGTAAAATAATTTTATATGATAATAATTTAATGTATAAAATATGACTTGTAGTTGACTAAAGGAGCTACAGAATACCCTGTATTCGTTTGTTGTTCTCAAGGCACAGCAGCGTTAATCGTTAGCTGACCAAAACTATCAAAATATGTATTAGATAATTATTTTTAGATGTACCTATTGGATGGGTAAGTACTACCTATTATATTTATTTACTAGCTGCTCCCCGCGGCTTTGCCCCCGTGGAAATCTATGTGTCAAATTGTTTAAATGATAAAAAGTATCCTATGTTAGACTCCTGGTTCTAAGCTACCTCTCCACCAATTTTCAGCTAAATCGGTCCAGCCGTTCTCGAGTTATAAGTGTTGTAACAAACACGACTTTCTTTTATATATATAGATATAGGTATATATATTACTGTTAAGTATAATATAAGTAGCTTAGTATCATTATGAGTAGTATATTTTATTATCTCTATTATATAGCACTACCTACCAAACTGTTGTGCTCACTACCCAAAGGTTAACAGGTAGAGAATGCTATCTAGCATTATGCTCGCCTATGTACAACTTTTTGTGCAATAAAGTATATTCTATCTATCTATCTATTCTATCTACCTATATTTACGAAGACGACCTATCTAAGTACTTAATTTACACCAACTTTAGAATAGCTTATTTCTCATTTATGTAACATTTTGTCTTTTTGAGAGTAAACAATTTTTTAAATCGAACTGACCGCCCCACATAGGAGTTTTTCACATA
The DNA here is from genome assembly GCA_943735965.1 of Eupithecia abbreviata. Lineage (NCBI taxonomy): Eukaryota > Metazoa > Arthropoda > Insecta > Lepidoptera > Geometridae > Eupithecia > Eupithecia abbreviata. The sequence goes on from OX030976.1 coordinate 2,611,234, forward strand.
AAAAACCGGACAAAATTATTTTATATTATATTTTACAATTTTATGAAATAAAAGTCAATAATTCATCATAATTAGGCATTTATTTAAAAAAAAAACACAATAAAAAAATTTTACAAATCAAAGAGAGTATTTACTCTTAAAACAGGATTTGTTTTCAAGAGGATAATCAGGAGGAGACCGAATCAATCAGAATCATTGTCTCTAATCAGCCTATGATAGTCCACTACTGGACATAGGCCTCCTCCAATGAGCGCCATAGCGCCCTGTTCATCACCCTGTACATCAGCTTGACGCATCCAGCATCTACCTGCAGTCTTTCGCAGGTCGTCATCCACATCTACATTATGTTGAAGTAAATCAATTAATCTTTAACACCAAAACCTCCAAAAATGTTACGAAAGCTAACTTATTATGTATCAGAGCAGACCATTTCTGCCGACGCCATTAACATTGATTTACGAAAATAAAAGACACGTTTTTCAAGAGTTTCTCGTCTAGTACTTACTCTTACATACAGGCAGCATACAGGGTACATGCTTCGCTCATGGATATAAATTAGAAACAGAGAAGGGATGTTATCTCGTTCAAATGCGTACGAGTGCATACTTGTGCTTCAATGGCAATGTTTCTATCAGAGCAAACCATTTTTGCCGACATTCAAATGATTTACGAAAATAAAAGACACTGTTTTCTAGAATGTTCCGTCCAGTAACTACGTACAGGCAGCATACAGGGTAAATGCTAAGCTCATGGATATAAGTAAGAAACGTGAAGAGAAGAGATGTTATCTCGTTCAAATGCGTACGAGTGCATACTTGTCCTTCAATGGCAATGTTTGTATCAGAGCAGACCATTTTTGCCGACATTCAAATGATTTACGAAAATAAAAGACAATTTTTCTAGAATGTTCCGTCCAGTAACTACGTACAGGCAGCATACAGGGTACATGCTAAGCTCATGGATATAAGTAAGAAACGTGAAGAGAAGAGATGTTATCTCGTTCAAATGCGTACGAGTGCATACTTGTCCTTCAATGGCAATGTTTGTATCAGAGCAGACCATTTTTGCCGACATTCAAATGATTTACGAAAATAAAAGACACTTTTTTCTAGAATGTTCCGTCCAGTAACTACGTACAGGCAGCATACAGGGTACATGCTAAGCTCATGGATATAAGTAAGAAACGTGAAGAGAAGAGATGTTATCTCGTTCAAATGCGTACGAGTGCATACTTGTCCTTCAATGGCAATGTTTGTATCAGAGCAGACCATTTTTGCCGACATTCAAATGATTTACGAAAATAAAAGACACTTTTTTCTAGAATGTTCCGTCCAGTAACTACGTACAGGCAGCATACAGGGTACATGCTAAGCTCATGGATATAAATTAGAAACAGAGAAGAGATGTTATCTCGTTCAAATGCGTACGAGTGCATACTTGTCCTTCAATGGCAATGTTTGTATCAGAGCAGACCATTTTTGCCGACATTCAAATGATTTACGAAAATAAAAGACACTTTTTTCTAGAATGTTCCGTCCAGTAACTACGTACAGGCAGCATACAGGGTACATGCTAAGCTCATGGATATAAGTTAGAAACGTGAAGAGAAGAGATGTTATCTCGTTCAAATGCGTACGAGTGCATACTTGTCCTTCAATGGCAATGTTTATGCAAGAGACATTTAACAATAGAATACTGGTACATACCTACTTATTGTAGAATACTCACACAATGGGGAGAGGTAGGTCGAGTCAAAATAGCATGTCGCTGGGCTATCAATCTTTATGGTAAACTGTAGCGGGTAAAGGGGAACCTTTTACTCTGATTTTTATAATAAAGGTGGTTGGAGATCATTGCAAATAGTTTTGCACATTACCTTGTAGATTAGCTATTTTTTAAAAGACACGTATGACAAATAAATAAAAAAAAAAGAATAATACTGGACAAAGTACAAAGTACCCGATACACTCGATTAATTGGTTTCTTAGCTAACGAAATTAGTAATTATAGTCTGCCAAAGAATTAACACTTTGACTGCGGTTTTTTTTCGACGACTGCGATCTTTTTTTTTTACCTAAAAAATTCGTGCTGCCGCTGTACACAGCGGTTGTGTTGCGCCGCACATGCGTTTCGTTCGAAAAATATTACAGCTCTGCTGAGTCACAAAGATCTGTATTTTCTCAGCCGCTGCGCTAGTGTGGATTTACGCATATTAGTCACTTGTAGAAAAATCATACCGTGCGTTTTCAGCACTCAAAGTATTAAAGAAATGATGTACACATGATTTAAGGAGCTCATCATTCGTTTTAATTATATGTTTAGAAATCTAAAATAAATAATGTAAGAAAATCCATACAGAGCATCATCTAGGCCCAAGCTAATAAAATAAACAATATTGCATTATACAAAATAGTGACCGCTTTTGTTATTTTGGACCAGAACAATCGTTTATAAAAATTGTACTAACTACCAATATTAGTCATTATTTGAAAGTGTATAATATTCAATCATTTTTTTTAGTGTATGTGCAAACACTGTTTGTGTTGAAATGAAACCACCATAAATATAGGTGATTGATTTACAAGGTATGTTCAAAGCCAGCGTATGACGTAGGTACCTATGAGGTACGCTTAAAGGAACTAAACCAATTTCTTACAGTAGAAAGGACAAATACATTTTCATAAAGACTGAGAACTTGATACCATCATTCATTCCGTTGGATTACTCAACAGTTAAAATACATTATAAGGCAAACATTTGGAAACTATATACAATAACATATATAAAGCTAGGCTTATATAATTTTTTTAAAATATATTTGTGGAACACCAACTTACTTTCATCTTAATATAATTTATTTAAGCATTTGTAAAATATACTATCAAAAAGCAAACAGCACCAAGTAATTACCGATGACCGATGTGGCGCGGTGGACGAAGGTCCGCCTGCGACGCAGGAGGTTGCGGGTTCGATTCCCGCCTCGGAACAATTGTGTGCACGATCTGCAGATATTTGTTCCGGGTGTTCTGGTCGTTTTCTATGTATAATAAAAAAAAACTGTCTATGTAATGTATTGTATTATATATATCAGTTATCTAGTACCAACTGTATTGTATTATGTATATCAGTTATCTAGTACCAACTGTATTGTATTATGTATATCAGTTATCTAGTACACAAGTTTTCACCCGCAAGGCGTGGGTTATGCTTTACGAGTGTTTCTAGGTGGTTGGACGCTCTTTATGCATCAAAGCTAACATACAGATACATAAGGTACCTGTCAAAATACTAGTCTAGACTCCTATTCAGGTTCTTAGCTTTTTGTAGGACGTTGCCCGTAGCGCGGTGGACGAAGGTCCGCATGCGATGCAGGTGTTTGCGGGTTGGATTCCCGCCTGGGGACAATTGTTTGTACGATCTGCAGATAATTACTCCGGGTGTTCTGGTCGTTTAATAACTATCTATGTAATGTATTGTATAAAGTATATAATTGTATTGAAATGAAATGAAAGTTTATTTCTTTAGGCTTAAATATAAGCACTTAGACAAGTCATATTTTATACTATTCATTATTATATTGATGTTCACTTCATTTTTTTGTCCACCAGTGGAAGAAGTGAGAAGAAACCACTAGTATGTTCATAACTTATGTGTCTATTATGTATGTAAGTTATCTAGTACCCTAACACAAGCTCTGCTTAGCTTCGATGCTGTGTGGATTGTCCAGCATTATTTTTTTATTTTGCGGAAAAAAGTATAAAAGTGCGGCCGAGTCGGATTTTATTATAGATTTTGATTGATTACCTGTTCTGAGTTAGAGCTGAGCTGTTCTGTTTTACGTAGACCTGATGATGGATGATGATGCCCGTCGACGGAGTCATCATTAGTATCGTGACCTTGAAATAGCTTCAGATGACATCGCAGATGTTAATGATCTTTTTATTTTCGGGAGGGTCTCGAGATAAAAAGTTTCGGAAACACCCATAAAGTGAACTTCATACGATGATGTCTCATCGTAAACGTGACGTCCTATTTATTTAGATCACATGTTATCTATAAACCATGATAAGCTGAGGCTGATATATAACAGCTCTTCAAAAACCCAAAATCATATTTTCACACTCACAATTATTACCTGCAAGCACACAGATCCCCTGGTACTGTCCACGATCCTATCCATCCATGGTTGTCTGGTAGAGATCGCTCTTGAGCGATAAGACCGCCAATTGTATCTAGTTTTTTTAAGTTTTATTTTACATTGTCATTTTATACTTAGTGTGCAATAAAGAATTATCTATCTATCTATCTATTATTTTTTTTTAAAAGGGAAATTTGTAATTCAGCAATAATAGATAAATCAACATTTAATATTAGATTTTTTTAATCCGGCGACGTCGGGAGTTTTTTGTTTTTTCTGAATTCTAGCATAAATCCACCACTATTATGAACTATGGCAGAGCAACTCTTACCATATATACAAACTACTTACAAATTACTTAAATAGAGCAAAAAGCAATATATTACTTAAGTTACCTAAGTTCAGTAAGGTTATAAATAAAATAATAAATAATGCTGGACAATTCACACAGCATGGTAAGGTATACATAATACAATACATTACATAGATAGATATTTTTTATTATACATAGAAAACGACCAGAACACCCGGAACAAATATCTGCAGATCGTACACACAATTGTTCCGAGGCGGGAATCGAACCCGCAACCTCCTGCGTCGCAGGCGGACCTTCGCCCACCGCGCCACATCGGTTAAACTAGATTAGTATTTTTATTGACAAAATAGACTAGATTTAATGTTTATCTTTAGGAATGTAACTTTTATGTGCGGTTGTAAAAGCTCCACATATTTCGGTTGGCATTATATTGCGAAACTTACACTATTATTTTTATTTTCCACCACAATTTGTTCGTATTTATTCAAATAATCGAAGTGTATATTCATGTTCGTACGACTGTGTAAACAAATATCGTATTCTGTTATCACTTTAGCAATCTCTAACGAGTAGATGGGTGATAACGTCGCGCGTAGCGGCGCTACGAAAAAGTGACGTAGACCCTCTACGCCTCTACGGCGTAGAGGGTCTACGTCACTTTTTCGTGAGGATCTACGTGAGTTCTATTTAGGGATCTTAAAAGGTAGGCGATGTTCACGGCGACTTTAAACTTATTTTAACTTGCAAGGTTATTACTTTTACTTCTTTGCATCTGGTCCAGCATCCATCCGACCGGAAACATAGATGAATAGATAGATAGATTAAACATTTTTTTGGTACTAATAATAAGATTTAAACATAAGATTTTAAGCTGAAACCAGAACTCCATTTAACCTGTTTCTATTTAATTATTTTTTTTAAAACGTTATTGCACTACAAAGGGTACAAAGGGTGGGCTTAATGCGTGTCGTTTCTGGAGAAATCAGTCCTAAGAAGTTTGGTTAAGGACTATGTTAAATTAGTAATGCTTACCTATCTTCATCACGACCTGATTAATAATAGGGTTAAAAACTCTTCTATCATTTATAAACACTTCTAAATGCAAAACTTTCAAAATCAGTCGAAGTTTTTAATTTTATTTATTCGACTATCTTAATTTTTTCACTTTGTAGACTTTGATCTGACTTTGATGGATAACTGAAAATCAAAAAGTTCGTAGCTATTATGCTAGGTAATAAATTCTTAATTCTTTATTGGACGAGATAAAATATCCATGTCAACTTGTATACTAGTATTATTATACACTCATTTATTTAAATTCTCGTATAAAATAATTTTTTATTATAGAAAATACAATAAAATATTATAAAACTATTCTACAGTAAAAAATATATCAAAACGGTAGATCACCGACCGCGAAGCTAGGCTCAAGCGGCCGGTGACTAGGGCTGCAGAGAGAGGAACTTCCTGACGATACGTGCCGAGTCCAAGAGTACCGCCTTCTGGATCTGGCCCTTGATCCAACTTCCTAGCGAGAGTCTCTTCAGGTGTTGAGTATTATTATTATTAGTATTTTGGCAAAGGACAGCTGAGCCCAAAGATACCTTTCTTTCAGCAAATGCAATTCGGAGAGAGAGAGTTGAACTTGTAAAAGTGGGTACGGCGCACTCAAACGGTAAACTATCTTGTTTGAAAGTATGGACAAAGTAAATGGAGTGATAAGTATTGAGTTATTATGAATGAGATGCATTTCCATTCATTAATTTGTCGCTTTTGTATTTGGGTCAGCTAACAAAACGTGGGAGGTTTGTGTTAAATGATGTTTATTAATTGCTAAGGGTTGGCTCGGACCGGAAATTTTTTGTAGCTTGGCAGGAGAATCCTATTGAAGGTAGTTTATAGTATTGTAGATTGTGTGAAAACTGTGGAATGCCCTACCCATTTCTATACGACAAGCTAAGTCTCTCCCTATATTCAAACATATGGTCTATGAACACTTCCTTACCTCAACATCAAACTGTTAATTGATATATTTATATACATCATAGCTATATTATATATTTATATGTGTATTTTTTATTTTATTTTATTTATATTATATATTTATGTATGTATTTATACTTATAGCTATGTATATCAGTAGGTATTTTATGTATGTCCCTATTAAATATTTTTCTGTATTACACTCCACCGCCTATACTTGTTCTAGCACTTCATGTACATCCAAAGGTTGCCTGGCAGAGATCGCTCTTAGCGATAAGGCCGCCCATTGTACAGCATATTTTGTATTTGTTTTTCTTTTCCTGTCTTGTGTATCTTTTATGTATTTGGTGTGCAATAAAGAGTTATTGTATTGTATTGTATTGTGGCAATGAGTTATTGATCACTATTTTAGTATCAATAAAGAAAAAGAAAATTCTTCATCATTCATCATCATCATCAGCCTATAGCAGTCCACCGCTGGATATAGGCCTCCCCCAATGAGCGCCATAGCGCCCTGTCTTCAGCTTGCCGCATCCAGCATCTACCTGCAGTCTTTCGCAGTTTGTCATACCACCTGGTCGAAGGGCGTCCTACACTACGTTTACCGAGTCGTGGTCTCCACTCAAGAACACGTTTACCCCAGCGGCCGTCGGTTCTTCGCGAGATATGGCCGGCCCACTGCCACTTCAGCTTGCTAATTCTTTGAGCTATGTCGATAACCTTGGTTCTCTGTCGGATGCATTCGTTTCGTATCCAATTCTTTTTCTTCCTTCCTTTCCTTCCTTCATCATCATTATTAGTATACAAATAACACTAAAATTTTAGTTTAAAAATTTAGTTGTTGGATGTTTTCTTGCCTCTCTGCATTAAATTTACTGAACAAATCGGACAGAAGTTCTACAAAGATAAAGTTCTAACCCTGGAATAACATAAAAGATATTTTATCACAGGTGAAACGCATGCGTAGACGCGGGCAGAATCTGGGTTTCAAATAAAACACAATTTACTTTTTCACTTCGAGAGATTTATAAAATGTTAATAATTAATTAATTTTACCAGCTGCGCCCCGCGGCTTCGCTTACTTTGAAATCTATGTGTTAAATGGTTTATAAATAAATAATGCTGGACAATCCATGCAGCATTATCTCGCCCCATGGTAAGCAAAGCTTGTGTTATGGGTACTAGATAACTGATATACATAATACAATACATTATATAGATAGATATTTTTTATTATACATAGAAAACGACCAGAATACCCGGAACAAATATCTGCAGATCGTACACACAATTGTTCCGAGGCGGGAATCGAACCCGCAACCTCCTGCGTCGCAGGCGAACCGTCGCCCACCGCGCCACATCGGTCGTCCGGTTATCGGTTTATAAACCTTTCTCTTGAATCACTCCATCTAATTTTAAAAAATGCATCAAAATCCGTTACGTAGTTTTAAAGATCTAAGCATACATAGGGACAGACAGACAGCATGAAGAGACTTTGTTTTGTACATACTATGAAGATTTAAAAAGTATTTTCCTACTTATTTGGCGATACCAAACGCCTTTATAATATCAGCGATAATTTCAAAGAACAAACTTTAACGATTAATTTTATTTATCTAAAGCTTTTTTAATCTTTATTGATCACAGAAGTGACTCAAGAAGTAGTAAGTTACCTAATGAGTTTTAGGATCGTGCAGACGGGCCTGATGCTATCTGTTCGAACGCGTTTCAAATACTTTAAGAGGTCAAAGTCGCCTGTCTGCTGTAACCCGTACGAGGAAAACAGAAAATTAATTAAGAAGATGGAGAATTGCCATTTGCCTGTAGAATCAGTGAATCAGCAGGGACACTCGTAAACCAAGCCGGGAAAACAAATAAAACGTCTTGCGGGGCGGGGCTTCCTGCTAGTGTCAATATCATATTTCCCGGAGGAAATAACACTATTTTAGTTGTAATTTGCGACCGTATTTTTGTCTTGTTAAGTAAGTTTTTCAAACTAGTCAGGGTAAATTAATATTTGTGGCACGCACTGGGTAAGCAAGATTTATTGATATAATTGTGACTCAGAAATGTATGTTTCTTTTGTGGTACAAGAAGTAGGTAGGTACTTATTAATTTATTGACGACCTCTGTGGTGCGGTGGACGAAGGTTCGCCTGCGGCGTAGGAGGTTATGGGTTCGATTCCCGCCTCGGGACAATTGTATCTAAGATCTGCAGATATTTGATCCGGGTGTGTTAGTCGTTATCGGTGACATGTATCTAAAATCGCACGATATTTAGATTTAGATTAGTAAATCAAATGTATTAGACACATGAGTTATATGAACATACTTGTGGTTTCTTTTTCACTTCTTCTACTAGTGGACAAAAAATTTAAGTGAACATTAACATTAAAATAATGTTATTGGATACTAATGAATATTATCAGCTATTATATATTAATAGCTTATTTTGTAAGCCTAAAGAAATAAATGCTATTGAGTTTGAGTTTGTCTATGTATAATTGAGTTTGAGTTTATCTATTTAATAGAGTCTTGATTCTTGGTAATTCTTTTTTGTAATTCGGCCTCCCGCGATACAGGTTCTGAACCTAGTGCGGGGGACCACCACTAAAATGTAAGCATGTTTTGTATTTTGGTAAATAAATTAATTTTGTATTTGTATAATAAAAACATATATATATGTAATAAGTATATCATACACCGCCGGGTAAGGCTAAGCGTAACATGTAAATTCGTATGATACAACCCGCACGCCTATGCTTCCAGCCCGGCCACGGATTCTGTGTGTGGCGGCTTAACCAGTAATCCAGTTTGTAACGGATCTTTCATGTAGGTAGGTAATAATGGGTCTGTCTCGGACGACAAGAACGAAAGCACTTCCGAGAGTTCCGAAAATCTACATGAAACATCGAGTCGTCGAAGGAATGTCGCAAAACGGATTAAGAACGAGATTGGAGTTACAAGAAGCGGATATTGGAACTTAATGGAGTTCCATGGTTTTATCGGAGAAACGTCTCGGGTTTTTGATCTTTTTACTACGATTTTTCCGATGAATTCGTATTATTCTACCATTATTGTACTGTACCAAAGCAAAGAAGGACGGAATTGTATTATGTATAGTATATCAGTCATCTAGTACCCATAACACAAGCTCTGTTTTGCTTGGGGCTGGATGATGCAGTGTGGTTTCGTTAGTGGGTCCTTCCTATATTTACTTATATAATTTAAAAAAAAATAATGCTAAGTTGCGTTAAAACGATATAACTCGTACATTACCGTGATGTTGAACATTATCAAATCGATTGGACCGCGTTGAATCGATTTCAGGCTGTGGGCTGGGTCTATATGGTTAGGGACAATAAAGGTGTCATATTCGTGATATTGTTTTCTTTCACAACTTATCTGAGAGCCTACTCCGCTTCTTCTGAGCGACCATATTGCCTAGAGAAGCTGAATGCCTAGGTGTCTTCATAAAGTTGTATAATTGAAGAATTGCGTTTTGTGTCAATTTTGTGTCATAACGAAGCACCGATTACCTACATTTGTACTGAGTCATACACACACATACAACTATAAACAAATAATAAATCAATAATAATAGATAAATGTGTTGACAGTAGGTACTTCAGTTTTAACACTTTGAGTGCTGAAAACGCACGGTATGAGTTTTCTACAAGTGACTAATATCCGTAAATCCACACTAGCGCAGCGGCTGATAAAATACAGATCTTTGTGACTCAGCAGAGCTGTAATATTTTTCGAACGAAACGCATGTGCGGCGCAACACAACCGCTGTGTAGAGCGGCAGCACGAATTTTTTAGGTAAAAAAAAAAGATCGCAGTCGTCGAAAAAAAACCGCAGTCAAAGTGTTAAAAACATCTTGCGTTTCATAACTATCAACGTCAAAGGTTGACAGTAGGTACCTTTTACGAAATGGTATTTTTTTTACAACGACAATACCATCCCAATATATACGAGGTTGTTATACTGACAAGACTGAGTCATATTAAAGGTGGGTTTAGCTCGGGTGAAAAACTCTACTTTTTACTATGATTACGAAAATAAAACAATCAGAACTTACGTTCATATTGCACACATTTTTGACTTCTCCTCTGCACGAATTTGGATATATGTCACGTGATTCCGACCGCAACATAATTATAGAACCAACCATATTAATAATTTTTTCCCCTTCTGTTCGATTTGCATATTATTAACTTAATTTTCGCTTGATGACATTCCACGTTCACCTTCAGTTCAATTTGTAGTAAACAAAATATTCCAGTGGTTTCGCGCTACCACAGATAATATAATACATGCTACTACAAACTTTTTGGTGTGTTCGTTTCGCGCAACGCAAAGTACCTACACACTCTACCACGAAGGAAGAATCACCTTTCTTATGAACATCACCAAGAAAGAGATTTCTGAAATGAAATACCAAAAAGTCGAGTCTTTATGTGAGATGACGGATGTCTTGTACTGGCTGATAATTTCAGACAAAAAATAAAAATAGTTTTAATCCCTAGGGCATACTCGAGTCCCGCTAATTTAGGCTATAATGCACACTTTTTAAGCAAGAGAAAATCATATTTTATAGGTATAAAACCAACAACACTTGTAGATACTTTATTCGTTTTTGGGTAAATAAATTATAAACATTGTATATACTGGTATATCTCTACCATATCGTAATCTTCTACTTATTATTCAAAAGATATTTAAACAGATGTCTGAGCAAGCAGTCCCGAGATATTTACTGTCATCATATGTATTTTAAAAGAGAATATGCCTTAGATCTAGGTCCCTTGACGTGGCCTCAAATGAAATTAAACTTTCGCGACGAAGGCATAAAGATTCTTTTTCAAAATGTTCGCAAATCCTTTTATGAATTAATTCGGGATTCAAAGTGCGCGTTTATCCACTCGTTAGCTGAATTTAAATGTCCTTTTTAAATTAAATCAGCTGAATTAATTAACATCTCCATACATGTAGCTTTACTTTATTTGATTTTCATAAGGGTCACTTAATATATACCTCTATACTTCTTTCAGCAATTAATATAACTTGAAATTCGTTAAAGTGCTTAGCAAGTTTTTAATGTGGTAGCTAGCACACGAAAATCAGAACGTTTGTGGTCGTGATCAGTTTTTCATTTTGTCAGTTTCCGCGTCCACTGCTGAACGTGCCTGTCACAAAGGAGGGTTTTGCCATAATCACCACGCTTGGCAGATAAATAAGTTATCGCAGTGGAGGTGTTAATAATACAAGAAAGGAAGCTACTGCTTTTCCTCAGGTATGATCCCTTAGTCGGCTCTAAGGTACAAAAGGCAGGCTGAAATGGAAGGGACGATTCTTACCTACTTAGTTTTATTGATTTACGTAAATGTATATTATCTATTTATTTACAACTTTGACAAATTACCACGTTACAAAATAGCTATAATATTTAAGTATTTACTACTCTACAAAGATAACCAATTAGAAATTTACAATAAAAAATATGAAAAACTATAAATTACAGTAACACTGTGGTTTACCTCAATAAAATAAAATTAACCAATAAATAAATAAATAATGCTGGACAATTCACACAGCATTACCTAGCCCCATGGTAAGCAGAGCTTTTGTTTATGGGTACTAGATAACTGATATACATAATACAATATATTATATAGATAGATATTTTTTATTATACATAGAAAACGACCAGAACTCCCGGAACAATTATCTGCAGATCGTACACACAATTGTTCCGAGGCGGGAATCGAACCCGCGACCTCCTGCATCGCAGGCGGGCCTTCGCCCACCGCGCCACATCGGTCGTCAAATACCATTAGCCGTTTTTAGTTAAACCGTTCTCATATTTTGAAGCGGTGCTCGTAAGGCGTGCTCTCTGTGATGTGAATCACGTATCGGAATAAGTAGCCATTGCATTCTAGTAACTCCCATTTGTTCTATAAAAAGATATCGTAGCCTACGTTCACACCTATCTTTGGTCTTTAGGACTGTGACGTCATTACTCGAATGCAGCGGTTAACTTTTACTCTGACGTACCATATAGTTATTCTGTGTGTGACCTATACAAACAAACAGACTAAGCCTATGCACCGTACGTGGCGAAATGTAGGATGTGTCACATGGCGTGGCAAACGATAAGTGTGTCTTAGCTAGAGACACACTTATCGTTTGCCACGCCATGTCCATCTGGTTTTTAACAAATTCAAGCGTGTAGTATAATAATAATAATCAATAATCATTTATTTCGTAACTTTCATGAAATACACGTCACATTAGTTTCAGCTACAGATACGTAGCCATTTTATACTTACAAGTAAAGTAAATTAACAATATTGAATTAAATTATACATTATTAAAATAGAAATAAAAAAATAATATTACATTTAGTCACATTTATAATCGAGGAACTCCTCATAGCTGTAAAAGCTATTGTCAGTGAGCCAGTGCTTTAGTTTACTCTTAAAGGTTGTTAGGCTAGTTGCCTTCCTAACAATTACAGGAAGATTGTTGTACACCGTCGGTATAGATCATATCTCTCATCTCAAAATGCGTCGCTTACGTTGTGTGGCGAGGTCTCAGGGGGTATATTTTATTTCTCCAAAATCGCTATCGTTTCTGTTAGTTTCGTTTTTTTTGTGCAAATTGGTACTCTAATTCGGTGTAATTTATAAAAAATAGCTAGGTACACCAATTGGCGCCGAAAAGAAACACGCAATTTCGTGACGAAGAATAAAAAATTGGCCCTAATTATTCGATGACGTTCTCTACTTATTTGTCGACTCGAAAAACCTCGCCTACGGTATAATATGTTATAATCCTGCAGGGTAGGTACTACACCCACCAAAGCAATCGGAGATACAAATACGAGCGCCAAGACTAATGAGAATTTTAACGTTGACATTTGTATTTCAATCCTTAGCGATCATTGGTGAACTAAACAGAATAACACAAATACAAGCTTTGTTTCTAACATATCCCATCAGTCTTATATATGTCTACTGCTGGACCTAGGCCTTCCCCAATGAGCGCTATAGCGTCCTGTCTTCACCTAGCCGCATCCAGCATCTGATAGCATTCTTACGCAGGCCGACAATTGATTCTTCTATTAAGTAGGTAGATACCTTTTTACAACAAATAATTTAATATTTGCGAACAAAAAGGATATCTGACTTCGAACTGTTTTCTAATTTTGCGGAACAAATAGTAATAGTATTCCCTCTGGAATAATATATTTATGGGATCATCCGGGATCATTTTCTATACAAAATCATAAGGCTTTTAATGGACGGAATAATCTTCAAGCATTAGTAACAAATAAAAACGAAGACTTACATATAGCCGATCCTAGAACCCCTCTTTTTGCGAAGTTGGTTTAAATGGAAAATAACCAGATATCATTAAAGTTACAAGTTGTTAGTTAGGCAGCCCATTGTACTTGTCGCATATAATGTATTTTTGTAATGATTGATTTGATTATGGTGTACAATAAAGAATTTTTGTATTGTATTGTAAAGTTGGTTAAATGTGTGTCAGTTATCCACCACGAGGCTTCAGTGTGCAGACGCCTGTCGACTGGGAGACGCCTAGCGCCCGCCCCCGACGTCGGCTGCTAATTGTAGCTCGTTGTCGCAATCACCCCCTGCCCCTTCATTAATTATGGTTCATCGTGGCCGGATTACTGGAATCATCCTCCTCAGCGATGTGTACGTGTTGCTCTATTTACGTTATACAGGGATCATAAAGAAAATCGTGGAGTTATTATGGTATACGAGTAAGATATATTTTATTTTATTTTTCTAGGTAATAAAGTTACACTTAAATATTAACATATATCTATCATTTATCTATATAAAATAAAGAACATTGAGTTAAGTACAATGAGGAGTTTATTTGAAAATTATATCAGACCGTAATGTAGGCCGTTTTTGAACGAAGAATACTTAAATATATATGATTTTTGATAATTCACTGACACTGCGTAAACTGTAGGTTCTCCCATCACTCTTCAAGAAGTCGCCAGGTCTTTAATTTATAACTAACAGTTTAAATGAAGTGTAACATGTATGCATTATAATAAATTATAAATAATATAATTCACACAGATCCCCACGTTCAATCCAACGATCCTATCCATCCACGGTTGTCTGGTAGAGATCACACTTGAGCGATAAGAGATATAAAATAAAAATAAGACCGTCAAATTGTCGTAAAGTTAGTAATTTTTATCTTCTTTGTTTATAAAGTAAGCAATAAAAGAATTCTCCATCTATCCAACGTAAAATTTTTTGCAAGCCTTGAGCTCACCGATCACCTGGACCTTCCGCTCGGTTCCTCGCCGCCTGCTCATAATGATAATGCATATCTTGCCTATCCAATTTCTAGGAGCGAAGGGTCTATTGGTTTCATGTTTATTAAGTGGAATGCCCTTTGATTGTGTGCTGGAGGGACTTCAAACGTCACGCTTCGGTGTGAAGTGTCTGGTATGTAATAACGATACCCTTGTAAATCGAGACTTCACAAAGAATATATTAGGTCCTATATGAAATTAATGTTTTATATGGAAAAAGCAAAATAAAAAATTATGAAATTGTATATTAAATTGTATATATTGACGACCGATGTGGCGCGGTGGGTGAAGGTCCGCCTGCGACGCAGGAGGTTGCGGGTTCGATTCCCGCCTCGGAAAAATTGTGTGTACGATCTGCAGATATTTGTTCCGGGTGTTCTGGTTGTTTTCTATGTATAATAAAAATATCTATCTATGTAATATATAGTATTATGTATATCAGTTATCTAGTACCCATAACACAAGCTCTGCTTACCATGGGGCTAGATAATGCTGTGTGAATTGTCCAGCATTATTTATTTTTATTTATCTATTTAATCAATCGAAATATGTACCATTATTATCTATAAACTCGGTCTCGGTTGTTTAACGCCTAGCTTTTCATCAAGGTTTGTTGCCAACACAGATCTGCCGTAATCGTTGGGGCCAGATTTTAGAATCAGTAGGGGATGATACCTGGTACTGGTCCACCAGCCACTTACCAGTACCTTTTTCGGGTCAAGTTTTGGCAGAATGTGGCCGATTCTCCTGGATGCTCCTGGACGCTCATCACAGTCAACCATTGTGATGAGCGTCCAGTGTTTCCGATTTATCGTGGAGGATCCATTTTTCATCACAAGTAACGATACGATTCGAAATCCCCTCGTTATTGTGACGGTTGAGTAATGACGGATAAATGAATCACTAAATTCGAAACACAAATACACAAGCCTAAATTCGAAATAATTTTGAATTTGGAATTCCTAACCAAACGTTAAATAGTCTATTATGCCATCGGTACGTGAAAATGTAGCAAAAGTACGTTCTTTTATTAACTTTCTTTGATTAAATCATTTCAGATGTTTGAGCTTGATTATACGACGGCAAACACTCCTAAGAATAATTTTACCCAAACCGAAATGATGAAAACTCTTTATATATACTGAAGCTTCCAAGGTACTGAGTCAATCCATGCGTTAACGTCGTCGGTAGGTAGTTCTTTTGTTCTAGATGAAAATTGCTTTGCAAGTAGCTCCTCCGCCCCAGCTTAGATTGAAAGGCACATCGTGGGGCTTTATTATTTGAGAAAAATGCAAAAGACTTTTTCTAATCTAAACAGCGTAATGTACATTTTTTTTCTATAATAGACAATATGCATAATCACGAGTGAATAATTCGATGTCCCAATAATATTATAAAGACGATAATTTGTGAAGATCCGAACATTCCGCTAAAACTACTGCATTGACTACAGAAATATATATAGATAAATATTATAATAACCACAGCACACAACACAATTAATATACAGGGTGTCCGCCGGCGGATTTTCGGCTTAAAAAATTCACATAAATTAAACAACAAATGCTATGGTAAAAAATTTTTATTTATAGAAAAACTAGATTGTGCGGACGTTATTTCTTAAAAATAACACCTTCCAAATGGCGACCGTTTTGCCGTAAGCACTCATCAAGCCTGTACCGCATATCGGTAAAAACCCGCTGGCAGAGCTCTGGCGAAATTTCTTGGACTTCTTGCCGTATATTTTTTTGAAGAGCTTCGATTGTTTTTGGAGAGTTAATGTAAACTCTAGCCTTTAGAAATCCCCACAAGAAGAAGTCACACGGAGTTAGATCAGGTGATCTGGGAGGCCAGGGTATGTCCCCAAACCTACTGATCAATTTTCCTGGAAAAATGCTCCTCACTTTGCTCATAGACGCTCTAGCCGTATGCGCAGTCGCGCCATCTTGTTGAAAATGGGTTTTGCTATTGTTCCCATCAAAATGTTGCAGGGCCGGAACAAAAAAATTGTCTATCATTGCACAATACCTTTCAGATGTCACAGTTTGGTCAGCGTCAAAAAAAAAACGGCCCAATTATTCCTCTTGCTGAAATCGCGCACCATACCGTTGTTTTTGGGCTGTGTAGTGACTTTTGGTGGAGTTTTTTTGGATTGGAGTCTGACCAGTATCTCATATTTTGTTTGTTAACGTACCCTTCCGAATGAAAATGGGCTTCGTCACTGAAAAAAATATTGCCTAATCGCGCAGGGGTCCCAAATCGGTCAATAATTGTTTTGGCATAAAGTTCTCTCGCTAAGTAATCTCCTTCTTTCAATTGTTGCACAATTTGCAATTTGTATGGGTGGAAGTTGAGTTGACGCTTCAATATTTTATGTACTGTGGTTTTTTTTATGCCAGTAGAAGCTGCCACCTTCCTGACGGACTTCCGTGGATTTTTGAGAATTTCTTCTCGAACGGTGTTGACGTTTTCAGGTGTCGCAACAGAAGTTGGTGGACCCGGTGGATGAATGTTTAATGTCGTGCCCGTTTTCCTGAACTTCTGTACCCACGATGAAATTAGTTGGGTGGACGGCCCATCACTTACACGACGAATTTTGAAGTGTGAACAAAATTGTTGCCTTGCACTAAGTAGAGAATCACCACCCTTAAAGTACGCTTCCACAGCGAACGCGCGGTGCGGTCCCTGCCACTGACTCATCGTTACTGACACGTCCGCAATGCTCACGCGCCGATCGGTACCCCCCGCACCTCCCTCATGCGTTTCGTTTATGCATAAGGCGAGTTTGAACTAGAAAATTTCCCAGCGGACACACTTTTAGCTTCTATAAGCGAGGAAACATAGATGTTTATTTGAGTTATTATTTAAGTTTATATATAAAGTGTGTTAAACTGTTTGTTCTCCGAATAGGTACAATAAAATAAAATAAATTAACCTCATGACGTCAAAGTACCCACGCAAAATATTACGCACTTGGTTTCAATAGAAATCGACTAACTATTTGCTTTTATCTCGATATATTTCTGTAGCACTGATCGAGCTTAAGTTTTGCAAAGATAAAGGGCAAAAAGTAGTCGTCGTTTATTTCTTACCGCGACGACATGCCCGCCCATGGAGGTGGCACTGAATCGAATAAGTGAAGATCGGTACAAATTGTTATGATAATAAGTTTATCGGATTCTGCGATATAGATTGATTTGGCTATTGATGCGGATTGCAGGTCACGGTTTTGGCACCTTGCCGCTATTTTATATTCACTTGGCTATTTACGTACCGATCGGTTATTTGTTGTTTGTGTACCTTCATTTTCATAATTCACTTAGGTCCATTTACTTTACCACCAATCATATATTTGGGAGATGATTTGGTAATATAATCTAACTAACCAATCGGATTTGATTGGTTTTCAGAAAGCCAAGTCAACAAGCAGCATTTTAGCTTGTCAAGCGTATAATTTTTTTTACTAGATAATGCTCGGTTGTTCTTAAACAATATGTAAAGATTGATTGATTGATTTATGGCAAGCATTTGAAAATAATTTGAAACCTATCTGCATAGCAATGTCTTTAAAGAATTGAACATTCTTCATATCCGACTTAAAAAGTATCTTGGAAGTTGTAAAGCTGACCGAAGTAATAAAAAAATTAAATATTTTTAAACTTAAGCGATCTGAACACATAATTATAAGTATTAATACACGTGACTAGTGACAGTGTGTAAACCTGTTGAAACGTCGTCGGGGAAAAATAGGTAAAGAAACGCGATAAATACCCGTTGTATTAATACTTATAATTTAAAAAAATAGTTCAGAACCACGAAAGTCATCGACAGTTTTGACCACTTTTAGAAGAGGTCGAATATCACGCAATTAACCTCTCGAGCGATGTTCACTGACCTCTATGGTTAAATCTGTAAAATTAAACTGACCTCGTTGGACTGTTTTACCGATTAAAACCTACTTGTATACATAACAATAGCTTTGTAAAATGTCAGCAACCATAGAGGTTACATGGAGACAGATAATTTGTTAATGGGTCAACGATTTATCTCCATGGACATTTCATAGATATTTATTAAGGAGAACTAAGGAGGGCGCTCGTGTCTAGACGACTAAATTACGAGCTATAAAGTGACAAGCAACGCTTGATATGTGTAAAGTGGGCTGTAACTATGCTGAAACTTCCAGTGGCCAAAGTAAATAGCTACCTATCTAAGGTTTTATGACATAGATTGAAGTTGATTGCGAGCAGAGCTCATGATAATATCTACATACGTCACGGGCGTCATTGGATCCCGAGTGCAAATAAGGACTAGAATAATTAGTTAAAACGAGTTACTACGCCTAAGACGAATACCGCTTTATGCACGTGGAGAATACCCTAATTGTTACACTTTCTGCAAGTAAAAAGTAAAAGTTTGGTACCTATCGTGTTTCGTGGCATTAGTTTTTAATGCCACCTTTTGTCAGTTCGAATTTCGAAAAAAATCTCATTGTACAGATCTCCATCTGATAAAAAAAAAATTAACACCTATTTCCTAATTCTATATTCAAAATTCAATCTCATTATTAATATTCATTATTCCCAAGGGAGTAATGAGATTTGAATTTAAATATGTTTCTCTAAATATGTATGTTGACCAAGGAGACTTGCAAGAGATCTCATTTGATTTGTTTTAATTTGGTAAAACCTTCAACTTTTTAATGTAAAAGGCCTATAATTACTTGCTTTCAATGAGGTACATGAGGTATAAAGTGCCTTTTACGAGCGCGGAGTGTGAAAAATATTCTCAATTGACTGGATAATTGTGACCTTGAACTTATGTGGCCCTCATGAAATTTCCTTTAACGTTTTTCATGTAGGAGTAATAAAGGAAGGTAAAAGCCACATTAATTCCGCCATATTGGATTTCAGGTAACACAATAATCTGGTGCCACTCTCGATATCAACAAGGTGACATGTGACATGACAGTCACACCTTAGTCAGCAAATTCGTTTATTATAATTTGGCGTCGCAAAGCTGCCATTTTGAGATCCACCATAGTCGGTACCCGGATTCTACAAAACTCATAAAATAAAGATGGATAAAAGACTCAATGTCCACGCCTTTTAATAAAAGTTTGATATTGCTGAACAGACCCTCATCACAAAGTTATAATATTATTTCCTTTGTTAACAGACACCTGTGGAGGGCCGCCATGACATGTTCCAAAAAGGTTACGTTGGAACTGCTAACTAATTAATATTATTTTACGTTAATTGTGTTGTTACTTGGGCAAAATTTGTATTAGCTAAGCACAAAGTAACATATACCTTAATAATAATATATTATATAGAAACATATACCTTATTAGCCGCGCACATAGGGAATATAATAATAAATAATAATAAAATAAATAAATAGACAATTCACACAGCATTATCTAGCCCCCATGGTAAGCAGAGCTTGTGTTATGGGTCCTAGATAACTGATATACATAAGACAATATATTACATATATAGATATTTTTTTATTATACATATAAAACGACCAGACCACTCGGAACAAATATCTGCAGATCGTACACACAGTTGTTCCGAGGCGGGAAACCCGCAACCTCCTGCGTTGCAGGCGGACCTTCGCCCACCGCGCCACATTCATCATCAGCCTATATCAGTCCACTGCTGGACATAGGCCTCCCCCGATGAGCGCCATTGCGCCCTGTCTTCAGCTTGCCGCATCCAGCATCTACCTGCAGTTTTTCGCAAGTCGTCATCCCACCTGGTCGGAGGGCGTCCTACACTACGTTTACCGAGTCGTGGTCTCCACTCAAGAACACGTTTGCCCCAGCGGCCGTCGGTTCTTCGCGAAATATGGCCGGCCCACTGCCACTTCAGCTTGCTAATTCTTTGAGCTATGTCGATAACCTTGGTTCTCTGTCGGATGTATTCGTTGCGAATCCTATCCTTCAGAGAAACTCCGAGCATAGCTCGCTGAGCGACTTTGAACTGGTGGACCAGCCCTATCGTGAGTGTCCACGTCTCAGCTCCGTAGGTCATAACGGGTAGGACGCACTGGTTGAAAACTTTCGTTTTCAAGCATTGCGGTATGGATGACGAGAAGACTCGACGTAGTTTCCCAAATGCTGCCCAGCCTAGCTGGATCCTCCTTTTGGCCTCCTTCTCGAAATTGTTTTTAACCAACTGCAGAATCTGCCCAAGGTAAGTGTACTCTGAAACAGTTTCGAGAAGGTGACCACGTACGACCACCGGCCTTGGATCAATGTGGCCATTGATCATGACTTTGGTTTTATCCAAATTCATGCCAAGACCGATACATCGGGAGGCTGAAGCTAGGCCGTCCAGCATCCGGTTCAGTTCCTCAAGCGACTCCGCCATTAAGACTATGTCATCAGCGAATCGCAGGTGTGAGATGTACTCGCCGTTTATGTTGATGCCCTTTCCTTTCCAGTCCAGCAACCTAAACATATCCTCCAATGCGCAAGTGAACAGTTTCGGGGATATGACATCCCCCTGCCTCACTCCTCTGCGCAATTGGATGGGATTAGACTGCTGGCCCTGTACTTGAACACTCATGGTGGCGGCCACATTGGTCGTAAGAAAAACTGTTCTTTCAAGGGAAAGAACAGTTTTTCTTACTCTTGGGACTCTACTACACGCTACATTATGTTAAAATTTAAATCTCTACGACTTTTTTGTAACTCTGTATATACATTGTGTGTGGTAATAAATTCTTTTATTCTTTTTTTTATTCATATTAATTTAAAGTAAAAAATCGCAGGGTTATCCTTTTCAACTGAGACATTATTTTGTTCACTTTGTTTACGCAAAAGTTACTTATTCCATTACACTTCGAATTTCATTTCATTTAATTTCATTTCAATCGAAACGAATCTAAACTGTTTCTCCCTATAACATAACAATTCTAATCAGATTTCACCTCTAACAGCAGCGACTTTTACTCCAGTCTCAGTCGTTTACAGTTTAATATCCAAAACAGTAAATCGTATGAAAAATCAATTAAAGCTTGAGCCTGTTTAACTACCGACTAATAACGTTTGTTCCGAGTTGAGTCGCTTTAAGTCCGCGAATCCGCCCAAAGCCAGATTACGGTAAACGAGTTTACTACCCTAGCTCCTGTGGAGGTCAGGCATGCGTAATGGATGTTAACGGTAGCCTACCAGAAATTTTGCTAAATATGTAACTTGTGTCTGATAATGATAATAATTAAAGTGCCCACGACACACGCCGGAGTAAATCACAATGATGCTCCATCATCATCATCATCAGCCTATATTAGTCCACAGCTGGACATAGGCCTCCCCCAATAAGCACCATAGCACCCTATCTTCAGCTTGCCGCATCCAGCATCTACCTGCAGTCTTTCGCAGGTCGTCATCCCAGTGATGTTTGCTTAAGCTTAATTACCTCCATAAGCTAGAAATACATTTTTATTTTATTTTAATTTATTCATGAAAACAAACAAACACTTATAGTTGTTACTATGCATGCACTGTAGCTATTATTAGCTCTGTTGTCCACGAAATAAATGTAGATAAGTTTTAGTTAAAAATGAATGCCATAGGTATCCTTAAATACTAATCGCAGAGATATTTGGGCCAAAAACGCCATCCGATATTAAAATTTGTTGACCAACAATTCACAAGGTGATTGAAACATGTTGCAAAATGTGCAAAATCATGCAAGTTTAACAAAACGTGACGTATCCAAAAAGACTCGAAAGTTCAATCAATCTATCTCTTTTTTATCCACTCAAACGCCCCAGCAACATTTTTTACGAGAAAAATTATATTAACATTAATTGTTGCAAATTTCTCCGGCCGGAGCAAAACTCCTTTTGTGGCTAACTTCTCCCTAATGGCACGGCTCTGTCATGAATTGTCGCTCTAATACCGGCTCCGTAGGTAGAATGACATAAAAGCAAGGTGCCAAAGTTTAGTTTTGGTATAAAAGTTTCCGAAGACGAATTTTTAAAAATTTCGTAGCCTGCTACGAGCTGCTACGATATGTTTTATGCTGACTCAGAGTATTCTATTGAGTTGCTGTGTCATGCGGTACGGTTAGTTATTTGTGCTCTACCTTCTGAAGTCAGGGAAAAATTAGATACGGGATAAATTGCCTCAGTAAAAAGAGCATAAACCTAAAGTCTGCTGTCTATTAAAACAATGAGAGATTTAAAGACGAGTCAGGTTTCATTCAAGTACGTTATCTATTTTTGAGTAACTGCTTACAGTTTGTTTGTAAAAAGAAAATAATTGTTTTCTCGGTTATTTTCAGTATCCAATGCTTTGGTGGACATTGTTGTGACTTGTGACCGTGTAATACGCAGTAGGATGATAATAATGTGCGTTGTCAAAAGGAAATAAATATTTTCTCGGTTATTTTCGGTATTTAATGCTTTGGTGGACATTGTTTTGACCTTGTAACAAGCAATAGGTATTTGATTATAATGTTCGCAATCGTAAATCGAAACGTGCCTCGGCAAACACAGCTGTTAATAGTGAACGGGAAATGTCATAATATTATATTCGTTTTTTGCACATGTTGTTGTTACTTGTATTTTATGTTTTAACCTCGACAAAATACGAGTAAAGAGAATTCTCTTTACTCGTCCCCTTGTATTTTGTCCGGGGGATCTAGGAACAGAGGGTACTTATGGTTATGTTATTCTGTGACATAGGTAGGGGCATAAAGTAAGAAAAGGTATTAGGTATGTAGGAGAGTAGGTATGTATCAAAATTAAGGAACCTTACTAAAACCCCAATAATGTAACCCAAGGTGTAAAAAAATTACCAAAAAAATCCTTACATCGCGTGCGCTGTGAAAACTACTGGCTGACTTCAATTTAAGAAAAACTACTGAATGTGAAAAAATACCTCTTTATCCCCATAGAAAGATGTAATTCGAATTTAAAGCGGGTGAAATCCCGGGAACAGCTAGTTTAAAATAAGAAGTCATTAGAAGTTGTAATAAAATATCGTTATGCTTTTGTTCCAGTTAGTTGTTTGGTCGCAGACAATGGTGGAGGTGCCGTCAGCAGTCGCCGAGGACAGCGACACGGGACGCTACGTCAGCGCCAATGGAAATGTAAGCTTCACTTCTATTCATTTATTTACATTTACAATAATGTTACAGCCATAGTTTTAAAGAAATTACATGTTTTTTAAATAAAATAAAAACATTGTAAGCGAAAGGGACACATCCTGCGCTATCAGACGCATGACATTGTGTGTGCATCAAAGCGCAGTCCGTGTCCAGCCTTCCAGCTATAAGGTTCAGCTAGCTACTGGTACCGCCGATAAAATATTAATTAATTTCGTTAATTAATTCAGACAATTACATCCATAATGACTTACGTATAGTTAAATATACATTAATGGTCATAACATTATTGACATTAACAATTACAATATTTAATTTATGTATATACTAAATTTGTTAACACTTTGAGTGCTGAAATCACACGGTATGTGTTTTCTACAAGTGACTAATATGCGTAAATCCACACTAGCGCAGCGGCTGAGAAAATACAGATCTTTGTGACTCAGCACAGCCGTAATATTTTTCGAACGATGCGGTGCAACCAAACCGCTGTGTAGAGCGGCAGCACGAATTTTTTAGGTTAAAAAAGAGATCGCAGTCGTCGAAAAAAAATCGCAGTCAAAGTGTTAAGCATATACAGAAGGGAGCTACAGCCTACATCTGATAGTTTACCTTATTCAGTTCTTGCGACATCCACCTGCTGAGTTGGAAGGGTCGATTCTCGTTTAGTTTATTTATTTTTGATATAATGGTGAAACTAAGGATTTTTAGAAAACAGCAAAAAATAAGGAATTTGGAAAATAGAATCAATTTGATATCCAGTGGGAAAAAGAACTAATAAAAAAGTAAGCATCGAAGCTTCATAATAGGTACCTAAGCTTTGCAACTTTACATACTTAGCTCATAGAGTGGTTCAGGAATTCATAATAGAAGATTCAAACTTCCCTTTGCAGCTTTGTAATGCACTTTTTTTATAATGTTCATATAGGCTGTTCTTAAATCGGCAATAATAAATATCGACAGTATAATAAATATACTAGCTGTTTCCCGCGGTTTCACCCGCGCTAAATTCAAATATCACATTTCTAAATTTTAATATAGCCTATGTTCACCGCGGATAGGGTAGCTTCCCAGCGGTGAAAGAATTTTTCAAATCGGTCCATTAGTTTCGGAGCCTATTCGACACAAACAAAAAACCAAACCTTTCTTCTTTATAATATTAGTATAAACAATTAATGAAAATAAAATAAATACAATTCACACAACATCATCTGGCCTCATACTAAACGGAGCTTGTGTAATGGGTACCACCACTCTACTTCACGTTCACTAATTTATAGTTATTTTTTTTTCTACTAAGAAAAATCTATAGATCGTACAAACATTCATCCTGAGACGGGAATAGAATAGAACCCACGACCGCCTGAGTCGAAGGCGAACGTTCGCCCGCTGCACCAGGAGAGGTCATCGAATAGTCGCACAGCTGGTTTGTTCCGCCAAGGTGTGGCCCAGGCAACCAAACTACACAACTGGTTTTCTATGTTAAAAGAATCCTCCGCGGTTACCTAAACCAGTTACCTAAACGGAACTTTATTTCCATCTACACAACTGGCTAGCCAAGCTATATTGAAAGAAAGAATGAAAATATTTCATTTGTCAAATTAATCAATAAAAACAATAACAATCAATTAATAATAAAAGACAATACAGACAAATTTTTGCTTTTGCTATTGTCTCAGTCTCAGCATGAGTATTTTATAAACATAATATATAATATAATATATATATAATGTATAATATAATATAATGCTGGACAATTCACACAGCATTATCTAGCCCCATGGTAAGCAGAGCTTGTGTTATGGGTACTAGATAACTGATATACATAATACAATATATTACATAGATAGATATTTTTTATTATACATAGAAAACGACCAGAACACCCGAAACAAATATCTGCAGATCGTACACACATTTGTTCCGAGGCGGGAATCGAACCTGCAACCTCCTGCGTCGCAGGCGGACCTTCGCCCACCGCGCCACATCGATCGTCAAATATGTATGCGTAAAGACACCATGGCGACATCTCTGAACAATTTATGATAATACTAGCTGCGCCCCGCGGTTTCACCCGCGTGGTCATAGATATTTTGGATAAAAAGTATACAATATATATCTTTATGATTTTTTTTAACCTATGTGTTATTCTGATATGTAAACTATATTATTGTGAAGTTTCATCCAAATCCATTCAGTAGTTTTTGCGTGAAAGAGCAACAAACATACTTACATGATGTATACACAAACTTTCGCGTTTATAATATTAATAGGATTGCCTATTTGCCATGCATGATGTCGGTAACATACACACCTGCATTAACCATAACACACCAGCTATCATTAATCTACATTTTACGTCGATTAGGTGGCATATCAACTACAAAGGAACTCGTACATCTATCATCGCCCGCAAGTTCGCTCACATGGGACTAATAAAACATTAGCAGCGCTCGTAAATAATGTAGGTTGAGCTATCACCTATCTATCAGTGAAAGAATTTTGAAAATTAGGCTAGTAGTAGTCGAATTTCCCAGCTGCATAAATAAACTGCGAAAAATAAAGCCGCTGTCCCACCGCGGTGTTCGCTGTGCACGGCCACGCGGCGCATTTTATGGTGGCGCTTCACATGGCTATTTGTGTTCGCTATTGGGTGTTTGTTGTATTTGGCAAAATATATGATGGTGGCACTTCACATGGCTATTTGTATTTGTGTATTTGGCATATTTGGCAAACAATTACCATGTGTGGACTGTTTATTTGATAAAGTGTTCGCCTTATTTGCCTATTTGACAAATAAGGCCAATACCAAATACGCGTTACCGTGCGCTTGTCGGTTTCTCGAGGCACATCAAAGCAGTCGAATAGGCTAATACGCAATAAGCCGTCCACACAATGGCCGTATTGGCACCTTGCGCTCTGCTCAGTCTGTTGCCAAATGTTTGTGTGTTTGTTATTTGAGTGCTATGTGTGGATGGTCGTATTTGCCTCTTTTTGCATGTTCGTCTGAACGTCATATATTTTGCCAAATACAACAAACACCCAATAGCGAACACAAATAGCCATGTGAAGTGCCACCATGACGTTCAGACGAACATGCAAAAAGATTTGGTAATTGTTGGTAATTGTTTGCCAAATATGCCAAATACACAAATACAAATAGCCATGTGAAGTGCCACCATTAGCAGCGTGGGTTCGTTTATTTGACAACGTGGGCCTACATTTCTACTGCAGCACATACTTATAGATTAAAACTAACCCACAACTATGTACAGTCACAGGCGCAGCACACAGCAGACACAGGCGCAGCACAGTTTTGATCTCCCACTTTCCGCAGCTGAGCTACGTGGGTGCCATATGCAAGCCACCAACGCGTGTAGCAATGACGTCATTAAACTCGTATTCGTGGGTTGCAGTGGACGTTATCAATCACATACATAGGTACATATACGTGGCTTTTGTATGGAGAAATGGTAAAATGTGCGGGTTGTGACTCCGTATAAGAAAAACAAAAGCGGCTAGCTTTTTACAATTTATCTTGACGTTTAACATCCTGCACTCGTGAATCGTGAACCAATTAATAAAAAATCTGGCCAGTTGCGGATATTCCACGTTCAAAAATAAACTTTTTTATTAGTTTAATTTTCACGAGTGCTGGTCCTCTTTTTAAAATAAGTTTTGTGTGGTTACTATACCGAACCGAAAACAAGCTAGATCACAAAGTTTTCCCTAGAAATGGTGAAATATAAAATAAATTGTTAATGTAATTTGGGGGTGCATTCCAGCTAGACTACTCGACGCTACATGTTTACCAACGCGCGGGCCGCATTCAGTTCTAGCGTCTCGTCTGGGTAAATATTAAAATGGGATCCTTTTACGTATATTTTACTTAGAGCTGCTTTTACGTGTTAGTCGTAAATTGTAGAACAGCGAACACTTAGATATGAAATTAATCAATCTCGTTTACAAACGTCGCCTTCGGCTTTTTGCTCGATAACAATTTACCTACCAATAGCTATTGTAAAAATCTAATGAATATGTACCTTTTTCATGGATTTAAAAAGCTACGTATCCTAAACAAGGTCATAAAGCGTGTGGAAACATTTATACTAATATTTTTTTTTATGCTATATGAAACTCCGAAGGCTACCATTTCCCCTGGGATTATATGACGCTGCGCCCCGCGGCTTCGGCCGCGTACAAATTTCTGCGCAATATTACCATATTTTTGCATGGACAAATATTTGAAAACCAAAATCAATTAAATCGGCACACCCAGCCGTTCCCGAGATTTAGCGAGACAAACGAACAACAATTTAGTTTTATATATATAGATTTTAACATCAATATTATTTTCCACAGTGACAATAGAGAGGACACTCGTAAAAGTGAGTGGTTGCAATCTCCCCACTCGTTCTTATTAAAGCGAACGGCAAATAGGAACACCCTTATTGACCCTCGGTATCGGGGGCAAGTGCCTCCGCGGCGGCGCGGCGCTCCGTCTCATCAGCTGACTTACAAGCAAGTGGAAACCTTCACTTTAAACAAAAGGTTTAGTGTTCCTGTGAGTCAATAGTTCAGTGAGTCAATAGTTCAGGAAGAGGAAGTACCTGCTTATACGTCAAACAGTTTGCTCAAATTTGTTACAAATAATATAATCTTTATTCGTAGCATTAACAAAGTTACTAAAACAAGTTCCTTTAATTACTTGACTAAGGCCCGTATTATGAAAACTAGCTCAGTCATAGATCTACATTGCTTGAGTGACGTTTATACCATATCAAAGCGTAACTCAGGCATAGATCCGTGACTGAGCAAGCTTTCGTAATACGGGCCTAAGTACTTCATTATCAATTGAGTATATGCACAGAGTTTGTTTGCTTCGACGTCGTTTTATGTAAGTATACGGAAGGTATACGTTAGTTTATGTAGGGTATACTTTTGCGGAAAATAACGCATTGTAAAATAACGCAACAGGGTTACGCTTAAATACTTGCTTTTGCCTGCGTTTTCAATCACGTACGTAGTCGTACCCAACGTGAGCCAACTGATTAAATGTCATCATCATCATCAGCCTGTAGCAGTCCACTGCTGGACATAGGATAATGAGCGCCATAGTGCCCTGTCTCTGTGTTCGCAGGTCGTCATCCCACCTGGTCGGAGGGCGTCCTACACTACGTTTACGACTTGTGGTCTCCACTCGAGAAAACGTTTGCCTCAGCGGCGGCCGTCGGATTTAATGTACTTATTGAAATAATTTATCTTGTTTGGTGGTAGTTACCGTTTTCCTCTTTTATAAGCGGGAACAGAACCCTAAAAGAAGCAATGACTCATTTAAGCGCGATTTGAATTGACATTTCATCTCCCTGGTTTCATCTCGGACGAACAACCCTAGGACCTACGTAACTCGTATTACATACTGCATTATAGGTCTAATGGAATTGGAATAACTAATGGAAGACCTCGTCGGCATAATGATGTCTTGCTTATTAAATCTGATGCGTTCCTAGAGTTCCGAGTTTGCCAACAGATGGTTAAATTTTAAACAGTTGTTTGATGTTTTAGACTCAAGTTTTCATACATTAAACTTTAAAGTTAACCGACGATTCTGCCTAATTGTTTAGATTATCGTTTGGTGAACACCAGCCTAAACTGCAGAAGCTTAGTTTCTCACAATAGTTCCGATAAAAAGTTAATGGTTAAGGGTTTGAAATTTTACGCAATCTTTTAAGCTTATGTAATACTTTCGTACTGTTCAAGAATTCTTGCAATGTTCATTTTTCAACTTAAATAATATTAATTAATACAGATACAATTATATTAATAATTTTAAAACATGAACATGGACATGTTTAAAAATTATTAAAACTAAACATTGTGTGTGTGTAGTGCCTGAAACATTGAATAAGTTGATATGAGAAAAAAATGCAGGTACATGAAAACAGAATGAGAGGATCACAGCGCTGATTGTGGACCAAGGAACTCAAAATCGAGGGTCGGTTGAAAACATGGTTGTTGGAGGGGGGTTTCTACAGCATGGGTGAATTCCTCGAATAATCCGAACTGTAGAAGACCGCCCCACCAACTAACCACCACTATTTGGTACAATGTAAATTATTAATTCACTAATTATAATATAGTATAATCACAATGGACGTGTAAAATGTTATTTTTATTAAAAAAAAACTTGTATTCTTGATCTCTATGCTAGACTGGACTGGATGTATCTTAAAGCAACTCTATCGTGAGATCCACGCTCGGAAATGAGTAATGTTATTTGTAGGAAGTTGTCCAATTTCTGCCTTTACTGGTTCACGTTCAATTTGCCACATATCCGGCTACAGAGTGTTTGCATAGTGCTTCTTGTTCCGTTGTGCGTCAGGGTTGTCACCTCCAGCTTCTACACCAAATCATCAAATTCGTTTTCGACCTCCCTGCAAACTCGTACTCAAGACAACACAGAGCTCCGCAATATTATAT
Source organism: Eupithecia abbreviata (assembly GCA_943735965.1). Taxonomy (NCBI): domain Eukaryota; kingdom Metazoa; phylum Arthropoda; class Insecta; order Lepidoptera; family Geometridae; genus Eupithecia; species Eupithecia abbreviata. The sequence continues at coordinate 2,641,645 of OX030976.1, forward strand.
TCATTAAAAAGCACTGATATACGGTTCAAATATTCATTGATAAGCGAAGTGAACGTATTATTACATGGACTGGAAGCCGTCACTTTGAAATCGGTAAATGTGAGTTTTTGAAGACTTTGGCAGTGTTTGAACAACTATTTTTACGACTGTGGACACTTGTTGAGTGAACTGAAATTATTTACGTGTGATTTTTGCACTATTCCGTGTTCTGGAAGTGAACTGGTTGTTTTGTACTAGTCTGTTTCGTCCCACTGCTGGGCAGAGGCCTCCCCCAAAACTTTCCATTCAGTGCGGTCACGCGCGATCTCCCACCAATCTCTGAGGAAAATATAGGAAGTGAATTTACGTTTTCATTTTATTCATTAAGCAAAATACATTACACAGTAAAACAATTCAAATTTTCCGCAAAAAAGCGGATTTAACAATAGTTTTCACAATAAAATAAGAATACATTTTGCGAGTTTTTATTTATTCAGCGTATTTTGGTTCAAACCCTACGTCGTCGCTGGGTGGGTTTACGAGTCTCTCAGCCGACTTCGAGGGATTTATGTGGTCATAGTTCGCTTACAAATGACAGCAAATACACCCTGTAGTTCACACATCGCTAACTCTTTAGAAATAAACTTTTCTGGAGCTCGATCGATGGAAATGTTAGAGGATTCATAATATGTTTGTAGGTACCTAGTTTGTAAGTAAATTGCCACACCATCCGACTTGCTGGAGCCAACAATGAGATACAGGGTGTGCTGCACAACGTTTGTCATGTGGAAACTGGGGGTAAATGGGCTCAAGTGTATGATTTTTTGACCCTGAAAAGCCTAAAGTTTTTTTTTTTAATTTGAACTATTAAGTGGTTTGAACTATTATGTGTACAAAATAACATGGCTTACATTTTTTTAAATATTGTTGGGCTTGTTAGCCCTTTCTAATAAAATTTATATTTACGTAAGATCTTGGTAAATAAAGCAGCTATGCCAAGTGTTAAAAAGTGTAATTTTAAAACCGAGAGTTTAAATTTGGATTGATTCTAAAAATAAACTAAGTGTGTTGATACATGGATAGTATAAAATATGACTTGTCTAAGTGCTTATTTGTAAGCCTAAAGAAATAAACTTTCATTTCATTTCATTCATTTCATTTCATTCATTTCATGTGATTGATCTTGTGATATCCAGAAAGCTTATCTTGTTCATGGTCAATCCAACGGTATGCCACACGTGAACACATACAAACCCAATAAATAACCATTACAAAAAAGCGTTTATTCAAAAAATCTGGCAGTTTGAATATCCTAATATTGATTTACTTTTGTCTCGTAATCGGGATGTAAGCACGATTTAGTGAACTTGACGATTTATTCGTTATAATGGCAAATCATAATGGCAATGCTCTACCGGGGAAAGAAATTGGTATACAATTAACATGAAATAAAATTAATGTCCAGTCCATCCTAAAGTTGCCTGGAAGAGATCGCTATCAGCGATAAGGCCTAAGCATTTATTTCTTTTCTGTTTTGTGTGGTATAATAAAGTGTTTTCTATTCACTTCAAATATAAAACTAAATACACCTACCTTCCTTCTGCACCTGTGGTTTATGACTTCATTTGGTGTACCTACTCGTGTTGATCAAGGCCATTTCCACCATTCGATGTTGACGAAATGGCACGGACAAGGAAGTTTATTCCAATGGCACACATTTACAGTCCCCGTGGAAATTACGAAGTTAAATTATGCCTAGTCGAGAAAAGAGGTTATACGCGTAAGAGCAGTGTCGAGTTCGCAAGCTCGCAGAGTACATATCTTAAATGGGACCCCGTAGTACCTACAGGACAGACCTTTCTAACATACATTTTCTCTTAACTACGCCGTAATATTACTTAATATTAATTTAGAATTCTAAATTGTAGACAAAAAATGACTACATTATCATCTGACCATCCAAAGGTTGCCTGGTAGAGACCGCTCATAGCGATAAGGTCGCCCATTGTACAATATATTGGGGTATTTGTTTTTTCCTATCTTGTGTATGTTGGTGTGCAATAAGGAGTATCTGTTTTTGTTGGTGTGCAATAAGGAGTATCTGTTTTTGTTGGTGTGCAATAAGGAGTATCTGTTTTTGTTGGTGTGCAATAAGGAGTATTTGTATTGTATTGTATTATTACGTGCTGTCAATGTTGACTTGACAATGTCCAGATTCCAGATAGCCGAATTTCACGGCGCGGCGGCCAGTCTCAACGAGGCCGCCATATGCGCAGGACATATTATAGGTGCACATGTTTAAGTGCAAAAACAAAGGTGTGCACTCTATCCCTCACATCCCATGTGACGGCAGACCTACATACAAGACCGGGGAAGGTCAGGTGCAAGACTTACGGCTTAACTTGCAGATCCCCCTGTGTGATGAATGATTTAATACCAACAACTGGCACCAATTAGGTTTTGGGGTTGTTTCTATCAAGGCTATGAAGTTTACAAGGGCAGTAAAAAATTTTCCAGTTTTCAATTCTAACGCACCCTGTAGGTATTTTCCGCGACCTGAATGCAATAACTATCACCCTTTGCAATCATTACTAGCGTTTCCGTTGTAATGGAAAAATACGGAATGAAAAGTTAAATGTTGGAACTTGACAGTGTTTCGTTTAATTAATATAAAAGCAAATGGGGAAGTTTTAAGAGGAAGATGCATTGATGTTTGTTACTCTTTGCTACTACTACGTTACTATTAATATATTATGTAAAAAAATGTAATAGTTTGTGGTGTAAAAAAAATCACGTACAGAAATAAAAAACTTTGTTTTAAAAAAAAAAAAAATTATAGTCGAATTTCAAAAAAGCGTGATTCATAAGATTATTCCCTCGATGTCTAAAATAACCCCTTGTAGCTTAGTACACAGTATGTATACTATATAATATACAAGGTGCTACGTAATATGTGTACTACACATATTACGTAGCACCTTGTATATTCTCTGCCATTTTTAAACTACCACCATAAATTTTAAAGCAAACTCGCAGATTTCGCGAGATTTAAATTTAATCTTCGTCCTAGATATATGTATGTATGTTAATCTTAGTACAACTAAAATGATAGCTCAGCTACAGATTGAACAGACCGAACGGCTGGAGGAAAGGTAGGCCATATTTGGAGAGTGTTACGTACAACGGAGTCGTATTTTATATTTATTACACGACTTATTTTCAAAGACACAGACTAATTTCCTTATCACGTTTCTTCTCTAAGCAGTCAGCTATAAAACTGCTACCGTTAGTTAAGTAGGTTATCGACTATAGCACAGTGTAAGAACCAATGAATCTGGAGATCCGAAAGGAGAAAGTATTGAATACCCTTGGGGTAAATATAATAAAAAAGGATTTCGGAAGGATCCCCCAGGATTATGAACGAAGCCCATAATCCCGTCCCGTTAAAAGTAAAACAACACGTTTACTGTAAGGGTTCGTTTGTGATGAGAAGCGGAAGCTGGAGATGATTTTTGTTCGTTTTCTGCCAAAATTTCGCAGCCCCGTGCAGTATGTATTATATTATCTGTGCCCGTGCGAACTAGTAAGGTATCGAAAGTAACGAATGTTGCACAAATAGCTCTCTGATCATCAGTAATATTTGTATGAAACTCTATAACAAAAGACAATCGAAGAAGTATCTTTTGTTTTTTATTTACTCATCATTTTAGAGACCTTTCTATCATGCTTAACGAATCGCTTTACTTTTAAATTATGTACTCTAACTCTCTATGGCTGTAACATGTACTTTGTGAAGCTAAAGTTAATAAATTGAATTGAATTTACTATGACAATTGTATCGTCCCAGAATCGCCACCATAGACAGGTTTTGGTGTGCCTCGTTGGTCTAGCGGTCAGCGTGTTCAACCGCTGATAATAAGGTCCTGGGTTCAAATCCCGGGTGTGGTGATAAGTTGTTATTGAGTCAGGAAGCCGCCGGGTTTTACACCTCTGTGCCTCGGAAAGTACGCTATGCTATACATACGCCTAAAATTACTTTCATCTAAGGTGCACGTCAAAAGTGACGAGGATGCAACCAGTCTAGACATTATTCGCTCTATCGCATTATCTCGAGTTTCTTTCATCTAAGGATTCTACGAGGCGATTCTGCGTCGAAACGATTGTCATAGGGAAGCTGTCAGTAACTGGACGCCTCTTTTACCCTTCTCTCTAATCAAATCAATAATCATTTATTTCGTAAGTTTCTTGAAATACACGTCACATGTCTATGCGGCAAGGCAGCCAAGCAGCGCTGATACGTATCCAAATTGATGTTCTGCTTTAACCATAGTATAAATTATGTATGTATGTATATTGTGTTTATCTTTCCAAAGACTGGCTTGCCCAATAGGCATTATTAACAGTCATTGGGTCCTCGTGATAATGGCAGCTGGCTGGATCTGGCGGGGTCACCCGGTTCAACATGCCACGGAAAATACAGATGCAATTTTGCTATTGTGATTTTGGCCTAAAATTATGTAAAGTTATGGAGATAAGGAATAATAAACCATGAGTCAGTTGATGTTAAACGAGCGCTTAATTGTGTAACATTGGGGAATTCCCTAAGGGAAAATGTGCGTTTAAGAACCAAAGCTAATAAGTACCTATCTACTTAGCTTCGGGCACTATGAAGTTGTGTTCGTCTCATTATCATTTCTTTTTACTATGGCTATAATAGGATGCTTAAGCAGAGCGCTTTTTAGAAGGGTTCGTCTGGGGAGATACGAGTAGTTAGATACTCCCGTATAGTAAACGATATTTTAGTAGGTAAGTACATACTTAATATAAACAATAATTCTGGATCAGCGTAATCTAGCCCCAAGCTAAGCAGACAGCAGAGCAGAAGATATTATATTACTCATTCAACATAACAAACAATCATTCCTTCAGATGAATTTATAAATGTATGTATCTATAGCAGTGGCGGTGCACGGCTTCAGCTTTTTGACAGTTTTCAATTGAAAATTTGCCCGCCGCGCCGCCGCGGCGGCGCGTTCAATACTTTTTCAATTTCAATTCACTCAACAAAGCTTTGAATGGCAATGGCGGTTAAATGAATTTAATACTTTGACTGCGGTTTTTTTTCGACGACTGCGATCTTTTTTTTAACCTAAAAAATTCGTGCTGCCGCTCTACACTGCGGTTGTGTTGCGACGCACATGCGTTTCGTTCGAAAAATATTACGGCTTTGCTGAGTCACACAGATCTGTATTTTCTCAGCCGCTGCGCTAGTGTAGATTTACGCATATTAGTCACTTGTAGAAAACACATACCGTGTGATTTCAGCAGTCAAAGTGTTAATTAATCCCCTGTAGCTGTGCACCAAAAAATCACCATTACCTATACAAGTCGCGAGTGAATAGTAAGATCCATCATTTACATATTTACCTATCCTCGCTTCAAACTTACGCAGTACCATTACAAACCACATGACGACAATTCTGTCACCTGTGATTACAACATGTTACATTGTGGAGTAGGTACCTACCTATAGCTAGTGTACCTACCTACCTAATAGGAATGTTTACGAGTGGATAGAGCCCCGATGTCGATGATAAAGTTAATTGAATAGGAAAACCCGCGCCAGTCTCTTTGTTAATGAAACCAGAAACAAAACCCTTCCACATGTTTTTGGATCAAATAACAACCCTTTTCTTTATCACTGGTCCTTCGAAACAACTTGATCTAATCAACATTGGGTTTTACCCTTTACATCAAGAGGTCCAAATTAGCGTCCAGGACTAAGGACGAAATTAGGTAGGTACCTATGTTTATTCTATTGCCGAGTGTTGCCATATCCACCTTATAAAATCCTGGAATAGTTGAACTATAAATAAGCGAGGTTTATCCGAGCGCGCTGTGGTCGTGCCGTTTGAGACCATTTATCAATTTCAACGGCTCTGCGGAACTCTTGGATTATTAACCTGTCAAAAATAATGACAGAGTAGAAATTTAATATCATTTACACGGATAAGAGACGCTTCGATGCTTATTTCGACAATGTACCTAATCAAGAAAGCGCAAACGGGATTCGTTCACTGAGGACGACATCTGTGGCGCGGTGGGCGAAGGTCCGCCTGCGACGCAGGTCGAGGGTTCGATTCCCGCCTCTGGACAAATGTGTGTACGATCTACAGATATTTTTTTCAGGTGTTCTGGTCGTTTTCTATGTGTAATAAATAATATCTATCTACATAATGTATTGTATGATGTATATCGTTTATCTGGTACGCATAACACAAGTTCTGCTTAGCTTGGGGCTAGATAGGTACTTACCTACTGTAGGTACCTGTAGACCCCTGGCAGGCCCTAATCCTAACTGAAGGTTTGTTTGAAGATTGTCCCCAGCTTCAATATAAGGCCTATCTGGAACAAACAGTTAATTCTGTCAACAAAAGTCTAAAGCCAACCCAGACAGGGTCCGTTCGGGGATTACTTTCTCCAAGGCCTTGGGCCAATAGAAGCCTACCCAGTAAATATACGAAATTTATCTTTACATTCCATTAAATCGTTCACCTACTTCTTACGATCCAATACACGATATATTCTTTATCCTTAGTGATTGAAACTGTAATAAAATGTACGGGGCGAAAATACACACAGTCGTAAGGTATAGATAAAAGCTCTGGGGAAGTCGAATTGAACACGGAATAAATAGATTGACAAGCCTTTTGCGTTATTGTTTCGAGTTATAAATACCTTATGGATTATACCAAGGTCGAGGACGGCATTCGAAGTACTTCCACGCAACTTTGTCATTGAGGAAGGAAGTTATCTTACTTTATTATAATTGAGCACGTAGGTACTGGCTTAGCAAACTTTATTGTTTCGATTAACTTTTTGGATAGGAGAATAAGTTATGACTACGAAACAACTGTTCATTATGGATTTTCTGAAAGTCGTATCCAGAAAGTAAGCTCTAACAATAAGCAAGCTGAAGAGGCAGTGGGCCGGCTATATCTTGCACAATCTACAACAGCGGTTGTAGATTGTGCAAGATATAGCCGTCCCACTGCCTGTTCAGCTTGGGTATTTAACGTATTCATAAGTGGATACCACAACTCGGCAAGCGTAGTGTAGGACGCCTTCCGGCCAGGTGGGATAACAACTTGTGAAAGACTGCAGGCAGGTGCTGGATGCGGCAAGCACGGGAACAGTTGGTGTACCTACTGTACTGCAAATCTAAGGCGGCGCCACACGGCACATAATATGGCTCTCATTAGGGGAGGCCTATGTCCAGTTGTGGACTAACATAGGCTGATGATGATGATAATGATCTAGCAATTATTTCGTATAATAGAAACAAGATATACTTATATACACACTTAGAATATCTTAACACTTTGACTGCGGTTTTTTTTCGACGACTGCGATCTTTTTTTTTACCTAAAAAATTCGTGCTGCCGCTCTACACAGCGGTTGTGTTGCGCCGCACATGCGTTTCGTTCGAAAAATATTACAGCTCTGCTGAGTCACAAAGATCTGTATTTTCTCAGCCGCTGCGCTAGTGTGGATTTACGCATATTAGTCACTTGTAGATAACTCATACCGTGCGTTTCCAGCACTCAAAGTGTTAAAAGGATGGAAAAAAATGAATGGTGTTTACCTATTTTAAAGCCAAAAGTACATCACCGCCCGTGCCGCGCGTACCCGTAAGCAAATTACTATAGCTATTCCTCAAGTTATCTATGGTTAAAATAAAATATATATCTATGTAATATATAGTATTATGTATATCAGTTATCTAGTAATTACTATAGCTATTCCTCAAGTTATCTATGGTTCTGGCCACGTAAACAATAGAAAAATTTAGCAACACAAAATTGCTTTTTGTAAACAAGACATCGTGCCCAAAGACTTGGTCTTCGGATCAGTGGCCGGAAGAGATCATATTGCAGTGTTGCGGCTTTGGTTATTTTAATGATTTTCCTCCTGATTTCTGATTCGTATCTCCGTTTATAAAAATATAAGTGCACTAGTGATATTAATATTATATGATAAAGCTTTAAGATTTAAGATTTATATTGATCTAAATTTTTTATTTTTTTTATTTAGCCTGTTTCGTCCATTGGTGGGAGATCGCACGTGACCGCACTGAGTGGAAAGATTTGGGGGAGGCCTTTGATCTAAATTATAGTTATATAAATAATAGATTACAATTGACGTATTCAACATAAGAAAATCAGTTCAAAAACTTATAACTAAGTTAGATTGAGTTTCATTAGTAGTATTTTGTCCTGACTTACTTTCAACCAGCACATTTCACAGATATTTTCAAACACCTATCAAATATACGACGACTCGCTCCTACCGACTCTGTGACCGGATTGGTACATATCGGTCTGAATCTTACACTTTATTAGAATCTAAATCAGTCTGTTCCCAAGATCCCTCCAGGTAAACTTATCCATATTCCGAGGAGAGTCAACAAACCCCAAACTAACCGGTTTGCTGCGACAAATATGCTAAATGGCGAATTAATTTGCATTTCTGATTGACACATTTGTGTGTGTGTGTGATTAGGACTTGAATACTCCATATGTACCATTAATATATTACATAGGGCTGGGTTGGGTTTGGACTACAAGATTTCCCCCCGAGAAGTTCCAGTAGATGTAATAGTATAGTAATCTAGCTAGTCCCAAAATGATCGAGTTATGAGCATAGCTCGTGAGATGGGTACTAGATAACTGATACACTTAATAAATTACATATGTACGCGATTCTCATATTGTAAATGGTATTTTTATTGGACATACGGTTATTACCCTGACGGTCATAGCAAACTACTATATAGGGTCATTCATCATCCCAATCCGTGATGATAAATCGACAGTGACACATGTGGTGGACAGCAAGCGAGCCAACGTTAGAATATGTGCCGTATGCCGATGTCGTAAGGGTCATATTGTAAGGTAAAAGTTTTAGTATAGTAAAAGTGGTTTTTCTAATAGCATTTCTGTAGACGTGACTTTTTTATAGAACATAGCTATTGCAGCATGTAATTTCCTATCGGTAATCTTCGGGTAGGTATTGTTTGGTTCAATTAAATGAAAACTTTTAGTATTATTAGCCAAAGCAATCAACTGTAGAGAAATACCTTAAATATTCGTATAAAAATAAATAATGCAATTCACGCAGCATTATCTAGCCCCAAGCTAAGCAGAGTTTGTGTTCTGGGTAGGTACTAGATGACTGAAATACATAATGCAATACATGCTATAGAGATATTTTTACTATACATAGAAAACGACCAGAACAACAAATTTTTGCACATCGTACAAACATTTGTCCGGAGGCGGGAATAGAACCCGCAACCTCCTGCTTAGCAGGCCTAAGTCAAACCTAAGTCAAATTCAAAGTTAATTTTTTTATTACGAGCATGTCGTACATTGGGATCTTATAGGTAACAAAATTGTTTCAAACATTAATATATGGTATTCTAGGTGGCATAAAATAATTCTTATTATTCTAGGCATAAAATATAAAACCTTATATATAAAGTATTTAGGCTATCCTTTCCCCGTCTCGTATACGCCACAGAGGTCGTCGAATGTCGAATAAAGTGCTTTAGAAGCATGACGCTTACTGTTTGGCTACGAAACATCTCTAAACAAATGTCCCGACAGGTTTATCGGGTGGTATCGCAGATAAGGTGTTAATGCGTCCACACTACGATAAATGACGACCGATGTGGCGCGGTGGGCAAAGGTCCGCCTGCGACGCAGGAGGTTTCGGGTTCGATTCCCGCCTCGGAACAATTGTGTGTACGATCTGCAGATATTTGTTCCGGTTGTTCTGGTCGTTTTCTATGTATAATAAAAAATATATATCTATGTAATATATAGTATTATGTATATCAGTTATCTAGTACCCATATCACAAGCTCTGCTTACCATGGGGCTAGATAATGCTGTGTGAATTGTTCAGCATTAAAAAAAATATATATATACCTTTGAAGGACAGTTGCCTCGTGTTACGCTACATGGAGTAACACAAGTTTTCTATAATATTGTAGGTAGTACGTACGTACACGTCGTATAAACACATGAGCTGATTGTTTAGGTAAACTAAAAGCGTCGCATTCACAATATTTTTTTAATTTTGCGGGACATATCCCCTGGGGAACAGGTTAGGGGATCCTGGTGGCTGAAGTGTATAGAATAAACTTTTTAGGCACCACATCGAGATCATTCTATAAACAATCAAATAATCATTAAAATCGGTCCACAATTGAGGAAGGAATCGAAGAGAAAAATGAAGAAAACTTCCTCTTTTTTATGTCGGTTTAAAATAGCTTTAGGCTGTTTGTATTCCTACTACAAGTTGCAAAAAGAATGAGTTCAAAATGACAAGGAAATTCATGGAAATGTACTCTACCTCTTCACGAAGCTAATGCTGATCTCTCATGGCTCGATTTTTTTTGATTTACCAATGGTAATACACAAAGTTCTTACATCTATATGTGCTATAAAAATTTCAACGTGTGAAAAACGTAGTCACGAATACAGAATTGTATGAATCATAATTATGTAGTCGTAATTATCTTATTCAGGTTTGAGAAGAAACCGTCCCGAAAACAAGAGCTTTTATTATACAAAACTTTCGTTATCTCTACATGGCATGACAAAAACGACAAACGCCTCTACAGGTTTAGCTACGCTGATCAAAACCTTAGTTAGGCTTAGCGATAGACTAAAGAATCGAGTCCTCATCGTGACGGCTCATTTTATAATCGAAAACGAGTCTCGTAAATGAGACTCGGGGTCTAAATTTCGGGGCGTCGAGTTAGCGGCCATGCTAACTCGACGCCCCGATAATAGTTCGTGGTACATTTTATATGATTTGATTTCTGTTTTCTGTGATTTCCAGACACACAGTAGTGGGCGAGGCAGTTTACCGCAGGAACCGGAAACGCTGTCTCCTGTGCCGGGCGACAGACTCCCGGGAGATGGCGCCAGCAGCACGGCACAGGATGAACAGGTTGGTGGTCCTTCCATTAGTGGCTTCGATCAGGTATCCGTCTCCGTAGACAACTAGAACCAAAAATTTCACTCGTAATAGTCTACGGCTTATTTATACGCGGACAGTTTCTTCAGTTCAGTTCTTCTATCAGTTAATTTTATTTCTTATTATCAAATAAGAAATAAAATAAGGTAGTTGATTCTCTAATAATTTGCCTATGATTCGATAATAACTTAGTAAATTTGATTGTCTAAGATATTATTTTGTGAGCCTAAAGAAATAAGAGTTTGATTAAGAAATAAGAGTTTGACCTAATTGATTTTGATTTTATCGCACCAAGAAATCTGCAAAATGTTTGTTAGCTTACCAAAGACTGTAGCATAACTGCCAACTAACCTATGGCGTCTATGATTAACAAATAATAAATGACAACTCTTTCAGAATCGACAAGAGGAAAGCAGGTCTAATTACGTAAGCAGATTCAACATAGAAGAAGAGCCAGGTAAATTAATCACTTTTTTTTTCTATTTGCACTTTTGTATTGTTTTAGTCGACCGATAAAATTTGTCCATGCTGTGTCACTTTAATAATTTTCTGTGTTTTAAAAAACTTGCTAATCGACTTTTTTATGGACTATAATGCTGTTGACCTCAGATGGCCGGGACAGCGTTACCGGATTTTATTAAACCAACTTAAAATATCGAAATACTTAGTAAAAATGGGGTTGTAAGGAACACTTTAATAGCACGACCAAATTTTTCAAGTGGCGACATCTAGTTAAAATTCGAGTCTAATTTAGTTTGACGTGATGAATGATGATGAATGACACATGGAAAGAAAGACGAATGAAAATACTCTTGTTTACGCCCGTTACCATAGGAACCATTTGTTACGAGTGATGCAATGAAAATTGTCATGTGATGATGTTTTAGATACGTTTTAAAACAAAACAAAAATACACACTAAGGGAAACTATATATAATAATAATAAGAAGAAGAAGGAACTCTTGGACTCGGCACGTATCGTCAGGAAGTTCCTTTCTCTGCAGCCCTAGTCACCGGCCGCTTGAGCCTAGCTGTCGGTCGGTGATCTACCGTTTTGATATATTTTTTACAGTAGAATAGTTTTATAAAATTTTATTGTATTTTCTATAGTAAAAAAAATATTTTATACGAGAATTTAAATAAATGAGTGTATAATAATAATATATAGTTTCCCTTAGTATGTATTTTTATATATATTTAGATACGTTTTGAAACAAAACAAAAATACACACTAAGGGAAACTATACCAGTCTTTAATTCTTAGTGTTAAACAATTAAAAGGATAACTTACTAAATCTACGCTAGGCATTGCTAGGCATATTGGCTCTATGGTAGTAGTACCGTAGCACTAAGAAATCGCCCTCGTAGCAGTTGCTACGAATTCGTAGAAGAACCAAATGTTAAGATGATATAAGGATGGTCGTTATATTTTTAGTCTTTACCTCGACCACGATTCAACCTCTACTCAAACTCCAAACGCGTTTCGGTATGCTTGATCAAAAAAAAATCCCTTCACTCGAACTAAACCTTAGAAAATTTTCTCATACTAGTGAAGAAATGAACTGTCATCTCTAGGTACCTTGCGACCTACTTTGAATGTTCCTCAAAAGAGCTTGTTGTTATTTATAATGGATTTTGGAGACTATATAATATAATAAAACATTTGTGACGATGAAGCCTACTAACGTCCACATACCGAACTCGACTATGTTTTGAAGAACTATCTAAAGATATGAGGGTACGTCGCTCAGTTTCGCACCGACAATAGTATGTAGTAAGTAATTTGTTGTTGTGCATAGCTTTACGAGTACTTAAATATTGACATGTATCGAATCATATTATATTTAGACTTAAATAGGCAAATAACCATGTATTAGACATATAAGAGATGAACATGCTAGTGGTTTCTTTTCACTTCTTCCACTAGTGGACAAAAAATTGAAGTGAACAGTAAAATAATTTTATTTGATAATAATTTATATATAAAATATGACTTGTCTAAGTGCTTATTTTGTAAGCCTAAAGAAATAAATGATTTTTTACTTTACTACTAATTTATATATAAAATATGACTTGTCTAAGTGCTTATTTTGTAAGCCTAAAGAAATAAATGATTTTTTACTTTACTTTACTTTACGTCCATTACGCCCATTTGATAACTATCCCATTTAATAAAAACGACCGATAGCGACTATTTCAAACCGTTCTTCCAGTTTCATGATACGTACGCCCGACCACGGTTTAGTCTTGTAATCGGGGCCCTTGAGTCTAGACTTAGGTAATTCTTAAGAGAGAAGTCTAGATTTAAGTAAATACTAGGTTTTAAAAAAGACTGAAAAGAATACTAAGTGGCAGATTTTTCGGTACATCTTCTTGATTATTTGTAATTTGATTTTGAGTACCAACTTTTTAGATTGTAATAATTTAGCAGTTAGTTTAACTTTGTATAGATTTAGATTCAGTAGCTTTCTGTGGAAATTTTCTTAGTCACATTATATTCATTAAGTTAGCTGTTAATTTCCCAAATATTGTTAAAATAAATAAATAAAATAAAATAAAAAATAAAATTAATTGGTGCTTGTTTTATTTCAGATTCCACAGAATGTACACTAAAAAAGCCGCGGTATTATCGAGGTATATTCTGGCCTTCATTGTCATACACTTTTAAGGTGAGTTATAAATATATAACGTTTTTATTATATATACTAATATTATAGGTTTGATTTTTTGTTTGTTTGTTTGTCTGTATTGAATATGCTCCGAAACTGCTGGACTGATTTGAAAAATTATTTCACCATTGGGAAGCTACACTATCCCCGGTGAACATAGGCTATATTACATTCTATATATTCAAAAAAGTTAGGGATCCTTACTAAAACTCCAATAATGTAACCCAAGGTGTAAAAATATCACCTAATAAAGTAAAATTCGAGTTTAACGCGGGTGAAACCGCTAGTTCCGAAATAAAGACGTTAATTGAAGTTTATTTTTCAGGATAAAGAGGTGGAGCACCGCTACCAATGTTACTCTCGAAGGCAGCGACAAAAATCACTCATTATGGTTAACGTAGTCGATTTAATACTTAAGGTTCGTACTTGTTTACCTAAAAAATGCTTGAGTTTGATAATTGAGTTGAAATAAAAGGCTAAAGATAGATTTTAATCTGTTTCAGATATGTTTAGCGATAATTTATTCCTCGTATAGAAGAAAAAGCAGTGGTAAGTCGATGATTAATACGTTTTTCTATACTAATATTATAAAGAAATTAAAAACAAACATAAAATCAAAACTTTCCGTTTTGATTTTGTTTGTTTGTTTGTAATGAATACGCTCCGAAACTACTGGACCGATTTAAAAAATTCTTTCAGCTTAACTATCCCCGGTGAACATAGGCTATATTATATTTTTAAAAAACTTAGGGATCCGTACTAAAACCGTGCGAAGCCGGGAAGGTCCGCTAGTCCTGAATAAAAGAAGTATCATTATTCCATATGGACGTATCGACAAAACGCCATTTTTTTTTTACCCTAAAGATCTTAAAGGTGACGCTGCATCATTAAACACGCCTCATATTTATAATAATTATTAATTAAAAAATAAGTTCAAAATTTAAAAATGATGTCGTGCGTATAGACTTATCAACCGATATAATATGTTTTTATTTGAATCAGGCCCGGTTTTCGCAGCAGTAATTAAGATAGGCACAATGACCTTGGTATCTTCTTCTGATATTTTTTTAAATCCTATTTAATAAATAGGATTAAGGAGTTTTTTGTTTGCAAAGTATGCCAGTCGTATCATAACTTAAACTTAAAAACAACAAAATTATGCATCTGATTTTAGTAAAAGTATTTTATTGTAAATTAGGATTTTACACATGCACGGATAAGTCCGTGCATGTGTAAAATCAAGCAAGCAATATTAAGGATTTCCTTGGAAAACTTCTTGAAAATTTGATTAAAATCCGTTTAGCCGTTAGGACGTAAGAAGGCGTTCATCCTCATGTAATAGAATGACTCCGCAGCATACTTTCACGGTATAATAATTACTTAATATTGGGTGGAATGAATTACTAAGAACTTACATATACGAAGATTCATAAAAGCCTAGATTTTTTAATGTTATGTGTTTTCATTTCAATGACTGCCCAAGACTCGGAAGACCCGACGGCTTGGGCTGAGCAGATAGGCTGGACTGTGGGCTACTCGTTCCTGAACCTCACCGTGTGTCTTCTGGGCTGGTGGCGGTGCTTCGCTAACGACTACCTGCATTGGGCTGCCACTGCTACATGGCTGCTGCTCATCTCACAAGGTAACAAAAATGATAGACTGGACTCTGGGCTACTCGTTCCTGAATCTCACCAAGTGTCATCTGAGCTGCTGGCGGTGCTTCGCTAACGAATACCTGCATTGGGCTGCCACTGCTACATGGCTGCTGCTCATCTCACAAGGTAACAAAAATGATAGACTGGACTGTGGGCTACTCGTTCCTGAATCTCACCGAGTGTCATCTGAGCTGCTGGCGGTGCTTCGCTAACGAATACCTGCATTGGGCTGCCACTGCTACATGGCTGCTGCTCATCTCACAAGGTAACAAAAATGATAGACTGGACTGTGGGCTACTCGTTCCTGAATCTCACCGAGTGTCATCTGAGCTGCTGGCGGTGCTTCGCTAACGAATACCTGCATTGGGCTGCCACTGCTACATGGCTGCTGCTCATCTCACAAGGTAACAAAAATGATAGACTGGACTGTGGGCTACTCGTTCCTGAATCTCACCGAGTGTCATCTGAGCTGCTGGCGGTGCTTCGCTAACGAATACCTGCATTGGGCTGCCACTGCTACATGGCTGCTGCTCATCTCACAAGGTAACAAAAATGATAGACTGGACTGTGGGCTACTCGTTCCTGAATCTCACCGAGTGTCATCTGAGCTGCTGGCGGTGCTTCGCTAACGAATACCTGCATTGGGCTGCCACTGCTACATGGCTGCTGCTCATCTCACAAGGTAACAAAAATGATAGACTGGACTGTGGGCTACTCGTTCCTGAATCTCACCGAGTGTCATCTGAGCTGCTGGCGGTGCTTCGCTAACGAATACCTGGATTGGGCTGCCACTGCTATATGGCTGCTGCTCATCTCACAAGGTAACAAAAATGATAGGCTGGACTGTGGGCTACTCGTTCCTGAACCTCACCGAGTGTCATCTGGGCTGCTGGCGGTGCTTCGCTAACGACTGCTACATGGCTGCTGCTCATCTCACAAGGTATAAATGGGTAGCTAACGTATCATATGGTATTCTATTTAAAGAAACTATATTCTTTGGACACAAAGAAATAATCATCATCAATCAACCACTAAGAAATTAAAATTTTCGAATTAAACGAATTGTCGAATTATACGAACGCGCGTGCTTTGTAAACTGCCTAACAATTCTACTAAAGCGCCGATTCTATGATCCGGCGTCAGATGCATTATAATATGTGTCGAGATATAGGTCAAATTTTTTCCTAGTGTTTATGACGTTTTACCTGAATTAATCAATTAATTTCATGAAATGACAACCAAATGCCATCCATCTGATAGGTATCAAATAAATAAGCTCAAGTTGAGCTTATAGGTATATATGTACATATATAGATATATAACCTTTTTAGGCTTGATAGATCTGTGAGAAAGACTGCAGATAGATGCTGGATGCGGCAAGCTGAAGAAAGGGCGCTATGGCGCTCATTGGGGGAGGCCTATGTCCAGCAGTAGACTGATATAGTCTATTGATGATGATGATGAGATCTGTGAGAAATGTCCACATTTCATATTATCTTGTTCCTGAGTTTCAAATGAATAATAACTCTTTCTGTAATAGGGAATTTGACTGAATTTAAAAAACAATGAAAATGGAAAGGATTTTTTTATTGATTAATTCTGTGTCTGCCTCCAGGACTCAGTGGGACTGGCATCGGTTTCGAAAGCCCGGAGAGGAAAGTCTGGTACATGCTGTTCATCGTGTTCGTGCCCTACACGATGCTGCCGCTCTCTCTGGTGTGGTGCATTTTCATCGGCGCGTTGACTTCTGTGGCGCATTTGATCATTGCTTTCAATAATGTGAGTGTTACTGACATACCCATAATTTAGTTTTCGGTTCCCGCCTTGGGACAAAATATTGTACGATTAGCAAATATTTGTTCCGGGTGTTCTGGGTATTTTCTTTGTATGTAAAATAATATCTATCTATATAGCATTTAAAAGTTTCAACTTGTCATTCCGTTTTAAGAAGAACTTTTTAGAATGTTATATCTCTCCCTTGGGCAGTCATCACTGCTTACCTCGTGGCTAGATGACGCTGTTATTTTCTTATCAAATCAATTATTGCAGCTCCACGTATGCAGTTACCGGCTTCTGGCGAGTAACTCGCTCCTGTACATCGCCGTGAACTTTGTCGGCATGTACGCCAAGTCGCTGGCCGATGGCGGTCAGCGCAAGGCCTTCTTCGAGACGCACAAGACAATGATCACCAGGCTGAAGATCAAGCGGGAGTCACAGAGATACTGGAAGCTGTTCAACAGTGGTGAGACCATAAATACCTTCAAAAGTTTTGGAGAATACGACCGAAAGTGGACCGAAATACAAGTTCCTTTTGGGAAAGCGTACTCCATCGAGTAGATCTTAAGATAGGTAATGAAGTGGCTAAAAACATCTTCATTTTCTGAAGTGATGGTGGTCAAACGCTTCACTATCTGTTTATGTAAAGGACGAGGACGGTTAGAGGAGGAAGTAGAAGCAGTTGTGATGACTCCTATCAATACATTTTTAAGTAGGTAGTTTTTTAAGGTTGTGGTATAATAAGTGATCTGCTAAGAAAGATTTGGTTTCTCTATTTCAGTGATACCAGACTTTTTGGCGAAAGAAATTTACAACGACATGAAGTACGAGAAAGTAAACATCAAAGAGCAGCAGTTCAATAACCTCTACATCCAGAGGTACTACGACGTCTCCATACTGTACGCTGATATCAAGGGCTTTACTGGTGAGTGCGGTGGTAAAATGAACCCATGTGCCGTGTCTTATTGATGGTATATGTACCTTATTATTTTTCAGAATTGTCTGGCAGGCTGAGTGCTCCGGCTTTGGTGTCATTGCTCAATGATTTGTTTGGACGATTCGACGAACTAGCGTCGGTGAGTATCAAGTTTGGTACGATTTTGATATAAGAAAGGCAGCACAGTTAAGTATACATTATACTTAACTTACAAACCTCTTAGACCACTCTCGAAAAAGTCGCCGTTACATACCATACAATACGCCGATACATCTGTTTAGGAGCTTTGATGCAAAGAAGTTTCATAGTAACTTAATCTTATTGCTTTAATGCCACTTACAAACATGCCAGACTTATATCACTTCTCTTTTTAATAATAAATAAATGCTATATGCAATATTACAGGGAAACAAATGCCTCCGTATAAAGCTACTGGGGGACTGTTACTTCTGCGTGAGCGGGCTGCCGGAGCGGACGGAGGAGCACGCCTTCTGGTGCGTCAACATGGGGCTGCACATGCTGCGTGCCATCAAGGAAGTGCGCTGCAGCCATAGTACGGTGCGTACATTCAGAGGCCTTGCCTTGCAATGTGACAAAAAAGGCTAATAATAAAAATGGAGGTCCAATTTACCTTAAGTGAAGTTTGTCTAGAATTACGTCTAGAATTACACGAGTCGCTGCCTTATCCTTGAGATTTTCTAATTTTAAATACCTATTTTTATAGGTACGTCGCAGATCACTAGAATATTCAAACAAATCCCACTGCATTTCTAGAGCTCAATGCTATTTTTGATATACGATACTTACACGAGTGTAGTGTGATAGTCAATACAGATTACCATTGTATGTTTCCAGCTGGGCCTAGATAACCTGGACATGCGGATAGGCATCCACAGCGGCACGGTGCTGTGCGGCGTACTGGGCCTGCTCAAGTGGCAGTTCGACCTGTGGTCGCAGGACGTTACCATCGCCAACCACATGGAAAGCGGGGGAGTGCCGGGGTAAGACACGAGTTAAAGCAAGACGGTGTGATTTCTCCAAAGCTCTGCTCTATTTCTATGTAATATAACAACAAAATCAATGAGAGACTTGAAACAAAGAGAACCATAAACTCTTTAGAAAAAGTAAGAAATGCTCTGGCTTGACAAAATCCTGAATGGAAAACGAGTTTCCATTCAGGATTTTGTCAAGCCAGAGCAAACGGGAACTACACCTGTTTCACAAAGGCGACCGTTTTTTCTTCTCCCCCTTCTCCCCTTTTAATCCCATTGTCTATGAACAGGCGAGTCCACATATCGAGTGCTACCAAGGAGTGCCTGAACGGAGCCTTCAAGGTGGAACCCGGAGAAGGCAGCACCCGCGACCCCTTCATCCAGGAGCACAACCTTACTACTTACCTGGTCGACCAAACCGCCGTACCCAAATCTATGGAACAGACTGGTAGAGCAGTGTGAGTAAATTATAGTAGTTCAGAAAATTCTTCTGACTGATATCCGTGCTTCATGACATGATCATTCAAAACGTAGTGCTGGACTCCGTGGCCAGGACGGATGACGACCTGCGAAAGACTGCAGGTATGCTTGATACGACCGGCTTATGACAGGGCCCTGTGGCGTTCATTAGAAGGTGCTATGGTCCAGCCTTCTAATGATGATGATAATTGCAACTAGTATACATCATTTATTTACAGTTATGGCGTGCACTAAAACTTACAAGGAGGCATAAATAATATGATAAAGGCACTTTGACTAACGTCTTTCAGGCCCTAACTTTCAACTTGCTCTTGTGTTTATTTGTAGGGTAAGCTTATTACTTTCCAGTTTTTAAGAGGAATACCTACTAACACAATACTGTACCAACCCTACAGAAACAGCAGTTCACAAGTGCCAGTGCCTTCCGATGCGTCACGGCGGCCGAGCAACAACTCTGAACCTGTGCCCAACAACTGGACCGGGCCTGAGATGCCTTTCCAAAATGTATGTCGCACTACATCTAGTGGAGTACTACTACTGGTTTGGTTTAACGGGTAAAGCCATACCAGTCTAGGTTAATCAATCCCTCAGAAATAATTAAGAACTACAAGTACATATTATGTAGTTATTGCTCGTGGTGTCGCACGCTTTCTATGGAATCGTTTCATTACTATTTCTATCCCATAGAAACTGATTTATAATAAAATTGGGATATTACTATCCCATAAGAACTGATTTATGGGATTAAAAGTAGTCTATGTATTATTCCAGATCCTACAAAGGTCCTAAAATTTCAGCCCGATGCAATTAGAAGTATTGAAGTGAAGAAGTAAGAAACCTGCATCGATCCAAACTTTCGCATTTATAATATAAGTGTGATAGATAACTCCTCGAATGCACTCTAACTATAATCTCATTATTTATAGTTGTTTGGAAATACAGCATCTGAAATGTCGGAAGATTAATTTACTAAGATTATGTTACTTAATTCAATTATATTAAAATTTTTGCTTTGTGGAATTATTGAAACTGATAACTTACCTAATTATTGTCTTTTTGTGTGTAGCAGACAACAAATAGATGGCCCACTTGATGCCAGGTTAGTTGTCTGAATTCAAATCATTATTCTGACTTAGAGTTTCATGTAGCACGAAGATGCAAGCGCATTTTAGACTTGCACCATTTCATACGTTGAGTTGGTAGTGTGGTATGTTTCAAATTAAGAAGTCAGAACGAAAAAGCTTTTCTTTAGGTAGATTATTGTGTTTACGTTTAGTTGGGCGGCTTGTGATGTATTGAGTTTTCTGACGCTGTATCATGCTCATATAATAACTGAAGTAGACTCATTCGCCCTTAGATACAGAAAACTATAGAAGATTCTTGCTTTTGCTAGGTAATTATTAACACCCGTATTCGGAAAACTCTAAACACCGCAATTCACCTTAATCAAAACTATGATGATCTCAAAAGTATCGTTAGTTTGCAAAATGTTAATGGCAATTCTATGTATAATGGATGATATGGTCTTTTTCTTCTAAGACATTTTTAGATCAAGGTCTGTTGTTTTTTTAGATTATCATATGACGCATAAAATCTTAGTTTTAAATATGTAAAAATTGAGAGACCCTGCGCTGCAAATGGTCATAAATTATCGCTGAAACGAGCTACGGCAGCGACAGCTATTTGAACCACCAAAAAGAATAAAAACATTCGTTATTATCACGTCTTTAAAAATACTGAAAGTTTATTAACAAAAAATCTTATAAACTAAGTGTCTTTGATTTGTGTGAGTGGTTTATATTTTCTTTTATTAGTTTTTATTATACCCTGAGTTTAAATATGTAAAGTGAAAGCTAGTGTATTCGTGCAGTTGTACCTGGGCAGTACTGGCGGCGCCGAGGGCGAGCGTCCGCGGTCGCGGTGGGATGACGCGGAGCAGGACCCTGAGGACGTGCCTCCGCTCGCTGAGGACGTGGAGGTAACATCATTCATCATCATCAGCCTATGTTAGTCCACTGATAGGCCTCACTTAATGAGCGCCATGTCTTCAGCGCATCCTGCAGTTTTCGCAGCTCGTCTGTTAGTCGGAGGGTCCTACACTACGTTTACTGAGACGTAGTCTCCACTCGAGAAAACGTTTTGTCATTAGGTTAGCAATGAAGAATACCTCAATCATATGCATCTCACAGAAAAAATATACTTGAAAAATCTTCGGTACATTATTTCAGGTTGAACAGACATTTGTCCCAAGGTGGGAATCGAACCTACAATCTCCTGCGTCGCAGGCAGACCTGCCCTCATCGCTACGTCATCGGCCATCCGTCCGTCTACGAAATACTTTTATTCATTCAGTCAACTCGTGCTTCATAACTTATCCACGTTTAAGCAGCTTTCCTTTCTAAGAAATACAAATATCTAATATCCCAGAAGTTTACCACCTCGAAGGGACTTGAAACCGCAACATGCAACTTATTACCAACGCGCTTCATATTTCGCCACAAGGTCAAGTAACCGACTCGTCGAAAATCTTTGGAACTTTCCTCTATTCTTATATCTTGCACCTTTCCATTCTATCTGCACGAATCTCACCCCCATCTCCTGTAAAGGGCCTGCCCTTCCAGGAGCACGACATCCTGAAGTCGATCGAGGTGAGCTCGAACCGGCGCATGCGCAAGAACAACATGCGCGCGGGCACGTTGCGCTTCCGGGAGCCGTCGCTAGAAGTCACGTTCAAAGGGCAGGAGGAGATGACCTTCAAGAGCAATGTCATGTGCTGCCTGGTGCTGTGGCTGTTTGTGGTAGCCGTCCAGGCGGTTATGCATTGCAAGTGAGTGCTATTTTTATATATCAATCCCCAAGTTAAGCAGAGCTTGTTATGGGTACTAGATGTGTGATACTCGTATTCTTAAATATATACATTACATAGATATATATATATTTGTTATTAAACATAGAAACACAAAACACCCGGAACAAATTTCTGCTGGATGTACAAACATTTGTCCCGAGGCGGGAATCGCAACCTCCTGCGTCGCAGGCGGACCTTCACCCGCTTCGCCACATAGGTCGTCCAAAACGACCAGAAAGAGAGACTTCTTGTCTAATCCTGTATTCACCTGCAATATGTTTTTAATTATATATCTGCAATTTTATTTTATTTAATCGACAGCTGCCTTAAAAATAAAAACGATATTGTAAATCAGACATTGCACACTTAACGGTAGAAATATCATCTAGGCCTAGGTAGGTAAGCAGAGCTTGTGCTATGGTACTAGATGGCTGATATAGGTACTTTAATACAAACATAGATATATATTTACCACCAGAACACCCGGAACAAATACATATCTGCAGATCGTACACACAATTGTTCCGAGGTGGAATCGAACCGACAGAGGTCGTCTACATTCTAAATACATTGAATCACATTTATACCTAAAACACCTTTATACACACACATGTATTTCATGCAATAAAAAAAATTCTTTACTTGTCTTACCTTGTACCTAATATCTAAAATGCTGTTGCCAGCTGCACGAACCTGATGATAGTCCTGGGCGTGATCACCGTCCCGCTGCTGCTCTCGTTCGTGTTCGTGATGCTGGCGGAGTTCGGGCCGAAAGAGGGAGACCCGCCGAAGAAGCGCGGCATCACGCACCTCTTCAACCTGTCCTCAGGACTGAGCGGCACGCAGCGGCGGAAGGACGCGTACATCTGCGTGTTTGTCACTGTCATGTCTATGTCGAGGTAAGGTCGCCATTTGCCATATACACATTGGTCTTAGCCACCAGCAATTTCCATTATTATTGAGTTTTGTTTCGAAAATAGTCAGGTGCAAATTCTTACTATAATTATGTAGGTATCTACTTATAGATTTAGTTATTTTTTGTTAATATGTTCAGATGAAATGAAGGACCAAGTTTGACGTGTGTTTGACTTACATATAGACCGTAAAAATATTGTTGTTGGTTACAAAAATCAATGAACACAAATTTTCCGCTGGTAGGAACCTTCGGAAAATTGGTGTTAATTGATTTTTGAGTTTTCTAATATTTCGGCACTGTTAATCCGTGGCGCATGAAACTGTGCCGAAATATAGGAAAACTCAAAAATCTAATCATGTTAAGTAAATATCCCGTTTTAAATGACTTTAGTGTGAATAGCCATGATAGTTTCATAAGTTTTACTCTATACACATTTATTTTCCAGCACCATAAAGCTCTACGTATGCACGTTCGCTGAAATGACCCACAACGGCACAGACATCGACATCGACAGCAACATCAACACCCCTTGCGCCGAATGCTACAGCTCTGAATACGTCGTGTTCACCTGGATCCTGTGCCTGGTGGCCCTGACCTCGATACTGAAGCTTTACTACCTGATCAAGACTTTTCTGGCGGCCATCAACTATGTGGTCTACTGTGGGCTGCTGGTGAAGTATTATAATAGCCCTCCGGTAAATACATCTACTGTAACGGATTGGGACAACCCAGGGGTGTAAGTACCAATGAGATGCACTACCTACCAGAACGAAGATCGGAATAGAATAGAAAGACATTCATTTATAGCAACATAAATTTACAAAATACACATTTATAGAATAGGTACATGTGTATAGAGTTGTTATAAAAAGGCTCTAACTCAGCATAATGCTGGCTATGCTCCGTGAGAGACTTAGCCAGCGCTGGTCTTCCGTTAGAGCCGGTACAGGTGACGTCAAAGATAGAAAGAAGCCTTTGGCCTAATGTGGCTTTTGGTCATTCGTTGATGAGTAAATATCTGTAGCCCCAGTCGAAAAGACTCGGCACGGTAGTGACTACTACTGTAATCCTATTGTTTGTAATTTAACTGTATTAGATAAGAAACCACGTTGATCTATAACTACACGTAGATATTACGATAATATAATAACATAGTAGGCAGTTAGGTAGCCTTGATATGACACGCATAGCCTGAACAACACAATAAATAAATAAATAGCCTCAAGCTAAGCAGAGCTTGTATTCTGGGGACTAGATGTCTGTGATATACGTAATACAATACATTACATAGATAGAATTTTTTTTATACATAGATAACGATCAGAACACCCGAGACAAATATCTGCAGATCGTACACACAATTGTTCCGAGGCGGGAATCGAACCCGCAACCTCCTGCGTCGCAGGCGGAACTTCGCCCACGTCGCCACAGAGGTCGTCAATATGTATATAAATCACAATAAATTATATGAATTCTACCTTGTACAAGACCTATACACGTTATGTGTTTATTTCCAGTAATCTGCCCCAGTACGTGCAAATGCTGATTTTAATGTCGATATTCCTGGTGGTGGTGATCTACCACGCTCGGCTGGTGGAAGTGACGTCACGACTGGACTTCCTGTGGAAGCTGCAGGCCAGCGAGGACCTGAAATGGATGAAGGAGACGCAGAAAACGAATGAACTACTGCTGGAGCATATACTGCCCGATCACGTGGTCAACCATTTCCTGTCTAAGAAACGGTGCCCTGAAGTAAGAGTCATTTAATTTTATTGATTAGATAGAACGATAGATAATACTTTATTTCACACTTAGCATATGTATAATAACTATGTAGGTATAATAAAATGTATGAAAATACATTTTTTACTGTAGAATAGTTTTATAATATTTTATTTTATATACATATTTTCTATAGTAAAAATGTATTTTCTACGAGAATTTAAATAAATTATATGTATTAATAAAAACTAAAAAACAAGTTTCAAGTGACGGTCTTATCGCTTAACAGCGATATCTCTACCAGACAATCATGTCTTAACACTTTCCTGCGTTTAACACTTTCATTGCGCACAACGCACATGTACATAGTTCTTGGAGACCTTGTAGCTGCGGCATGCCACTTCGGGTCGCACCGTACGGGCTGGGCAGGGAAATCGTTAACATATTTTTAGGGGATTGGGACAGATGGTCAGATTCGAGGGAGGTCTTAGGGCTCCCACACAAAACTGCGAACTCGCATCGCATCGCAAATATCTGCGAACTCGCACGAATGCACCGCAAGAACGTCCGATCTAATTCGCATCGCGCATTCCTGCGACATTACGTCATACTTGGTGACCCCCCTTTTAGTCTGCTCTGAGACAGCTTTAGAGAAAGACGCGCGGTGCCTGCGCCACCTTCTTTGTTTATAGAATGGCGGAATATGATGTAGATTTTTTAATATCTTTAATTGAGGAGCGCCCCGTCCTTTGGGACACAAGTGATGAAAATTATAAAAATAAATTTTTAAAGCAAGATGCGATCCATCTTACGCTTCCTAAAAACACGTCCAATACGGCTGACTAAACTTGAAGGTATCGTTACTCTACCAAACGGTTTGCCGCACAAAATCGTATCGCAGAAATTCGCATTGCAAGTTCCTGCGATGCGGCATCGCATCGCATCACATCGCAGTTTTGTGTGGGAGCCCTTAAGATGCCACACGGGCGCTGCGACGTCGCAACGCAGTGACTTCAACGCAATGAGTGCCACACAAGAGCTGCGACGACGCACACCTGTCAGCTTCGATATTCTAAACAATACTGCGTCGTCACAGCGTCGTCGCACCGCAGCACCCCTTCCCGCCTCGTCTCCCTCACTCATTGTGCGCTGCGCGTGCGTTGTTTCGACGCACGTTGTTTCAGCGCACCGTGTGGCATCTCTCTTCGACGAGCAGTGAAACATCTCACTTCAGCAGCTCTCACCAGTACATTCCTGGACATAGGCCTCATTCGTCCATTGTTAATTTAATAAAAAAAAATCTAAATAATGCTGGTCAATAACCACACTATTTTTCCATTGTAAGAGTTTTTTTTATTTTGTTAGTCTTCTATAAGACCCTTATCGCACTGGCGATTCGCGAGCTATTTCAAAGCGAGACGAGTTTGGAGCGTGATCTCTGCAAACTCGCGGCGACCTCGCTTCGAAATGGCTCGCAAATCGCCAGTGTGATAAGGCTTTATAGGTACATACCTTATATTGTTGCAACAGGGGGAAAAGGTGTTTCTTTTATCAAACCAAACCGATTCGAAAAAAAAAATCCTATTTTCCTCCAATGTTTGCAGAAAGATGCTTTTATTCGCAGAAGCTGTTCTCTAAGAGCCACAAGGAGGTGGGCGTGATGTTCGCTGGCATCCCCAACTTCCACGAGTTCTACGCCGAGGAGAAGGCCATCGACTGCATGCGACTGCTCAACGAGATCATCTGTATGTATAATATAAATAATACTGGACAATCCACACAACATAACCTAGCCCCAAGTTAAGCAGACTTGTAGTATGACTAGTAATGGTGAGTATGACTTGTCTAAGTGCTTATTTTGTACGACATAGCAAAATAATCGTAGGATCAATGCTACGGCGTAGCAAGCAGTTCTACGACGACGCGCGACGTATAATAATAGCTAGGTATGTAATTTTGCTAGAGTGCTACGCCGAGCTAGCATTATAACGCCCCACCCCGCCGCCGCGCCGCCGCCGCCACCGCCGCCGTAGCATTATTAGTTTGGAGAGATGCAACGCCGTAGCAACTACTTCTCCAACGTAAAAATATTTCGAATATAGCAACTGTTGTAGCAAATCTGCTGCGGCGTAAAACATAAAAAAGAAATACGATAGATGATGCTGTGTGGGTCGTCTATTAATATTATTATTATTTTTTATAATTCTTTTGATATTTTTTCAGTCGACTTCGATAAGCTGCTGCTGGACCCACGGTTCGAAAACATTGAAAAAATCAAGACCATCGGAGCTACCTACATGGCTGCGTCGGGTCTGAACCCGATTAGCAAGGTAAACATGCATACCAGATCTACCCAATTTACGACCACTTTACGCAACAAAATCAATTTTATTTAGATCGCAATCTACGAAACTACGCAATCTGGGAAACTACGTCAAGTCTTCACGTCATCCATACCGCAATGCTTGAAAACGAAAGTTTTCAATCAGTGCGTCCTACCCGTTATGACCTACGGAGCTGAGACGTGGACACTCACGATAGGGCTGATCCACCAGTTCAAAGTCGCTCAGCGAGCTATGGAAAGAGCTATGCTCGGAGTTTCTCTGAAGGATAGGATTCGTAACGAATACATCCGACAGAGAACCAAGGTTATCGACATAGCTCAAAGAATTAGCAAGCTGAAGTGGCAGTGGGCCGGCCATATCTCGCGAAGAACCGACGGCCGATGGGGCAAACGTGTTCTTGAGTGGAGACCACGACTCGGTAAACGTAGTGTAGGACGCCCTCCGACCAGGTGGGATGACGACCTACGAAAGACTGCAGGTAGATGCTGGATGCGGAAGCTGAAGACAGGGCGCTATGGCGCTCATTGGGGGAGGCCTATGTCCAGCAGTGGACTAATATAGGCTGATGATGATGATGATGATGATGAGATCGCAATCATAAAAAAAATATTCTATATAAATACGATATACAATAAAATATACTTTACTTTACGACACCCGAGTTGAACCTCTGACCATTTTTTGTGGAATAACATTGCACACGTTTTTGTGAAAGAATAAATTACCTAAATCGAAAATATTTAAATGTGTGCGTTAATCATCAATCGTGCGTACGACGCACGCACTATGAGTAGTTAAAAATAGTGTTATTGCCAATAAACCTAATTATTATTAAAACCATGTGTGTAATCATACTGCACATACTGTCTAGAACAATATGGCATTTTGAAACACTTTTTAACAAAAATCTGCCAAGTCCATGCGTTCGGTTCACACTGTGGTCAGATATATACTGAGTTCAAGTGAGTGAGCTCACTTACGTCGCCCGGCACAAGGACGCACAGTCTAACCACTGTAAGGGCACATCTAACGATTTAAATCTTTGCATAAATATAGGCCGTCCATGGAGTGCACGGAATTCGAATCGAATGGGAGGTTTATCTATTTGCGACGCTAATAAATAAATATTCTGAGTGACTTATAATTGTATTTTGTTCAGTCAGGGGCGTCAGGTGAAGACGACTGCAGCCACCTGTATGCGTTGGTGGACTACGCGTTCGCATTGACGAAGACGCTCGAGGAGATCAACAAACACAGTTTCAACCGGTTTTGTCTAAGAGTTGGTGAGTTTCAAAGCAAAAAATCAACATTAACAACAGCTAATGCCTTTCAAAAAGGTATGCTCTGTCCCGCTCCTATGAACATGAAATTTTATTACCACCCTACTCTCACAAATGGCTGCAACGTGCCCTATAAAGCATCACTACTGCAGGTATAAGCTGTGGCCCCGTGGTAGGCGGAGTGATCGGCGCGCGGAAACCAGTGTACGATATCTGGGGGAACACCGTGAACGAGGCCTCTCGCATGGAGTCCACGGGAGCCATGGACCGGATACAAGTCACACAGTATACCAAGCAGGTACGTTTCAGCAAATACAACCTTTTTGATAAATGGTAGGTTTCCTAGGGATTCCACCTTTTTCAAAAATGCTGCTTGCTTCATATGAAAAACATCTTTACCACTTTAAAACGATGCGGCGAGCGAGTTGCTCACATACAAATAGGGTTTGGTACTTACCTATTTTTTTCACAATTGAAAATAATATTTTCAGCCGTTGGAGTGGGCGACGACAAGATCCACTATTTTTTATTTATTACACATAGGTACAACATTTATTATTGTAGTGGCTTAATAATGTAAATGAAACAAATGAGGAGTTGTGCTTTAAAAAACTTATTTAAAAAGTTATTTTTCCAGTATTGGTATAGGCAGCGAGACGAGTCATTTTCTATAATTATTTTGTGTTAAGTATATTACTATTGCTTGTTTATGTAGGTATCTAAGTATGTGTTTTGTACCTAATAAAATAAATTATAGGTACGATGAGGATGACAACGGTATTTATGTTTGCGTCATTGTTATATAAGTATATAAGTAAATTGTATAAATAATAACATGTTAATTTTTCATACTTTGACCCGATTTCCGCCAAAACGAAGCAAATATTTGTAAAATCTACTAATTGGTACAATCTCGAATACTTAGGTGATGTCATTTGACATAATTATGTTTTTGATGTTTTTTACACATCTACGCTTCGCTTTGGTAAAGGCCTTTATGTGACTAATGTGTGTGTAAATGCTAGCTATTGGAGCGATACTGCGGGTTCGAAGCTCGAGGGGCCGTGAACGTCAAAGGCTTGGGCAAGATGCAAACGTGGTGGACCGCCGGAGACGCTGCCAGGGTAGTCTGCAGACGACCAGGTGCACGTGTTAAACGTGACACGGCAAACTGCTTAGATCCAATACCAACGAACGCCATATATGTACCACCACAACCCTGCTCATTATCAACGACCTATCATCGACCCGGAGCTAAAGCTCTTAGCTATTCGGGTTATACACGTTCTGATACCTCGAAGTTTGTAAATCTTATTAATCCTCCGGTTGACATACTGAACAAACTAAGCTGTAAAGATGACAGAAGCGTAGTAAAGCGCAGGAAAAGGGCCTCTGGCACTCGTGAGGCCGAGCAGCGTTCGTCACCAAATACACCGACGGTAATTATAAACCAAAGCTTCATAGCATGCAGCTACTAATATCGACGTTTTTGAAGGACTTGAGTGTACAAAAAATGTATGTTTATAAGTCTTAGGTAGCACAACAACATTTCTTATTACTCTAGGAGATATACACTTGCGAGCTATAAACTGGAATCACTTCATCGCTGGTTTCTGCAGACCATATTTTACAGTTTCCATGGAATAAACTGCAGATTGGTGTATACCATTTGAAAACACATCATACAAGACCCACCCCCAATATGCCACTGTTTCCGCTATACAGCATTGTGCGTATCGCTCTCCCGGTCTTCTGTGGACTCTCCGTCGACGGTCGCTGCCATGCAGGCACATCCTAGTATCGTCCGCGAACAAAACTCCACTCCATTGCTGTATATCCCAATCTAAGTGATCACGAGCAAACTGAAGTCGGAGTCCTTGCTGGATTAGGGTGACGATTTGAGCGGCTTCTATTGGTGTGGTTTCCATTTTCTTGTAATTCCAGTATTTTGAGTGACGTGATATATTGAACTGATGACAAAATTGTATAAATTCCCAGTTTTTATAGGGATTCAGGAGTTTGAAAAAATTGATGTTTCGTTCCAAAAATTTATGTCTATTGTTTTCACGTTCCATGACATATGATGAAATTTTTTTCGCTATGATATCGAAAGAGTTTGAAAGCTAATAAAATTATCTTTAAAATAATATACCACAACCTACAGTTTATCAGAAACCAGCGATGAAGTGATTCCAGTTTATAGCTCGCAAATGTAGATACAGTTTTATTAACAAAGATCAAACAATAAAATCGGAGCTTCGGGTTAAATCTAACATGATATGGATGTGAGCGTAGGTAAACTTGACTTCTATTAAGTAGTAATTATTAATTATATGTATATGTCAGTAACAGATTTTGCGTTGGTTGATTTGCTTAAGGACATGGTCATAAAATTCTTAACACACTTTGTTTCTTATTCCTGTTTAGCCTCGCACTTGGGAAAGGCTTTTTTTTTGTCTGTTTTTTTTGTTTATCTTTTGTTTTTATTGTGACAGTTTATTTAGTTTAATGTGCTTTAATGTTTGTTTGTCTTTTTGGTTGTACTTTCCTTTTGTGTGTACTAATAAATACTCTACTATTCTATTCATGAAGCTGTCATGTCCTATAAGATGTCCTATCATTCTCCTTCGGCTTTGAATGGTGTTCATCAAAAACCTTCTTTCCTCAACTCTTTACAGCACCTTCCAATTAGTAACCTTTTCCGTCTAACAAATCTTTCTTCCATTCTCCTCCAACATTTCAATGCTCCCTTTTTCCTGCTGTTTGTTGGTCGCCTGGCAGTCTGGGTAAATCCTACTAATATTATAAACGCGAAAGTTTGTGAGGATGTATGTATATTTGTTGCTCTTTCATGTTAAAACTACTGAATAGATTTTGATGAAACTTAACGCTTACATATCAGAATAACACATAAGCTACAATTCATAAGATATATTATATATTATCCAAAATATCTATCACCACGCGGGTGAAACTGCGGGGCGCAGCTAGTCCACAATAAAACGATAAAAATTCAAAGTAATTTTCAGGTCCTGGATCGCAAAGGCTACGTGCTGGAGGCTCGAGGGCCGGTGGAGGTGAAAGGCAAGGGCACCATGGAGACCTGGTGGGTGGTGGGCGAGCGCGGCGCCGCGGTCGTACCGGACGTCGTGCCCTCTACCGACGACAGCGAGAACCATCCGAGATCTCTCGCTGCGATCGTCTTCACTATGATGAGGAAGAGGATATATACGCATCCTCTCGACTCCGTGGACAGACGTGAGTTTTTGTAATCCTTGCAGCAAATAAAATATACAGATCTGATCAGATAATACAGATCAGAGAAAATCATTTGTAGCGCATGTCTCGCTTGTGAAAGCAAATACAAAACACGTAAAAAGAACATGGTTTAAGGCTATCGTGCTATATCGTGCGCTCAGGCAGGTTCAAACTCAAAATTCTGGTATAGTATCGTCTCGCCTCTTTTGTTTTGTATGCACATTCTATACTTTGAAGGGAAGGCGATATCGGTTTTATACAGAGTTGATATAGTAGTAGTTGATATGTAGAGCTATTGTTTCAAGACCGTTAAACTCATGGAATGTACTGTTTACTGACGTGTATCGAAATAAGCTATATTCTATGTTCTATTTGGTGTTGACAGCTCAAAGCGGCGAGCAGGGACGCAACGGGAAGCGTTCAGGGACGGCGCCCAGCGGCTCCACGCGACACATGTCTGTGCTGCAGCGCGTGCGCACCAGGGTTAAGAAGAAGTAAGTTGCACATGGATTAACGCTGTGTTTAACGCTTCCAATTCACTGCCCAGTTTACACAATGCCGCCCGGAGAGGTACTTTGTCAAGGAACTGCAGAAGGATCAAGGGCTGAATGGGCAAAAAATTAACGCATTCCAAAAGGAAGTAAGTTTTCGTCAAATTCTCCGAAAGACTATAAATGTGCAAGTAACTGTCTGTAGTTCTGTACCCTTACAGAAGAGCACTGAATTGAACGGACCGTAATATTTTTTTGCAAAATTGATTCTATCGTCGGACATACGTAGACTACCATTAGCTATAGCTAGTCTTAAAAAAGCGGACCAGAAGAAGCTAGTATTCCCTTACGTGTATGTAACGTGTTCACTCACCCTCTCTTGCAGCGGCGACTTGGAGTCTGGCTTCCATTCGAAGACGCACTCGATGGTGGTCCGCCGCGAGCACAGCGCCAACCCCGCGAGCAGCCTGTCTGCGCCGCACACGCCCACCTCGCACCACCAGCCGCCGCCGCCGCCAGCGTTAGACAACCCGCCCAAGCGCGGTATAGGTAACCAGGGGTCCACTCTTATAGCCCTGCCATGCCACACACTCCAGTGGCGTGGGAAGTAGCGAGCAAAGGATGCAGAGACATAGTGCATTGCGCCTCAATCTGGAGGGGTGCAGTCGCCACGGATTGGTGTTTAATGAATAAATAATGCTGGACAATATCGACATATGCTGTTGTTATATAAAGTAAACCAAACTGAAAGATTGCTGCGCTAGTTGGCGAAGACCATCGTACTTGGGATTCTCATCTGCGAAACATTTAATTTGTTATGAATAATTCAGTTAACGTTGTAACTGGGTTTACTCCGTCTTTTCTTGTTTTCGGTCATAAAATCGTAACTTGCGCGTCTATTACCTATCCAATTCTGCGTCGAGATCCACTGTGACGCGGAATAAGATAAATTTAGGAACTGGTGAAATGAGGTCAAATCAAATATCTTTTATAAACATATTAAAAATATTTCTACTGCTCATCTTGCGTTGCGATCCTGGTCGACACATAGACAAAGGCTCTTATCTTAAAAGCAACCAGCCAGTTTCTATTCCTGACAATAAACTTGCGTTTCCTCGACAGCTGCCAGAATAAAAGCGGCGAGTTTCTCGTACCACCGGCCGCGGAGCGACCTGTCCCCTAGACCGTCGCCGCTGACGTCCGCCGCGGGCGACGCTAACGGAGCGCCGCGGCGGCCGCGCCTGCCTCGCGCCAGGGAGCCGCGGGACGAGCCCAATGAGACCGCTAATATAGTGGACGACGTTACTCGGATATAGTTGCCTTCATCATCGTCAATGACCTGGACTTCCACGAAGGATGGTTTTTGTAAGTATTGCAGTTATGTCACTGACGGCCTACACGGGAACGACAGATGCGACCGCTGTATTATCCTTGCGCCCCGGGAAACATTTACAAAAGCCCTACGAATCTAAATTATATCCCAAAAAACCAGCAATCACTCAGTACGGGCACGTGTATATAGCGTGTTCCCGTACACTCTGAATGAAGGTTGCGCTATGTACTCGTATTATGGAACCTCTCCATTATTGCCTGAGATCGGCAAGATAACCGTGCAAGCATATATCTTCAGCTGAATGAATGATGGGCGATAGTGTGGACGCGCGGACGCGAATTCTCTTTGATGCGATCGATTTTATAGACGATGCTCGGCGACTACACGCGAATATGCCCTCTACACTTGCGTGTAATCGCCGAGCATCAGCGATAGTGAAGAGGCCCCATTATAGCTATCCAGGTTTTTGGGTAGTCTATAATTTAATTTCGTAGTGTGGGTAAGTACTATAAGGCCGCAGACCCACCATCATCTACCGGGACGGACGAATGCCAATATGTGACAAATGTCACATACGTAAATGTGTAGAGTCCATGATATCCATTATGCATCTGGACAATGGATATACTGAGATTGAAGGACGAATTCTACGATGGCCATCCGGAAGCAAAAATAAAAGACAAAACTAAAGGAATTGGGGTTATTAAATGTTGGTTCTACATCGCGTTAAATTGGATTCACTGCAACAGTTGAACTGTGTTCTGACACGGAGTGTGGCACAGATTTAACAATTTACTTTATGTAAATTGAGGGGCTTTTTATATTATGTAGATTAAAGGTTGAATTAGTATACTTAAGTCAATATTTCCTGGGATACTTACGCTCTATTATGTAATTAATTGTATTGTGGTTAAACAATGTATTTATTTAATTAGGTTAAGTAATTTATATTAAATATAATATATAATTTCGTATTAGATTAATTATTATTGTACAGTGTACATAAATTATTTTGAAAGAATCTATTTTACCGTACCAAAGTACATTTACCAAAATTATCCCTACTATTGTGATTGACTATTTATCAACCAAAAAGTGTACTTAGTAAATAACTGATACTTCATTACGTGAGTGGGTTAACTACGAACCTTATTTGTGTTGGGAGAACACCAACGTTTCATTCCGAGAAGCGTTTACGTCAAACCGCTCGCGCGGCTCACCGGTGACCCCCATGGCTCAAACGGCACAGTACGATTAGGCTCGCCGGTGAGCCCCGTGGCCTGAATGGAAATGTTCGATTTTTCACAAAGCGTTCACCGTGTTAACGACGGGTCATCTTCAGAGTGAGTTCGACCCAATCACATTCATAATGTATTCGTCAAACTACGGTAGTTTTTATAGCAATTAAGCGACAGTTTTCTTCATTATGTGGTGTAATTGTGCCATGAATAATTTGATCTCAGCAGCATTTGTATATTACTGTTAGACTATAGATCTGAATGAATCTGAATTTTACTATCGATATAACTTATAACTTAGATTTATAGACCTATATAGCGTAACTATTAACTTTTATGTGAGCTGTAAAAACAATTAAAGCGCTTATTAAATGTTAAATTATCTATAAGTTATAAAGTTATTTAGTTTTGATGTTCCAAGCCAAATATATAAATTAGATAATAATAAAGAGACATCTGTAAAATAAAACAATATATTCATGTACATTATTCAGTTTTATTGCCAAATACATACCTTTTCATACATTGTATAATATGAACATTTATTATACATCTAACTTTGGAAACAACATCATTCATGCTTCAATAATACATTATACGACTTATATTATACACAATAGTTGTAATCAGTATTCAACGTTTTATAAACGTTCAGTTATTGCCGTTACATTTCTTAGTCTTTATACGAAACAATTATGAAAATGTAACCTTTTATAGGTGACATTCCAAGTTATATCCATATTCACTCTAATTCACACATTTCCCTTAACCTGTTTGTACATAATTTATCACGTTTCAATTGAATGAATACATCACGAAATTTAGCAGCAATTTCGACAAGCCTCTCGTACAAAAGCGAGAGATTTGTGGATGTATCTAAAAACTTTTATCCAAATGCCCCTCAAGATATTTTCCAATTTACCAGAAACCGATGTTTTAAATCTTCAAATTTCTCCCTTTTTACTGATCTACGTTACATAAGGATGACGGTGAGTGTTGAAACCTATGAGCATATCACAAAATTGTTTTTTTTTTTTTCTCAAAAAAAAAATACAAAATCTTTATTAGAAACAAGAGACTTTCGGAGGGCTTTCTACACTACGTTTACCGAGTCGTGGTCTCCACTCAAGAACACGTTTGCCCCATCGGCCGTCGGTTCTTCGCGAGATATGGCCGGCCCACTGCCACTTCAGCTTGCTAATTATTAGAGCTATGTCGATAACCTTGGTTGTACAGTTGTGGGAATAAATACTTAAAATAGTGGTTCAAAGCAAGTCGTTAGAACATTCTATTCTACAGTTTGTTGTACTATGCTGCCATGTCTATAATGCTGGTCATTTCACAAGACATCATCTAGTCCCAAAGAAAGCAGAGCTTCGGCTGTGACCTTTGTGGGAGCCAGATGATAGATAAAATATAAATACTTTTTTTGTAAAATGATACTTATTTTAAACAGTAAACACCCTGACTCGGAACAAATATTTGCATAACATGCATAGTATTGTTCCGCAGCGGGAAACGAACCCGCAACTTTCCGCGTCCGAGGATTTTCGTCACTCTGAGTGAGAGGTCGTATTATTTTAAGACTTGTGGGTAAGGCAATTCGTTTTGGTCCTCGTTACTTATAGTTTTTGAGCCATTTCATTTTAGCTTTCGATCCCAATGCCGATTAATAATAAATACAGGCAAGATAAACTTATAATCATTGCTGATTCCTTTCGATAAAAATCTATAAAAATAAAATAATTTGAAATAAGTTAACGTAGAGTCGCGTATGGCACCAAGTGTTTGAGAAACGTTGTAATATCATTAATTATAATTGTTATTCGCTCGTTTGACCTTCAGCCATCGCCGTCGACAGCACTTCCGTCCATCTGTAGACAAATCATACAAATATCAACTCCAATACTATATTTAGATATGTTAAGACTTTACCGAGGATTGTGTGTAATTGTACATATCGCCGCAGCGAACCTTCAGCCGAACAGATTTAAAAAGTTTATATGCAATCAATAGATTTCTTTCCGGCCCTGGTGGGGGCACAGAGAGGGGCCTCGAGGCTTGGCCTCATTACCCCGGCATCAACTCGAGGGGTGACGACCCCTCGGTCCTTGGGTTCTGTGGGAATCTTTTCTTTCCCTTATTCTCAATGTTTTTTTGGCATCATTCCGTTTATAATCTTTTTTTTAAATAAACCCAAGGACTCTATGGTGGTCCCGCGGAAGGGGTCGCCATGGGCGGTCGTCAGTTTATATGCGTTTCAAAATATTAATACAGTTTCACCATAGGGCCGCCTAAACAATTCATCCGAATTTTATGAATAAGGTGTCAATTTGATATTGTACGGGTGGCATAAATTAACGTATGCTAGACTCGAAAAGATAGAAACGATAGTTTTTTCGGGGTATAGAATTATTATCGATCGTATACGAGTGATCGCTCTGCGATAACCACCCATTCTGTATAGAAACATACCTGCTATAGGTGTATTGGCTGTCTGCCCTGAAGAAGTACACGTGATTCTTGAACTGAAGTTTGAACACGAAGTCTTTCTCGATCCCGTCTTCTGTTGATGGAAGACCTACGGAATATCTGTATAAAAAGGACTATGTTATTGATACCTGTAAATTTGAAATACCGTGGGTGCAATGCAATGGACACTACTTTTAATTTAAAAATTTACAGACATCAAAGCTGTACAGTTAATAAAAATAGGATTTACTAGTTGTTTTATTCCGGGCCTGGAACTACCTGTACGCAATTTCAGCCCGATCCGTTATGTAGTTTTTGCGTGAATAGTAACAAACATACATATTAACAAACTTTCGCGTTTAAAATATTAGTAGGATATATATAATATGTTTCGATAAGCGCTGGTTTCCTGACAGGGATTAGTTTCCGACACGTTTCCTTACAAAATACCTTGTCTATGTTTTTCATGTACTAATAAAGATCAGAAGAGATGTAAAGATGTCACGTACCCCAGCAGTGGTAGGGAGGCTAGCGGCGCCGCGTCGTGCCAGCTCTTGTAGAAGAAGAGAGTGAAGGCTGCGAACACGACCCACAGCTTCTGCCAGCCCGGGGACTTCTTGAACTTACGGAGCAGGTACCCGGATAGCTGCGTCTGGGGAACAACATAGTACATATTTATCTGTTGTTCAGGAGCCTATGGACTCGTATTGCCTGTTACACTCTCTATTATGTCAATAATTAATTATTTTTATTTTACTTTACTTTACTTATTTGGTACAAGGAAATATACATGTGCTTGACATGACACGTCATTTGACGACTGATGTGGCGCGGCGGGCGAAGGTCCTTCTGAGGTTGCGGGTTCGGTTCCCGCCTTAGGACAAATGTTTGTACGATCTGCAAATATTTTTCCCGGGTGTTTTGGGTATTTTCTATGTATACTAAAATATATATATATATATATCTATGTATTATATTGTATTAAGTATATCAGTCATCTAGTACATATAACATAAGCTCTGCTTAACTTGGGGCTCGATGATGCTGTGTGGCGAGCTTTGGGCTTATATCCGGTAGAAGATGTCTTTGGGCTAAAATGTTGTTGATAATGGAGATGAATGTATTAGTAATAGTAGTGTGTTACCCGCATAGCGAGGTGCAGATGGTCCCGCCCGAGCGACGTGGCGCGGTGCCAGCACACGTGCGCCAGGCTGCCCCCGCTCACGCTCGACAGATTCGCGTTCGGTGATTCTGTAATGTAATCATTATTGCTCTATGTTATTTATTTATTTTATACTTCTTGCCCGAAAACCATAACCCAGAACTTATTCTAGAAAATTTATACACAGGCGAACTTATCCCTAAAAATAGTTCCTTCCAGCAAACCTTATTGGGAGAGAGAACACTGAAACTGAGAGAGAACTGTCATAGCAAAAGAGTACACATTTTAGATCAATCAAACAAATTTATAAATAGCTAGATGCGCCCCACGGCTTCGCCTGCGTGGAAATGAAATAGAAAAGCGGCGTACACTCGTCCTTGTCTCGAAAAACCGAGCCTATTTTGCCTTAACGAGAGATTCTTTCGAGTGCGGTTTCTATGATTACCCCACATACTAACCTACATGAACCTCTCACCTGTCTCTTGGTCGTAGGGCGTGAGTTCAGTGTCGACCGCGAGCCCCGCGTCCCGCGCGTACTCTATCGTCTGCTCGAGCGCGTTGCACCAGCACGTCCACTCCTGGTCGTTGCTGGCGCTCAGCAGCACTTCCACCTCGGGACCTGGTCGATAGAACAATGCTAGATATAATACAGGATGTCCCAAAACAGGTACAATTTATCGAAAGTGATTTGAATTAAAATTACAAATCCTCATTTACTGATATATACATAAGTACGAACACGTATAGGTCAACAGCCTCGATTTTGCAGTAGGGCTTGATTCAAATGCCTGTGACGGAGATATATACATTCAAGCTAACCATGCTTTACAAGGGCGAGTTTACTTAACATTAGTCATTTTGGCTGAAATTCTCTATATACAAATGCCTGCTGTTATGGCGGAGGTATATACTCTCCATGCCAAGCTACAAAGGCGAGTTTACTTGACGAATAGCCTTATTGGCAACATAAGTCTTACCTTCAAGCGCAAACGTATGCGGCAGCTCCGAAGGCTTGAGTTCCAACGAGTGCAGAGGCAATGCGACGTGCGCCTTGAACTGAGAGCTGCCACACTTTGTCGTTATCACGAGCACGTCGCTGAACTGAAATAATTAAACGTTAGTGCATAAACAAGAACAAAGTATATAAAATATGACAATTAGCGGTCTCGTCCAGACAACCGTGGATGGATAGGATCGTTGGATGGAAAACTTTTTCACGTTGGGATCTGTGTACATTATTGTATAGCTCATACAAATTACAACATTCATTCGTGCTTGGTCGCCTTTTATCTGCGAGCAGTCATAGTGGGGCGGCCGGCGGTTGCTTCGTCGTGTGCGTGCGTGTGGTCGCGAGTAGCGCGGTGACTCACGCTCAAGTGTTAAAACCAGTTAATTATAGATAGATAGATAGATAACACTTTATTACACCACACAAAACAGAAAATAATACAGAGATAAAAACTTAGAATAAAGGTATAAAGGGCGGCCTTATCGCTGAGAGCGATCTCTTCCAGGCAACCTTGGGATGGACTGGACATGAACTAACAATATAGACGGTGGCACTTTAATAAATAATTGATAACAAATACACTAAATACCTACATAACAAACATTATAATAAACTTACATAGACATAAGATAAGGCTATCAATATTTTATATGGATAAATAATGCTGATGCAGCAGTTTTTTGAAAATAGGGAGTGATTTTTTGATTATATCATACTTCTTACGATAAGTATTATCTATAAGTGAATGAAGTGAACGAAATGAATGAAATTAATTTATATTTGTTATAAGACTTACTTGCCCAGCAGTGAGACGAATCAGGCTAATAAAAAAAAATACTTACACAAACTTAAACTAAGAGGAAACGTGTAAACGTGTAGCCCAGTAACAAAATGGCTTAGAAACAGATACTCACTAAGAAAAGCATTCGTTGTTGTAGGCCCCTCGTGGAATGCTTGTACAGACAGCCCATCCGGATGAACTCCCGCTCAGCGACTAGCAGTTTGTCGTAGCCCGCGATGTCGCGCTGTAGGTGACAGAGCGCGCAATGGTTCTCTATGTGTCTCAGTTGCTCTCTCGCTTGCTTCGCTATGCTCTGGGATAGTTCGAAAGCGGCTGATGCGGATCCGCCGATACCGTTTGAACATAA
This sequence comes from Eupithecia abbreviata, assembly GCA_943735965.1. Lineage (NCBI taxonomy): Eukaryota > Metazoa > Arthropoda > Insecta > Lepidoptera > Geometridae > Eupithecia > Eupithecia abbreviata. Next base: position 2,682,404 of record OX030976.1, read on the forward strand.
TTCTGAAATTAATGTTTTCTTGTTAGTACGTACCAACCCAGCTCAGAGATTTATTAAACTCTAAAATGAATAAGATTTTGCTTCGTGGCGTCGCTCACGTGGTACGCGGATAAAACTGTATGATATTCTTCCTGCTTAGCTACGCAGGAAGAATATGTGAGGAAACCAACTTAAACTTTAGGTTAGTTTAAGTAACAACAATACAAACTTCCTCTATCTGTTCCGTCGCCTCTCCTATAACCCTAAGGTTTGTTTTTTCTTATGTATCATTGTGTGTACAGTAAAGAATTAAAAGAACAATTACCAATTAAAGAAATCTAAACTTCACCTGACGTTTAGAAAACGATAATAACGTAATAAAAAAAAAAGTTATTGAAAACGTTGAGTATGAGCTATAATGATGATTGCCTTACCCGCAGCAAGCCTTTCCAAATGCAGTGTCCTATGCAGCGGCCTCAACAGCAAGCAAGCGAGCGGCAGCGGCGAGTTTGTGTCAAAGCTCGCGCACTGCTGCCGCACAATCGGGTTACTGCGCCGAACGCTTTCAACCAGACCGACTAAGGTGGCTGCGCGTTCGATATAGGTGGTATACGCTTCACATGTGGAAGTTAGGTAGTCGTGTAGTAGTTCTGCTATTTTCTTGTACTCTGGTTCCTCCGTGTCTGTGAACAAGGAATGTCAAAGTATAAATTGGCGCAGCCTGACGGATGGCGACTTTTTTCTACAGCTTTTCCGTGATTCGTAACTTGCTACGTTTTTTGTTTGAAAATGACTTCAAGTGCCTACCATCATAATATGCATCATACCATCATATTTCTTCCTGTCTCTATTTCTTGGCCATAACATTTCCGATGTCATTTCATTGTCAAAGGAGCTATTTAGTATTAGGAGTAGTGCACTATTTGCTATCTTATAATAACTTAGATATCATTAAATTGGCGCAGTCGGAAGGTCTACATACCATTAGTTCTAGAAGGTGAGGCGGCGGCTAAGGTGCGTTCGAGTCGCGCCAACAAAGCGCCGGCGGGTAAAGCCAGTGGCTCGAGCGCGAGGCACGCCCGTGCCAACGTGGTCACTACCTCCGCGCCCTCGCTTGTGAGCTCTGATATCCGCTGTGACCATGTCTGGGGAAATAAGATAGGAGTTATTATAGTTCACAATTGACACAGGCTTGTTTTTGTCACCAAAAGCCGCCACAGACAGAAACCGTGGCCGGGCCGAAGGCCAAGGCGTGCGGGTTGTATCATACGAATTTATGAGCACAGCGCCTCTACCCCCAGGTGGTGTATGTGTAGTCTTTCATATAAATTCTCATAATACAACTCGCAAGCCTTCGCCTCCAGCCCGGCCACGGCTTCTGTGTGTGGAGGCTTTTAAGCTCACAACAATATTAAACTCACGACAGTAACAAGCTTGAGGTCCCGTTTGTATAGTGCCAAGGAAAAGCAAAAAATATATATTAAAAAATTAAGATTGTCGCAGATGATAAGATTGACGCACCACTGCATTTTAAATCAACGGCATCAGATAACCGACAGCTCGCGGGCTACTCGCTTGAAGTTTGCGGTAAGCCATTTGATCACAATGTATCTGAAGATTACGTTACGAGGTAAAACTCATATTGAACGCTTATTTTTGTGCTGTGCAGTAGCGAGGTATGTAGATAAATATGGACCGTGACTCGAGAATTGTTAATTAATTACTTGATCAGATCAGTATGTAAACAGTAAACTCACGACAGTAACAAGCTCCAGGTCCCGTTTGTATGTGCGTTCAGTCATGAGCAGTTCCTTGGCCACGAAGTAGGTTATATCACAGTTGCGCCGCCGCGGTAGTTCACTCGTGCTTTCTTTTAGTGTGCCCAGTAGGCAGGAAGATATGCTGGAAAAATTATACATATTATATCACTACATAGTATAAAACAAAGTCGCTTCCTGCTGGTTGTCCCTATGTATGCTTAGATCTTTGAAACTACGCAACGGATTGTGATGCGGTTTTTTGTAATACTCGTAGATGGAGTGATTGAAGAGAAAGGTTTATAAACCATTTGACAAATAGCTTTACACGCAAGCCAAGGCGCGGGGCGCATCTAGTACTTACAAAACGAACTAAGAAGAAAATGAATTCTGCTGTGTTATGAATTTTTTGATGCCGTTTTTTTAAATAGATAGAGTGATTCAAGATGAAGGTTTATAAACCATGGACATCTAAACATGGAAATCTATGTGTCAAACATAGATTTCCTGCTGCGTTTTGAGTTTTTTAATACATAAAAAAACTCACAACCCCATAAATTATCAGAATAAAATACTATTTGTAAGCCTTGAGAAGTTTGTTTTTGTTGTCACTATAACCACTACTGCTCTAATTTAGCTTCAAACAAATGAAACAGAACGTACCTATTGTTGTTCCGCCTCGTCAAGGTATCGCCGGCGTCGCTCTCTCCGCCGCTCAGCACGTCCATGCTGTTCGTTGACTCGTGAATTATGTTCACTGTCAAACAAAACTCAATATTAGCTACTATTTAAATATACAAATTATCTACCAGTAGTCCAAATAATGTATTATGCGGACGGTGCGGAGCAATGTAATATGTTGTCATTACATATGGCTTAATAAGTACGTAATTATGCAGCTTTATGCATGCAGCCCCATGAATAACGCCTATCACAGATTTAAGATCTAACACACAAATAACAGTTATTGAATGCAGTTTCGTCCGCTAACAAGACATAGACTTAAGGAGATGTTTAATAACAACTAACCGACTAGCACAGCGGCATTTACATCGACTAGCGTCATGTAGAGGCTAGCGGATGATACTGAACTTAAGACCTGACTATGACAACTAACCGTTAATATTGCCATTAATAACGTCGCTGTGCGTCCGCTGCCTGCTATCTACAGCGTCGTGTCCGTTGGTGAGCGGCCGCGCGTACGGCGTTGATGCACATAGCGGCATTTCCGTCCGCTCGCTGGGCGACATGCAGAGACTAGCGGACGACACCGTGTTATCTTCCTCGGGAGAGGTTTCGTCTGTGTATGAAAAAATAAGGTTGAATTATGCGGTAAACATGAACATACTATAGATATAACATCCTAATGATGTAAAAAGGTAAAACTATACTGTTCCAATCTTAGGGGATAAGCGACGTGGGGAGTTTCTGATTATATGGGGGTCGAGTTGATGCAGATTGAAACTCCCGAACAACACTTCGTTCGATCCTCTATGAGTTTTGTATAAAGATGGACGTTGTCACAAAACGATAAGCAACTGGAATTGTGAATAAACTTGGAATAGGTGTGTATAGAAACTTACAAATGTATATTACATAGAAAGCATGCGCAGAAAAAATGGTTTACCGAATAAGAAGGCGTCTTGTGTGTAGTTTTCGAAACACAATCTTTGCCTTTCTATTCGGTAAACCAATTTTTGTAAACATGCAGTGCTGGTTTACAAAAATTCGCAAGATTTTTTTTTAATAATAAGCTAGTAAAAATATTTCTTAGATAAACAATGCAAAAACAAAAAAAATGCAAATCATCTGAAAAGAAATATTGAGTTAAAATAACTGAAAAAGAAACAAATTATAATTACACTACTGCTACAAAATACAAGACCGACCATGCAATTTCATAACATTTTGATAACTCACATAGTTTTTCCTGGCAGCTTATAAATAGTTAAAAAGGACAACTAAACATTAAAAAGTGAATAAAACTCTTTTTCGTTTAGTTTTATTTATTCATTGTTTAACTATCCCCGTAACGGGGTAGTGACGTGTATTGCGGGGCAAAGTACACTCACACTCACATATAAATTCAAAAAGGAAGAAACGTTTCAATATCCGAAACAATGTCAAAGACCTGCCAAGGACATCTAAATCCATCCATCTGATTGGTTACCTTAAAATGAATCACTTGTAAACCAATCACATAAATCGCTTTAGACTATTCCTTCAGCTGGTTCCATACGTGAAACTTAAACAGATAAGAATGAGATCAACATTAAATTACAGTCTATTCGGGTTGTACACTCTCAAAAGTCCAAGTACTTATTACTAAGACTCATTTGGCCGACCGATTATTGCACTAAGAGGGTAGCCGAGCCCTTACCGCTACATCTAATTTTCCTCGTGAGCGCCGCCACGCTTTAATTGAACACTATCCAGCATTGGATTTGGGGACTAACAATAAATAGAAGAGATCCCAACGCTGACAAAAAAACAAAAGAGAAAAAATCTCTGAACTAAAACTCGAGAAGAAACAAAAAAAGAAGAGATAAAATCTCAAACCCAACGGAAGTAATGCCGAAAAAGGATTACAGGGATCTAGAAACCACGTTATATCTATTTCCACATACATTTTTTTCTATCTACATCTTCGGGATAAATCCATACGAAATACGAGTTATATAAAGTAAAATACAATTATTTATCTAAGCCAACATACTACTTTAAACCGGGAAGAACAGTGTTGTTTTTAAATTGATTTCTTAAACACTACTGTTTTTTATAAATCGTGATTTTAAGCCAGAAAATTATCGATGCAACACATATTTCATTTAAGAATACCTAATAACAATATAGCAATAATGGAAAAATAACATAATCAGCATAACTATAGAATCATTTCGATGACTTCTTAAGGTTAGTGCTAAACATCCACACGACACAGATTCTCACAGTCCCAACTATTCACATACCTATTTGTCAAAATTCATTAAAAAATTTAATACAAACAATAAAAATAGTGTCGGAAAAAATTGAGCATATTTGGCACGATTGCAAGATCCCTCGTAGATATCATGTGAATGAAATGAATAACGTCAAAGTTCAAACAACAACAAATCTCAAACAAGATAACATTCAATGAACAAAGATCTTGGATCTCAACACATAAAATAAAGTCACAGCCTTTACAATAATACTATTATGTTGCATAATTTCGTCGATAATAATTCAATTGAGATCAACAAATTCAACTAGAAAAAATTGGCACTACGTACATAATCACCTTTATAGCTCTAGGGTCGCTAAACGATAATATTTGACAAGAACTAACTAATAGTCGGGGCAGTTCCACGTCTTATTAAAACTAGAATATCGTGAGAAAATGCCTGAAGATGCATTCGATACACATATAACTACCGCTAAGTCCTTAGTAAGCTAGGGGTATAAGTCCGCGTAAACACGATAGTCGAGGAGTTCGCGCTATCCGGGAATTGGCACTAGATATTAAATTCATTATTTGCTAAATATTGAAAGTGACAATGTAAATATTCAATATAATGAATACCCTAATACCAAATATCAATATAACAATAATTGCTTTAGTATGAATTCAAATTTAAAAAAAATGCTGACTAAAATTCAGCCTTCAGCATTCGCTCGTCGCATCATGAACACTCATCCAATAGGAGGGGGGTGATTACGAGAAAATAATGCAAGCTTGCTCACGTGAAATGAAATTCACGCACTTAATCAATCATTTGATTCGATTCAATTCGTGACAAGTGCGCCAATTCAAAGTGATTACTCCTCATCATCCGAGCAGAGCGGCGGAGGCAGAGTAGAAACGTCGAACTTCTGCTCAGGGCTGTCGCTAGAAGCCTGCGAGTCGACGTAGTGACTGGAGTAGAATCTCTCAACGTTGTTCAAACTGAAACGCTGGTCCATGTCGCGTGAGTATTGCGCCTCGTCTCTGGCTTCCATTTCGCGGTCGTACTGAGGGAAGCATTCCTGTGTTTGGAACATTACAACTTCTTCGTAATGTTCCGGATATGGGCTACCCCTGTACTCCTCATATTCATCCTTGTCAACTGGAATGTCGGTATCGGAGTAAGCCACAGACTCTCCGCGCTCGAACAAGTAGCTGCCAGATTTAGACATTTTTGGAGCTCGCTTAATGGTGTCAATCGGATAAGCGTAATCGTCTGAATCATCTCTGTCGCTTTGTTCCTCGTAGAACACTCTCGGTTGATGCTGTCCCGAAGACTCTCCCATTGATAAGTCTTCTGACTGGCGATATGGTGACGAAATAGACTTATTTCTTTTCAGCGATGATTGGCGACTGCTTTTGTTCGAATAAGAAGTCCGCGGGGGACTATCTTCCGGCACGTATTGTGGTTCCTGGGAATCCAGATACGGATGACGCAGCCTGCCTAATCTATCAAAGCGAGGGAATCCCATCTCGTCCTCATCGGCCGACGATCCAAAGCCTTGGAATTGTACTGGAGTTATGCTAATCGGAAATTGTTTTGCTTCATAGTTAACACTTTTGTATTTAGCATACTCGTCTTGGCCTTCGTCTTCGGAATAGCTGGCAGCCTCCGCCACATCACCTTTAGACACTTCAGAAGAGCCAGACTCTACTTCAGGCAGGTAACTGTCCGAGCATTCTGAGCTCTCCATACGACGAAGAGATTCATCAACAACCAAAAATTGCTCGCAGTGATGCTTGTCGCTTTCTGAAGAGCACTGACTCTTCGTTGAATCTTCTTCCAGAACGTCTTGTATCTTTTCTTGGCGTTTGCGTGCACTAGTCGCTTGTTTCTTACGCCTAAATGTTCTCATTCTCTCTCTAGGATCCCTGATAACGTCCAGAGAACTATCGGTGTCATTGCCACTCGGAGGACTTTTCATTGATATATTCCTCACTAATAGCGACTTCTTGACGGGCGCTTTCAATGGCTGAATTGGAGGAGATTCCGAACTTAAGCTACTAGAATAATAAGGAGAGCAACGAGATAGCGGGGTCTTTCCAGATCTTTCAGCTGACTTCTTCTCTTGTAGATCTCTATGCACCGATGGTACTTCAGGCACGGAGATAACCGGCAAATCAGATGAAGAGAGAAAATGTTCATGAAAAGACCAGCTTTTTGGTTTACAGCGATACTGTTGAGATGTTTTGTATTCTTTTATTTGATTTTTAGAGAGAGTCTTGTCATCGTAGCTTGCATGTTTAGATAATGGCTTGTAATCAGATTTTATGAACTGAGGTGGGCCAATGTCTTCTCTCATCATGTTGGAAAATTCTTGACTTTGATAACGCTCGCTGCGTTTTTCTTCTTGACTGTACAGCTGAGATGGCATATCGATATCTAGCTCAGGCTGAGGTTCGGCAAAATAAGGCTTGAAGCCACTATCTTCGCTCTGGCAACGAATAGTCTGTTTCAAATATCGGTTTGACTGTTCTTCGTAGCTCATGCTTTTCGGTGGGGCGTTGTGATAACGATCATGTCTCGAATCATGTCCGTGAAAACCCTTCAATCTTTGATCAAATCTCAGTACACCATTTGTGTGTTTCTGGAGACTACTCAAAGAACTAGAGCTTGACTTATCAGACTTGTCGCTGTAACTGATAGAGGACGATTTATCTGTCTTCCCGTAAGCTGAGAGTCTCAGCACATGCTCGGTGGGTTCTTGCATGTCAGGCATGGGTGAAGACGGTTTTGTCACGGTTACTTCTATATCGTATTTATCAAGGGCTTCCTCGCTGTCAGAATTAGGCTCTTGTGAAATAGTATCATCATGTTTGCCATTATCAGTCTGAAGATGATCTTCACGAGCTGTAGCTACGAGTGTGTGTGTGGTACTTGCCGACCAATCAGAAATTGACTGAGCAAGAGTCAATGTACTATCGCTTTTAGTGCCTGAGCTACTATCCATTCCTTTACGAGAAATAGTGGTTTCGGAGCTGCATAGTTTGTCGTATTTAATATTTTCAGAACTTTTGTCAAGGCTGCTACTTTTAGAACTCATTTCGGCTTGGGAGCTTATCTTGGGTGGCTTAGGTTCTGATTTCTTACTGGCATGGGATGCCGAATACGCCTTAGCCGACATATTTTCAGATTTTTCGCTTTTAGGTACCGAAACGGCAGATATACTCTCCGAAGCTGAAAGGTTTGCATACTGACGAACCGTGTTTGTTCCGGTTGACCACTCAGATATACTCAAACAAATAGATGTATCTTCAGAATGGGAGCTGTGAGTACATTTCTTGAGCGGTAATCCAATCTTGACCGTCCCATCTAAATCAGTCCCGAAAGAACTCGTTTCTTCCTCGGAATGGCTACTATGACTGCATCTTTTGCAAGTACCAACACTCCCGGTACTGAGTTTAGTCGCTGCACGAACTGTTTCATCAGCATTCGTTTGAGACAAAAGATCATCGACCGAGGTGTCCGAAGTATTCGAACCAAAGGAATATTTGGTCTGACTTGCTAATTGAGAAAATCCTTTATCAAAGTCGGGTGAAACAGATTTGCTGTCACCTCCAAACACATCATCAGTAAACAAATTATCATCTTCGAAATTGGGGCTAAGGTTAGCCGGAGACTTGGGCGACCTTTGTGGTTGGCTCATAATAACTTGTTCGTCTAAACTGCTTTTAGAAAATGATTTATGTTCTCCTCGTGTGCAACAGGCTCCTACGTCACCCATGAGACACGTTTTACTGAATGTCCCGCTGAGGCAAGATTTGTCATAGCTCGGTACAACACCTTTATTTAAACATGCCGATTCGTCATGCTTCTCTAACGGTTCTACCATATAACCAGATTTGTCGTATGGAATAACTTTATTACTTTTCTGAGGGCGATCATCACTTAGCTCCGATTTAGACTGCATGTCTCTTTCCAAATCATCGTCATTATTTAGGGTGTCACTATCTTCATCAGAACCTTGCAAAACCTGTTCTTTAGAGCTTTCCGATTGCAGAGTAACTTTCATTGCCTGTTCTGGTTCATTACTCATGTAGTAAATATGAACTTTCTCTATAATAGGAGTTTCAAGTAGACTAGAAGGTAGTGATGGCCATTGGTCGAAGTCACTTGATACGCGTCGGCTCGTAGCTTCAGAGTCTGGGTATTTGCCAACAGCTTGTGGTGGTAGCTCCGGTAATGGCCAATCTTCAGAATCCTGGCTTTCACTAGTCGAAGATTGTTTCGGCGGTGCTTTTAGTGGAGTGCGACGAGGACTTTCGTTTTTCTTATGATCGGCCAAATCATCGGTACTTTTTCCTGTTCTAGCTTCTTTGGTTGATCTTTCATACATTTCACTTATTTTTGCTTGATCAATAGGTATGTCAGGCATTTCAGCTGAGGTTCTTCTATCGGTGTCTGATATGTAAGCGACATTGGCGTTACTAGGAGGATCGGAACTCAGACTAGCTTGGTGATCGCTTGAATTCAGCGACTCTTCATTGATACTCTCGGAGCGAGAGATCGCCTTAGTAGAATCTTCATCTGCGCTTGTTTTCTCCGAAGCGGTGCTACGTTCGGATATTCGTGATAAAGTGCGTCCATAGTTTTGGCCGTATCCGATCACAACATCGGTTGGCGTAGATGAAGTAGAAGGATACAAAAAATTAACTGGGAAATCGTTAAGATCATCGGTGAAATCGGCTTCAGTAGAATCTTTTGACGAGTTAGTCGACAATGGTGGATTTTTTGAAAATGACTGATAATCTTCTTGAAGCATACGTTGACTATTTAATTCGAACACATCTTTATTGATACCTAAGCTCTCATAGCCTTCGTGGTCCTGCGGTATCCAAGCTTCTTCAATACTTGTACTGTTTTCGCTACCTGAAGCCCCAAAGAACGGACGCCAAGTCGGTTTGAGCTCCTCACCTCGGCGATAAGCCTCGCCAAGTGACCCTGAAGTTGATTCCGTAGTTTCAAACGATCCCCTGGATTCTACACTTAAAGATCCTTTAGAATCCATACTGGATTTGGACGAGCTCTTTTGCTCATCGAGACGACATTTCCTTCTGGAAGATGAATCATCGACACTGAGGGATCCTTTAGAGGGCGTCGTGGTAGTTGTAGTATCCATGCTGGATTTAGAAGAACTTCTACGATCATCGTCTCTCAAGGTTCTCTTTCTACCTCTGAGCTCTCTTTCAAATGAAGAAGTTATAACATTGCCGTCATCATCAAAATCAATGGTAGTATTTTGATCTTCTTGTGATATTGTTATAGCAATTTTAGTTTTCTTGACGGTTTTTTGAAGTTCCAAGGCCGCATCCGACGTTTTAGATGCTGAGTGACTTGATTCCGATTCTTCAAATTTGGCAACCTTGTCAATGCCAGTTTTTCTTTGAGTAGGCCGAGATAGTTGTTCTACGGTTCTATCGATACTTTCAGAGCTGGAGTCAGAGTCGGTGGGGGCTTTTTGTGAATCTACCTGGCCTTGTTTTTCTAATGTTGGTGTTGGAGATTTCCGGGTGCCATATTTTGACGGACTGCGAGGACTTTCAATGCGAGACATCTCAGGCACTGGAGAGGGCGATTTCGAATTTGATTTGGAACTCGAACCAGTGTGCTGTGATAGCAAATGCTCTTCACCGTACTCCATAGCTTGTTTTAATTCTTCTAAACATTCTCTGTCTTTCTTATTTAATTTTTCAATATCCTGCGAAATGCCCAGTGGCCTGGCGATTGAGCAACTCACACTGGATTCGTCATCAATAGAGCTGCCTTTAATGTGGCTTGACGGGCTCACGTCTTTTTCGATACTTGTCCAAGACGTTGACTCTGAGCTCCGGGAACGCTCAGCGCTCAGCTTCAAAAGCTCGCTTCGTCTAGACTTAGCTGTCAACAAAGCTTTGTGTTCAGGTCTTGGCTCCGTCGGAGATTTATCACTGCCAGAGCTTCCTGTGTGTTCCCCTGACTCAGACTTATTAGATTTTGAAGTACTCGAGTCAATGAATGGTATATTTTCTATAGTAGGGCTGTTTTCTTGCGGTGGAGTGACAATAATTTTGTTTTTGTTTTTCCATTTCAGTGATAAGTCTACGTTTCTCGGATCTTTGGATTGTGTTAGGTCGATTTCAGTATCAGTAACAATTTGTGAAATAGTTTCATGTTTTAGGAATTCAACGAGACTCGCAGAAGATTCATCGAAAGTTCCTTGTGGATCTAAAGTTCTCCGTCCTTTAGCCGTTGTATGACTGAGATCTGACATCTGCAGTTCTGTTTCAACTGTGTCTTCATAGTCTGAAACCCACGATCCAGTATCAGTACTTTTGCCGCGTTGAAGTTGCAACTTCCTTGACTCTGGGTCTGAGGAACTATCGGCGTCAATGTATTGTAGAGATACACCTAACAGCTGTCCATCATCTGAAACCTTTATATCGCTGACATCTGTTAAGGACTCATCTTCGCTAGTAAGGCGAGTAACTTCAGGTTTATTTTCTCTAGAAACCAATTCGTGGATATCTTGACTGCTTCTACTTTCTTGAAGTTCCTTTTGTTTGTTATATATGTCCATCTTGCGACGTTCAATAATGACAGTCTGTGTATCGTTTTCGATGACAGTATGCTGAGAACTGGTCATCCATTCTATAGACGAGTCATCCTCTTTCTCTCTATAACTGTTCGATGGGGAAACTTCTTTTTTGTCATGGATTTCCGGTTCTTCTTTGACACTAGGAACACTGGGCATAGTGGGGTGAACTTCCACTTTGACAACTTCTTGTTTGAAGTGTTTATCTTTAGGTTCAGGAGGTAGGTCGATCGGTAGGGAAACCACATAGTTTCTATCCAAACTCTTAGACTTTATTTTAGCTTCAAGTTGGTTATCAACCTTGCGATCCAAACTCTTTGACTTGGCACCCGGGCAAATTTTCTGATAAACTACTTTTCCTTCAATTTGCTGTTTGATCTCTTGCTTCTTTGACAAGGTCTTTGGTGATTTTTGTAACGCACCAAGATCGTCGAATTTGTCTTCCATAGATTGACTTTTGTCGTCCATACTTTTATTCATTTTATTACTAGATTTAGATGATTTTTGATCTTCAAAACTCCTGCTTACTTTTCCACCTATTTTATTGTCCAGCTTTTTAGGCGACTTCGCAATGAAAACATGATCCTCAGCTTTACTGGTTATTTTGGTTTCGATTATTATTTTGTCCCCTTCAGTCTTCACCATTATCTTATCCTCGGGTTGAGGGAATGGTGGCATAGTGTCTTTGACAGGGCTGATAAGTGTTTTGGTTTGTTTCAAAGCAGCTTCGAATAACATCTGCTGTTTTTCTTTGCGTTTAGCGATTTCTGTGTCACTTTCTTCCTGAGATTTTGTTCGTTCCTTGCTATTTCCGCGTTTCATGTCCATTTTCTCAAGAGATTTAGATTTTTCCTTCATCATCTTTTTATCTTTCTGTTCCAGTTCTTGGCTTTTGGCTCGAGCCAATTCGAGCGGTGGCACAGTTAAGAAGTCCGGCCTATCCTTCAGAGACGACGGCAGAGACTTTTGAGTTTGCAACGCTTTTATTTTCGGAGCGTTCGTATCAAGCGATCCCATTTTATTTAGCTTATTCGCAAGCAACTTGTTTTTCTCATCTGGTTTGGGCTTCAAGGTTAGTTTCTTTTTGTCTTTGCGCTTGATTCTTTCGATATCAGGCACTATTTGGTCTTCACTCAGATCCGAGAGCTTTCTAATGCTTCCTCTCGGTGAATTTAGTGATGAAGTCGGTGATCTTGACGGGGATTTAGAAATAGGTGACCGTGATAGCGGCGACCGGTTGAGTGGAGATCGAGAAGGCGATTTCCCCTGAGATATCAGTTTACTCAAGTCGTAGGTACGCTTGAAAGATCTCGGACGTCGGTGTTCAACCAAGTCAGCCAAAAGCGCTAACTCCTCATTATCAATGACCACAGACTTTGTTTCTGCAGGGGGTTCGTTTTCCTCTACCTCCTCGATTTTGTCGATGACATCTTTCTTATGTGGTGCCTTCGCTTTTTCTTCTATAATAGCCTTTTCTTCTAGTACATCTCCCTCCTCGTTATCTCCAAGTGTATCGTCTTTAGATGAAAATGCATTCATAGGCGGGAGTCGGTGTAGTTGAATCACTGGTGTATCTAAGCTTTTAGCTCTACGGCTGGATGTTGGTGAATCAGTGGCTTTCTGGCGTTGCAGGGAAAATACGGAGCCTTCCGAAAGGTTCAATCTTCCTTGAGCGAAAATTATCGGCGTCCCTCCTTGTTTACGCAGCATAGGAGAGATAAGCTCATCACGCAAGCTCTTTTTAATGTTTAGTGTAGTCATGTCTTTTTTATCTTCTTTGGTAACATCGCTTTTCTCTTCAGATGGGGCGCGTAAGCCAGTCACTTTAGCAATTTCCATGTCAGCAAAATGTTCGTCTTCAGATTTGAAGAATTCGACTGACTCTAGTATCGGCGAGGGCAAATTCTCATTGTATTCCCATGTAGAGCTTTCTTTGCTAGTTTGCTTGACCTGTTGTTGCTGCATATCTTTTTCAGCCATTTTGATAGCAATCTCATCTTCTGAGCTCGGAATGGAAATAGATCGTTCTGAGATACGTCGCAACTCAGTAGCATTGCCCGTTATGCCTTCAAGTACTTGCGGATTATACTTAGCTTCGAGTTCAGCTAACTTGCGGCACTGAGGCGGAGATCCTTCGATCTCCGTAGAGCTCATAGTCTGACCACGATGCCAAGCGCCAGAAGTTATTTTATCATACTCAAGCTGCAATATCGGCTCTAGTTCTTTACGTGACTGTGGAGGAGAGAACTCCAATTTTGGAGCTGCTTCAGTTGTACCAAATACGTCATCGGAGTCTACACTTTCGTCATCTGAAGAGAATGATGTGATTCGAATTTTGTTGCTGCTCTTAGTTTTGATTTTTCCACCGGTACCTTTTTTGCCGGTGCCACGGATTTTATTACCTCTTTTGCCAGCAGGAAGCTTTTCTGATTTCGATTTGATGTCAGCACGAAGTTTTTCGGCTGCTGTCATGGGTTTTGCTGCTTCCTTTATGGGCGGTTGTTGCACATTCCGACCGTTAATTGCGAATTTGATGTCGTGAGGATACTGAGGTTCCTGCATCATGCTGTCGGTTTTTGAGCTAGTAGCAGAATCACTTTCGATTTGAGACAGTTTAGAATTCAAGGTTTCAAGCAAATGGGGGTCTAAGTTCTTAGTGATGTCACGTTTCGGGCTAGGCAGATGTTGCATCTGACCAGTCTTGTCGACCTCCAGAGTGACAGGGTCAACTTTAGACAAATCAATATTTTGCGTAAACAGAAAGTCGCGGTTCTCAACTTCGAGAAATTTCGTAGAACTATGGTCAAGTTGAACACTATTTCGCGGTGATTTAGGAGACTTAGGGGATTTCGGCGACTTAGGAGATTTGGGTGATTTTGGAGATTTAGGAGACTTGGGCGATTTAGGCGAGCGAGGGGATTTCGGATGGTCATGATATTTACACCTAGGATGAGCGTTCACAATATGACGGCCATTCTGAGGCGGGAGCATTATGATATCCGGGGGCTGCCTATGCTCGTTCATAGGCGACGGGGCAGTTCCGTTCATAACGTGTCTTTTGTGAAGCACATACGGAATATCGTACCCGTCGTCGATTACCTTCTTGTTATCCTTGAAGCCGGCCTTGAAAGCGTCGAACTCTTTAAAATAGTTCTTCGGCAGATCAAAGGGGGAGCGAACATGCTCGTTGTGTCGGGAGGGTAATTCAAAGTGGGAGCGCTTGGTAGCGATCGGAGGCGCGCTCGGGATCTGTCGGAATATGTAGTCCTCGTCGCTGGACTCGGCCGGTGTCAAATCTATGGATTTCTGGTGCATAAGCACGTGGCGGCGCGAGTTAACGCTGCTGAAGCGAGGCCTGTTCGCCAGGCTGTTGGGGTCGCTTTTAGTGCGCTCCACGGTCGGGTGGATATACGGCACAGCCGGCGTGTCGGCGAGGCGGCTGCTCGAGCTCGTCTCCAGTATCAGCTTCGGGTTGTACTCGTCGAAGTGAGTCTTAGCCATGAGCTCCTCCTTGAGGCTGTCCTTCCTGACCATGTGCGTGTGTAGTTTCCCGCGCATGGACTTGTCGAAGTCCGACTGTAAGAGAGCGGCGCCGCCCGTCTGCAGCGCGATCTTGTTTTTGGCGTACTCGATGCTGTCCATAGCGGGCAGAACACGCACGGCCACGTCCGATTCGTTGGACGACTCTTTTATGAGGTGAGAGGGCGCGGCCTCCCGGCTCGTGGAACGAGTGAGAGACTCGATCTTCTCCTTGTCGAAACTGAAGACGGTGTCGGAGGAGCGGCGTCGCTGGAAGGTATGCACCTTGGCGAGGCGCGTGTCGGGGTCGCGCGGCGGGGGCTCCTCCTCGTCCGGCGTGTCGGTGTCGACGTGCGGCCCCACGTGCGGTAGGCTGGCCGCCCCCGCGCCAGCACCCGCGTGCAGCGCCGCCTCGCCGCGCCGCGACTCGCTTGGGAACGTCGAGTAGGGCGTCGGCAGGCGGAAATACGTCGGAGAACAGGGCAGGCGCGCGAGCAGCTCCTCGTGCGAGCGGTCGATGGGCACGCGCTCCTCGTAGTCGGGCGGCTCCAGGGAGAGAAAGGCGCCGTGCGGGTCGAAGTAGTCCTCGGGGCTTGAGGGCCCGGAGCCGGGGCCGAAGCCCGGCGCGTACGGGTCGCCCGCCGGGTAGGGCTCGCCCGGGGAGTACTGCTCGGCGGCTGCGTACGGGTCGTCCGCGTACGGCTCCGCAGCGGTGTACGGATCGTCCGCGTAGGCCTCTGCAGGAGCGTAGGGGTCGCGGCCCGCGTACGGGTCGTAGGGCGCGCGCCGGCACTCGTAGTACTCGGACTTGGAGTCCTCCTGGCTGGAGGTGCGCGATCCGCTGCGGTCGGAGCTCTTGCTCTTGAGCGTATCGCGCGACTTCTTGCTGTCCGTGTGGTAGACGGAGTCGCGCGACTTCTTGCTCGACTCGCCGCTGCTCTTGGATATTTTCTCGTCGTAGATCTCGGAACGGCTCTCTTGGCTGGAGCGCGAGCCGAGCGCGCGCCGGATCTCGCGATAGAAGGCTCCGTCCGAGCGCACGGAGAGCTTCTCGCGCGGCAGCACGCGCGGGTCGTCGGCGAGGAAGGGGTCGAGCGGCACGTCGTCGTCGGAGCGCGCCGGGCACGCCTCCTCGTCGCTCGGCTCGTTGCCAGAGTCGAGCGAGCAGGAGCGCGTGCGCGCGAGCCCCCAGGCGGGGGGGAGGGGCGGCTCCTCGTCGTCGGAGCGCTCGATCACCTCGTAGCTGTCGTGCGAGACGTCGTCCTGCGAGGCGGTGCGCGGGTAGGGCGGCGGACGCAGGGCAGGCTCGCCGTCCGCGCCGGGGAAGCTGGCCGAGTAGGCACGCCCGAGCAGCGCGCGCCGCACGTCCGCAGGAAGCCGGTCCGCGAGCGCGAGCCGCAGTGCGCGCGCGTCCGCGTACAGCGTCACGGGAGAGTCGAGCCGGCGCCGCTCGCCGCCGTCCGAGTCGAAGCTGTGGTGTGTGAGGTCGCGCGCGGAGGCGGCGCGGCGCGCGGGGTGAACGGGCGGGGCCTCCTCCGGTGGGGGGGAGGCGGGCTCCACGAGGAGCGAGCCGCCGGAGCGGGAGGAGCGGGAGGAGGGACAGGCGGAGTAGGTGTTGGACATGGATAGTTCGTAGTCGAGTCGCTCGCGGGAGGAGCGGAAGGAGCGGCTGCTCTTTGCGAGCACGAGGTCTGGGTAGACGCTAGAGGGCACGGCGTGCGCACACTGACCTGTGCGGGCACGCGGCGGGGACGTGGGCGCGCCCGCGCCCGCAGCGCCGCGCGAGCTCGCCCGGCTCCATGTAGTCTCCGGAGAATCCTGCACAGTCAAACAGACAGCTTCCATCAATGCCCCACTACATTATCACTTCACATAATTCATTTATTGATGTTATAATATTTAGAACGCAACTATAAATAGAATACTATACTTTGATAACGACCAGAACACCCGGAACAAATATCTGCAGATCGTGCATACAATTGTCCCGAGGCAGGAATCAAACGCAACCTCCTACATCGCAGGCGGACTTTGCCCACCTCGCCAAAGAGGTCGTCAATAAGCAGTGTAATTATTGAGGTTAGAGACTCACCAATGGTATCATCGTCCGATGAGGCGGAGGTGAATCCCGCGTAGGATAATGATTGACCTCGGCATGCGTCACCACCTCGTCCACCTGAAACCATCGCTATGTTCAACTACCCTCTTCACGTCGCACAGTTTCGTTAAGGTTATCCACAACATTAAGGGGGTCGTGTTACGTGCTCGAAAGGTGCAGTTAAACATACTATGTGAACAATATTAATGATTTAGATTAGATCTTCGATCAACATAACCACGGATTCATGCAAATATTCGAAAATCCCCGACGAAATGTTATACATTGACTCATCACATAACCTGCAGCAATTTTCTTCAAACATAGCTAAAAAACACTCATCAAGTTTTCTCTCAAACAAAAAACTAAATATTCTTAAACTGACGCGATCTGAACACATAATCTGATGAATACTGGTTCACAGTAGATTAATTATAATTATTAAAATGAAATCCAAATAGGTTAATCTGTTTGGGAGTTCTGGTTTGGCTCACAGACATACTTATGCCAAACTTATAACTCCCATCTTTTTAAATCGAGGGTTCAAAATCATACATACATCAAACATATAACGCCTCTTTTTTAGGTCGGGAGTAAAATCTCTTCAAATAAAATAGGATACGTTAGAATTTCGAATGTTTTCAATCGAAGATCTTCCTTGTAACTGAATTTGACAGTTTGTAAACAAAATGTAAACACTGCAGCTAAACACGTCAAGCAAAATGAAATAGGACTCTAATAAAATGACACACAAATATGTTTGGTATTAAGAAAGACAATGATAAACCTTGGACCATGCTTTCGTTAAAGGAAGATACCTAATTTGGTTTTCAGTATTAAAATGACGATAAAATCTGTAGTTAGGTCTTAGTTAGTCGATAAGTTGCATAATAGGTAACCAAATTAGGCAATGAATATAAGAATATTAAAGACAGAGATGAGAAAATGTTAGATAGAACAGGACAACTTTGTAATGGCCCTTACTAGTATTTGATCGCAGTATAGTTTTGAGAGCTGAAAGAAACAGAAATTGTTGAATGTTTGTTGATTCTACATCAAATATACTTTAAAGCCAAATATATATACCTATGTAGATTGTAGATACTTGGCTGATATGTGATTCGTTTGTTCTATTCTAATTGACTTAAAGTGGGCAAATTCAGTTTGCCTTAGCAATAATATAATGAACATATTTTAACAAAAAGGATGCGATGGCATTATTAAGAGTTAACTTGCAACTGTACATAGATGCGTTGTGCTTAAGTGTCAAACTATTCTTAAGGCGGGCTTAGACCGAACGAACAAAAAACTAAAGCTAGAACAAGAATGTTATATTAATGTTCTATCTTCTTTTAATCTCAACGAACCGAGATAGACCAACGAAACAATCATATGTCTCTGTTTACACAATAAGTATTTACAAAGTGCAGATAGAATGAGCATTTTCACGTTTGGTCTAACTAAACCAAGCTTTTACAAACCCGACACAACATTGTTCGAGCGAGACTAACGGTATTTTTACATTGCAAAAAGTTTTACCTCACGTTCAAGTGCAACGAGCGAAGCGAGCGTCTCTCTGACTCTCTACTATTGATTCAGTCTACTCGATTTTTATTAACAAAACACGCAAAATTCTCCTCAGGGAGGAAAACTGGACTGTAGGTCCACTGCTAGATTTATAGATCTTTTTTACCATTACATCTTGTCCCTATGACCCTTGCACACTGACCTTGTCCCTCGTGGTGGCATAGGCGGTAGCTGCGAGCGGCGGGCGAGTCCCCACCCGCGCGGGCAGGGACCCCCCCTGCTGCGCCACCGTGCGCGCCTCGGCTGCTGAGTATCCCTTCATCATCAGAGAAGCCTCCAGGTAGTGAGGTTGCTTGTCCCACTCCAGGGAAATCGCTGCATATACAAACAAATTATTTAAGAATACAGATAATAGGGATGATGACTGTAACTAAAAATCACCAAAATTGTGTATTTGCCTAATAATACTATACCTGAGCCATACATTACAAGTTTACAACTAAACCTAAAGAATTTTTGATTTGGATCGTGTTTAATTATTGGTTTGATAAAAAAAAACTACAAAATACAGCAATCCGCCATGACACGTTTTGAACACCAATCAGAGCATTACACAACTGTGACGTCATGCGTCATGCCCTCACAATAGAGGTATCTAACAAAAACAGAAATCAAATCAGTTTTGTAAACTGGGTCACTTTGACGCTAAACAGCAGACCACAGTAGGTAGGTCTGATTCTAAATCAACTAAGAAAATTTGAATCAAATGATAAATATTATTTACAATTGATCTAACTGCAGACTGCAGCAAACAATAGTACTAGTGAGTAGGTAGAGGTAGCTCAACTGATCCATAGCAATACCATTCGGAAGCGTCCCCAAGACGCTGGCTGCATGACCCTCCCGGAAGTGGTGGTACGGAGTAAAATTATGGTGGCGAACCACTGTGATTTGCCGATGCATAGTACAGAAGAAAGAGTTGGTTTGTTGGTGATTTTAATATGAAGTATACAAATCGGTTATATACAAAATCGGAATTATTGATTCCTTTTCGTGCAAAACCAACCCCCGATTAGGCCCCTCCGACTCGGAAAATGGAAGTCAAAGCACCAACGAACCAACCCTTTATTATATTATGATATACGTATAGGGTTGGTTAGCACCAACGAACCAACTTATAACTTACATATATTTAACTTTCATCTTTTTTTAAAATAACTATTCCGTGATCGTGGCGCATGAAACTGTGCCTATATCCCGTTATAAGTGATTTTTGATATAGGGTTGGTTCGATGGTGTTTATTGATTCGAGGTAAAGGAGGAGGAGGTTGTAAGGTACGTACCGTCAGAGCCCGGCGGCAGCGGCAGCAGCGGATGCGCGGACAGGCTCTGGTTGAGCGGCGCCGCCACGCTGGTGGTGGAGCGCGACGCGCGGAACGACCCGGACCTGCGACATCGGACAGAGGATGGTAACGGACTACAAACACACCGGACCACACCTAACGCCTATGGACTGTACACATTCTGTATATACGCCTATGGATTTTGCATCCCTAGTATACACGCATATTATGGACTGTGCACTCCTAGTTAACACGCCTATGGACTATGCACTCCTAGTTAACACGCCTATAGACTGTGCACTCCTTAGTATAGACGCCTATAAACTGCGCAAACTCTGTATACACATCTATCACACATAAATTACGTATTTTCTAAGTGGTATATCTATTTTATTGGAAATAAAGAATTTCTGTATCTTGATTCTCTTTGGTTTAGTTCCTTATTTTTTAATTCTTCCACTAATGGACAAAAAAAATCTGTGTAGAGAATCAATTTACGCATTATTTTATATTTTTAAGTATCGATATTTAAGTTTTTTTTAAAGTATCGGGTATTTATCGAGTTTATTTACCTTTCTTCCCGAAGTTTCAACAGGTTTACACTCAGTGGTGGTCATTGGAGAACTGATTTTATATTTGATAATAATTTGGTTTAAAATTTGACCTGTCTAGAGCGTAAGCCTAACGAAGTAAAAGTTATTTAATTTCGATTTTTTGTACCCTATATACACACTAAACACCTATGCACGCAAGTTAATGGCTTTGAGTTGTGTGAATCGATTGGTTTTGCCTTGGTTTGTTTTATTTACAGAAAATACTTTTCAGTCCAAAGTGGCCAAGGTCCATTTCAAACTATTTCAAGAATCACCTTCGTTGAGTAAGTCAATCGATTACCCGTATTAATTATGTTCCATAATAAAAGAGAAATCTTAACGTCTTATTCGTTTTCAATCACACATTTAATATTTAATTTGTATTTGCTAACTGAGTTATGCATTGTACGGTTCTTTGTTCTCAATATCCGTATTATTTTGTGCAAGTTAACGCTTTATGTTCTTTCCTCCTCGTGCCTTTAAAATGTTGTTCTAGGTCGTTTATTGTGTGCTCGCCATTCCCTTATCGGAATGTCCAACATGTCAAAGCGTTTGTTCGTTAACAGAATTGATCATAAACTGTATTTGAGAGCTCGTTAATAAACGATTCGCCTATGTCATAACAACTCAGCGTTCGTTACAAGTAGGCCGCTAGCTTTTGGTTCCGCAACAGTGGGCCTTATTTGATGTGGGCCTGCGATCCGAACTAAACTAAGAACAATCTAGAAAAGAAACCTCTACAATGGGTGGAGTGCAGGGTGCACTTTGTGCAGGGTGAAAAGAACGCAGCATATACCTGAACCCTGTGGGAACCTAGCCATAATCAACTCAATTCAAAGTGATTTATTTCCTTTACAATAGAATTTAGACTTTTCTATATTTCAGAAACTTGAAATTACTTAAGTTATTCGAACAAGAAATGAAAAAGCAGCTTTCTGATTTTATTCAGGGATCGTAGAAAAACAAATAGCATTTCTAACGCTAACGCCAAAAATAATGAAGTAGTTTTTGTGTTTAAAAACAAATATAATAATAACAAGAAATATCGGAGCGCAGACCCACAACTTGTAGAGAAATGCCTATAATTCGTCCGACAACACCATCCTCCGACCGATAGCCACGAAACGATTGCAACGTACTATTTATATCTTGGAAGAAGCGAAAGATCAACTCTTACAGCGCATGCTCGATTGCTAATCACCATCGATACAAAAACTATCCAAGCCTTTCTCGTTCTAACGAAATTCATCTTTATATTAATCGTTTTTAGGGACTGTTTTACCATGCAAAACCTCTTTATATCGCACATTTGTATGACGTGTTCTCACACAAACGTCCACAAGACAAAACCAAAAGCTAGTTTTCCCAGCCCATGCCATCGACTCACCTTCTCTTATCAAATTTACGTATTTAATTATCCCTTGTTAGATACGAGTACCTATTTACCCTATATTTCGAGTAAACGATAACTAGATTAACATCTATAAGCAGTTTCTACGACTAAAGTTAATTACATAAAAGCATTTCTATATTGCGGCTGAAGCTTTCATTTAAACGATATATTTTTCATGCAATTTGACAGAAAATGAAGGAGGATCATCCTTCGTTTAATGCCGAGCTAAACCTATCTAGTTTTAAGTTGGCTAAGCTTAGCGAGTTAGTGAGATTGTTACCTTTGGAATGTTTGTCGTCTCACGTAGTTGTCGCGAACGAACTCGACGATTTGCTTCTGCGTTTTGCCGCTATACCTGTTGAAGCATAAGATGTCTATTAAATTTACCGTCATACCAACAAATATGCCAAGAAACCAGACTGACATTGCAGGTACACTTGTGATGTCTTCACAGCTTTTATCATAGGTATAGTGAACAAATGTTTAAAATAAGCACTTAGACAAGTCATATACACAAATTAAAAATAATAATAATAATAATAATGCTGGACAATTCACACAGCATTATCTAGCCCCATGGTAAGCAGAGCTTGTGTTATGGGTACTAGCATAGATGAAGGAAACATAAGATAGCCAAAGCCCATTCAAAGTTGCGTTCCTCCGAAATTCTGGATAATACTAGATGGCGTTGATCCTTATCCCGAAAATCGTTATATTCCACGATTAAACTCGGTAAATGAATAGGAGTCATTTGATAATCGTAATAATTCTTTTATAGTTTTTTTTAAATAAGTTTTTGATACTTACCGGTTGATATATTCAAATTTTGTTTTATTAATAGATAATCATCCTGGTAGACTAGTCTCTAAAGAATAGTGATAGATGGCGTGGCATAATGTACAAGATAAAGCGTCGTTTAATAGGTAGATGGCGTGCAAATGAAAAGTTTGTATGATAACATTAATTTTATGATTAGCTATTTGAAGTGTGTATGAAAACAATAACATATACAAAAACAGGCCCTTTCTGTCCAATTAGATACCCTAAGCATACCTATCTATTATGCCGCAGGTTTTCTCGTTTTATTTAGTATAGGTATTTGCTTTAGCTTATTTGCAAGAGGGCGCTGCGCTCGCACGGTCAACGTACACCCTATGAATAAAATTGATTTAAAATTGAAATCCGGGTAAAACAGTGATTAAACCAGTGAAAATTAAAGTAAAACGTACTAAGCATATGGGATAACATTATCTCAACGAAACATTACAAATTAGAGAAAACAGCGATTACAAAACAAGGACGATCTGTGAACAACAATAAACAGTGCAAATCAAGTGAATAAGACGATAAACACCATAAACGTAAATTACTTATGCATGTGAAGATCGAGAACAAGCATAAAATAACAGAACATTACGAAAATACACTGAAAACATCATACAAAGTTATTAAAATCAGTGATTATTTGTCTACCGAGTTTGTCACATTTTTACCAACTTGACGGATCTTTTGAGCATCGTTAGAATATTGAAATCATCCTTCTATTTCGGCTGCAGAATTATCGGCTCCATGGCTCAGTTGTTTAACACACTGGAATGTACCAACGAAAAAGACTGGAAACTGCTGGTTCGAACCTCCACTTCACATGCTTTTTGCATAAATATCTTTTTGTTATTAATTTTTTTTAAGGAATATATATATTTTATAAAATAATTCGGTATTTTTGACATAACGACGCAGAACCGCTTCAAAACTAATAATTGCTAGAAATTTTATTAATTAAGGCTAATGTCCTGATGGAATGTTTGATTAGTGAATTATAACTTAATAATTACGTAGATTTTCATGGTGTTGTGAACCAAATTCAAAACAATTCGGGTGGTCGTATAATTTTTTGAACATCGTTAGAATATTGAAATGATCCTTCTATTTCGGCTGCAGAATTATCGGCTCCATGGCTCAGTTGTTTAACACATTGGAATGTACCAACAAAAAAGACTTACTGCTGGTTCGAACCTCCACGTCACATGCTTTTTGCATAAATACCTTTTTGTTATTAAAATTTTTGAAGGAATATGATACCTTTAAAATTTTATGATATAAATATATATATTTTATAAAATAATTCGGTATTTTTGACATGACGACGCAGAACCGCTTAAAAACTAATAATTGCTAGAAATTTGATTCATTAAGGCTAAATGTCCTGATGGAATGTTTGATAATTCCGTAGATTTTTATGGTGTTGTAAACCAAATTCAAAACAATTGAAAACATACTCTTGGATTTAAACAATTAATCAAGCTTATTGTTTGACATTGATTTTCTTATTTGTAAATAGTTATTAATTTATAAGGTTAATTTAGAATACCAAGGAGATAAGATTTTAAGTGTTTTCAATGCTTTGTAAAATTAAAAGACTAATTGTTGTTTGAACTTCGCGCTACGTAGTGGAGGTGACGTATGTTCAAGCAACAACTATTAACGATTAAACTAATTTGTAAACTTGAATAATCGATGAGAAATAAGCTTATAAATGACTTTAATATTTACTACATCAAAATTGATTTTAAATGTTTTCTCAAACATTCTCTCGTCGTCAAAAACCACGTGTGCGAACCACGTGGTTTTTGATATAAAACCGCATTGTGCGGCGGGCGAAGCCCATTACTTTTTACATGAGTGATCCTAGAGTGAGTGAGGCCTTGCTGGCACCAGCTCTGCTGGTGGTAGTTCGGCCGACGTCATACATTCAAAAAATCCTATCAGGCAGGGTACTTCGACAGACATCTTCATAAGTCATGTTCTAAAAAATGTCCATCTAATCGACCAAGAAACGTGCTTAATCAAGTATTGAAAATTGTTTCGAGCTTTATGCATAATGTGTGTGCTGTAGGAAAAACATGAATAAAATTTATTAATTAAAGTTCAAACGTTATTCGTAAAAAAAAATTATATATTAACCCAAAATTAAGGGGATTTTTATTGTATGTCAATCAATACTGATGCGAGGTAGGTACGTGAGAGAACGTAAATAATATTTTTACTCAAACCAGTGCAGAACACAGCAGAACGGCAACGTCGCGCGTCGCCGGGTCGCGTCGTCGTCGTTCAGCCGGGAAAAAATGCTATCTGGCAACGTATCAATCATGTAGCAATCGACATTAGCACCATCTATAAAATTGAGTTAGATGGAAGTATATCATTGACATAACCTCTTGAAAAGCTGCAAATACCATCTAATAGGTGGCGCTGTTGCGGTAAAATAAACGGGCAGATTGATTAATTTTAACGAATTGCTACACCTAGTGCCATCTCGCGCCCTACCAGATAACTAGTAATCGATTCTCGGTCGGATGAATGGACTTTGGAAGTCTATTTATTTTATTCGTCCATGGTACTAGATAACTGATATACATAATACAATACATTACATAGATAGATATTTTTTATTATATATATAGAAAACGACCAGAACACTCGGAACAAATACCTGCAGATCGTACATACAATTGTTCCGAGGCGGGAATCGAACCCGCAACCTCCTGCGTCGCAGGCGGACCTTCGCCCACCGCGCCACATCGGTCGTCATTGTGTATATGACTTGTCTAAGTGCTTATTTTGTAAGCCTAAAGAAATAAATGATATTGACTTTGACTTTTGAACTAGCCAGAACCCACTGAAAATTATAGTACTTGTAGATCAACGACACAAAGATCAAAACAAGTTCACTATCTAAAAAAACTTTTAAAAAATATTTTATAAACTTTTTGCTGTAATGTACTCAATCTTTCAAAGGAATCATATGTCAATAAATTACAGCCATATTTGTTGATGACTTTACCCATTCAAATATAGCTTAGATGTTAAGTTCGACTGATCAACACACAGTGAACTCTGTAGAGTGTTTTTCACGAAAGAAGTCCCGCGGCAATAAGTGGAACTAATTTTTATCAACGCTAAATTCACACAGTCATTTCGTCGCACTGCCTACAGCGATGTTTCTAGGGTGTTTTTATTTAGATTTTTCTATTTTTTTTTTTATCTCATTGCGTGCACATATGCCTGATTTCACCTGTACGTGCTCTAACGAAGACCAGAGCTGGCTAAGTCTCTCACGGAGCATAGCCAGCATTATGCTGAGTTAGAGCCTTTTTATAACAACTCTTTTCATGTGCCTATTCTATAAGTGTGTCTTTTGTTAATTTGTATTGTTATAAATAAATGTCTTTCTTTTTTTTATATTCTAAAAAGCACTCTTTAGAGTGCTTTTTACAGTAGATCGAACTTTCAAAACTCTGTTCAAAAGGTTTCAATTCAAGTAGGTAAGCAAGGTTTAAAGTCCTCACCTAAAGGACGATCCTCTGGTGATGACTCGTGCCTTGTGCCTCGCCGGCCGCGGCACGCTGGTGCAGCGGAAGAACCCGTGGTTCTCCACACACTTCTTCCAGAAGTTCTTGCATTCGTTGCGCCCTTCGAAGAAGAACTCCACTACGTCTCGGTAGTAACCCTGTGACAGAATAGAGTTAGGTATTTTACAAAATACAGGGTATTGTCAAGTACATAATTGAAAACTTTACAAAATTTGAGTCTTTACACGCAATATCACGATTTTTTGCTAAATAACCCCATAAAATTTCAAAGCAATAAATTGTGCCTCCAATCCTTTTGACTGCCGGCCGCTGACATTTCGGTGTGAATTGAGACTTAAGGTTTAATAAGTCGCTTATCTTCCTATACAAACGTGAAAAGGCAACTACTACACTGTTTGATGTTGACCATTTAAAACTAATAGGATAACAAGGATAATATAAATTCATCTCTTCATTATCTATGTTTGTAGATCCATCATTAAAAAAGTACACATTTGAAAAATAGATTCTAAACTTTCAGATTTCAACAATGATTTTAACCCAACTTTGGGCGAAAATAAATGATATACGAAGAAAAAAAACTAAAATAAAGCCAGTTCCGACATACTCGTAGTTTAGTTATTATAAAGTTGAAATATATTTATCTTGAAAATATACACTCAATAGTTTTTCTATAATAACTCTTGTTCTAAAGGTCTCACATTTTTTTACGTGGTATGAATCATTTTGTATTTCATCCTAGCGCGCACTTTCGCTCATTCTTCATCCTCATCCTGAAAATCCCATATTTGGTCTCAGGCCTCTAACCATTGTCAGGTGAAAAACCCACGATTTCGCGCCACCGACTTGTTTACCCTTAAGAGAGGTTTATAAATAAGTTGGTACATCTACAACTATTATTCAATAGTAAAATTCTGGCTTATTTGCTTATTGTGCAATGTCACTATAAATTCAATGCACTGTTTGACATTTTATAATTTAACTTTGAATCAATTTATTATGAATATGACAAACTAATTTTTACTTTAATCAAGCCGTTATTGATCGTTTCATAAGAATTAAGAACGTGACATGTAACATATAAACGTTATCAATAAAATAACTGAAACTGAAACTAACTTTACTTACATAGCCCTCCGGATGCAGCTTGATAAGAAACTTCTTCCTCTTGAAAGATATCTTCCTTATCTTTGCCCAGCTGAAGGTGTTTATCTTGGTGTAGTTCTGGAACACCACGATGCCCATGTGTGCGACGGCCAGGTTTAGCGAGACGCCTTCGTGATCTTTCGCTGGGTGCATTTTCACTCCTGTAAGAAGTATGGCAGGATAATTGGGAATTTGCGAGAAAACGAGAGGTGAAATTTGGTTGGTAGTGGGAAATTATGAATAAGATTGAAGTGAACAAAAAATCAAAGTAATCCCTTTTTTTAATAACCCTAACAGTTATTGGTATTTGAGGATAGAAACAAAACCCATCTAGTGTAGTGTAGCGAGAGTCGTGCTCCGAGGGTTTCGGATTTTAATCTCATTGCACAATAATATTATAAATGCGAAAGTTTGTACAATTAGAGGGAGGGATGTTTGTTACTCCTTTACGCCAAAACTAAAGAACGGATCAAGCTGAATTTTTTGCATAGATGTGGCCCTAAGCCGAGAATCAAAGAAAGGGTTCTTTTTATCCCATAAAACAGTTCCCATAGGATAGAAATAACCTTTAAACGTTTCCATAGAAACAACGCGTGCGAAGAATCAAGAATCAGTTGCTCAATAAAATTTAATTTCTATCAAACTGAAACAAGTCCATCCAACCAATCAAAGCCCTATAAGCATTAACACTACAATAAACTAGCAACAACCACTTACCATACAACTCGCATCTCCGCGCCGTCTCCAATAAATTCAGATCAGCTTCGGCGGGGCTTTGACCTCTGCAACAGAACGATTACTTGGCTCGTCATTGTGATTCTACGAGTGCAATTGCCAGGGTGGTTTTACTATTTTCACGATGCCGTAAATACATTTTTGGACATATGTAGTAGGTCTCAGGGTAGATATATGTATTTAAAAAACACATTAAAGTTTAAAATGTAAGGGATAAACTTCTTCTTGAAAGGGTTCTTCACACAATCATGTGTTTGGACGGACGGACAACGGACAGTTCTGTCGAAAGTTTTTTTACAATTAACAGCTACCTTCTTCTACCTTTAAATAAACATCTATGTTTCTTTAAATAATACGACGACTCTACTTCGAAAAAGCACGTCCATTAATCAAGTTTTTTTATCTCAAAATAAGGAAACCTTTATTCATCCTAAAATAGGGCGATGGTCTTTCAAATACCTGTTAGCATTATAAGAAAAAATCACAGCAAATTTTAGTTAAGTGTTATACTACCATTATTGTATTTTAGTTATCATTTCTAAAATAACGGCTACAAGATGCACACCGTACACACTCTCCCGTAGCAAATTCCATCTTCATTTCGTATTCCAGACACCTTCCGACATACTCTACATCTAACACACATCTAGACACGTGATGAAAATACTCACATATGTTTTTTATGGTTTTCCATGATCCTTCGTTCTGATTCCATATCCTGTCCGGGAAAGAACTTGTACCCACTGAGGTAGGAGTGATCTGGATAGTCCTCCGGGACGAAATCTCCGCATTCCGCTGTAAGGCAGAAAATATGCTTGCTAATTATTAACTACTGACATTCTCTGACGAAAGGCAAAATTACTGAGGCGAATATGTATTTACATAAATCAAATTCTGAGACTAAAAAACCGACTAGAATTCCTTTATATTTTCAATATTTTTTTTTAAGTTTTGCGGGATCCTCAATAAAATTTATATGGGTCTACACCCCGGGATCATTTTCTATCAAAATGGGCCCAATTGACAAAGATCGGTGTCATAAAGATATAATTATTTTAATAATATTATTTTTCTTTAGATTTTATTGGATACTATAACTTCATGTCTACCAGATAAGACAAGTAATGTTCCGGTACTTGCCCTCCAGGTAAAGTTCGTTTTACCACGCTGTAAAACCGAACATAGAAATTCAAAGTTGGTTGTAATGCCACGGTAAAGTACGAGGTACAGTACAAATAAAAAAAAAACAAGCATCTATCTCGTTAACCAAAACAAAGGGTTGCGGAAAGACAAACAAAATCATCGAGATATCCTGATAATAAGGATTCAATTTCCGAGTCAAAACCAATGTTTGCATGCTCCGATAGATTTTCCTGATTGGGTGTTGTACTTATACCGGAGGTTACAGGTCTTGTATGAAGGATTATGTACGTGATGTTGAACGAAAATAGACGGTGTAACGACAACTTAAAGGTACATTTGAAATATTTTCTCTTTTGCGTCGCTTTTAATAAGTTAGACGTAGTACTTTACGACTTCTAAAGGTCGAAAGTTTGAGACCAAGACTGGTTTCGAAATGCTTGTAAAAGGGTACCTGTCGTTTAATTATAT
The DNA here is from genome assembly GCA_943735965.1 of Eupithecia abbreviata. Classification (NCBI taxonomy): domain Eukaryota; kingdom Metazoa; phylum Arthropoda; class Insecta; order Lepidoptera; family Geometridae; genus Eupithecia; species Eupithecia abbreviata. Next base: position 2,712,033 of record OX030976.1, read on the forward strand.
TTAGGGCGAGAATACGTTCGAGAATATCTCAACGGGTGGAAAAGATACTGGAATCGCATTGTATGACATTTTTATTTATTCTAGTCAAAACAAAGCCTTGTCTAGACTCTTGCTGAAAACTAAAAAAAATGAAAGGACTAAAAATTATGCCATCCTTTTTATTTCGATCGTTATGAAAGGGAAGGCACCATTTCTAGTTCTGTTTTACTTTAGATTAGTTGTGGCGCAATTTGAATTAACACCACAATCGTCTATAGTCGAAAGATAAGCCCTACCTTGTACGATGTAGCTGGCCATAAGCGCAGCAGTGTTCTCGTTGCACTGTATGCATCCGTTCATAAGGTCCCTTTTCACTTGCAAACAGAACAGGTACCGGGTGAACTCTTCTTCCAGCCGAGCTGGATCTGGTGTGTAGAACTTGACGCAGAACCGAAGAGTCGGCTCCAGCATGGAAAGGCCGAGTTGTCGGCACATCGGCTTTTCTATGTCGAGCCAGTACTGCGAAGAAATACGAAAATTAAAGGCGCTTTGGAAACGAATATTGTTACTGGTAGAATCTCAAACAAAGCATGGTAAATATCCCATCTAAATGCTTTCATTTCATCTTTCACTTTCGATTTCATCAGAAAATTTTACAGGGAAATTTTCTTGAGTGTTTTGATAAAATTAATAGATGATAAAAACCGCAGCATCTTTGCAGCAACATATGTATGTAGTTAAAAATAAATCATTTTGCTTATGTTTTTGGAACACGATAATTTTATTGCCCTTGAAATATGTAACTAGCAACGCTACGCTAATTCATACTTATAGGGCGGTGTGAACCTTTTGGTGAGCAATTAGGTAGCATAGAAATAATCAAGATTTATAAAAACGATAATTAGCAGGATTATTGAATTTTTATGTTAAATACCTATAGTTTACATACCTAAGCAGTTTTAGCATCAACGCCCTTGAAAGGTTTTTGTCCAAATTATCATCATCATCATCATCATCAGCCTATAGCAGTCCACTGCTGGACATAGGCCTCCCCCAATGAGCGCCATAGCGCCCTGTCTTCAGCTTCCGCATCCAGCATCTACCTGCAGTCTTTCGTAGGTCGTCATCCCACCTGGTCGGAGGGCGTCCTACACTACGTTTACCGAGTCGTGGTCTCCACTCAAGAACACGTTTGCCCCATCGGCCGTCGGTTCTTCGCGAGATATGGCCGGCCCACTGCCACTTCAGCTTGCTAATTCTTTGAGCTATGTCGATAACCTTGGTTCTCTGTCGGATGTATTCGTTACGAATCCTATCCTTCAGAGAAACTCCGAGCATAGCTCTTTCCATAGCTCGCTGAGCGACTTTGAACTGGTGGACCAGCCCTATCGTGAGTGTCCACGTCTCAGCTCTGTAGGTCATAACGGGTAGGACGCACTGATTGAAAACTTTCGTTTTCAAGCATTGCGGTATGGATGACGTGAAGACTTGACGTAGTTTCCCAAATGCTGCCCAGCCCAGCTGGATCCTCCTTTTGGCCTCCTTCTCGAAACTGTTTTTACCCAACTGCAGAATCTGCCCAAGGTAAGTGTACTCGGAAACAGTTTCGAGAAGGTGACCATGTACGACCACCGGCCTTGGATCAATGTGACCATTGATCATGACTTTGGTTTTATCCAAATTCATGCCAAGACCGATACATCGGGAGGCTGAAGCTAGGCCGTCCAGCATCTGGTTCAGTTTCTCAAGCGACTCCGCCATTAAGACTATGTCTAAATTATAATAGAGACAAATTAATTTTCGAAGTTGAAGGAATATTTACGCATTCGATGCCATTTTAGTCCCTAGACAAAATCGCTGTCTAGGTGAGTTCATGCTAAGCCTGCGGGACATACAGCGATATACCCCGTTGAAATTCTAAGCTAGAACAATTGGATTAGCAGACAGACAAAGCGCGGTGCATTTGCATCATCCAATTATGAGTGTACGTCCCCGTATGGTTTCCTGAGTGGCACTTGTACTCCGTAATGAGTTGTGCATCGGCTGAACCATGTAAGATTATGTTCAGTCAACGCCTAAAAGAGTGGAACAGGTGAAGACTCCAAAACCCCGTGTAAACACAATTTACTATACAGAAACCGCTAAACCACACCACTCTTAAAACAGCTAAGCCTGAAAGACAAAAGAGAGCGCTGAAAAAACTCAATGCGAATAAAAAACAATAAGTCCCGTATAAAAACCAGATAAAAAAGGAGCATCTGAATGAAATTGAGCGTACTCTCGACTCGACCATTCAGTCATTACATCACGCATTGAGATAAGATGCGCATTCATACTCATCGAAAGTTCAGCTATTTCTGCTGTCTTAGGTTCAGCAGTTAAAAGAAAGGTGTAGTTTAGCGGTTTTGGAGTCATCATTATGCTCTGCTATATCTCTTAAAGGCGGTGACTGTAGCTACTTTGAAGCCTCACAAATAATTAAGCCTCTCATAATATGATTTCAAGACACAGTACTTGTAATTCCGAAGTTGTCTCAAAGCTTTTACTCGAGAGGGTGACATGAACCAGAGTGTGTCTCGCGTGTGACACTTTCGCCCGTATTATGAAAGCTTGCACATAGAACTACGCTTGAGTAACGTTTATGCCATAGAAAAGCGTCTCCGACGCGTCAACTCAAGCATGGATCGATGACTAAGGAAGCTTTCATAAGGAAAGACTAATATTTTAGCCCCGCTTGGTTCCCATAAAAGTGTACAACGTCATAACTCATCTGCGGCCCAAATCCGTCCACATTTTACGTTTCATCGCTATCTCTGACACGCTGGCATGTCCCGTCAGCATACAATTTATCTCACCAATATTTCCCTGTTACGCAACCAGGCGAGTTTTCTCATGTCATCCAAATTACAAAGTCGGGAAAGTTAGTAGGATATTCTTAGAAATGGCTGATAAGCCATTAGTAGGTGGTATTCATCAGTTATGATTACAGGCGCATCCATCAAAAAGCTCCAAATTTTTATAATACATCAAGGCTAGGGAAAGTTACTACAAGTTTCAATCATCTAAAGCTGAAACACGTGGTCGTACTACCCTTCAAATGACTTTGAAGATTCAAATCGTTGTCGTGGGTCATACCTTCGTTCCGTTGTTGTCAAGGTATTCGAGGCCAAAGTAATCCGCCTCTAACAGATGCAGTTGCCGACACACCTGGTCAAACAGCACGCGACCCACGGCTTTTGACTGCAACAATACAAACATTGACATAAAATAAACAGCATAAGAAATGTACAGGAACAAATATGTAGAGATAAAACATACGCCAGCCACACGTTTTAGGTAAGAATATGATTAAAATGTCCATAGTTATTTCACTTACACTGTGCATTATTTAACATAAAAGTATATTATTATCATGTGCAATATGACTCTCATGTGCAAGAAACTTACAAAACCCAAGACTAGTATCAAATTACAAGTGAAGAAAACTAGTAAGTTCTATATTGAATTTCCTATTGCTGCAAACTTGCACAGTTTGCCAACAAACGCTTTCGAATTTACAGCTATAATCGTGAGCATATTTTCCGGAACATACTATTTCTGAAAGTTTATATTGCAACTGGGGAGAAAAGTTAAGGGTTTTTAGCAGAGCCCTGAGCTATTTCAACGCGTGAGTGTCCCTAAAGGATCAGACGTACTGAGTCTGAATTTAAATGGAAGTGCCAGTATATTATAGTAAGGGTTGGACAGGAACACCTTTTAACAAGCTTTGAATAACTTTCCGAGACTCGACGACCTTTTAGGGGTGGTTTAAGTTAGATCATAAATTATCAAGGCACCCGGCTTGCACAAACATTTTCCTGTAAAATAATATGGTTCATGTTGATCGTGAAACCCAATTTCTAAGATCTATCAAACAACATCTATGCAATAAAGAATTGAAATATGAAACTTATTTAGGATTGTTACATTACAAAAACAACAGACAGTAGCGATGTGTAATAAACACGCTACACTCTTTTTGAAATTTATAATGTAACCCTTCTCGCAATAAGTTTATAAACAAATAACTAAAACTCCGGTTCACTGTAGGTAAGTCCGTCTGTAAAGAGATTTTATCGTCCAGTAAACGCGCTGAACTCTCTAAGGTTTTACGTAATAGCTCCTTACTTTACCCTTTCTTTTAATTAAAAACATTTCCCTTTTAGGAATTTTATGAATGTACAGGAGTAATTCTGAAAACAAGTCTCACTGCGCTTAAATGGAATTCATACAGAGTGGGAGCTCGTTTGAGAAGCACGAGCTTATATTGAGCTTCAGTTGATTGTCAGTCAACGCCTTATTTCACCGGTATCAGCATGGATATTTTAATGTATTCGATTCTTTTCCGAATCCGTTAGTAAAAAGCGTTCTTCGTCAAAAGTTTTCGATATCGATTCCGAAGGCCTTTTCGACGAATTAAAATGCCCCTACACTACAGGTAATGTATAACTATATAATACCCCATTCTGCTAGATTTATTTAGAATCTTCATTTTGACAATGCCCCTTTACAGCAGCACGTAGTAATTAATTTATTCTTCTAATTATTACCGCAGATATACAAGTAGGTATAATATTTTTTTTGCGTTGCCTCAATTATTTATTTTGTCTTAATATATATCTTTGATTTAGAAATAGGATACCATCTTCAGAAACTACAGTTCGATCAAACCACGTTTTAGAGAAAACTTATCAGTTTTTTGCGGAAGAACTAAAGCAGCTTTGCTATGAGCGATATCTAACTTTACTTAAATTAAATCTTCACAACTTTGCTGATCCACCTGCCCTACTGATCCTGGCCATCAGATATCGATTATACATTAACCGAGAACTAAATATAAAAGTAAAATACGCACGGCTCATTTAACATGATAGGTGAACCCCTAGGTATGGGCAGACAAAGCGTCGGCATAGACCCATGTACACACCGACGCGCATGAATGAACGCTTGATTAAAGCTGATTGATATAGATGTCCTATCGCTTGTGGCTAGCCGTAGATCCGACAGCAAACAACTGTGCCTGGCTTATCTTATCACAGAGACATAGGATTCAAAATCACTTGGCAGACCTTTTGGCATCAATCGGAAATCTGGTATCAACTTTGATTGGCCTTGCATATCAAATAAATAATAATGCTGGTCAAATCACACAGCATTTCCTCAAGATTTATTGAATGCCTGAAAAGAAACAAGAAAGAGCAAACAAGGCTGCAAAAGTAAATAAGTTACACTACAAAGTCTATTCTCTGCCTCAGATCAAAGACCGACGTCAAGCAGTCCGTCAAGGCAGTTTATCTGGTCTCACGCTAAGCGCCCATTCCGGCGGTAAGCTGCCACCAACCCTCATAAAGTATGCGCTAATCTGTGCCAGACCTCGCTTGTCCTACCGAGACGAGACGAGATGCCCAGTGATGCTCAGTTCCATTCTAATCGATACTTACGACGAATGCATTGTATATTTATTCTGCAAGGTAGTGTAGGTGATTCGATTGCAATGATGCAGTTATGATTCAGGATAATTTGCAGATGAATGGGTTTATTTATATTACTTTGACATTGATATTGATGACAGCAGGTAGAAGCAAATCGTGGGACAAGGACGTTTTGAGTGATGAAAACGCACGGTATGAGTTTTCTACAAGTGACTAATCTGCGAAAATCCACACTAGCGCAGCGGCTAAGAAAATACAGATCTTTGTGACTCAGCAGAGCTGTAATATTTTTCGAACGAAACGCATGTGCGGCGCAACACAACCGCTGTGTAGAGCGGCAGCACGAATTTTTTCGGTAAAAAAAATGATCGCGGTCGTCGAAAAAAAACCGCAGTCAAAGTGTTAATAAGATCTGTCAAAATAATGATTTGTATAAGGATATGCACAATTAGGTACCTTTGATTGTTTGTTTGTGATTTTTGAGTTTGTTCTACTCACAAGTAGTTTAGGACGAAGAACAAGGAACATCTCAATACACTATTCAAAAAATATGTTTATTGAAATCGTCTAAATGTGTGTGTGACGAGGTCCTAAACATGATAAATCGACAGCCATCAATCTTTGACGCCCTCGCACGATTCATGCAAAAAAGAGATGTGGCAAATCTTACTTATTTTTGAGTAATGTTATTTCCGTACAAGTAACTTAAGGAAACATAAATTTTAACAAACATCGACAAAGTATTCCACAACACAGCTCTAGCTAACACGGAGGGCTTCTAAATATATTCCAAAGGTAGTACAACTCAAAGACGTAGCCCATTGCAAGTAGAGTTTGTACGAAAGCAAAGCATAAAACTTTTAGTCATAAACATGAGCTCTGTATAAAATTCCCCACATCCCTACTTCGAGGGGGCTTATAAATATAATTCAAGGCAAATTGGATTGCCACCGTGCAGAAAAGGATTATTGTATACGTGAAATGGGTTTCAATGCTACAGTCGCGCCATATGATATAAACAGTTCAGTACTACATGACGGCAAAGAGAGTACCTAGGAGTCTCAAGATAACTCTTTAGCGACCAGAGTACGAGATCCTACTTATATGTATATACTAATGCGAACGTTTGTGAAGATGTGATTTTGCGTACCGAACGAATCGGGCAAAACTTTTGTTTCAGTACTTCTAGATCCTTTATAACTCGAAATGCGTGCAAAGTCGCGGACAGAATCTTCTCACACAATTAGGATTATAAACGGCTCAACGGATTTAAATAAATTTTGGTATAAAGTACTAAGTATTACAGTTACTAAGACTACTAACTTAAAAGTGCAGTTTCATTTGCCAGCTTACTAGCTCGAGGCAACATCGCATAGTGTTTTTAGGGTTCTTTAACGCAAAAGGAAAATAGATCTTGATCACCTTGTTGTCCGTTTGTCAACCCCCTTTTCTCAGGAACGCGTGGAGGTATCGAGTTGAACATCAAATACTGAAGTCCATAACCTCTTGCCGCCGATATAAATCAACTTCTAAGTCAACGCAATTAAAAATTACAGCTATTTGTCAAATATTCTCTTTACTAGGGAATCACATGCACACAAAACTTATAGGGTACATCCCTTTGACCTAGAATCAGGAAATTTGGCAAGAAGCAAGGTCTTATAGCACAAGGAAAGGGAAATATCCAAAAACAGTTAAGTTTTGTTTATCCACAAAAAAAAATATTCTCGCAAGGGATCAAACCTATACTACTACGCCTGTTGTTGTTGCCCAGTTGTTCCATTACAAAGGACAAAAGCAGATTAACATAACCCTAAATGATGTAATTTGGAAAGAGTAGGGACACTTTTATATGAAGCAACCACAGTGTAACTTAAACCACACGTCTGACGGCCTATATGTATAAGAGCTTTATTGAAAGAACCGATAGGCTTGTCCCGTTATTGGAAGGCTTAGACGAAAAAATATAACACGTATTTTTCTGAGATTGGAAGCTTCTGGGAAGAAGTTGCCTTCAAATTGTCACTGGCAAGACGAGGATTATTGAAATCTGTATAATCTCGCTTAACAAAGTTCATAAATCCTTAATCCAGAACAAATCAAAACTGACGAAGTCTATAAATAAGATTTAAGAGTTATGGGTAAGACAGATTCAAATTAACATAATGAACCCTGATTTAACAATTAAAAACTGATTTTGATGAAATCAAAATTAAATCATAATTATAGACACAAAAGCTCTATTCCCTTGTCCTGAATAAAGCAAACAGATGATTTTATAAATTAATTTGCAAGTTTTAAATTATAATCCTCTGAAATTCCTAAATATAAATGATGTCAATTGCAGGTGAGAAGCACTTGCATCTCAACATACAGGGTGCGCATAAATTTCACGATTCAGAAGATTTTTCCAACCGTAATTGAATTTGCAGCACATTTTACTGAGAGCTTTTGAACAAAGCACTCTACGAAATTATGTTGGAAAAGTTATCTAAATGCAATTTAAAATACTAACTTTACGTTTTCATAATTAAAAACGAATTGGCTCTCTCACTCCTATAAACATACAATATAATACGAAAGTTTATTTGTGACATTTACAAATACGATTGTCAATCATTAATTCAGTTATTATTCAATTCGTAGCCAAATCGACTTATTTTTAGTATCTCTGAGCTCATCAACCTTAACGAGCGCGACTAGGATTAATATGTGGGTTGAAGTTTTGGACCGGTTAATCAACTAGGTAACTTTTTGTCGAAGAACTCAAGAACTTAATTATATTTCAAACAAATTTAATTGCACAATTCCATCCCATATTCTGGAGCAAAGCCAAAGAAAAACGTGCTAGAGCTGGATACAGCTATTTGTTCATTTAGCTACTTAAACTTTACAGCCCCTAAAAGCTACGCGTTTTTACGCGATTAATAGATTACGTTACACATTTTCATTGTGTAACGTAATCTTTTAAATATTTTTTCACTATCACGCTTCAACACAATACTACTATGAGAAATCGCTGTCCATAAAACACAATAATTTTAACCCAGCAGATGCCCTACTCTTAAGTAAACAATTAGGGCAACCGTTTTATTTTTGCTTCAGTTTATTTATGGTTACGGCACGGGAGGTTCTACCTTGACGTCACAACTTTTACAGTTCAGGCGTGCCTTTGGAAACCAGCCTTTACAACGCTGTACTTAAAGGTTAACAAGAAAATATAGGTTGAAACAGGGCTGTGAAGAAGGAAAATCTTCGCCTTATTATTCGTAGGTCGGCAGCCATGGCGAATTGATAAATTTCAACAATTTGTTACACAGTAATTTATTCTACCGATACGGCCTTTTGAGCATTGAGCGTCTTAATAAACTCAAGCTGGCGTTGGGTGTTATCAAAGAAATTCTGCGAAACGTTATAATTATCACGAAATCTCAAAGAAAAAATCCAAGGTGAATAACTTTTGACCAGATTTACGCCGCTATCTGTTTAGTCCAAATACATTCTAAAGATAAAACTGATACGCTGACAAAGAGTTCAACAAACTGAGAGCGTGCGCTGTGAACTCTTAGGGGTCCTTAAGAACTGAAGAGAATGGCAGTTTACGTTCGAGTAGATTGGCTGAGCCATGTCCATTTGTTTTAATTCAGACTACATTCAGGCAAACACTACAAGCAACGTTTATTAGATTGCTCGTATACCTAGGCATATAAAAAGACTCTTGTACCTAGAAAGATGCCCTGCACACATTAACCGTTTAACTTTGACCCTTCAGTTCACCCAATAGGTATATTTGGTTTAGATTATGCATTTTCACTTGAAATTAACCTTTACTTAAGTCTAGCTATTCAGTGAACTGAGACAATTACATTAAGCCGTTTAAAAAAGTATTTTAAGAAAGGTGCTGAAGTAATTGCACTGAAATTTGAATAACTTGCGCATATTCGTTTTGCAACACCTCGCTTATTTTTCGAAGCACGACGAACTGAATAAATTTGAAGAACACTTGAGTCTCTAAAAAGACAACAGAATTTTTCCAAATGAAATTATAGAAACGTTCCTATAGAAACGGAACAGAAATAGCACAAGTTTATGCTCCTATTGTCGTAATCACCGAGCGAGCATACACATGATCTTTGCACATGGCCTTCTCAGTCGCATGTCGCATCAAAGTTCGTTTAAAGTTATATGCAAACTAATTAAACTAACTGGCGTATAATAAAGTCGGTTAAACACCTAGAGCGTACTGCGCGCCTTGGGAGCCTAGCACTAATTGGCGTAAACTCGCCAGAACCTAGTAATTGCTGGGAGTTCATTTCATTGCTATATTTGCAATAACTGTCCTTTAGAATTAGGGTCAACTTGAATATATTGAAACTGTGAAAAAAGTATTCGTGAACTTGTTTAGACTGCTAAAATTAGGAATAACATCGACTCGTTGCCGGGCTGGTAACATTCTAGATAACTGTAAGATACTCGTAGATTGATATTGAGCAGTTATTGTAAATCAATCTAAATAACTGTAACTTTTGATAGGACACATGCGATGAACACATAATTATATCGCGAAAAGTTATAGCGATAATCTTCCAAAGTCATATTGAAATGAAGTAATAATAATAAAGAGATGTTTTATCGCCCTCCCAAGACTTCGAAGCTATAAGGTTTCTACGAGATTGTGATATTATAACAGCTTCCTTGTTAGGACTGGAGAATAATGTCATCGATCGTCTTGCGACAAAGGGTGGAGAAGCGGCCAGAGTATGCTATCATAGTTTCAGGTTTCATTATTATTATGTACATTCTGTCTGTATGTAAGACACGAGAGCCATCCCTTAGTTAGAGATATAACATTGTATGAGGAGGATCTAACCCAATTCACGCTTGCTTATGTTACATTTAGTTTATCAAAATATCCCATCCCATTACGACAACAGGATTCCCCACACAATAAAAATCGCAATAACGGTGCGCAGCATTATTCACCTTCCAGAAAGTAGAGCAGAACTCGACAAAAGATGTAATAAATCATCCGTATAACCATGGAATACGGCATCCCTCCGGTCGTTGACCAAAGTTCTGAAGAACAATGGAATCACTGGAACGAGGAAAACTGCTGCGCTCAGGCTTTTGCTGCGGGCTACAGCCACAGCCCCTGGCTGGGCGCCAATCATGGCATAGCAAGCAACACAATTTTTACGCTAAAATTTCAGCCTAGTACAAATACTTCCACAGCAAAATGTAAAGTAAACTCTGTTGATTACACCGCAAACAATGGCTAGTAATTATCGGTGCTGTCGGTGGATCAGTAAACAGATCTACGCCGAGGAATAAGCAAGCATATATCATGGCTTTTAGAGTCTATATTGGTAAAGCGTATATCTGATACAATAAACTGTCAAGATAACTGGACCGACATGAGGAAATTTTTATGTTACATTTTCATTTCTTGCCGGAAATTTTACCTTATCAGTGTCCCACACAAAATACTGTCAATTGGACAACAAAAATCAAATGTAAACGACGATAAATATATATTCTTAATATCACTGAAACTGAATAGTTTTCTGTGAAACCTTTTCATAAGAAGCTTTGATCCAATATACTGGATATGATATTGTACTTATGTAGGTCGACGCAACCATTTGTACGAAGTTACAACCTCCGTCCCTTTACGTAATTACGATTTTAAGCATTGTACCAATAAATTCCGGGCTTCCTTTCAGTAGTTAGTCTTCAATCTGTGGTTCGAGAACCCATGAAGATTCAATGGAATTGCTTTTAATTTGAGCCCTGAATGAATATTCAGGGCACAAATAAAATTCTCTTTAACCTGGTCCGTTATAAAGTCTAAACAAGGAACGGAACTTTAGAGCTGAAGTGTCGTCATTAATAACTATTGAATGAACTAAAAATTTTACTGATAAACAGTAAAAAATTCAATAAATTCCTTTTAAAGTTAGCAATTAGCAGGATTCCATATCGTATTGTATCATCGACCGTAACAAATCCTTTTACTATGGTCTGTATGCCAAATAATGCTTTTTTTTACGCATGGCGCCATAAACGAAACCAATGTCGTCGACCAAACCGTCGTCAACAGATATTGTATAAATACGACTGGTGATACGAAGCTGTGCTCTTTAAGCGGTTCCGAATACAATCGCATAGTAAACGGTGGTCTTGTCATACTTATACCTAATCTTTGTAAGAGAAATCCTCGTTATCAGAGGTTTTTTAAATTGGCATCTGGATTAATAGTCCAAGTTTTTTAGTAATCAATTTTTGCTACTGCCTAGTTCTGATTCCTTCAATATTGAACTAATACAATATTGAAAAGAAATAAAGAATCATAAACTTCCGGATCATGATGGTTAAGTTGGACATTGCATCGATCAAATCCCAATTGAAACTCTGCGTTGTTGGTAGTCGTTCAGACAAAATCAGATTATGCATCAATTAAACCATATTAAAGCCGATTATCGATATTTACCACATTTTATCTGGGTATAAGAGACAAAATCTCAGACCGAAATATAAAGTAAAACTGCATCCAACCTTTTCCAAGCGGAGATCAGGTTCAGCTTTTTAGCACTTATCCACTTGTAAACCCTCCCTCTACCTGAGAGCACTCTACACCACGTTTGCCTAGCTAGATGCTGACATTCAAGATCACTTACCTATCCCGCCAGAAGATATAGCCTACTATGCTACTTGAGTCTCCTACTTCAAGTAACTGAAGATGCAGAAACGAGATTTGATTTTTGAGTTATCCAATATTTCGGCACAGTTGCATGCGCCATGATCACGGAGTAACAAAAAAAAAAAAATCAAATCATGGTAAATATCCCGTTTTAAATGACTTTAGTATTAATAACCATGATAGTTTCAAAAGTTTTATTGATGCAGAAACGAGTTCGATTTTCTTTAATCTTACTGCTTTGATCTAGTAGTTTTTATCGGTCCATATTTTCAACAGAAACTTTATTTGCATTAGTTATATTTTATGAATCAAATGACTTCTCGCCACTCAAGGGTTTATCAAGTTCTAGTATTCATATTGAACTTAGACGAGGGATTGAAAACAATAAGTAAGCCAGTCTGGCTTACTTATTGGTTTCAATCCCTCGTCTAATATTCGATTTATACGAGATGAAACACCAGCCTTTATATGCAACCTATTCAACCGATAGAATTCGAGTTCTACTCGACTAAATGTGAACGTAAACAGTCGTACAGCCACCTACGAGGTCTCATGTGCGTAATTTCACAGTTCAGTGCGTGTTGCGGGCGATCGGGCCAATCAGACCCAGAGACAAAAGTGAATGCTTCCTAACGGGAATAGCAAATGGTAATGGCCCGTCACAGTGACTTTACGCCAGAATAACTTCGTTTGTTGCTAGTTAATGTTGCATAAAAGAATAGCCGTATAGGAAACGGTAGGTAAGTGAACGAAAACGTTTCAAAGAATTTAAGGAATTCTAAAAGAAGCCTGGGAACTTCGTCTTCGTCTTCGTCTGCAAGAATTTTAGAAGGCTTGCAAAACTTTAGCAGACGCTTTCATCGTTAGGGAAGCTTTTGTTGAACTTTGCACTGTCACAAACAGTTCCATGGTCTCCATCTAGCTAGGGCTACAGTCAGTTAAAAGTTGAATAAAAGAGACCTATGAGATCTCTTTTGAATGGGATTGCGTAAGTAACTAACGAGGTAGTATCTAAGTAATCGGATTTTCATAGCTGCACATAATCAACTGCACAAACCGAAAACATTAAAAAGTTCTGAATAGTTATTGGTCCTTCCATTTCTTAATATCCCTTTCCAGCCGTTGCAGTTTCCAGAACTGCCGGCTATAACTGATATCGTAACACCATAGCCAAAAATGTTAGAAAGTTCTAGCAAATATAAGATGCGGATTTTGGAATTTCATTCAGGTCACGTTTTGTTTATTATTGATACGCTTGAGTGATTCCATGTGCTACGCTTTATTCGGTAATCAGAAAGCGAAAACAGTCATGGTTACTTACGAGTACTACTTAGATTAGCAAATCCATAATCATTAAATTAATCCATGCTGACATAATAATGGTCTACAGTAAATGATAACCTGTTAAATTGAAAAGCAATAATTTATTAGAAGTCTTGAGTTCAATAACTCCGACTTAGATCGCAGAGAGCTAACTGGAATACAGATCGAAGATGCTGCTCCGAGATAACAAACTTTACGAATCCATTTATTATTAATAGACCACACCATTTTATGAATATAAAGATATCTCAGCTGAAAGTTTTATCTAACCAGATCTCGAATGAATTGAGTAATTCGTTCATTCATAGAGTAAACGAAGCGATTAACGAGGTAGAGTCCTTTTATATCCCAACAAGCTTCTGCACTCGGCTTCGTACGCGTTCTTTTGGATTAAATTTATAAAATTACTAAAATCTATTTTGGCTTAATATAAGGCAAAATACTTATAATCATGGGGTCATTAGTCGCTGCTTATATTTATTTGCACATAATTATGAACAGTCACCAAAAAAACACAAAAAGAAGCCAATTTCAGCCTCCCTTCATCAAACGTTTACGCGAGCTAGAGGTTAACAATATCTAACGAAACTTTGAATGAAGCATTTTTAGTGTGATGTGTAAATCGTATGGTGCTTCTCCTAAACAAGGGGATTTTCCTCCTTGTTTAGGGGAGACACGTTCTGCTGTAGAGGAACATGTGTGCTGGCAAGAAGGATGTGATGATCGCTAGCTCTCGCAATATTACAATTCCTGCAACTTTCCTTTGTGACTGAACAAACTAAAATACCCTGTGGACTAAAAACAACTCGATTTAGTACACAATACCATTCTACAGATGAAAGTGTTTTAGCAAAACTGAAACATGAATTTCCGATAGAGCGGGCGAAAAACAGAAATAGAGCAAGTAGAGCATTCAATTTACGCCTGAATTCCGGGGAATCAATATGCGATTCGCTATTCGTGGTTCCCCATTCGATACCTATTTGGAGTTGAGAGGAACGCCAAAATGTTACATTCATTACATAAACTTGGGCTATAGATACCTTACTTCACAATGATATTCATCTAGTTGATAAACAAGAAAAACACCGAAACTCTTTTTCTTTATTCTAGCCCAAGTTTTACCGATCTATCGTTATAAAGGTGAAAGTTTATGGATAGGTTTGTTTTGTGCGCGAAAATCGCGAAGACTACTAAACTGATCGGGCTGCTTATTTGCATAGATTTAGTTCTAGATCTGGGTTAAACAAAAAAGCATGCGAAGCCGCTAGCAGGCTAGTAGTTACTAATAAACTATATTCTACCAGTAGGGTATTCACACGGATTGATGTCTAGGGTGGAAAAGAGAAAAATTACGTCACTTTGTCATCGAATGCGTAAATTATTTAAAATTCATTCCTTTAACTTCAATAATGTATGCAATGTATGACGATGACATGTCATTATTACATCTTAGAGAATAATCCTCGTGCTTGGCCTGTTGGTTCGAGCCAGTTACGACCTCCTTGAAACTTACATGAACGGAGAACTAATAAAGCTACTTGTTTCTTATTCAACCCGTATTACATAAATATTTTTACAATTTCACATTGCGATATTCGTAGAATAGTAATAATATTCCTCGCTTCAGTCAATAAGGTTTCAGGCTCATGCATATTAATAGCCACCTTGTTCAGTGTTTCGGGAAGGCCCATGAAAGGCGCTGAGTGGGGTCCTAAGCCATGGTATTGGTATACATTATGCAAAACGAGAATTAGTGTAATGTTACCGAAACAGTTGGCTTTATTTATACGGGGAGTCGTTTTGGAGGAATGCTTTTCATGATCTGAATATGGAGGGTCTACGCGAAATCATATGCCAATCCTTGTCATAAAATGGCGCGCATTGCCTCTAAGTATTAGCGAAGATATCACAAAATGGTTGTATGTAGTTAGTGGTGATTTTTTATATATTGATGTATGTTATTTTATAAGCTTTACGGGAAAAATACCAAATACTCGGGGAAAAAGGTTTATAGGGCCACATAGGGATCGACGAACACACATGAAAAAAATGCAACCGATCATAGATGAACATCGTTTTTTGAATTTTTTAAGTCGGAATAAAATAAGTCGTAGACTGATATAAAAAAATTAATAACCACAAAACTGTAACGATAATAAATGAATAAGATTAGCTTTATAAATATTAAGTGCAATGCATAGTATCCTCAGCCCATGCATTCCATGCAGCGATTCATTTTGATTATTGACTCATACTTGCAGGAAATAATTTATACTTGGTACAGTCAGTGTTCTGTTACTTATATTATGTATGTTCTGTTAAACATGCACCCCATTCACTGAGCAAAGTTACTGGCTCTCTGAGTCGATATTTCCTATTGTACGGAAATACGACGCCGGAAATGCACGAGCGGCACTATTATCATTTGAAACTGAATTCTGTTTCGTGCAAATAAATCATCATATTTCAAGGCGATTAATTGTTTCGCCTCTCTATTTCCGATACAAGTAGGTATTGTTACAATAAATGTGATCTAGACTCAAGGAGAATAGAATATAATTTATTGTCCAATGTACAGAGCTACAACAAATTGTTCTTATTAAAACCTAGTGCGCAGCAGAATACTATGGAGTCGTCAGATGAGTTTACATATAAAAGTAGGTACATTAATCTGGCGAGAAAATAAGTGTAGAGACGCAATCAACATAGATGTTCTAGTGAGGTAGCAGTGTTACCTGAACTTTAACGTGGAGACAAACATACCTGCAGATGATATGGATGACTGGGGATGGTAAGTAGACACCGAACACATTACCTCCGCGAATGATAAATTAGCAGATTAGCCGTTCTAAAGAAAGTTCCATACACCCATCCTAAGTTCGCTCTCAAGCACGATTCAAAATCACACATAGATAAAGTTGCGGCAGTGTGGGAGCAGAAAGTTAACTCTTCTAGGAACAAACAACGACCAACTTATACGAGTATACGAAACTGTAATCCGTCATTCAGTCCACAATCTAGTTACAAATTGAGGGTAAAAGGCTTCTACCAATCTCGGTGAAAGGATAAACAGTTTGTTAAGCTGCGATTAAGGAGAGGAAATTATTTGCGGACTAGTCGCGTCTGAGTTTTTCCTCTTTAGGGGAGTAAAAACTAACGCTGTAACGTCATTGTCATGCGTGCCTTTCCCAAAATAGATTGCAGGTCGAGTTTTAGGAAGCAGATGGTGGAAAAGGCCCTGCACTGCAATTTAATGGTTAATTCGTATTCGTAAGTTTGGAGCTGACGCAGTGGTATCATATCCACCGGATTTCAAACTTCAATATCTTTATTTCTTTAGGGTTCGATTTCCCGCCTCGGGCAGTGAATGCATTTTCCTTATGGAATTAAGGGAAATATTGAGTCTTTGTCTTCTAATTTTAACTTGAAAAGAACATTCAGCAATTCTATAAGCAATAATTCTAACAGACAGGACAGATAATTGTGTACAATTCTAATGAATCGATTAGCTGAAACGTCTATTGGTTTGCTGGCCAACGACAAGCAAACATAATTAATGAACGTGGGAAATTCAATGAATAATCTACGAGTACTATTTCGGTTTGGCTCCTTTGTTGTTGACGGTAGTCAGGCACGGTTTGGTTGATGTAATTGGTGGTGGTTAATTTTACAGGCTGTCTGTGGTTGTTTCGTCAGAGCTTTTATATTAAATGTATTGTTTTTTTTTAAAGCTGGATAGGTTAACAAAACCTGTGCCACAACTGGCCACAATTATATTCGCAATATTTTATATTATGGTCACATATATCTATTAATTTAAGTTGTCAAGGTAAAAAAACACACGAATATCTAATCATTCATAATCAGAATCCCTTTATCCTCCCACAGATCTTTATTAGACTATTTAATAAGATTAAAGGTATGTACTTTGGTTTATAAGATTTAGCTTATCTGATCGTAATTTTTATTAGTCAAACAATCATCAGCAACGAAAACCAATTGTGAGATTGCGGATTCAATTTGCAAAATCAAACACCGCCCCAAGGTTGCTTGAAATTCTGCTCAGATCAGACTTCAATTGGCTGTTTGTAATGTACTTTGCATTTTCGTAGTTGGTTCAACGCTTCGAGATATGTTTGGAGTTTGCTTAGGTTCATCGGCTTCGAATGTGGCTCGTTTGACCAAGAACATTCGTAATCGTGTTTGTGATAATAAACATAGTATTACTAAGTAGCGAATAAGACATTTTTCGATAAAACTGAAAATTCTATCGTCTAGGTATTTTGTGAAAACAATGGTCATATTACTGGTACCTAAAAGTTTCTGTTTATGTGTAACGAATGATGAATAACCATGAATCAATAGACCAAAGCTTTTATTTTGTATGTACCATTACACTTGGGTATAGTTTACTGTTTGTTGTTGGTGCCTAGGTTATGCTCAAGTGGAACTAATCCAGACTACGTCAACTTAGAATTCCGAGCTCAAAATCCGACCCTATCAATTTCCTTAGACGCGGGAACAGCCGCCAGCTTCAGGCAAATCCGGTTCAAAATCAACATACAAAATATTGAAAGTTTTGTCGTTGGAATGGGAGTGGATTCGGATTATCGAGTCTCGGAAACTTGGGATGCGGAGGCGAGATCTTATAGGGTAATTGGAAAATTTGATCAGGAGTTTTGTCTCCAACAAATCGAGAGTTTACGAGAATAGGCTTGGAAATACTTCTTCTTTTCTTAAATATTTCTAGTCTTTTAATAAGTAAAGTAACAAAGCTTTCTCAATTGAACACACGACATTATAAGGAGAAAAAGCCGAGACAGATATCTTATCTTCCCTTTCCATTCTGATTAAATTGGGTACAGAGCTAATACGTTGCGCTGTGCTAAAGCTCTTGTCGAATAACGAATATACTATACAATACACTATTATCCAATATTGCTCCTCAAAAGCATGTGTCTTAGTGTCCTTCTGTCTGCCTTCAGAAACCTAACCTTTAGAAAATTCAAGCATGGAGGCTTAGACGGCTATATATTCAGCAGTCGACGTTCACGATATGGGCTGATATAATGATGATGAAATTGGGCTGAAATAATGAAGTTTTATTATGATTATGTACAGACCTGTATCTGGAACATGGATATGCTGTCATCCAGCATCTGGACCCTGACTGCGAGCATCTTGCCTCCTTTCTTGGGCGTAGCGGGCGGCGTGCGGGAGCCACCGCCGGCGCCGTCTACGCCCGCGGGGGTGCTCGCGGAGTGGTGCATTCGGCCTGCAGGGGAATGTACACTTTAGAGCTGCTGCATTACGGTATAATTCCAAGCTGTGGTGGTGTGGTGTGTGTGGTGTGGTGTGTGTAAGTGATCTGCATGCGATGATCTGTATGGTGCTGTGCAATTGTGCATTACTCCCTCATAAATATCCTAACCAGGACGTAACCAGCGCAACTCCCTGGAATAACGGAGTTGGAGTTCAACAAAATCAAAGTCAGTTGCTGAGCCGGAATTAATTGCGGATTTTTTTTAATGTAATTCATTGCTAAATACGAACGAATGCAGTTGGTGTCGTCTTAAAAAGCCTGATACAGCCAGATATTGAGTAAATCAAGAAACAGACTGGTCAAACGTATGCGACGCATTAGGTCTGGCTGGACGCTTAAATTTGTACGAAAGTAAGTGGCATAGAGACACACACGTACGTAGTGGACGTATGCATTCGATCGTACGCTACCACGCCATGCGACGTATCCCATATTGCGTCGCGTTCGTTGCGTGGTGTGGGTTCAGACAGTTTCTATAGGACTGTTCTAGAAAAAGACTGAGCCCACGCAACGAAACATCATCAGTGCAAGGTGTGATTTGTTTAGAGTAGTGGACGTATGCATTCGATCGTACGCTACCACGCCATGCGACGTATCCCATATTGCGTCGCGTTCGTTGCGTGGTGTGGGTTCAGACAGTTTCTATAGGACTGTTCTAGAAAAAGACTGAGCCCACGCAACGAAACATCATCAGTGCAAGGTGTGATTTGTTTAGAGGTAATAGTCGATAATTTATGTTAAGTTTGCAATTAGTGATTTCCAGCAGGAAGTATAAGATCAGGTTTCAAAAATCCTTTTAGTTATGATTATACTACTATGTTTTATCAAGGTACCAAATAATTCTGAACAATACATAATATACTAACATTGTTTGGATCTTGTGAACCTATTTTGACTAGGTAAAGGTCAATTGGAGTCACTAATAATTTCATCATTACTTTTACTTTTACTTTTCTGGCACAAATCCACATAGCAGTCCATAAACTTTATTCCCCAGCATAATATAACCACCTTGAACCTTATTCTCAAGGCATAGAAACCAAACTGGTGAAGCAATATCAGTGGACCAACTATTGTGGACTCAATTTGTGGTGAAGTTATTGTTCATAAATTCTGTATGAGTAAGTTGAAGTGGAATGATGTCATGTGTTATTCATCTACACAGAAACTTTGGCTTAGGTGTGCATTATTTAGACAGACCAAGGCAAGGCTAATAACCAGGCTTAACTATTTAATAGTTAAGCCTGCTTATAAGCCTTACTTAAACTACTTAAAACTGTCGTATAATATTTTTTTTATTTAAAAGACTAACAATATAATTAACTATTAAATTTATGGAACTATTAGCCTTATCAATTAAATAAGTCATTCAAAAGAACTTGAACATCAATCAATTAGTTTCTTATCAGACTGTGTATCAGTTTAAAAGGTAAGATGCTTCCATCTTTCGCTTAGGGCTTAGATCCTTTTACATTTATGTTTATTAGTTATTGTCTTAGATCTTTATTTATTTATATGATTCACCAACCAAAGAGATAAAGTAAAATAGAGATAAAAAAAGAGTAAGTCAGTGTGACTTACTCTTTTTTTTATCTCTATTTTACTTCAATAACTCTAGGTAAATATTTATAATAAACAGAAATCAGTAAAACAATAGAGCATATATGTAATACAAAGTAGTTAATCTCCCAATAGATTGTATTGATAATTATAGATTAGAACTTGAGGTTATTGAGGAGTATGTTTATGAAATATAGATTATGTACATCATCATCATCAGCCTATATTAGTCCACTGCCGGACATAGGCCTTCCCCAATGAGCGCAATAGCGCCCTGTCTTTGGCTTGATGCATCCAGCATCTATGTTGATTGTGTACATAACAGTGAAATATTTTATTGACCTGATTATCAAAACTACCTAATCTAATTATCCAAGGAAAGTGCTAAGAAACAAATACAAACACAAAAAAAACAGTCATACTTATGTTTGTTCTGGGTGTTAAGATTGAAGGTATTTTATTGCGGAACCTACAAGTCAAAGGTAAAAAGGTCTTAATCATTTACGGTAGCCAGAATGTACCCTGCTAGTGCACTCCAACTTTATGCTAGGACATTCTATCTACTCTTGTGCCTAAGCTTATACTATGAACATAAAATTACTTTGTTTATATATTATAATAAAAAAAAACTTTGTACCATGTAATAAGTATAACAGTTAACTAGTTCCCATAAAACAAGATCTGCTTACATACAGCCTAGATGATGCTGTGTTGATTTTCCAGCAATATAGTTTTTCTCACCTGGTAAACTATGGTATCCTATTGTGGACAGATGTCCTGTGGAGTTGCAGCTTCCTGGGGGTAGGTCTATGTCCATCATAGTGATATCTTAACACTTTGCCTCAAACCAACAGCAGCTGGCACTTTGGATGACATTGTCAACTACATCACTACTACAACTCCTATACAATATAAATATATTCAATTAAGTACTGACATATGAGGTACAATGTTTTCACATAAATAAGGCAGTTATCAACCCCAATGTTTTGTAGCAGGGAAAAACCGCTGAAAACACTTTATAATTGAACTATAAAGCCCATTAAGCGGTGAGAGAGCGACCAAATCAGATTATATGCACGGTGGATGCAAACCGCCGGCGCCCTAATTTCCCACCCCTCAATATAAGTTGTAAGGTTGGATGCAATAACTAGAAAATAGGTCACCAGGAGGTGTGCCCGGTCGCAGCGACAGAGATGGCAAGCAATCTCCTCCCGCTGCGATCCCGAACTACGAACAAAGTCGATATGATTCAATCGTCTATAATTTACGCTATAATAATAAAATCTAGTAAATAGATGGCTTCACAATCCCTTTGCGCATTCAAGGAAAATAAGCTGCCTTATAAAAACATTAAAACAACCGCAAATGAGGGAGAGAAACGACACGGGCCGCGCAAGGAAGTACCAACTCCCAAGTTGACCAGCGTTCGCTTCGCTACCCCAGGCCAGCAGTCATTGATCTGTTTTACTATAATTTCTCACACAAAACTCACTGGAAAATAACACAAAGAAAAACTAAATTTAAAACTAAATTCACTGAACGCGTCATGTGTCGTCGAATTCGCGAGAAATAAATAAATTTACTTCACGATCCGAAATGCAGTTCAGCCGCAGCCGTGGCAGCCATATTTATTTACAAGTTGTCGAGTTGCCATAATGTGAAAAAAATTCTATCATTTCTACCAAAGTAGTAGGTAAGTAGGTTGCAAATGCCGCGCGACGACTTGCAGATTCAAGGCAACATTCTAACATGCCTTCAACTTCTACTTACTACAGAGAGGAGCACATAAATACACTGAGTAAGAAGATAGGTCGATCATGCTTTGCCCTATGGCGTCTTTCGTCTACCTTGGACAGAGCTATGGTCCGGAGTATTTATTTCGCCAACGTCCATTCCCTCCTTCAATACGGCGTGGAGCTCTGGGGGCGCGCATCAGATTGGGAGCGCGCCTTCAGACTCCAAAAGAGAGCGATAAGGTCGATCGTGGGAATACCTCAAAATGAGTCTGCGCGGCCACATTTTGAGTCCTTAGGGATCTTGACCGTGCCCGCCCTTGTCGTATACCAGTCCGCGCTGTATGTCCATAACAACTTGGATAAATACGAAAGGTACGGGGATGGTCATAGATACAACATGAGGCACGCACGCCGACTAAGGGCACTACCTCGGCGATTGGAGAAATCGTCCAAACTGCAACACGTGATGGGGACGGCTGTCTACAATCGTATTCCAACTTCTATCACCAGCGCAAAACCCATACAATCTTTTAAGGTACAACTAAGGAAGTGGCTGATAGATCAATCGATATAATTATGATGTCAATGAATTTATGATGTTAAAATGTACGTAATGTCTAATGTATTTTTATTATTATAATTATGATTTATGTAGTTTTTACATATTGCATTATAATATGTGACCTGTAACCAGAAGTTATCAATAAATGAAATATGAACTACAAGGAATAAAACTAGCGCAAAAGTAGTTTTCCGCGAAGTCAAAAGTTTGTCAGTTACATTGATTATTAGCATTAAATAATTATATGAATAAGTAAGAACCCAAGGTGGGTTTAACTGTTTACTTAAGAATGGATCACCCACTTGACAGCAAGTTAGATTGTTTTATGGAACCCAGCGAATACAGAAAACTATAGTGCAGTGCAGGCACACAACTTTTGTAGTACAATACAGCCTTACTTCTACCACTTTAATTTGGTTTTGCCTAATTCACACAAACGCAAGTTATTGCTAGTCTGTACAATAACCGGAAGCTATCCTTTGATATTGCATGAGTTGGCCGTCATTTGTAATCGAATTTGTCCAAGATCTATCGCTTTTAATTTGGTTGTCTACGTTTGATTTGTAAATAACGAACTTGATTTTATTGTAAAGATGACCTATTTTTATTTTGTTAGAAAACTCAACCTCAAATTAAATATTAACCTTACCGCAATGGCAATTTGGTAGAATAATGGGTCAACCGTATGCAGAGCCATATAATAAGAAGATGAAATTGACATTTGTTCGTCAGTTTGTTTAGTTATTTAATGTCAAACAAACTGTGCACGTCGTGTAAACAACACTCACTTCGCTTGTGTGAAATATTTATCAATTAATACTAAAGATCTATTCTTTTGCAGTTTTGAATGCCTAATATGAAGGAACAATACGTGCCCTAATTGTAGAAGCATTCTATCAATATGGAAACCACACCGTTGCTATCTAGGCCCAAAAAGAAGCCACTATGGTCAAGGTAACAATTTTTATTGTTCTCTTCTGATAAGTATTCGTATCGACTACAATGAATTTGTAATGAAAATTGATTTCTTAATTCTATTTTCATTGTAGGTTGCCATTCCTTACATTTCGCAAGAAAGAGTTGAGTTCTAGAGAGATTTTTATAGGACATCTCCCTGAGGAAGACTATCCGCCCAACTATGTCTGCAATCAAGTAAGTAGATCGAAATCATCCTAATTAACAGGTATCAACACCGTTCAGAACAAAATCTCATTAGCGCAGGCAATGGGTGTATATTGTTGCAATCTCAAGCCTTGTTGATGTTTTCATCTGCAAATTCTATTTTATCAACTGAACTTTGTTTAATATTTCAAGGAACTGTAGGCTTGGTATATAATAATTTCTGCTTGTTTTAATACAAAGTGTTGTATTTGGACGTTCTGTACAAAATGTAATATTAATATTTTCATTGCCCATGATGAACCCCTTCAGATCACAGTGAAAAGGCCCTTTGGGCAGTGACTGGGTTAATAAATAAAATAAATTATTATTGCTGGACATTACAGCATGTTCACACAATGCATGTCTACAATAAAACTTATTTAAAATAAATGACAAGAAGTGTAGCGCCATACCTTACTTTTATTATCTCCAATTATTTTTATCTAGAACACAATAAAGTAATTCTTTTTCAGAGAAGATAACATTGTCTAAAGAAGTAAAAACCTATCACAAATATCCTATTAGGTGTTGAATAAATAATATTTAATATGATTGTTTTTAATGTCAAGGTTAGAGCCAGATGGACTTATAAACAAAATGTTGCATTGAATTCCTTAATTCTGTAAAGCAAAGAAATGTGTAAAAACTTCCTGTGAAGATTCTTTTGGTTATTTATATACTAATTCATCTCTTACCCTCTGCTTTGGCAGAAGCAGGGCATCATAATGACAACCCTAACTCTTTTCAGAAATACAATATATTCACATTCCTACCGCTGGTGCTATTTGAGCAGTTCAGTTTCTTCCTGAACATGTACTTCCTTGTGATGGCCCTCAGTCAGTTCTTCCCGAGCATTCGGATCGGATATCTGTACACATACTGGGGACCGCTGTGCTTTGTGCTCACTGTCACTATATTCAGGGAGGCTGTGGATGATTTCCGAAGATTTAGGTAAGGTTTTGTTATTTAAATAGTGTTTAATCTAGTTCCCTTAAAGCTATGCTTCTTTTTTGTGTGTAGATGATGACATTGAGCATGCATACTGCTAAAATTTTTATTGTTATTCTCTATGATGATGATTCTTTGTTTATGCAAATTGATTCTCTATGAGACCATTGCTGGTGAGTGAATGAAAAAGAAACCGTGGCCTGGCCGGGGGCGAAGGCGTGCGGGTTGTTTCATACTAATTTACGTGCACCGCTAAGCCAGCGCCCTGCGGTGTATATGTAGTCTGTCATATAAATTCGTATGATACAACCCACACGCCTTCGCCTCCGGGCCGTCCACGGTTTCTACATATATGTAGCGGCTTTTTGGGGGTATCCCGACGTACATGTGGCGGCGCTACCGCCACCTATTTTGTCTTTTTATTACTAACATTTATATATATAACTTTGTAATAGTTTTAACACTACATAGTATAAAACAAAATCGTTTCCCGCTGTCTGTCTGTCCCCATGACGTATGCTTAGATCTTTAAAACTACGCAACGGATTTTGATGCGGTTTTATTAATAGATAGAATGATTCAAGAGGAAGGTTTTTAAACCATTTGACACTTAGATTTCCAAGCGGGCGAAGCCGCGGGGCGCGGCTAGTATCGTATAATTTAGGCAGGTATTCCAGGTCTAAACCTACATCTATGTACAAAATTTCTGACCATTTCATTCTAAAATATTGGCGTAAAGACGTAACAAACATTAATATGCCTGATCATTCATAAGTTCATTTACGTTAACAACAGCTTTGTTTTATCTCGTTCATACCCCGCTAGTTTCGCACGTTTTAAATTTAACAATGACCTATTGTTTAGTTTCAGTCTTACCTTCTGAAAGACATGCATGCAGTACACAGTGCACAAACATGTTGATAGAGCATAATTACATTTATAGATAGTGGATTCTTATGAATTACGTACAGCAGATTTACTAACGAACGTTAGATCATTTAACGTTTTGCAGGCTTTTACACTTAACCTTGAGTGGTGTTAGGAATGTTCTAGCTGGCTGGCTTACAGTCAGGTTAATTCATCGCTAATTCTTGTCTGCGGCGTCTTTCACGTAGTTCCTTGAAAAAACTCAACCTAGAAAACTAAGAAACACTAGGTAGGTACTTAAATATAACTTTAGTCATATAATAAATAAGTTAATTAAAATTAATTAATTAATTATTATAATAGTTTCTGCCCGCGGCTTTGCACTAAATTTTTTGGAATAAAAGAGTAGCTTAAATGTTATTATGACAGGTCCAGAACTTTGAATGCAAAATTTCAGCTCAGTAGTTTTGGCGTCTTCGCACAAACATATTCAGACAGGCACAATCTTTAGCCTTTATAATATTAGTAGTTTACAGTGGCATCCTACTAATATTATAAAGGCTATATAAAAAAGCCCTGAGTTTTTAGTCCATTGCCTAAATGCAGCTGAATCGACTATGCAAACAAATAATGCTAGACAATCCACACAGCATCATCTATCCCCAAGCTAAGCAGAGCTCGTTTTATCGGTACAAGATGACTGATAGATATACTTAAAACAATAGATTACATAATTTTGTAGATAGATATTTTTTATCTATATATATAAAAGAAAGTCGTGTTTGTTACAACACTAACATAGTGGACAAAAAATTTAAGTGAACAGTAAAATAATTTTATTTGATAAAAATTTATATTTAAAATATGACTTGTCTAAGTGCTTATTTTGTAAGCCTAAAGAAATAAATGATTTTTTACTTTTTACTTACTTACTTTACTTATAACTCGAGAACGGCTGGACCGATTTAGCTGAAAATTGGTGGAGAGGTAGCTTAGAACCAGGAGTCTAACATAGGACTTTTTATCATTAAACAATTTGACACATAGATTTCCACGGGGGCGAAGCCGCGGGGAGCAGCTAGTTATACATAAATAACGACCAGAACACCCGGAACAAATATCTACAGCTCGTACACATAATTATCTCTAGGCGTCAATCGAATCCACAACCTCCCCTCGCCCACCGCGCCACAGAGGTCTTTCATTAACTTTCTCGCATTACAGACGAGACAGAGAAGTGAACAGACAACGCTACGAGCGTATAGCCCTAGAGACGACAATAGACGACTACCGGCCGTACCAAACAGAACGAGTGCCAGCCTCGGAGCTCCGCGTCGGAGACATAGTGATGCTGCATAAAGGGCAGAGGGTGCCGGCGGATATGATCCTCTTGAGGACCAATGAGACGATGGGCACAGTATTTATAAGGACCGATCAGCTGGATGGGGAGATTGATTGGAAGTTACGGTGAGTCTTGAATTTGATTAGAGTTCAATACCCAAATAAAATAAAAGTAATAAATAATGCTGGGCAATCCACACAGCATCATCTAGCCCCAAGGTAAGCAGAGCTTGTGTTATGGGTACTAGATGGCTGAAATACTTCATAAAATAGATAGATAGATATATTTTTTATTATACATAACCAGAACACCCGGAACAAATATCTGCAGATCGTACACACAATTGTTCCAAGGCGGGAATCGAACCCGCAACCTCCTGCGTCGCAGGCTGACCTTCGCCCACCGCGCCACAGAGGTCGTAAAATTTTTCAATTTAATAGAAATAAACAAAACATTAACAAATTGAACCGAAAATACGTTTCATTTTTAACTATGTTCTCTGGCTTCCTCACTGTGGTCCACTCACCATGCTGAGCCTGTATCCTGAAAGTCCCTTCAAAGAATAATAGGTTTACTACACCAGTTGGGACTTGGGACCGTTTTATTACTCAGCCTCGCTATTACATTAGTTCATCTGTCAAACCTCTAAGGAAAATGCCCATCTTGCTTTTCATGTTTAGTGACCAGGGTCAGAAATAGGCATAACAATTGTATTTCCCCAGACGAGCTGTATAAAGCGTAGTTATATATGTATGTTATGTATGTATGTTATGCCTGCGACGCAGGAGGTTGCGGGTTCGATTCCCGCCTCGGAACAATTGTGTGCACGATCTGCAGATATTTGTTCCGGGTGTTCTGGTCGTTTTCTATGTATAATAAAAAATATCTATCTATGTAATGTATTGTATTATGTATATCAGTTATCTAGTACCCATAACACAAGCTCTGCTTACCATGGGGCTAGATAATGCTGTGTGAATTGTCCAGCATTATTATATTATATTATATTATTATTAATATGTATATACCTACACGCTAAGAGGCGACGTGGAAGGCCCAGGATGAGATGGCGCGACGAGCTCGAGGTACATCTTCCATCATGGCCTGTTGCAGCGTTGGATCGCGAGGAGTGGAAGAAGAAAAGGGAGGCCTTTGCCCAGCAGTGGGACAGTAATGGCTTAAAATAAATAAAATAAAAAAATACCTACACACTGGTAGGTGTTCATAAAGTGATTCATTACCGGGAGTTGTAATTTTAATCAGTTGTTGACTTATCGGCTTTACAGCACACAATGACTAAAGCATTGTCAATTTATGTTTTTAGATATTAAACTCACATTAGTCCACAGAACTACGTTGTGTGCATTCGCCCTAATTTGTTAATTGTCCACTAATTAGATCAAAATGATATGAATACCTATTTCCGTCGCATATCATAATAACTATAAATCATGCAATCTACAAATTAACTTGATAAATAAATATATATACAGAGTTGTTAACACGCCCAAATTTAAATAATGTAAAGTTGTTCTATGACATCTTTAGAAAAAAGAAGAAAACCTTTACGAGGTCAGTCACGCAAAATTATCTGTGTATAAAAATTTTGTACCCGAAACCGACGATAAAAAAAATGAAGATGAAAATGTTAGTAATTATTTGAAAAAGTTCGATTTAATTCTCAAACGAATGGATAACCTCGATAAAATACGCAAAGTTCGCGAAATAGGAAAATATAAAATCGGTATAGATGTCGTACATAAATATGTGTACATCTAAAGGAAAATCTTGGAGTGATCATAAGAAATGAAACGGACGCGCGCACGAAGGGTTCCATACCATTATCTTTATGTATTTTTTTTTCAAACATAGAGACAGCGTTTATACTAAGAGAAAAAAAAATCAAACGAAGCAAATCATTATTGTTTTAACAGCTCCTAATAGATACCGGACTGTAAGTATTTCGTGCGACAAAGATAATACTCGACGAAGCCGAATACGGTACAATTATCATTTGCAAGAGAAATAATTATACTATTTATAAAATAAACAAATAAATAATGCTGGACAAGACAATTCGCACAACATTATCTAGTCCCAAGCTAAGCGGACTTTGTATTATGGTTATGAGTACTAGATAACTGATATACACAAAAAATATGTGTTAAAAAAATGTGTCAATAAAGAAACTTTTTTTTTATACACATTACAATATATAACATACATAGATATTTTTATTATACATAGAAAACGACCAGAACACCGAAACAAATATCTGCAAATCGTACAAACATTTGTCCCGAGTTGAGAGTCGAACCCGCAACCTTTTGCTTCGCAGACGGACCTTCGCCCACCGGGCCACAGCGGTCAAATTCTAAGGTTTTTGTTACTATAGGTAGTGCATAAGCACTCGCACACGATGAATATCTAAGAAATTAATCTATGTTAGTAGTGCCCAAAAAGCTAAATAAACATATAACTTTTTTTTTATTTAGCGCACACTGAAGTCTGAAGAAAAGTACAGTCAAAAAGAAAAACATTAAACTGCATAAAATAAACTTACACAAGTGCTATAAAAATTATTGAATTAATGAACAAAAGAAAACATTATAGTAGTACTACTACTAGTATGATAAATAAAATTGGGCTTTCCCTAGTGCACGGCTAAACAGGTCCAGCCTCAGCTTAATACTGTACGACGCTGTTTTTCTAAATATCGCCAAACTTTCATTTCATTTTCATTTATTCAGTTCCACAGTAGGTACACATGTTACACTTGATGTCGGTCAGTTGTACATAAAAATAATATAACAATTTTATTATAAAACACACATTAATTTTGATATAGGAAACACCATAAGGGATTGTTTTAGATAAAGCAGACAGACATGCCTTCTTTAAAAATGTGATATAACATTCATAGATAATATTTATCACAGTAAAATAATAATAAATTAGTTAGATTGAATTGAAATAAAAATACATGTCAAGATCATTTACAACATGTTCATCTATGCTCAAACTGAACATACACGTGTTACTTATGTAATTTGAATTTGGTAACGTGACCAAGAGTCCTGTAGGGTCTAATGCCCGAATACTCAAACGCGTCTCAGATTTAACCTCGTCTCCATTCGCGGCTTTTTGTCATTTTTTAATGAAAATCTGCCTAAAATTCGTAATTCGTAGTAAAATTCGTTCATATTCTTGAGGGGGTGTAGGAAATAAAGCACATTGATATTTGATATATTATCTATGTATTTCCAGAATACCCCTCCCATCAACCCAAAAACTACCAACCGACGCGCACCTCCTAGACATAAACGCTCAGATCTTCGTCGAGAAGCCTGTCAAAGACATCCACACCTTCGTGGGCACTTGCAACAGACGCGACGAGGAAGAGAGCGACTCGCTGGACATAGAGAACACACTGTGGAGCGGATGCGTCGTCGCGTCGGGACAGGCCACTGGGCTGGTCATCTACACAGGTAACCAATATTATTAAATTCATTACAAACTCAGTTACTAACTCGGTTACTCCGTAAACGGTAGTGTTGGACGCCCTCCGACCAGGTGAGATGACGACCTGCGAAAGACTGCAGGTAGATGCTGGAAGCGTCAAGCTGTAGACAGGGCGCTGTGGCGCTCATTGGGAGAGGCCTATGTCCAGTGTCTGTGGACTAACATATGCTGATGAATTCAATACAAATTCTTAATTTCCAGACAACAAAGGTTCTTAGAAAACACAAAATTACAAAATAAAATTAAAATACTATTCAAGCGAAGACAAAAAAAAAACAAAATAAGTAAATCTATAGTTTATGTAATTTTACCCAGTGGTGTCGTATTGGACAGTCATATTTATCAGAGGCAGACCAAAAGAGAGATGGATAGATGAAATTAACAAATCAGCTGGCATAGACTGGTTAATCAAAGCTCAAGACAAAAAAGCATGGAGTAAAATGGAGGAGGCCTCCACTCGATGAGAGGTCCTTAATACGCATCATTAATTTTTAATTTAATTTAAATCTAATCTTTTATATAATTAAGTGTCATATAATATTATTCTATTCATTATGAAATTTTGTAAATTCTATGTATTAAGGAAATAAAAAGGCTTTATTATTATTATACACTCATTTATTAAGATTCTCGTATAAAATACATTTTTTACTATAGAAAATACAATAAAATTTTATAAAACTATTCTACAGTAAAAAATATATCAAAACGGTAGATCACCGACCGCGAAGCTAGGCTCAAGCGGCCGGTGACTAGGGCTGCAGAGAAAGGAACTTCCTGACAATACGTGCCGAGTCCAAGAGTACCGCCTTCTGGATCTGGCCCTTGATCTAACTTCCTAGCGAGAGTCTCTTCAGGTGTTGATCGAGGCTCTTCGCTATTACGCCGTTAACCGAAACGATTATCGGGACTATTATTATTATTATTTATCAGCTTTCAGGATGCTGTTGTTACTACCTGCCACTCTGCTCATCAGAGATGCCACTCGCTTTCGCATAATTGCCGCGAAGCCATCTGTGAACGTATTAGTGAACATCTCTGATACACTGCAGTAACGAGGCAGGCCCAACAGCATCCTGATAATGTTATCTTGAATCCGTAGGGCGTTAAGAGACTTTGCATGTACTTAACTTTCACCTTACTTATAACAAAAAGCACAATAAAAATTGTCTTCTAAAAAAACTAAAGAACGTAACCATAAGTGGTGGGTATGACCGAAAGGTTAAGCTCTAAAGAGCACTGAAACCCTGTCCCAAAACTAAGGGTTGTGATTGAGACAAAATAGGCATACTTGACAGGCAAAATGTGAAAAAAGATGATACTGAAACATAATAACACAAAGACTCCTTTTTATTTTTCTTTGTTAAGTAATCCGTCCGGAGACAGCTTAATATTTTATTATTTAGCTGGCTCCAGACGTGTTTAAATTTCAATAAGGACTTCATACGAAGTAAGATATACATATATTAGACTTAATTATCTTTAAGATAGCCGCACTGCAGAGCGAGACCCTCTAGCACAGGTATTACATTACTTAAAAGAGGGTCCCATCCCATACCACTGAAATATATTAATTCATTAATTAATCAATTTTAGTTAAAGCAATAAACTATTTGATATTGATATTGAAATAAGATAGAAAAACGCACAACTTGAGGCAGAAGCCCATTTCAATGAATAATCCTCCATTGCGTCTCTGACGAGACGACTAACAAACACAACCAGTCCGTCGACGGCGGAATGCTACAGGCTCTGCGCATCAGGGAAGCGATCTATCAGAATAACCTACTACTTAGTATTCTTACCATTTTTATTTTCCAGGCAGTGAAACCCGAAGCGTGATGAACAACGCCATAGCCCGCTCCAAAGTCGGTCGCCTGGACCTACAGATAAACAACCTGACCAAGCTTCTCTTTTTCGCCACGATGTTCGTGTCTCTCCTACTGATCACGCTGAAGGGATTCAGCGGGCCTTGGTTATCGTTCCTGTTTAGATTCGTGCTGCTTTTCTCCTATATTATACCAATCAGGTGAGTTTAAATAAACATACAATAAATAACACACACAATAAATAAATAAATAATGCTGGACAATCCACACAGCATCATCTAGCTCCATGGTAAGCAGAGCTTATGTTATGGGTACTAGATGACTGATAAACATAATACAATACATTACATAGATAGATATTTTTTATTATACAAAGATAACGACCAGAACGCTCGGAACAAATATCTGCAGATCGTACACACAATTGTCCCGAGGCGGGAAACGAACTTGCCACCTCGTGCGTCGTAGGCAGATCATCGCCCACCGCGCTACAGAGACGCTAATTTTATTACCAACCTTTAAAAAACTAATATCCTCTTACAGCTTACGAGTAAACCTCGACATGGGCAAAGCATTCTACTCCTGGGCGATCCAACGCGACAAGGATATGGAAGGCACAGTGATGCGTTCCACCACCATCCCCGAAGAACTGGGTCGGATCCAGTACCTCCTCGCAGACAAGACGGGAACACTCACCAAGAACGAGATGGTGTTCCAGAAACTGCATCTTGGGAACGCTTTGTTTCATAATAACAACTTTCATGAGGTAAGCTTATTCAAACAGCTTAGTTATTAGTCTTAGAGTCAGCCCACACCGAGAAGCAACGCTGTGCGCGCTTCAAAATATATCTTAACTTGTTTCTATGGAAACGTTTAAGGTTATTTCTATGCCATGGTAACTTATTTATGGGATAAAAAGTTTTATTCCGGGCCTGGAAATACAGAAATACAATTTATTGGTAAAATTATTTTACATGTCATTTTTTCATAATAATAGTTATAATTATAATACAAATTGTGTTTTATCATCACTCAGCATAATTTAAAATTTAAACATAAATAAAAACAAATTAATAAATTATAAAGTTGACATAAAAAAAAAATTGATACGGAAATATAGTCATATTAACTCATGGAACTACATGTATGAAAAAGTTCAGTAGGTTTTGCGTTTTTTTTTTAAAGAGACAAACATTCATACATCTAAACTTTCGCGTTTATAATATGAGTAGGATTTACTACGGAAAAGGTACAAATTGGTGCGAGCGCGGCGAGGAGCGGCGACGCGGGCGCCGCGGGGAGTCTTCGTATTATGTCAATAAACGTTTTAAAGTTTGTAAATCTAGAACAAAATGGATATCTAAAACACTTTATCAGTAGGTATAATAAGACTTTAAAGATTAAATCTTTATTTATATCAATCTCCA
Source organism: Eupithecia abbreviata (assembly GCA_943735965.1). Taxonomy (NCBI): domain Eukaryota; kingdom Metazoa; phylum Arthropoda; class Insecta; order Lepidoptera; family Geometridae; genus Eupithecia; species Eupithecia abbreviata. The sequence goes on from OX030976.1 coordinate 2,745,789, forward strand.
CAGGTAGAAGCCCTCCTAACCCAGTACATAACAAACGACGCGCCATCCCTTCCCACGTCACCCACGACGTCCTCGTACGACCTCTCCGCCGCGACGCCGCGACAAGTGTGGCGCGCGGTGCTCGCCGTCGCGCTGTGCCACAACGTCACTCCGGTCTACGAGATGTCTGATACCACAGACGAGGCGCAGTCAGGTGATACACACTAGTTTATTGCACAATATCATCTACCGGTCAGTACCCACGGCTGGGTATAAGCCTCTCGTAATCTCATTGTTCCTGCGCCTATAAAAGAATTACGCCAAAATGTTTAGGCCCTAGGTTTAATTTGTAAAAAAGATATCGATAGCTGAAAAATGGGCTGAGAAAATATTACCCGATGACGGCTGTCTATTCGACTTTGGCCGTTTCATTTGCCTGTTTCAGCCAGCACCTCCAAACTCCGTGTTCATTCCTTCGGGGTGCCTCAAGGGGCTTTCCAGGGATTTTATTCTTTTTCATATTTATCAACATGTTCCGAGTTATTACTAAAGTATGACAAATGAATATATTATTCCAGATATGGGATCCTCGGTGATGTCTGAGAGCTGTGGGGGCGCGGTCCCGCAGCAGCAGCTATGCGACTACCAGGCATCCAGCCCGGACGAGGTGGCTCTGGTCAAGTGGACCGATATGGTGCGTATTATAACAACATATTATAACTTAGGCGCATGGTTTGTCGGTTTTCTGATAAAAACAATAAGGTATTTTAAGTTTGCGGTTTATTCACATCACACACCATAACAAACACATCTACCATAACCGCGCGGCATCGTTCGGTCACCTGACCCGAGACGCCCGACCGACCGATACGTTCTTCCGTTCACAAACAACTAACTCACCGCCTCGTCCCTGCGTGGCGCGCGGTCAATGGCACTCCCTGCCCCCGCGCACCCGTGTTTACTGGCGCCTGATTGGTCGTTCGCATCAGGTGACGTCAAAGTCACGCGGCTGTACACATGACTGATATTAATACAACACAAAATCAAGAGTATTTTCTGCAATCCGTGTCTGCGAGCTGTGGGACTAATATGACAAGCTACAAGGCACCATCGATCAATTCATAGACAGTAAATAAATAATGTTGGACAATTTACACAGCATTATCTAGCCCCAGGCTAAGCAGGCAGAGTTTGTGTTATGGGTACCAGAAAACCGATATACTAATGTATTGTATATCGGTTATCTGGTACCCATAACACAAACTCTGCCTGCTTAGCAAAGCAAAGATAGTTTTTTATACAAAGAAAACGACCAGAACACTCGACAAATTCTAATATGCAGATGTTTGTCTCGAGTTTTCTGGTCGTTTTCGTTAGAGCGTACAAACTTTTGTCCCGAGGCAGGAATCGAACCCGAAACCTCCTGCGTCACAGGCGGACCTTCGTCCACAGCGCCACAGAGGTCGTCTAATCTATAATACTTCCTCGATCTCAACCAATCTCAACTCAGTCGTTTTTTGTTTAATGGTAACTTAATGCGTGTTTGACGTTGTCTGTGTGCGTTTTCGGCGGACAAAAAAAGCAATGTATTATTGACAACTACCAAAAATCCGCCTACCCCTCTTGCCTACATGTCGTTTTGTTATTTTGCAGATGGGTGTCTCACTATACCGCAGAGATCTCCACAACATTTCGCTGAAACTGCGCGCGGCGAACGAGATAGTAAACTATACAATACTTCAGATATTCCCCTTTGCGAGTGAGAGTAAGATGATGGGGATTATTGTACAGGTTCGTTAATTTATAATACTAGATTTTATGATATAGTGTCTGCGATTTCGCGTGGTAGTTAAGAGTAATCTCATATTCGCACTTAGAGTCTTGAAGTCAGTCATAATGAACTCAAAACATCATGGTATCAGCCCATAAAAGTATGTTGGGCATAGGCCTACCCATATGCCGCCACAAAAGCAGTCTAGAAAACTGCATTCAAAGATTTTTGCAAATTCGCTTGTCTCACACGGGAATCGAACCGACTAAAATCTGTAAAAATTACACCTTTTTCTATTGCATCGATCGTTAGGGTCAATAAAAATGAGGAAAACTCTTTATCAAACTTGATAAATTTTATGGAAGGAAATCCTAACGATCGATGCAATAAAAGTACAGGGTGTAAACTTAAAACTATCATACATAAAATATAAAATAAACTAAATTAATTATAAGCCAGAATTAAAATAAAATCTTTTCACAGGAAGAGACATCCGGCAAGATAACGTACTACGTGAAAGGCGCTGACGTAGCACTAGCGAGGCTGCTCGACTCCACCTGGCTCAACACAGAGTGCAGGCAGCTCGCGGCAGACGGCCTGAGGACTCTGGTCGTCGCTAGGAAGCCGCTCTCTATGAACGAGTATCTAGAGTTTGAAGTGAGTGTTACCATTCTTTTTTTCGTAGGAGTGGCTTTGTTGCTGCCATTGTATGCCTATTGTGATCGCCACTTTGTTCGTGTTCAGCTCCGGAGCCGCGGCGTTCACAATTTACCACTGCTAGGAACTGTAGGATCTTCTTCGGGGTCTCGTAGCTCGTCTGGGCTATGCAGGTGCTTGTCCAGATGGATCCTACGTTTTTTGCATCAGTGCTCCACACTCTCCTAGCAGATGGAGAGGCGTTGTATCCTCGCAAAATCTGCAGGATTGTGTGTCGGTTAGCCCTAGTTTGATTAATAGGTTACCTTCTGCAATGTTCTTCTGTTTTTTTAATTCTTTTATATGTATAAAATTATTATTTCTAGTTCAAAATGTTTGCTTTAACTTTTGTAGAAATCTTTACATCTGAACTGTACATAACCTTAAGTTAGTAATCTACAGTCTACATCACAAGTTACTAAACTTGTAAGAGCGAGAAGTTGAACCAAATGGAGAAATAGGTCTTAAACACAATATTTTAACAATAAAATTAATGTATTCTATATACAAGACCTTCAGAAATAAACGATTATAATTAACTCTCGTCAACAGTCAGAGTACAAAGAAGCCCGCCTGAGCATCGCAAACCGCAACGAGCGCACTGCGGCCGCCATGTCCAAACTGCACTTCGGCTTGGAACTGCTGTGCCTCACCGGCGTCGAAGACAGATTGGCTGAGAACGTGCCGCGGACACTGGCTATGTTGAGAACCGCTGGGATAAAGGTAAACCCTATAATACGCCTGACTTGTATGTACTGCACCGGGCAAGGAAATATATTACAGTTTAAATAAGATAGTTTCGATGGCAAACGTATAATGTAATGTATAAGGCTCGTTTCTATATAATATATAAATATTGCTGGACAATCCACACAGCATCATCTCGCCCCAAGGTAAGCAGAGCTTGTGTTATGGGTACTAGATGACTGATATACTTAATACAATACATTACATAGATATATATTTTTTATTATACATAGACCAGAACACCCGGAACAAATATCTGCAGATCGTACACACAATTGTTCCGAGGCGGGAACACCGCGCCACAGAAGTCGTCAAGCAAGAAAATAAATAACTTGATTTCTTTGATAAATAATCGATTCGTTAGAGAGTTTCAATAGCAAACCTATAATGTAACCATTAAGAGGGATTGTTTTGTGCTGGCGCAAGAACTTTTTTTTTTGTGGTTTTTAATTGTCCCTTAAAACGGCTATGCCAGCAAAGCAGCTTTGATTGACGATCTCCGGCTCCTGTTTCGGCGGGTCATGGAGGCAGCCTTGTTTTAACTACCACCCTTTAGTGTCACTTACCTCCATGTTAAACTGTTTTAGTTTTCCGTTTGTTTATTCTACACCTGTATTTTGTACCTGTGTCCAAATAAATGTTTTTTTCTATTCTATTCTTCTATAACGAATTATCGTAATGATCACCACAGTATATATATAGCTCCACTGTTTCATGCATCTTTTGCAAATATTGTTGTACCTATAAAATTATTTATAATTGATAAACCTATTCTACTTTTGTTTAAAATTATATCTCTATGTGAATTGTATGTGTGTCTTAACTACCAAATATTTTTTTATCTATCTATCTATAATTTTTTTTTTCTTAAGATCTGGATGCTGACAGGCGACAAGTTAGAAACAGCGCTCTGCATAGCGCGGTCCCTCCACCTCGGCGGCGGCACCGCGTGGCACACCGCCCGAGAGTGCTCCAACCGCCGCGACGCCTACGAACTGCTGGAATCGCTGCGCAGAGCTGACTCCACCATAGACCTCATTATAGAGGGGGAGACTTTAGAGGTAACTACTCAATTCAATAAATAAATAGGCGACAAGTTAGATGACTGATATACTGAATACAATACATTACATAGATTGGTATTTTTTATTAGACATAGAAAACGACCAGAACGCCCAGAACAAATGTCTGCAGATCGTACACATAATTGTCTCAATTAGCAAGATGGTTAAATCAAAATTTGTGTTCGTTCGATGCCAACATAACTGTAGTTCATAGCTTGCATTATCTTCGGAATCAAAACAACGTCAGAAACAATTCGATTATACTATTAATGACTCAAAAGTCACTTATAACGAGATATTTACCATGATTTTTGAGTTTTCAAATATTTCGGCACAGCTTCATGCGCACGTTCGTTATAAGTGACTTTAGTGATAATAACCATGATGAGTTCCAAAATTCGGCTTTTTAGGCCACTGGTCACAGCGACTCTAAATTATTCTCGTGCAACGGGGACAACCAGTTATTTTTATTTCTACTATACGTTTCTACGACAACTAAGTGTTTTTATTTATAAAGTAAAATGAATGTGATTGTAACTTTTCAGGTGTGCCTACAATCATACGAAGAAGAATTCGTAGAGGTGCTTCAGAACTGCAGTGGTGTCGTGGTCGCGCGTTGTTCGCCGACGCAGAAGGCTCGGGTCGCGCGACTTCTGCGCAATCGCGGGCACGTGGTCGCGGCCGTGGGGGACGGAGGGAACGATGTCGCTATGATACAGGACGCTGATATAGGTAAAGTAGACAGAGATGTTGGCAGCTCTTATGTTTCTTAGTCAGACTTTTTTTTATAGAGCTTCTTGCATGTCAGTGGTTATGAAAGTTAAATTAAATCCACAGGTTCACGAATATGCGAAGAACTTATCCTGCAAGCCTAACTAACCAGCACGTGGTACACCCTGCTAGATAACGAACTAGGCTCTGGTATATATCAAACAATCTTAATTAGTAATCTTAATTAGGACTCGGTTGTGGCAACCCTAACAAGCAACAGCTGATCGCAAATGTTCCCTACGAATTTATTATAAAATAATTGTTTTTCGTAGTTATAAAGAGCCCTTTCCGATTTGATCGCATATTTACAACATAAACCAGTGTAGAAATTGATAAATAAGCGTTTATGTCGTTTCATTAGTGTGTTTTGGCCAACGGAAAATTATCGTTTTGATTATAACTAAGTTTTGCTGGATTGTGTTTTGAAGGTGTTTTGTGCTTACTAGTGCCGTTTTTTCATGTAAAGGAATACTATTTCCAACAAAGTTTTATATCTATAGCGTCACGTAAGTACATACAATCTTTTTCAAAATATAACCTAGACATTGTGCATTCTGCCTTTCGGTATTACCTCTAAGTAATATTTACAAGACCCTCACTAACCATCATAATGATGACTCGTAAAACCGAGAAGTTGAACCTGGCTCTACAGGAATTGAAGGTAGCTAAGAGGCAGATTGGACAGTTAGAAGCGGAAATAGCTGAAAACGAAAATATCCTTATAGAAGCCCTATCAAATAACAAAAAACTAAAAAGCGAAATGTCTGAGTTGCATTCCCAGAATGCTTCTCTTTCTGAGGAACGGGATAGGCTTCAATTGATAATAGATAGGTTTGATCAAAAATGTGGCATTGAGTTTGAGTCCGTCCTGCATAAAACTTCAGTCCTGGAGAAGCAACTGTGTGACGCCCACCTCCGTATCACCCAGCTGGAGGAAGACGCCGATAACTCTGCCACCGCGAAAACACAAAGTCTATTTGATGAATTAATGTCCGCTGAATCGACCTCAGGCCAAGTTTTTGTTGCCAGCAGCAACTTACATACATTGCAAACAATTGATTTAACTACAGATGACTCAGTGTGTAATGTGGAGGCTAGCAGCAAAAACAACAAACACAATCTTAGCAAAAATAAGTTAAAAAAATATGTTAAAATAAGTAAGTTCATTAAAAAAACTCAAACTTTGTTAAAAAATCAAAAAAATGTAGTATCTAAACTAAAATGTAAAAGAAAAGTTCTTGATAAATTAGAGCTCTGTACATTACAGCTAAATTTTAATCAGACCCAGTATGAGGCTGAAATGCAAGATCTGAGAAGCAAACTTGGCCAGGCTGAGCACTCCCTGGAGCATTACATCAGCCTTTATGAACGCACTACCACACAGACAAGGGAACTCAATCTGGCCATGGATGCACTCCTTAGAAGCCAGGTGAGTCTGGAGGGCAGGGTTCTGGATGGCTGTGGCTGCTGTAATCCAGGCCCAGTCACTGACCACTCAGGTCCGGACAGTACTGTGTCAGCTACATCCCATCTGGATCCCAGCGCTTCATGCTTAGTTACAAAAACAATAATGTACTGTGATGAAATTGGAAAAAATATGGGCCAGTTCTTAAATAATAGTATGGAACATCCTATAATAAATAATTGTTTTCCAAATTCCAACCTGCATAATATTATGCAAAAAATTGACAATGATTCATTTAATACTAATTCAAACTTAGTAATATGCCTTGGAAATAGGGGTAATGTGAACAAATCTGACTTAATTCAATATTTGGACAAACTGTGCTCATTAAACTTAAAACAAATTGTGATGTTCACATTCCCCTACAGCGACAGCTTGCCACAATCGGAAAATAACCTTAGATATAAGCTAAATATTACATTGCATACTATTGCATGCAACAATAATGTACATGTGATTGATACTAATAATATTATTAGTAAAAAATATTATTCGACTGAAGGTAATTACTACCTACCCAATTTTTATAAAAGACAGATAGCAATTTCGCTATCCTATTATTTTAAAACAACAGCCAAAAACTTGGCTATAACTAATGCTTCTATTGAGCATTGTAATTATTTAAAAAACCAGACCTTGGAACTTATTCCAAGTCATTTAAATTAGAAATAGCGACAATAGAGGAAGTCTCTAGCCCTAAAAAGTTAAACATTATTACTATGAATCACAATAAAAAATTAAAAAAACAAAATTGTAAAATATCTGGAAAGTTTACTAACTTGGTGCACCAAAATATTCAAGGAATTAGAAGTAAATTATTAGAATTAGAATTATACATGAACTCATTTGATATTGATATCATCTGCCTCACAGAACATTGGCTGAAAAGCTATGAGCTCATGTTTAACTTCAGTAACCACCAGGTTGGTAGTTCTTTTTGCAGATCACATGCTATTCGTGGAGGCTCTTTAATATTAATAAATAAATTCATAAAATTCAAAGAACGTAAAGACATAGTATGCTTATCCGTTGAAAGCCACATTGAAGTAGCATGTGTTGAGTTGGAGCATACTATTGTAGCAAGCGTATACAGCCCACCATCAGCTTCTTTTGAAATATTTGAAAAAAATATGGATGATATCTTATTTAATATATCAAAATCAAATAAAAACCTCATAGTATGTGGAGACTTTAATATTGATCTTTTAGAAGTTTACTCCCTCAGTAGTAGATTAACAAATTTATTTAATTCTTATAATCTTAGGCCAACATTTATGGAACCTACTAGAATAACTGAAACATCAGCAAAATGTATAGATAATATATTTGTTTTCCAAAATGAAAAAATTGTCAGTCACAAAATTATAAGCAATTTAAAATCAGACCATTTAGGTCAACTTATTAAATTAAAACATCAAGTTAAAAATAATAATTGTAAAAAAAAAATTAAGTACATACCTGTGACCACAGATCGATTTGAACGGTTGAAATTGGATTGGGATTTTAAACCATCACCTAACTACTCACTTAACAATCCAAATGAGTCGTATTGCAGTTTTTTTAATAAATTCACTACTGCATTCAATTCAATATTCATACCCAAAACAATCTTGGTCTCAGAAAAACTTAGCTTTAGTGAGTGGGCAACAGTAGGTATACATAAGAGTAGACAAAAGTTGTATGAACTGTACAGTGAAAAGCAGTACAATTTTAGCCAGGAATTCAAAGAAAAAGTAAAAAATTACTCAAAAATATTTAGAAAAGTTTGTAATACAGCCAAATCAAATTATATTAGCTCGAAAATTAAAAATAGTGAAAATGTAATAAAATCAACCTGGAAAATAATTAATAGTGAGACTGGAAAGGTTAGTACCTACATTAATGATTACAATTTAAAGATTAATGATTGCTCCATCAAAAATGATGTTGAGGTAGCACAAGAATTTGAAAATTTTTTTACTGACATTCCAATCTGTACTACAAAATGTCTGAACTCTTCTCAAGTAATAGCCGAATCATTACTTAAAGAAAATGTACCTAAATGCGATAGTAAATTTAATTTCACCCATGTTAATGAAAACGATATAAAAAAAACCTTTAAACTTTTAAATATAAAAAAAACTGCAGATCTGTGGGGCATTTCCGTTAGAATTATTAAACCTTTAATTGATACCATTGCACCAGATCTAGCTTTTATATTTAATGAATCCATTGATTGTGGTGTATTTCCTGATCTAATGAAACATAGTAAAATAATCCCATTGTTTAAATCGGGTAGTAAGTCTGACCCCACTAACTTTAGACCAATATCAGTACTGCCTACATTCAGTAAAGTTTTTGAAAAACTTATTTTACACCAATTGCTTAGACATTTCAATAGCAATGACCTGCTACATTGTAAGCAATTTGGGTTTACTCGTGGCAGGTCAACTACTGATGCCGGTGTAGAGTTGGTATCGCATATTTTTGATGCTTGGGAGAAGTCGCAAGATGCTTTAGGCGTTTTTTGCGACTTGTCAAAAGCATTCGATTGCGTTCATCACGAAACATTAATCAGGAAACTACATCATTATGGAATTAGGGACAGCTCTTTGGATCTTCTTACATCTTACTTGAGTGATAGGATACAAAGAGTTGACATTAATGGGAAACAATCTAAAGGGTCTGTTGTTACAATGGGTGTACCGCAGGGCTCTATCTTGGGTCCTTTCCTATTTTTAGTTTATATTAATGACCTGCCTCATCTTGTAAAGAATGATCATGAGATTGTATTGTTTGCTGATGATACTTCATTAATTTTTAAAATGAAACGACAAAATACAAATTTCGACGATGTAAATACTGCAATCTCAAAGGTAGTCCATTGGTTTAGTATTAATAATCTTTTGCTTAATGAAACCAAAACAAAATGTATAAGATTTATTCTACCTAATGTAAAACAAGTTAAGGCTGATATAAACGTAAAAGGAGAAACGTTAGAAATTGTAGACAATACCGTATTTTTAGGAATAACCTTAGATAGTAAACTTCAATGGGGCCCACACATAGATAAGCTATCGAAGAGACTTAGTTCTGCAGCATATGCAGTTAAAAAAATCCGTCATCTTACAGACGTTGATACTTCTAGACTAGTCTATTTCAGCTACTTCCACAGTATTATGTCTTATGGCATACTACTGTGGGGGAACGCTGCAGATATAAACACAGTATTTGTGTTGCAGAAGAGGGCTGTTCGTGCGATCTATAATATGGGTCCCAGAGAATCCCTACGTGAAATATTCAAAGAAATAAACATAATGACAGTACCGTGTCAATATATTTATGAAAACTTGTTGTACACTCATAAAAATATCAATCGGTTCACTAAAAAAAGTGATATACATAATGTAAATACTAGAAATAAGAATAAACTCGCTGTGCCCACAACTAGGCTACACAAGATAAATGTATCTTTTAAAGGGCAATGTATACGCTTCTACAACAAAACTCCAAGTGAGTTGCAAAAATTATCAATAAATAAATTTAAAAAAATTGTGAAACATATTCTTTGTAAAAAAGCTTATTACAAAATATCAGATTACTTAGAAGATAAAAAAGCTTGGAACGAGTTTTGCTCCAACTCAAAATCTACCAACTTACAAATAAGCAAATCAAATGTACTAGACACATAAGTTATGAACATACTAGTGGTTTCTTCTCACTTCTTCCACTGGTGGACAAAAAATTGAAGTGAACTATAAAATAATTTAATAGTATAAAATATGACCTGTCTAAGTGCTTATTTGTAAGCTTAAAGAAATAAAAACTTTTCATTTTCATTTTCATTTTCAATAATTTGATAACTTATATATCTTACAATTATTTTCCATTACTTGACACTGGCAGAAAATTGTCCAACCAGACACAATTGTAATTTCAAAAAGTCATAATCGTCATCGAAAATATATAGCTTCTACTATAAAGCAAGATAGGTTGGACCAAGACAATCGGTTGGACAGTTAAACACGCGCCGCGCTGTGGCGGTCGCTTGTGAACTTTACGTGCCGGTGATACCGCGCGCCCCGCACTCGCCACTCTGCCCTCTGCTGGACTAATATCGCGGCTCATACGAATTACTTATTGTCCAGATAGTCGGCACATCTGTAACCTGCATCTATTGTTCGCAGGTGTGGGGATAGAGGGCGCGGAAGGCCGGTCAGCATCGCTAGCGGGTGACGTCAGCGTCCGTCAGTTCGCGAGCCTGGCGCGGCTGCTGCTGGTGCACGGCCGCCGAGCGTGTATGAGATCCGCCGCGCTCTGTCTCTTTATAGTGCATCGGGGGCTCGTCGTCTCTACTATGCAGGTGTGTGTCATTGTACACGGTAACGCTGACGTCACGCCCGAGTGACGTCAGCGTCCGTCAGTTCGCGAGCCTGGCGCGGCTGCTGCTGGTGTACGGCCGCCGAGCGTGTATGAGATCCGCCGCGCTCTGTCTCTTTATAGTGCATCGGGGGCTCGTCGTCTCTACTATGCAGGTGTGTGTCATTGTACACGGTAACGCTGACGTCACGCCCGAGTGACGTCAGCGTCCGTCAGTTCGCGAGCCTGGCGCGGCTGCTGCTGGTGCACGGCCGCCGAGCGTGTATGAGATCCGCCGCGCTCTGTCTCTTTATAGTGCATCGGGGGCTCGTCGTCTCTACTATGCAGGTGTGTGTCATTGTACACGGTAACGCTGACGTCACGCCCGAGTGACGTCAGCGACACCAGTGTACAGGAAGTCTGCTTTAGAAAAGAAGGAAGTTGACGGACGACGTCGATTGCACGGATCGAACAACCTTACCGCCAAGTGGCTTCGGGGACGTTATGAAATGAGAGCATCATCCAGCATTAATTATTTATGTTTTACTAAGACTAGACGTATAATAAAAAAAAAATATTTCGATGATGACATTATGTTATTTCTTGCAGGCTGTATTCTCAGTGGTGTTCTACTTCTCGTCCGTCTCGCTCTACCCTGGTTTCCTGATGGTCGGATATGGAACTGTTTTCACGGTTCTGCCAGTCTTCTCATTGGTAAGTAATCTTCCAACCTGCCATTTAGTCTTTAAGACTACTTTCGCTTAGTATTGTCACCTTAGGGCACGTTCTCGGTGCATGATGGTAGATGAGAAAACAAATTTCTGAAACTGTACGGGACAGGCCTCTCTGCACGCGTCTATACTCCAGCCAAATTCGGTCTAAAATGTTTGCAAACATTTAACCTAATGTTCGTAATCATAAAATTTCGTGTAATTACCATTTTGCTGAAAACATTTACGTCAATTTGAGATCTTTTCTTACAGCTATATTTGAAACACGTCCCTGAGTGGGTAATTTTTTTTTGATGTTAGATTACAAACCTTTCACATAGAATTTTGCTTGAGTATAGTTGATGTCGGTATTATATCTATCATACTGTATTGCGGCCTTGGACGAAGGGTTTGACAAAGGCCGCTCAGCTAAATTTCTGCCGCTTAAATCTCAATTCATCTTTAGATTCAGATATTACTCTAAAAGTAGCCGACACTCTCTAAGACAAATCACCAAAAAGAACCGAGTAAAAGAGTATACCACAGCGACGATTTAGAATTAAACTACCCCTATTTATACGCAAAAATATGCAATATATTCTATTAGTAAGTATATCAGTCATCTAGTACCCATAACACAAGCTCTGCATAGCTTGGGGCTAGATAATACTGTGTGGTTTGTCCAGCATTATTTATTTATTATTAACTAGCTGCGCCCCGCGTAGAAATCTATGTGTCATGGTTTATAAACATTTCTCTTGAATCACTCTATATATTAAAAATCCGGATCAAAATCCGTTGCGTAGTTTTAAAGATCTAAGCATACATAGAGACAGACAGACAGCGGGAAGCGACTTTGTTTTTACTATGTAATAATATTTTACCCCCTGTTTATAATTTCCAGGTGCTTGACAAAGATATTCCGAGTACAACAGCACTGAAGTATCCGCAGTTATACAAACAACTGACTAAAGGACGACAGCTCTCTTACAAGACCTTCTATATTTGGACAGGGATTTCTATTTACCAAGGTTAGAAATTATGCGGTTGTTTTTCTTGATTCGACATAAGAAAAACAAGCTACTAAGTATTGTTATTATAGGGTTAATGGATGAATGGTGAACGAATATCTTAGCCAACTAAAATCGAAAAACAATTACCTATTTAGTAGCGCGCAGATTTTGTGTCTACATAATTTCGCAGGGTTATAGGATCAAATTCAATGACGAATAATTACAACTATTGTTCTAGCGGCCCCCGCAGCATTATAATACTCTCTGATAACTTGTTTATTCCATATATTTTAGCGGGATAAGGAAATACCCTCGGATAGACAGTTATTCTAAGAATAAGATTTGGTAAAATGGAAAGTTTAGAAATTCTAGAGCGATTTTAATATCATCCTGATATTAAAATCGCTAGATTTATAGAAAATCCCAGAAAATCCACTTTTAAGATCCTAAAATGGTTAATACTTATTCTACACCTATAAATATAAAATAATAATAAATAATGTTGGGACAATCCACACAGCACTATTATATATCCATATTATTGTTTACAGGAGGTGTAATAATGTACGGCGCGTTAGTCCTATTCGAAGAGCAACTGATCCACATAGTCGAGATCAGTTACACGGCGCTCATTCTGACAGAGCTGATCATGGTGGCTCTATGTGTGGTCACGTGGCACTACCTCATGGCGGCCGCGGAGCTAGTCAGTCTGGCTCTTTACATCGTGACGCTGCTTGTCTTTACTACGTACTTCGGTAAGTGACAGTAGCCTATTGTATCAGCTGATCATGGTTGCTCTATGTGTGGTCACGTGGCACTACCTCATGGCGGCCGCGGAGCTAGTCAGTCTGGCTCTTTACATCGTGACGCTGCTTGTCTTTACTACGTACTTCGGTAAGTGACAGTAGCCTATTGTATCAGCTGATCATGGTTGCTCTATGTGTGGTCACGTGGCACTACCTCATGGCGGCCGCGGAGCTAGTCAGTCTGGCTCTTTACATCGTGACGCTGCTTGTCTTTACTACGTACTTCGGTAAGTGACAGTAGCCTATTGTATCAGCTGATCATGTTGGCTCTTGAGCCGATTATGATAGCACTGTGTTTTATCATGTAGCATCTATTTATTTATTTAAGGTACAAAACATCACAATCACTTTCAATTCTCAGATTAGATAAAGCTTTATTCAAACTTGATTGCAAAATAATAATATGTACATGCTGCTATAATATAAATACATATATATCGAGTAGGTAGATCTGCGAGGACTCTTATTGGTGGAAAGGTGTGCATGACGTTGTTGACGAGAGGCCCCGTATAAAGTCCTGTTTATATATCTATATAAACATTACAGTACAGAGTGACTGTGTATAAACGCATTTATATATGTATTTATACCGGCCATGCTGGCGGAATGAGTATTTAGTCTGCGCGGGTCTGACACGCACTGTGCCGGTAGATGTAATCAGACCACTGGAGTAAACGTATTCTTGTGTGACTGCGACTCCTCAAATATACGTTTGCTACGTTATCCGAGTCTCGGTCACTGACACAGGGCGCCCTCTGGCTAACTAGGATGACAACTAACGAAATACTGCAGGTAGATGCTGGTTGCGGAAAGCTGAAGACGTGCGACTCTATCCAGCTCTCCTATGTCCAGCTGTGAACTAATATGATAATGATGATGTAATGTACATTTTTAATTCTTTATTGTACATATATAAAAATAACTTAACTAAATAGGATATGTACATACATTAGGTGAGCTTAACTCTGACAAAGAGTTTTTCCAGTCCACCTTAGGGTTATAGGAGAGGCGATGGAACAGATAGAGGAAGTGTACAAAGAAATAAACTAGACTAATAGTGTAATAATCTTTGATTGAATTTAATCTTTAATGCGCTTTCAGTATGCTTCGGCCCTTAGTCAAAATATATAGAAGTCTGTAGAAGTCCTTAGGAGCGTTCAAGTACTAAATTTTTTTTGGAGATTTTTGACTCCCCTTCCCTCCATGTAAAACGTTACGTGCACACCAAGTGACCATTTTTGCCATGTAAAACGTTACGTTCACACCAAGTGACAATTTTTGCCTAAAAGTAATAATTATTTATTTATTATTACGCCACATAATAAAAAAACAGTATTGTTACGTAACGCGTAGTTCAGTCGTTCCCATAACGCATCGTAACTCTTTACTAGACCAAATTCGTTACGTAATACTTGAACGCTCCCCTATGAGAAGAGGACTAGACAAACAATACATTGATTTCATAACACAAGCTCTGCTTACCATGGGGCTAGATAATGCTGTGTGAAGTGTAAATTGTCCAACATTATTTATTTATTTATTTCTCCAGATGCCGACTTCATACGACATTGGGACTTCTGGTGGAAGGTAATAACGATCACTCTCGTATCCTGCCTGCCTCTTTACATAGTCAAACATATGCATAGAAAGTGGAGCGCGCGCCAGTACAAAAACATTAGAACATGATCTTTATTCCAATACCCTCTAAGTTAAAATTACAATGTGATTCACTCGTATATTTTCTGCACATATTACGTATGTTGGAGAAGTATTATATATAAGTTATATTATGTCATATATAGATAGGTAATAAAGGATACTAAGGAGAAGAATTTACTTGCAATATGTATAGGTTGATGTCTTATATCTTTGTAATTATTGTTTGTACATTTGAGGTCCCTTTCTTACGCAATTAGTTTTTGTTCCATAGTTTTCCGTCTATATTGTTTATACTCGTATATTAACAGTTGTTTAATAATAAGTCGGATTCTGTTTAGTTATATGTATTAAATAAAGTCTATTTAAAATGGCTTAATACTCACTCACAGAAAGAAAGTGTAAAAATCTTTTTATTTTATTTTAAAAGTTTATAAATATTGTTGGAGCGAAATCTGTGTTAAAAGAGTTATTTACAAAATTATGTTATCTTCTGACTTATTTCACTGAGATATAGATACTGTGATTTTTAAGTACTGCGTAATCCAATATTTTGTAAGAATATGTTCTAGTTAAAGTCATTATTCCCTACGACCAATACACGTCTTATTTACATAAATTACTTTTATCAACATATTATATAATAAATATAAGTAATGTATACTTTAATATTAATATGTGGCAGTATTCTGCAATTACTTTGCTCATTTCTAGCTGCCATTTTTCGGCGTGAGGGAATTTTAACACTTTGACCGCGATATTTTTTCGACGACTGCGATCTTATTTTAACCTAAAAAATTCCTGCTGCCGCTCTACATAGCGGTTGTGTTGCGCCGCACATGCGTTTCGTTTGAAAAATATTACGGCTGAGTCACAAAGATCTGTATTTTCTCAGCCGCTGCGCTAGTGTGGATTAACGCATATTAGTCATTTGTAGAAAACACATACCGTGTGATTTCAGCAGTCAAAGTGTTAAGCAATAATGACTCTACAGGAATGCTATAGTATAAAGTTAGGTAGGTAGATCAATTGTGAGTTTATTGCCCACTATGGACCAGAATATAAAGTCCTGAAGTATAGATAAAAAACTCATGTGCATTATAATTACAGGTACAAATTTACTTTTGTGATATATTTAATTATTTTTAATTTATAAATAACTTTCACATTTAGGGCAGATTATATTATTTTGGTGCAGTGTTCGTTCATAGATTATATTAAGTTAATAAATACGAAAATCAAGTTCATGTGTATAATTATGAAATCTGATCCTTTGCCTGCTGCGCCAAGGAGGTCGTCAATTAATTCAGTTAGAGAGTGTATTCTTCACTGTTACAATCATCATCATCATCATCATCAACCTATGTTAGTCCACTGCTGGACATAGGCCTTCTCCAATGAGTGCTATAGCGCCCTGTCTTCAGCTTGCCGCATCCAGCATCTACCTGCAGTCTTTCGCAGGTCGTCATCCCACCTGATCGGAGGGCGTCCTACACTACGTTTACCGAGTCGTGGTCTCCACTCAAGAACACGTTTGCCCAGCGCGAGATATGGCCGGCCCACTGCCACTTCAGCTTGCTTATTCTTAGAGCTATGTCGATAACTTTGGTTCTTTGTCGGATATATTCGTTACGAATCCTATCCTTCAGAGAAACTCCGAGCATAGGTCTTTCCATAGCTCGAACACTGTTAGAATACAATCGTTCATAGTTAGAACTTATTTATTAAAGATATCTAAAACATTATAACAAAAAATACATAAATTGCTACGTAAGTACAATTATTTAGTATCATCCAAGCGAGCTCTAAACGAATTCAAATTAATCTGCGTGTTCGAAAACAACTTAACCGATGTAATGGATTCGGAAGTTCGATCCAAAGGCGTTTGTTTTCTCTTCTCACGGTACTTGGAAGAAGTAGAGGTTTCTGAGCGAGTCGAGGCGGTCTCCGAGACTGTCCATAAAGAGTCGCTAGGGTTCCGCTCGTACAACTCCTCGATGTTTTCTCGACTCGTAGAACACATCATGGGCTTCAGGTTTATATTATACGTATCTTCCGAAAGCTCCAGACTGACAGGAGATATGCCGAACTTTCTCTGCTGATCTATCTTCACTTCAGAGATAGACGTCTCTAGCTTCGGCGGACTGTCCGACCGCTTCCTCGCGTCAGCGTCGCTATCGGTAGTAGACTCACTCAGTTCGTTCCCGCTCAGTATCGCCATTAACTTCTCAGTGTTCTCGTTCAGATCGTAAACCTTCTGAGTCCGAATAGAACCCAGCGACATAGTCTTAAGCTTACCCCTGAGTTGATCGCTTAAGTTAACGTTATTTGACGTCGTCTGTGGCAGCACATTCCGCAAGCTCGTAGGTAAACGTTCGTACAGGAATGATGCTAAGGAACCACCTCGCATATTGGTATATGAACGAATGGTTTTCTTCGTATTAGTGTTACTGGTGCACAAGAAGTGTATTAATATTTGACTGACGAAAAATGCTACTGCGATTGCAATCACTAACAGTATGTAAATTATAGGGCCCCAATCGTCTAATTGCAGTTGTTGTGAAAGTTGAAACGGATGAAATGTGATGCCGCCGGATTCGATGTCTATATCTTCATAAAGATTGCGTCTAGTTTTCGAGTTTCTGTTGGCTTGCACTGCAGCCGCTACTTTTAGAACTCCGCCGAAAGCAGTGTAGAGCTTCTCGTCCTGAATATGTCGCGCGACTTCTCGCTTTAGCCAATTCCATAGGTCTCTATTTAAACCTGAAATATCTGCATTCAGGCAGGCAGCTGGGGATCTTTTCAAAATGCATTTAGCTGCAGTCGTATAGTATTTCAGCAGTATATTCTTAGAAGATGGTGCGGTCAAGCTCACTAGTCCTCCATTTTTAAAGGGTAAAGCAACAGAGTTGGGATTTTCTTTATCGTCAAGCTTTGGTATCGGGAAGTGTATACACGAGTTGAGGTCTCGCTTCAGTACCAAATTATAGCACGGGTCCAAGATCAATGATTTAGTCATTGGGATGACTATTTTCTCCACGGTTATGTTCGACCATCGCTGAAGGCGCTTTGGTTCTTGCCAACCCAAACCTTGGGTGTTCAGAAATTCTTTCATCTCCTCGAACAATTCATGTATAAGCATAGCATTTTTGTGCGAGATATTACCGGAGTAAAATGCGAGCCTAGTTGCGGGAAGGATCTCGTTTCGCAGGTGAGCTCCGAGGGTATCAGCCATGGCGTCCTTCAGCAACTCAGCTCTCTGATCGTTTCCCGTCTCCACCGAACGCAATGATCTCCGAAAGTAACGTACTAAATCTCTGATAAATTTGTCGGTGATTTCTTCAGGAGCAACGGGCGCGGGTAAAACATCTTCGAAAAGTCTCCGTGCTCGTAATTTTTCGATCTCATTTTCGTCCCAACAACACCTCAATGGCTCTACGTTAAATATTGCACTACCCGCACTAGCTCCACTTGTGAAAATTAATGATCTAAGAAATAATATAATGGTAAGAATTTTCATTGAAAGGGACGTTGTAAAAATATATGCACAGTGTTTCAAAGTTGAGCAAAATATGACAGTCATGATTAGGCATGGCATTAGCGTTATATTCTCTTTGGCATGGCAGTGATTTATTTATCTCAAATCATTCAGAATTGCCTAAAAGGTGACAAGCAAGGAGCCCCGTAGGAGGGTGGACCCTACCCTATGGGAGTTCTTCTTACATTGAAGACGACGCGACTCACCAATCACCCTGTACAGAACATCATTGTAGCAAAACTAAATAAATAAATAATGCTGGACAATCCACACAGCATCATCTAAGCTAGCTTAGATTGTATTATGGGTACTAGATGACTGATATAATGTACTTATTACAATACATTACATAGATAGATATTTTTTATTATACATACCTAAATAACGACCAGCACACCCGGAACAAATGTCTGCAGATCGTACACACAATTGTCCCCCGCAACCTCCTGCGTCGCAGGCGGACATTTGCCCGCCGCGCCACAGAGGTCGTCTCAACTTTATATTCTCTTTGAATGTATGTATGGCGCGAGGTCCATATTATATTGTGACTGGGCTATACCTACCTACCTAGTACCTTTCTACTACGGAAATCCAGCGCTGCTTAACTGAATAACTATACATATGTATATACACTTAATAGTTAAGTAGGTAGGTACTGAAACTCGGGGAGCAACTGCAGTACGTTATTAGTTAGTATTCATCTATGGTACGTTAAACCTACTGACTGTAGTATTATAAGGTGATGATGATGATGTTTCTTCGATAATGGCACCTGTGTCTGGTTGGACGCTTTTCTACCAGTGTCAAGTAATTGAAAATAATTCAGTATCACATCATAAAGATGGTTTGATATATTCACCAGGGCCTAGTTCGTTATCTAGCAGGGTATTGGTACCACGTGCAGGTTAGGTTGGCTTGGGATGGGAGACGAGATGTTGGAGTCCCCCATCATAGTACACACCAAGCAGTAGTCTTGATCCGCGAGCTCCTGAATGCAGCACACGCTGAGTCGTACTCAGCCGTTTAGGTGTCACATATTTTATTTTATAATCATTGTCTATCTACATATGTCATTATGAACCAATAAAAACACTGTTTATCTACATCGTACCTACTCGTATCTTATCTACTTACGTAGTTATTGTATTCTCTTTGTTATCTATCTACCTGTAACGTAGAGTAACGTTGGTAGGTACTAACGCACCTACGTTACATTTACCTGTGCATTTACCCTGACTATTACTCATTATTTAATCACGAACATGTCCAACCAATAAACACTAATTCTTTTGTTACTTTTTTAAAGTTTTTTTAAATAAAACATAATGGTAATTTGACTTATATTATTTTACAAATTCCTTTCACATTTTTAAGTTATTACCTAATCCCCTTACTTAACGTTATAATAATAATACTAACAAAACAACATCTGAAGAGACTCGCTAGGAAGTTGTATCAAGGGCCAGACCCAAAAGGCGGTAGGTACAGAAAGTTCCTTTCTCTGCAGCCCTAGTCACCGGCCGCTTGAGCCTAGCTTTGCGGTCAGTGATCTACCGCTTTAATATATTTTTTACTGTAGAATAGTTCCATAATATATTCTAAAGTAAAAAATGTATAAATGTGGGTATACCTAATACTAATAATTGACAACTTCCAGAGACACTGCCCCTGAAATCTCTCTCGGAGATTGAAACGTGTAGGTATTTGACGTGTAGGTAGGTAAGGTACCCTGGCAGGTATGCCAGAAGCGTTAAGTATAGTGGACAGGGACATAAAGCAGTCGGTGGAGGAGCACTTCTTCTGTCGCCTTTAAAAAGTGCTAAATAGCCTTTTGTAAGGTGGCAACAAGTTGCGTGCCTTCAATGGCTGGGTTATGATATTGCTATCTATTCGAATTCATGTTTATTTTATATAAGTACAAGGCTCATGATAAGTCAGGTAAGGTAAGTATAAAATACAAATGATGTCGAATAGATAGCAATATCATATCTCGCGATACAGTGTAGTGGTCGAGTGGAAAAGTCGACAAGATGACAACTTTACTGGTTTCCACACAAAATTCTTTCAACAATGGAAAAACAATTCGTAGGGTGAGTGTAACGTGAAGTTAGTTAGCCGCCACTTCATAAGCGTGGCTTGGCTACTCAAGCTATTTACAATAACTAATAATCCCAATTTTTTTTCGTTTCGTAGAATTTATTCCATATCTATTGCGAAAGTTTTTATTGCTAAAACGTAGAAAAGTAAAGAAAATTAATTGTCAATAAAATATTTCATTAAATAATATAATTATTTAATGAATTTAATAAATAAATTAAATTAAAATAAAAAACTGGTTACAAATCAAATATAAAAAATTAAAACACTTCCTAAAAACACCGCGTTAATTCTGTCATCCCATCCATCGATCATATAATTTTATTACCTACAACAGTGGGGCTATTCTACCATTAAAATGCTAAAATGCGTTATCCGCGTAAAATAGCATGGAAGCCCCACTGGTTTTGAAATGGAACATCTGCATATTTTAGTATCTGATTATAAATTATAATGGCGTGCATATTTATGAAGAACTAGCTGTGCCCTGCGACTTCGACCCCTTGGAAATAATAAATAATAATAAATAAATAATAAAATTTTATTGACAAAAAAGAATTATTACAAACACATAACATAATTCATTTGTAGTTTACATTAGAAACAAGTCCAGTATATCGAGATTCTAGTCCAAACTATTACGTAGCCTCAGCTGCCTAAACTAGACTGAAAAGTCTGTAATATAGGCAGCTGTGCTCCCCCTACTATGATACACAAATTGTTTGAAAGATGACGATAAAATAAATAATTTAACATACAAAAAATTATGGAATTATGATAAAAATTGGCTCGGTACTATTTTAATCATGTTACAAATAATCTACTTAGATAAATAGTAAGAATTCAGACAAAAAATATATAATTTGATTACTAATACTGATTACAAATTGATGCGTGAATAGATTGATGTACAATAAATTATTACAGATTGTTTAGACATTACAAGTAAATAAAATTTAATTTGATTGATTAAATAAAATTGACTCTATGTAGAAATAATTATTACTAAAATTATACTAATTAATTGATTTAACTAATTTTATAGAAAAACTAACCTACAGTATTAAGATTAAGCTTATGAGTTCTCTATGAGAAATCTATGTGTCAAACAGTTTAAATGGGATAAGTATCCCCAGTACCGGATTATCCACGTAGCAAGAGTAGCAAATGCTACGGGCCCCGCGAATTGGGGGGCCCCGCGCACCAACGCGTCAAATATCTTGCATCTCCGATAAGGCATGTAAGATATTTTACGCAGACGCTTAGGCTATGCATCACTCCCACCTGAAAATCTAAAACTCGATTTAGTCACATTAAATCGTAGGTATAGGTTGTATAATACCTACCTCAAGAAACGTTTTAAACGTTAGTATCAAAATCTACAATAATAATTTAAAGATAATAATAATAATAACCCGCAGGCCAGCTTGTGGCGAGTAGTTGCTGTTGGTGAGTAGCGACACCACGGGTACCAAGTGCTCCCGGGGAAGTTCCTGGTTCTCGTCTCCGCTTGCGGAGTGGCATCCCAAGAGAACCAGATCCCCACCTCTTGCTTGCCTTCATTGGCCGGTCTGAGTGGAGTCGCGAGAGATGCATCTTAGGATGTAGACTCGGGGGTGGAAGTGTCTAATGACGTAATAACGAGGAAACCCGCTCACGAGCAGTCTTCGTGATGGTGAAATCGGGGCCGCACCTCTCGACACCCCTCAGTCGTTTGCGCCGATGTTGTTCCTCTCCGGTAATTTACTCCGGCTTTTTAAGAAACCCATCCAGCATTCGGCAAGCCACCGTCTGCCACTCTTCTTAACATTATGAGTGACTTGTTTATGGCAGACGTCCGCAATCTCCCCTATAGCCCGATTACCCAGTCCATCGATCCATCACAATAGCCTGGTTTTATTTTTTTCATTTTTCTTTGCAATATTCTCTACACCTGGTGGATACCATCTTTGGTTGTATCATATTGTGCACCCGAGGATGATACCCGATATGTGTAGCCATCGCCTTAAGATTAACTTCTCAAAGGGCCTCTGTGCTGTTGGCTTCGGCCCCACGCAAGCCTTCCAAATCGATGCTTCCAAAGGACCGGGTCACTTTATGGCCCGAAATCATGGTAAATGAGAGACATAATAATAATAATGCTGGACAATTCACACAGCATTATCTAGCCCCATGGTAAGCAGAGCTTGTGTTATGGGTACTAGATAACTGATATACATAATACAATATATTACATAGATAGATAATTTTTTATGATACATAGAAAACGACCAGAACACCCGGAACAAATATCTGCAGATCGTACACACAATTGTTCCGAGGCGGGAATCGATCCAGCAACCTCCTGCGTCGCACGCGGACCTTCGCCCACCGCGCCACATCGGTCGTCAAGATGTACCACATTTCTAAAGTTGAGCGCTGGCCGCACTAGTTATGTGTTTGTACTACTTGCACTACACTACGCGGAAGTTGGTAGTATTGCAAAACTAACCGGGAATTCCTAAAACGCATAAAAAATGAGTTAAGGAATACAATGGGCCAAGAACGACTTAATCATCTTACTTTGATGAATATAGAGTATGATTTGCTTAAAGAAGTTGACATTGAAAGTGTTATCTCTAAATTTGCTCGTCTTAAATCCAGAAAAGTTAATTTGGTATAGTTTGTTACTTTTAATAGTTTTTTCGTCAACACAAAGTGAATCTAATAAAGTTAATAAGAGAAGAAAACTATTTAAAATTACGATTGCATTAGCTACATATATTAGGAACTATTATAGTTCTCGACATTTGAATACTAAACGATAATAATAAAAATTAGTGCGGAATAAGGTTGATATTGTTGTATGTTTGATTTACTCTGTTAGTTTAGCGTTGTATTTTAATTGCATCAGTTTACATTCTACCATATTATTGTAACACCATGGCCGAATGGCGAATAAAAAGGGTAGCCAGTTTCTTGTCAGTTCTTATAGTTCAACCCCAATCAGCTGACTGACCGTAGGCAAATTGGCTCAAACAGCTTTCCTAAGTATCATGGATGTCATTTACTAACATAAATATAAATTGAATGTGATTGTTCGTATGTAACTTTGCTGGTATGTAATAAATATTTAAAATAATATACGTCTGAACTATTTTATTACCCAAAGTTTTAAAAAAGCCAACCAACTTGATTTGTAAAAGTAATAAAAAATAAAGGGAGTTTATTTCAAAAACTGGTATCATTACACGGACACAGATAGGTATACGCGTTCTTACATAGCCGCTTCGGGTTGTCACACACATACATGTTAGGTTTTATTATCTAATCTGAGTTTAATACCAAAAAACTTAAGAACCTAAAGCAAACCAGGGGCCCCTTGGCCGAAATTGCTACAGGCCCCGCGCTGGCTTAATCCGGCACTGAGGATCCTATATTAGACTCCTGGTTCTAAGCTACCTCTCCACCAATTTTCAGCTAAATCGGTTCAGCTGCTTGAGTTATAAATAGTGTTACTAACACGACTTTCTTTTATATATACAGTGGACATATAATAAGAAACACTACCCACGGAACTTAACATTATACAAGATATTTGACCTTAATACTTTTTATTTGGAAATGAAACCACAAATAGCATAAAATATGTTCAATAACTAATCATTTATTAAAAAAAACAACAAAATATCAACTAAACAAGTACAGATTCAATATTACATTTCATACAAACAACTAAATGAGTTTTAAAGTACCAACAGTAATGGACAACTAATTAGAAACAATACAAAAAAATAAAAGATAAATCATATTTAATAGATTTAATTATTTAGAATTATATAATTTAGGTAATAGATACTGTGTATAGGCTACTAAAACTTATAATTAATATTTTGTTGCGTATCCTTTATTATCAATCACAGCTCTACAACGACGTGGCATTAATTCAAGCAATTTCATACATTTTTCTAGGGGGATTGAATTCCATGCTTCTACAAAAGCTTCGTAGAGTTCGTTGTGACTGGAGTTACGTTTGTTTGAGACTTTCTTTTTACGACATGCCACAGATTTTCTATGGGATTTAAATCAGGGCTATTTGCAGGCCAGTCTAAGACGGAAATACGCTGTTCCCTAAGAAAATATTTTACACTGTTGGCAGTGTGTTTAGGGTCATTATCATGCTGAAAGATCCAGGTTACAGGCAAATTGTCGTCAGAGTAGGGAATCATTGTCTCTTCTAAGATATTTTTGTACTGCAGTTGATCCATTGTACCTTCAATCTTACGAACGGGTCCAACTCCACATCCAGAAAAACATCCCCATACCTTGATATTGCCGCCTCCGTGCTTGACTATGCTTCTAGTGTATTTATAATTAAAAGCATGGTTCATTGGACGTCTAACGTAGCGCTTTCCGTCTGAATTTACCATGTTTATTTTAGTTTCATCGGAGAATAAGACTTTTTTCCAATCTCGGACCGTCCAATTGACATACTTTTTAGCGAATAATAATTGCTTCTCTCGATGTTTCTTGGTAAGAAGCAGCCCCTTTCGAGAAACCCTCCCAAACAATTTTGATTCCACTAATCTACGACGTACTAGTCTTGACGAGACATTTCTAGCGTCATCAGGCGAAAAAACTTCATTTTTAATCTGGTGGGAGCCTTTAAACGGGTCTTTCTTAGCAATACGTACGATTAGCTTATCTTCTCTGGGCGAAGTTTTCCTCGGTCGAGCCTTTCTAGGAATATTTTCAATAGTTCCGTGTCTTTTGTAATGGTCAATAGCATTGAAAACTTTCTTTCCCGAACATTTTAAATGATTAGCTATTCTCCTGTACGTCCATTCTTGGTCGATGTGCAAATTAACAATTATTTGCCTAGTTGACGCGTCACAACTTTTATTTTTGCCCATTTTGAACAAAAAATTGTAAACGGATTTTCAATTTGATGGTCAATTGCCGCCAAAACGATGGAAAATAGCTAAGAAAGAAGTTTTATTTTTTCAATTTCAAAAATGTAATGTGCCATGGATGTTTTTCTAAAGTGTTTCTAATTAGGCGTCCAAGAGGCCCGTAACATAAAATAAGCTATGTATGCTTTAAACTCTTTTTATGATGAAATTTAGATAGTTTTGTTTTTTTAATGTAGGTATTCTATGAGTATTCTAAATTGAGTGACTATATTGTTGCATGATTATTAAAAATTGAATTTATAAATTTTTCAAGAATGGATGACATGGACTTCAAACTTTCATAATTCATATTAAGTGTTTCTAATTATATGACCACCACTGTATGTATATAAAACGTAGTAGGTACTTTTAAATCGATGCCCCAGTCAGAGAACCAAAAATTATTTAAGAAATACTATGGATCAAGAAAGACTCACTTTTATTGAAGCAGATTATATAGCATCTAATTACAAAATAAACACAAAAGTACAAAATGTCTGTTTCAGAGACTAAAAAAAACTTACGGACATCATTCTACGAAATCAAATGTGAAGAACAGCAATGGCGGACGACTCATCTTTCGTGCAAATTATATGGTGAGTGTCTAGGAGAGGACCAAAAAAATCCAATAATTTTCATAAAATTTTCTAAAATCTTGACCCTTTTAAAGTTTTACTCGTCCCTGGTCTGTTTCTTTAATTTTTTTCTTCAGGCATTAAGTAAAAGCTTAGGTTTGTATAAGATTAAAAAACTGTTTAATTTTAAGTGTCTTTTAGTATTCCGTAACCAAACGGCGAAACGGGACCTTATTACTAAGACTCCGCTGTCCGTCCGTCTGTCACCAGGCTGTATCTCATGAACCGTGATAGTTAGACAGTTGAAATTTTCACAGATGATGTATTTCTGTTGCCGCTATAACATAAAAACGGAATAAAATAAATTTTTAAGAGATTTAGAGAGATTCCCATACAAAAAACGTGTTTTTTTTTTGCTAGTTTTTGCTCGATATTGATAACGGCAAGGTAGAAATAATACACAGAACATTTAGTTATATATTCACTTTAAAAAATAAAACATATATTTAGGGGGAATACAACAGATATATTTTTTTTGCTGTTTTTTTATAGATAATGGTACGGAACCCTTCGTGCACCAGTTCAACTCGCACTTGGCCGGTTTTATTTATTTTATATTCCCTTCTTCTTGCAACATGGGCCTCGCGAAATGTACTCGTACCTTGCCTTGCCCACATTACGTTTAGGTCTTGCGCCGCCACTGTGGCCATTAACAAAGAATCATCATCATTTGATTATGTTTATGCTAAATTTTTATTTGGAGTAGTAGGAATTTAGGTTTATATTTATTTACATAAAGTTATTACCTACTAGCTAAGGTTTTTTAAAACACACCAAATTATTTGTGAAAATCATAAATCTTTTAATTTGAAACCTATTAACTTTTCTATCTAATAACATTAATTCGTGACATAAAACAGAAACAAAGCAATAAAATATATGGAACAAACAACAAATCGATAAACATAAATGAGCAGGGTTGGCATGATTAAAACAAATTGTTTTAAAACACGTGTTTAAAACAGTTTGAAATAAAACTATGTCTTTTATTAAGAAAAAAAAACAGGGTTTAAAACTACATTTAACTGCAAATGAATGTATATAAATACCACAGACAGGCTGTGGTATTTATACACTGCATAGGTAACTCCCCGCCAGTAAGTCCCGCAGGGAAAGTCCCTGTGTCGGCCGTCGAAAGAAAGTAATACACTGGATTAGTGGGTACGGTACCTATTCCCCGCTCTCTCTCTAGTTCTCTACCTACCTACAACACTACATACAAGGTGTATGTAAAGTGTTTTGTATTGATTAATAATAATAATAATTTTTAATACTTAGATTAGAGGTACTGAGATATGCAACAAAAGTAAATATTTATCGTTTTGTAAATTTTTACTAATGTGAATTAGGAAATAGTTTAGAAATGGATTATTTTATTATTCGCTATAATTGATTTGAAATTGATAAGTAAAAAAAACAAAAAAAAAACAATTTTTTTAAACTATTTGAACTGTTTGTTTTATAAAATATTTAAAAAAAACTGTTTTTTTTTCCAACCCTGTAAATCAGTTAGTACCTGTGTTCAAAAACTAACAGGGCGTATGGAAACAGAAAAGTTTGTTTTTCAAACATATTATATGCATATAAATATTATTAAGATTCGATTACTTGATAAAAACCTATGAGATTTAAGGAAGAGTCTTCACTAGTTCGATATTAATTATGATAAAATAATAATAGAAATAGAAAATATTTATTTGCGTTTCATATAAAATAATACAAATTAAGAACTAATAAAAGTATAATAAATTTATTATAACTTAGTACCTAATAATAATACGATATTACTTATTTAATTTATTGTTCGGAAAACTTTAAGTACCTACTGCGTAATGATTTGATAGTAATTATTCATATTATCTTTGCCTGCTGGCTAGTTGGCTCGCCATTAGCCGCGTACCCACCTAGCGCACAGGCTCGCGCGGCAGCCTCGCGAGCCAAATGCCTCGGCTGGTATCATACAAGCCGAGGCATTTGGCAGCCCGAGACACGTCCATACCAGTGGTATGGACGTGCCTCGGGCTGCCTCGGGCGCGCGTTTGCTCGGCTGAGCGCGGCTCGGCCCCAAGCCAGATGTTGTCGACAAACTAGCCGCGCTCAAAGGTGCCTCGGTTATGTTTTGGCTCGCGCGCGAAGCTACTTCAAGTTTTGTCTCTTGCCGTGTTTGTCTCTATCTATACCTAATATTAATATCATGGGCAGTCAGGAGGAGTCCATTCGTTTAACTGTACAGCACGTACAAAGCGCTTTGGGACCCCAAAGATCCAAAATATTTAAACAAAAATCAGCGGGAAGATAGTTGGCGTCTAGGTTTTTTCTTGATACGTGACTGTTTTCGTTTCTTTAAACAATAAGCAGCTAGGAAAATAGCTGCAGCTGAAAATACACGACTGCCCATTTCGAATACTCGCGGACTTATGATGGCTCAGCTTGCCTCGCGAGGCGGCCTCGTTTAAATAGAACAAAACTACTGAGGCTGCCTCGGGAGCCATCACTCGCGATCCGGACACCGAGGCTGCCGCGCGAGCCTGTGCGCTAAGTAAGTACGCGGCTATTCTGTTACACTTGTTATTCGAGAATAAAATAAAATATTCGATCAGGTAGTGGAGTAGAGAGACTTTATCAATATGATTTTAGTTTAGATCATGTTTAATTGTTATTAGTTAATTCAAAAATACCGTTTTTAATTTTGACAGTGACATAAATAAAGTATGATTTCAACAACAATCTGTCTTTATGGCATCCTTAAGGTCTGCCAATGGAAGTGTTGCCAACTTATTGGACGATGGATTGGCATAGGCCCTATTTAATGCGGTTTTCGATCAAAATTGGGCCGTACCTTCTTTCGCGCGAAACTTATTTACACAAACTGATTATAATTTTAGAATCAGCCACACCCTGCTTGGGTACCATTGTGATTCTTGAGACCGAAGGTCCGCCTGTGACGCAGGAGGTTGCGGGTTCGATTCCCGCCTCGGAACAATTATGTGTATGATCTGCAGATATTTGTTCCGGGTGTTCTGGTCGTTTTCTATGCTGAAATATTTACAACGATATTTTATGTTTTTAAATCAATGAAAACGTGGATGTAAATAACCTTATCTACATTTGCGTAGATTTTGTTCTGAAATCTAGAATAGTCATTTACTGTGTCTGACCTTTTTATCTAGAAAAGAAAGATAGTGGAAGGTCACGTAATGTAAAGTTAGAAACGAATTCATTTATTAAATATTATGTTTCTATGTATAATTTAGAGTAAATATGAGATAATTAAAATGAAGTAAGAAATTAAAAATGTTCAAGTTCCCGCGCAACTTCTGGCTATGGAATAATGCATTTGGCCAATGGGAGGCAGTGCGGTCGTGATGTCAGAGGTCGCGCGAACGACAGGCACCGCATAGCGGGCGGGAGAAGTTGCTCGAGAACTAGGTTAGGGATTGTGCGTTGAAACGCGAACCAGTGAAATCGTGTAAAAATTAATTGAGTAATAATAATATTGGCCTTTATATTCGCACCCCTTTCTAATAGTAACAAATTAAAGCCAGAATTTTATTGCTTCTCGCTTAATCTAATCAAATACTTTAACCGTGAAATATACCAACTTAACTAAACTTATAAATATTAGACTGCAAATTCAGCTCCGCAGGTAAAATTGTAAAACAGTGAAGGAAATGACAATATAAAAATGTTCTGCATTAATTCGTAAGTTATCCGTACCCAAAGGGAAAACGGAACCCTATTACTAAGACTCCTTACGCTCTCCGTCTATCACCAGGCTGTATCTCATACAGGGATCATGCACCCTGCTACGGTATGGCTATATTACTAGGTGGCGAATACTTATATTCTAACATATACCTACTTATAATCTAACAAATTATTATAGGCACAACATATAATTTAATAAAACTGTATATATATATATATATATATATATCTTAATATTATTGAGATCTTTACTTTAGTAAAGTAACGGAAGTACTTAACTATAATGTAAATGAAGTTATAACAAAGAACATTTATACAAAGCAAGAAAAAAAAGAATGAGATTATAACAAAGAATGATAAATAAAGAAACTCTTGCAGCGAGTAAAAACTATTCCTGATTAGGAATGTTTTTAAGAGGGATTTTTTATTTTGGTTTCATTTTTATTTCTGATAGAATTTTATTAAGTATATATTTTGATAGACATTTCTCTTGCCGCTATAACAACAAATACTAACAGAATAAAATACATATTTAAGGGGGCTCCCTCCCATATAATAAACGTGATATTTTGCTCGATATTGATGACGGGTAGATGGTTTAAATATTCATAGAATATATAGTTATATTATACAGGGTGTTTGGTGCATCGTTTGCTAAAATGAAATGAGGAGGAGGTTTTTGCTACCTTCTCAACCCCCTCAAAAAATTCCTAGTTTCAATTTCTATTAATTCAATTTTTTGTTCAAAATGTACTAAAGTCTGCATCTAAACTGAATTTAAAATTTTAAACGTACGAGATTTTTGGCTTTTTGGTACGAGTAAAATGTTAGACATCTGGCAACAGTGGCAACCCTCTCGTTTACTATTCGCGCCGCCGCCGCCGTGCAATTATACGTTTTTTTTATCTAAATTGTTTGATTTTGAATTGAATTTAGTAAATTCTTTTGAAATCTACGCGAAGGTATTCCGGTCGCAGATTATTTGGTGTAAAGCTCAGCGATGATTTACAAGTAAATTGATCCATGCTAAATTATCTCCGAAGTATTTCAAGACCTGAAAATGGTGAGATATTATGCCAAACGCTAGCCGATGGCGAAGAAAATACTATGCTACCTCTATTATTTTCTATTTAAACTTGGGAACCTAGTTAGGTACCTAGGTTCCCAAGTTCATACCTATAACAAACAAAGGCTATTGTCTAAATCTCATCTATGTTTTATCAATTCTATAGTGTTGTTAAATCCTGATTTCTTGAAGGCTGTGCAGGTTAAAATAAATAAATAAAAGCCCATATTTCATCAAACTAAAATAAAGAATTAATAACTTAAAAATTTTCTTAAGACAGGTCTTATATTTGGGCATCCAGTATTGGTTCAGGCCTCTTCCATGAGATTCCAATGATGTGTAGGTTAACACAGCAAAAACGGTTAAAATTTTACTTATGTTTCTATTTAGGATATCAGAAAATTCTTTCAACCGAAAACATCTCCCGCTGCGGTGAAAAAAAGGAGGATTGACGATGACGATGATGATATAATCCCAGAGTCACCTGATGTACAAATCATAAGCAAGGTAAGATACATCCTGATATGTTTTATTTAGCTATAATGTTGATTTTATTACTTGCAATTATTTGTAATGTACTTGTACTTGCTTACTAACTGTCTTCACAGCACCTGAGACTAATATGATGTAAGATTAACTGAAGTATCTCGTTTATAACTAGCCACTATGGTGTTAAAGTAGGCTAAAATATGGCAAAATAAAAATACAAAAATCTTTTTTAGAAACAAGAGACTTATAGATGAGAGAAATGTTTTTTTCCTCTCTTTCAGTAACAACATTGTTACTCATAGTACAAAATGTTAGGTAGCATATGTTTATTGGAGGTATGAGAAGTAATATTGAAAAGAAAACACAACGCAATACTTCTTCCACGTTTATATTACCAGAGTACCAAGAGGTAATATGGGGGTCCATTCTCCTAGGTTAAGGCTTATCCTCCACGTTCCTTGCTTCATTAAAACAACCATATTTGCTTTTTTTAACTCCAATAAACTTCTGCTCGCCTAGTACATTTTGAACTCGATCTGATAGCATTATGTGAGAGAAGTATTTTCATCTCTAATCGCGCCACCCCTAATCCTTGACGGATGCTATTAGTATATTATATTATGGAAAGCTATTATAAGTAAGAATCCCTCACAGGTTAATTTAGCAGAATAACAGAGCACATAATACCTACAGGATCCATACTGATTAAGTTAATGGTAGGTATTAATTGAATTGGTTAGATACTGCTAAATAAAAGACATGCATAAAAATTATTGAATTTATTTATTCACAGAAAAAGAAAATCAATGAATCTCAGAAATCAAGTAAAACCAAGTCTAAATTATCACTTAAAGAAGTCAAGGCTATTGATTTATTTGGAAATGGACCTATCAAAAGAACTGAACCAGTAGTTAAGAAACCTGAAGAAAAATCAAAAAAGAATACTGATTCAGGGTTTGGTTCAGATGATGAATTAGAAAGGACTCTTCTGGAAATTGATGGTTTGGATGAGATAACTTCTAACGGACAAAAACATGATAAAACCAAGGACAATAGACATGAAATTGCCATTGAACCATCACCAAGAAAGGAAGTCAAAGAAAATGATAGCCAGACTAAAAAATCTCAAAATTCCCTATCTGTAACAAAATCAATAACAAATGAAGAAGACATGGAACGGCAACATTTAGAAACAATGAAAATTGTAAACAACTTGAAAAAAGATTCAAGCAAAAGGAAGTTTGAACAGTTTCTTGAGAATGATAAAACTGATAAAACTGAAGAAATTGACAAAAAGGTAAAAATTCTAAAAGTTCATGACTCAGACAAAATAAAACTTGAAAGGAACTTAGATACAATAGAGAAAAATGGTATTTATGACCTGACTGTTGATGATTCAATGACGGAAAATGAAGCTGATCAATCAATGCATAAGAAAAAGAGATTAAACAATAGCCTCAATGCCTCCGGTAAGTAAAAAAAATATATTTGCAAGTAAACAAGGTACAATTTAGTCAAGTCAATTCTGCTTACATAATCAAATATTATATGGAGATGTTTTATTTTTTAAATGCTTTAATATTTCTCTGTCCTTTTAACCTTTCAGCATTAACAGATGAAGAAAGACATGAGAGGAGGAGGCACTCAGCAGCCCTGTACCAGAAGTATTTGAATAGGACCGGGCCCCAACATCTAGGAACTAAGCAGATCCCTGAGGTATGTTATATTTATTAAAGTGTCTAATGTTGAACCCTGAGCTACTCTAAATAAAACTTTTGAAACTATCATGGTTATTAACACTAAAGTCATTTAAAACGGGATATTTACCATGATTCGATTTTGAGTTTACCAATATTTCGGCACAGTTTCATGCGCCATGATCACGGAATAACTGAAAGCACTACGAGTACGTTTTTATGGGCAGACATACCGATCTACCCTCATTTTCTCTCTTTTGCTACGAACGTTACCACTATCACATGTGCTGAATTATTGGAAAACTCGAAAATCAAATCATGAATATCCCGTTTTAAATGACCTGAGCTACTCTGTAGTTTACAATAGGTATGACAAGGTTCGATTTCTAATCTGCTGATGATCTCACTGCTATACTTACCTAATCATTGTATATTTAAAGTTTAATATTAATTTATTCTCAAAAAGACAATTTATATAAAGTCACTTGAGAACAGGGTTCTTTCTTAGGTTTAGTATAGATAAATACATAGGTTGTTCAATAGCTTACTCATTTGATGAGTTCACTTAAGAAGAAGTGAATTATTATCATGTACACATGCGTGTAATTTCGTGAAGTAGTGAAACTATTGAGCAGTTTGTGATTTAACTGTAAAAATTTAACTATTTATTTATCATCATCGGCTTTTGCCAGTCCACTGCTGGACATATTAGGTGTCCCCTGATAAGCGCCATCATCATCATCAACCTGTAATATTCCACTGCTGGACATAGCCACTTATTAATGCTTTAACAATATTTTTAAGGTTTCCAGACTTGTAAAGCGACATAACAAAACATCATCACCTTATTCAGTAATAAACGTTGATGTTTTCAGGGTACTGCAAATTGTCTCAAAGACTATGTATTTCTGCTGACTGGAGTGTTGGACTCTTTTGAAAAAGAAGACATTGAGGACACAATCAAAAAGTATGGAGGTTGCATCAAGTCTGGTATCAGCAAAAAGGTATGTCAAGATGTAGGGAGAAGTTTCCTGTGTACTGTTTAATTGTTGTATTTTGTGCTAGCGGACTTTCCCGGCTTCGCACGGTTTTAGTACGGATACCTAACTTTTTTGAAAATATAATATAGCCTATGTTACCGGGGATCAGGGTTGGAAAAAAAACTGTTTTTTTTTATATTTTATAAAACAAACAGTTCAAAATGTTTAAAACTAGTGTTTTTTTTTACTTTTTACCTTAAAGGTATCAATTTCAAATCAATTATAGCGAATAATAAAATAATCCATTTCTAAACTATTTCCTAATTCACATTAGTAAATATTTACTTTTGTTGCATATCTCAGTAGCTCTAATCTAATTATTTAAAATTATTATTATTATTAATCAATAACACCTTGTATGTAGTGTTGTAGGTAGGTAGAGAACTAGAGAGAGAGCGGGGAATAGGTACCGTACCCACTAATCCAATGAATTACTTTCTTTCGACGGCCGACATAGGGACTTTAGCTGCGGGACATTACTGGCGGGGAGTTACCTATGCAGTGTGCAGTGTATAAAACAGCCGACATAGGGACTTTCCCTGCGGGACTTTACTGGCGGGGAATTACCTAAGCAGTGTATAAATACCACAGCCTGTCTGTGGTATTTATACACATTCATTTGCAATTAAAGGTAGTTTTAAACCCTGTTTTTTCTTCATGTTTTAAACATTGTTTAAAACTTGTTTTAAACTGTGTTTTGAAACACTTAATAAAAAACATCGTTTTATTTCAAACCGTTTTAAACACTGTTTTAAACACGTGTTTTAAAACAACTCGTTTTAATCATGCCAACCTTGCCGGGGATAGTGTAGCTTCCCAACGAAGAAAAAATTTTTCAAATCGGTCTAGTAGTTTTGGAGCCTATTCATTACAAACAAACAAAAATTCAAACCTTTCCTCTTTATAATATTAGTATCGATGTGTTTTCTGAAGTCGTTAATAAATAATTTATCTATCTAAGTTTATTTATTTTTTCTTTTTAATTAGGGAGAGGAAATCTTTCCTTTTAGTCTACTTACTGCTGTGTCTAGGCTTGTTATTTTTTATTATTTATACCGTAGACTTATCTTCCGACTTTCTGTCCAGCATTTACATAAGTGAGACATTTTTGTATTTTGTACGCTACAGGTAACACACGTCTTGGCTGGCGAAGACCCTGGTCCAGCGAAAATAGCGAAAGCTGAGGAACTAGAGATCAGAATAATTGGTGAAGATGATTTCCTCAAAATGATTGAAAATTCTAATAAAACCAAATCAAAACATAACTCAAAAAGAGAAGACAAACATAAAAATCATGATAAGAAAAGTCATAAAAGTAAATTACTCGATGAAACTTCCAAATATGAGAAAAAAGAAAAATCTGACAATGTAACTAACCATACCAGGAAAAAATCAAATGAAAGTAATAAAGAGGCTAAGACTGGAATTAAAAAGGAAAAATCAAGTGAAAGTATAAAGGAAGCTAAAACTGGCATAAAAAAAGATAAAAATCAAGTGAAAGAAGAAAAGATCAACGTAGAAGTAAAAGAAGAAAAGAGTTTTAAAAGAAACGGCGTAGTAAAGCTCGATTTGAAATCAGAAAGTGGTGCATCGTCCAGTTCAAGTATCAATTTAGCAAATAGTAAGTTTGTTAAAAATAATATAAAGTAATTTGTTTGTATTGCTAATCTAAAATAACTAAAAGAAGAGATCTAGATGGCGCTGTAAAAAATTTCCATGCTTCCAATTAATTTGATGTAGACAATGAATGCATAAAAGTCTGTTATGTTTACTACACGCTCATAATTAAACCATTTTCAGATGCGAAACTAGAAACACCAGCCAATGCTTCCATGTGGGTTGAGAAGTACAAGCCTCAGAACTTGAAAAGCATTATTGGACAAACTGGTGAAGCTAGCAATGTTAAAAAGTAAGTGGTTAATTTTCATCTAGAAAAGCTCTGGCCTCTAGTACACAACGCTGCTATATGGGGCACAACGTAGCGTCACGCTGCAACGTTAACTGTGTAAGTGAAAAACGGCCTTACGGCAATACCGCTAGTAATTTAATCGAAACTCATACCTTCCAGATTGGTGAACTGGCTGACGAAGTGGTACGTGAACAGAAAGGCCAAGCTCCCGAAGCCAAGTCCCTGGGCCAAGAATGATGACGGCGGCTATTACAAGGCTGCATTGCTTTCTGGACCGCCGGGTGTTGGTAAGACCTATTTGAATTCAAGAAATTTGCTAGTCTCGTAAAATTTTCTCCGACAGAGAACCAAAGTTATCGACATGATCATCATCATCAGCCTATAGCAGTCCACTGCTGGACATAGGCCTCCCCTGATGAGCTCTAAGAATTAGCAAGCTGAAGTAGCAGTGGGCCGGCCATTTCTCGCGAAGAACCGATAACCCTTGGGGCAAACGTATTCTTGAGTAGAGACCACGAATCGGTAAACGACGACCTGCGAAAGACTGCAGGTAGATGCTGGAGGTGTGAAGCTGAAGACAGGGCGCTATGGCGTCCTATGTCCAGCAGTTGTCTAACATAGGCTGTTGATGATGATGAAATTTTCATATAGCTACAGAGGCATTATTGTTCAATCAGGAGCCAGTGGGATGACGTTGACGTGATGTCTATTTCAACCAATATAATTGGTCTCCGCTCAGTGGCCATAAATCAGTGCATAGTTTTTAAAAGGGTAAACGTTTATTTTCAGTATTACTCTGTAAGGTGACCAGAAAAATGAGATACCAACAAGTAGAATGATGTGTCTAAATAATTTTAGTTAGATAATGTTTGATCAGTGTCTGAGAAAATAAACTTATGTGGTATTCCTACAGATTGATGACAAAGAGAATGGCGAATGCTACACGCTCGATATGTATCGCGATATTTGGATCGTAATCCAGGATCACGATATTTATCGAGTGTGTAGTTTTGCGTATCACGTATCGTGATACGGATCGCTGGATTTCTAGAAATACAAAAATCCACGATCTGTATCTAGCATCGACGATAAATATCGAGCGTCTAGTCTCTTATCGATATTTATCGCGTCAGTATTCATTCTGTGAGCGATGGCAGAGGACGCGCATATGAAGGCGGCGCCCGCCGCCGTACATTAAACGAACGATCAAAAACACTTGAAAGGATTTCAAAATATCTCCCTGTTGATAGATAATGTAAAGTCAGAGCTAACCTTTCTCATTAATGTATCTTTTTTAATCAAGTATGGTGTAATCAACTCCAGCAGATGTTCAAAGGGAGCATCAGGCATGCAAAAATAATTTTCCTTCATCCAGTTCTTGGTATTCCCGAATCTGATTTAATAAATTTAGATACGATTTTTCTCTATCTTGAATCCAATATTTTGCCCATTTTTTTCGCTTGATACGTCTTTTCAATGCTATCGCTATTATAATAGCAACGCAGCTTTTATATTGTCACTCATAGCTTTATTTATTGTAATACGAAACGTACGGTATGGTCACTACCATACCGTACGTTTCGTACGGTATGGTAGTGACCATGACCACGTCCTGGGTAAAAAATAGATTTTTCTATTTAGTCCGTCAGTTAGATTATCAGAAGATATTGGACACGTATTTTTTTTTTGTCAATCAAACAAAAACTTACAAAAATAAAGCGCGTCAAAGTTTAAGAGTGGGGGCTCGTGACGTCACAACTTGCTAAAAAGTTTAGCAAGACGTGACGTCACGCCGAACTTAAACTGGCTATGTCTTCATATTTTTTTGTTCAATTGACAAAAGAAAAAACACGGGTCCAATATCTTCTAATAATCTAACTGACGGACTTTTAGACACTAGCCTATTGTACTTAATGAAATTTACCGTCGTCGTACTGACGCGATTCGTATCTTATGTGTAGTATACTAAATATTACTAGATAAATATCACGTTAAATATCGCGATACATATCGAGCGTGTAGCATTCGCCAATGACATCATATTTCATGAATATTGACCTCATGTACCTACCCAGCACTGGTCTCCCGATAGAACCCGTACGGACCTTATAATGTTACACATCCTGTTTGTTTCAGGTAAAACCACCACTGTGGCGCTGGTTTGCAAAGAGCTGGGGTTCGACCTGGTGGAGTTCAATGCATCGGACACCAGGAACAAGACCCTCATCAAGGAGCAGATCGGGGAACTCCTCACCACTACCTCACTCTCCGCTTATGCTAAAGGTACTGAAAGATAAATAATAAGGTTATCTGAAAGACAGATAATAAGATAACATTATCTATCTTGCAGATAACCTTATTATTTATCTATCTTTAATAGCTAGTCATAAATATGTATAAATAAATAAATGCTGGACAATTCACACAGCATTATCTAGCCCCATGGTAAGCAGAGCTTGCGTATGTCAGATAGATAATATTATCTTATTATCTATCCAATAGATATATGTATAAACATATATTAGGGCTGGTCCACCAGTTCAAAGTCGCTCAGCGAGCTATGGAAAGAGCTTTGCTCGGAGTTTCTCTGAAGGATAGGATTCGTAACGAATACATCCGACAGAGAACCAAGGTTATCGACATAGCTCAAAGGATTAGCAAGCTGAAGTGGAAATGGGCCGGCCATGTTTCGCGAAGAACCGACGGCCGCTGGGGCAAACGTGTTCTTGAGTGGAGACCGCGACTCGGTAAACGTAGTGTAGGACGCCCTCCGAGCAGGTGGGATGATGACTTGCGAAAGACTGCAGGTAGATGTTGGATGGGGGGAGGCCTATGTCCAGCAGTGGACTGATATAGGCTGATGATGATGATGATAAACTTATATATATATATATATATATGACTAGCAGGTTCCCGCGGTTTTACCCGCGTTAATCGTTAGACCTATGTTCACCAGGGATAGTGTAGCTACCCAATGGTGAAAAAATTTTTCCAAACAGTCCAGTAGTTTCGGAGCCTATTCTATAAATCAAACCTTTCCTCTTTATAATATTAGTATAGATTTATAAACTAAGTATTAATATTTTATCTTTAAATATTCATGTTAATTTTTGGTACACCCCCTGCCTTTCTTTTTTTTTTATTTAGCCTGTTTCGTCCCACTGCTGGGAAAGGCCTTTCTTAAATTCACATAATTCTTTCCATCCAAAGGTTGCCTGGAAGAGATCGCTTCTCGCGATAAGGCCGCCCATTGTACTTGTCGCATGTAATGTCTTTTTGTAATGATCTGTATCTGGTTTACAATACAGTATTTTTGTATTGTATTTACCTACTGTATATTTCGTAAGAAAAAAATAGTATAATACATTAAACGTTGTTGTAGGTGACACGGGTAAACAAGCAGTAACCAAGAAGCATGTTCTAGTGATGGACGAAGTTGATGGCATGTCGGGGAATGAAGACAGAGGTGAGATCTTAGAAGTTCTTAAGGTTGAGTCTTAACACTTTGACTGCTGAAATCACACCGTATGAGTTTTCTACAAGTGCGTAAACTACACTATGCGTAAACTAATATGCGTAAATCCACACTAGCGCAGCGGCTGAGAAAATACAGATCTTTGTGACTCAGCAGAGCTGTAATATTTTTCGAACGAAACGCATGTGCGGCGCAACACAACCGCTGTGTAGAGCGGCAGCACGAATTTTTTAGGTAAAAAAAAAGATCGCAGTCGTCGAAAAAAAACCGCAGTCAAAGTGTTAAGGTTAAGGTGGAGGTACCTACTCCGAGTCTTAAGGTTAAGGTACTCCTGTTTCCGCATTTGGAGTCCAGTTTGTCCTTTATGCGTGTTGTTTTGCTAGCATAGCCAGCCAAGCTCCGTCCAGAAGCGCAGAATCTTCCTGGTGTCTTCGCAGGCTTCGCATAGCGTCCTCGGCAACTTGAGGATAGGTTGACTCTTATAAAAATATATAATTTTAATTTAATAATTGACTTATAAATAAACAAATAAATAATGCTGGACAATTCACACAGCATTATCTAGCCCCATGGTAAGCAGAGCTTGTGTTATGGGTACTAGATAACTGATATACATAACACAATACGTAACATAGATAGATATTTTTTATTATACATAGAAAACGACCAGAACACCCGGAACAAATATCTGCAGATCGTACACACAATTGTTCCGAGGCGGGAATCGAACCCGCAACCTCCTGCGTCGCAGGCGGACGCGCGCCACATCGGTCGACTTATAATTATTTATTTGTTTTATTCAAGGAAAATCAGCAGTACAAAAAAATTAAAAACAAAATATATAAACAGAAGGCTATTAATTTAAAATTATTGACCACCTCTGTGGCGCGGCGGTGAAGCTCTGCCTAAGACGCAGGAGGTTGTGGGCTAATTCCCGACTAGGGACATATGATTGCACGATCTGACCTTCGCCCACCGCGCCACATCGGTCGACTTATAATTATTTATTTGTTTTATTCAAGGAAAATCAGCAGTACAAAAAAATTAAAAACAAAATATATAAACAGAAGGCTATTAATTTAAAATTATTGACCACCTCTGTGGCGCGGCGGTGAAGCTCTGCCTAAGACGCAGGAGGTTGTGGGCTAATTCCCGCCTAGGGACATATGATTGCACGATCTGCATTAGTTCCGGGTGTTTTCTGTGTATGATGAAAATACTTATCTATGCTATGTATGTATTATATTAGGATAATTAGTTATCTAGTACCCATATCACAAGCACTGCTCAGCATGGGGCTAGATGATGCCATTTGACGTATGTCTGCTGATGAAGACAGCATCACCTAGCCTCAGACTAAGCAGAGCGTTTGTTCCGCATCGGGAATCGAACCAGCTATATTCTGATATAATACACAAGTCATTTATGTCCACAGGTGGGCTACAGGAGCTCATAGGGCTGATTAAGACCGCGTCCGTGCCTATAATCTGCATGTGCAATGACAGGAACAGCCAGAAGATGCGCTCGCTCGTCAACTACTGCTACGATCTCCGGTTTGCTCGGCCCAAGGTGGAGCAGATCAAGGTAACCTAACCATGGACCTATTCTATAAGTGTCTTTTGTTGTTATGTTACTTATTATAAATAAACGTCATTCTATTCTATTCTAACCTATATTTCTAGGGATTTTTTGGAGGTCTAAGAATTCCTAGAAATAAAAAATAGAAATAAATATAGGGTATCATACCATAATACTTTGCCTTAAACCTCTGGTACAGATATCCTACAGTTCCCATCAGCTGCAAGGGTTAGTGGCGAACTATGAACGCTATGGCTTCGGGGTGAACGTATATTTTGTGGCGATCACAATAGGCCTATCATGGCCGCTGTGATACCCAAACAAAGACATACATATATGTATGTATACATGAAAACTTTTCTGAAACTGATAACAATCACAGAAAACAAGGTAATAGCCTTACGACAAGTTAAATGATGAATTATACTTCAAGTCAAAGCTTATTACTCCATTATTATCAAAAATAGGATTATATACTATCTCTATAAATCTCGGATTAAAAAAACTAGTTTAGTTTTAGCTATAGTTTTCTTTCCTTTACTAGTTTTTTTGCACATAAAGAATTAAGAATCACAAAATACAGTATCTAAATCCTTAACCTCCTTCTAGGCGGCCGTGCGTTCGATATGCTGCAAGGAAAACGGGGTCCAAAATGCTAGTACAGTTTTAGTTGTGTTTGAGTAAAGTTTTCTCTACTGGTACTAGGCTTTTTTTGCACATATAGAATTAAGAAACACAAAATACGGTATCTAAATCCTATTACCCCTTTCCAGGCAGCCATGCGTTCGATATGCTGCAAGGAAAACATCAAGGTGCCTCCGGACGTGCTCGGCCAGCTGATCGTCTCCGCCAATCAGGACGTGCGGCAGACGCTGAACCTGCTCTCCATGTGGGCGGTCGATCCTTCTAGAATGGAGGCAGAGAAACTCAGCAAAGACGCGTCGGTTGCTAAGAAAGATGTTAAACTGGTAAGGTTTGTTTTTGTACTGCTGTAGGTGGAATGAGCAAAAGAATAGCTCTCAGGGAATGCATAAAAAATACCACCACATAGATCAAAAATTCAATGGTAGAACTTTTCAAAAAAATCATCCGCTCTTCCTTTATAAAACTACCGGCAGGCAGTGGAATGAGATGACAACCTCGCAGTCGGTATAGTAGGTACAAGTAAGTAAGTAACCTCGCAGTCTTCAAGAGTGAATATCCCCGGTTCAAACAACAAAGTGCTTCATTTCCTTTAGACCGGCCATATCTCGCGAAGAACCGACGGCCACTGGGGCAAACGTGTTCTCGAGTGGGGACCACGACTCGGTAAACGTAGTGTAGGACGCCCTCCGACCAGGTGGGATGACGACCTGCGAAAGACTACAGATAGATGCTGGATGCGGCAAGCTGGAGACAGGGCGCTATGGCGCTCATTGGGGGAGGCCTATGTCCAGCAGTGAACCGCTATAAGCAGATTATGATAATGATAATTTTTAGGCCATTTTTATATCAGCTTGCATGCCATCTCTTTTCTTATCTTGCATACTGTAACCGGTCAGGCATGTTGTTTCTTATAAATTATTTGTTACATTCCATTCACATGTTTTTTTGGCAAATAAATATCTTTATCTTATCTTTAACTAATTGCATTTTTTATTGTTCTTGAATCTAATCCAAGCACTTATCTTATTTACGTGTTATCCGTATGTTAATCATAATTATTTTAACATTGTAATGCGACCAGCTACCTTCAATCTACGAAGAAATAATAAGTCAGGAAGTGTAATTCAGATCAAATTCCACACAAAAACTAGCCCTACTTCAAACCAAAACGACGTAAGATACAAACTACCAATCACTACACAGGTTACAAACAGACGTGCTACGTGATTGGTTTAAATTCAGAACGAAAGCAGGGATTG
This sequence comes from Eupithecia abbreviata, assembly GCA_943735965.1. Classification (NCBI taxonomy): domain Eukaryota; kingdom Metazoa; phylum Arthropoda; class Insecta; order Lepidoptera; family Geometridae; genus Eupithecia; species Eupithecia abbreviata. The sequence goes on from OX030976.1 coordinate 2,788,872, forward strand.
GTTCGCGCGCGCTGCAACTTGCTTTGTTGTCATAGCAACCATTGAAGTACGCACGCCTTGGCTTGGCGGCGTGGACGATGTATGCAATAAGGGGACCGGATCAATTTAATAATAAACAATATTATTGTACTATTTGTTTTGGTATTTTTTTTTATATTGGTATACTTTTACAATTCGATATAGGTACTTTGTCTTCTAGACAAAAATAGTACAATTCGATGTACTGTTTTTATCTAGAAGACATTAAAAGAGAATCTTTCTTCTTAATGTAGTGAAGACGGATTCTAAGATATGAAGTATTCATCATATTCAACGATTATACATTTTATCAATAAAATGTAATGGTTGTTAAGTGTTTGTTTGGTGTCTGTTTTTTAGTGGGCTCAGAATATCTTCTTTATCTATTTTAGAAAAAAACCTTCTAAATTAGGTCAAAAATGTATTGACTTCATGTTGCATAATATTGACCATGTCGTTTTGATGACGTATTTGAATATCTTTGAATGCAGTTTATAATCTTGCTATTACTTACTAGAAAGAAGTGATCCCTGGACATTTTAATCGTGTATGGCTCCTGCACCACTTCTTCCACTTCACAACACATGCTGGCATGATGATTCACAGTGATAAACACGAAAACGTACGCAAAGATTTGACATGTGCTCGCTTGCAAGATCAATGTCCGACTGATGACGCGCTGGACACGACTTTTGAGCCCCGCCTACTTGGACAAGACTTTCGTTGGGTCATTTCTTTAACGCAGTTACATTTCCTGACTTATTATTTCTTCGTAGCCTACAATAAGCTCCCAGACAAGGTTAGGGACGCACCGAGTTTAGATAATTTCAAATTAAAACTAAAAAACTGGCTCGTAGAGAAGGCGTTTTATACGTACGACGAGTTTTTAAACTATGATTAATATATCTTTTTTTCGAGAGTTTTCAAACTATGATTAATATAATCTTATTTTTTTAAATTTTACTATAATTAGATATTATAATTTTATATTAGAAATGATTGATTTATAGTGTGACATATAATTTGACAAATTATGAATAAAATGTTTATCATTCTATCTGCACCTATAATTTTATAATGATATGATTTTTGTGAGGTAACTCAAGTTAGTTTTATTATACACTATGTTGGTGATCAATAAATAAATAATGATGGACAATCCACTCATCATCATCTTGTATAATTATAATGACACTTGATATGATTTTTGTGAGGTAACTTTAAATAATTAGTAAATAAATAATGCTGGACAATCCACACAGCTTTATTTATTTAAGATTAGTACACACACACACACACACTATGTTGGTGATCAGTAATTAATATAAATACTTTAGTGAGAGATAGGCCAGAAGCTCGACCATTTCCAATTAAAACACAGGGATATTTCAAATATTTTAATTTTCATTCTAGGGTCCCTGGGAAGCGATCCGTAAGGTGTTCAGTGCAGAAGACCATAAGACCATGTCAATCAACGATAAGAGCGACCTGTTCTTCTACGACTACAGTCTCTCGCCGCTGTTTGTTCAAGAAAACTATCTGCAAGTCCAGCCGCATTGTCCCAAGTTAGTCACATTTTAATCGGGTTATATACCCATGTCCAACTTGGGGATTATGGGCATTACCCTCTGGCCTGCGGCCAGCAGTGGACAATATAGGCTGGTGAGGTGAGGTGATGTTGAGGAATATACTTCAGCCATTCTCAAATAAAAATCAATCAAATCATTCTCTTCGTAAACAACTCTCAATACAAAAAAAAAACAAACACAGGAAGGAGCTCAAATTGACCAGGGTGGGTCAATCCTCACCGAGACGCGACGCTTCACGCACTTAGATTCAAAATACAACTTTATATGCTACGCAAATAGGTTCAAATTTGATGGGCATAATACGAAAACTCCCAACAGCGCCGCGCTTGCACCAATTTGTATCTTTTGCGTAGTAAATAAAGTCATATTTTGAATCAAAGTGCACGCAGCGTCGCGTCTCGATGTGAGCTGACCCTAAAGCAAATTCTGTCCCATAATAATCGACGGCAGAAAAGTAATTTTTAGTTTGTTGAATATTTACATACATTTTATATTCAGTTTGGCTAGAGATATCTACTACGGCGTTGATGCAAAATGCTTCAGATGCGGTGGACTGCGCATCGCACCAACATATCCACTCTAAAAGAAATATTGAAATAACCTGGAGAGACTCGTGTCACTCGCGAGGACGGAGCCATATGCTTTGGTGCGACTAAATCTGCTCAACGCTGGAAGCCAGCCCAAGTGACGGTTATCTGACAAACCCAACCTCGATGAAGGCACATTGTGCATTCGAAGTTCCTGAACTCCCGATCCTTAGCGCTGAGGATATCGACGCAAGGAGCAGGGTGTCTACTACCTCTATTTCCGATAATTTCGGTGAAATTATCTGATTTTCGTAACTGTGACTACCAATAGCAACTGTGATCGGTACAGGTACCTAGTAACAATAATACGTCATAAAGGTCCCTAAAATGGAAAAATTACCTTCATTAATATGAGTTCTTGGATAGCGAGGGCGTCCAGTTACAATGGGCTTATGCTGCGAAGCTATCTGCAGGTCCAGCCGCATCGTCCCAAGTTAGCCACATTTTAAATCGATCGAATGATTGATACCTACATAATATAATTAATACTGTATTAAACATTCGACCCTACCGCGTCCGCCATCAGACGGTGGCGACCCCGCCAAGCCCGCGGAAGGCAGGGAGAGCGGCGCACCTCTCCCGCCGCGACCTTCACCTCTCTGCGGCCATGCTGCTCATACAGCACAGCCACCCTCAGTTGCAGTGCCTCTCATACCGCACTGCAGATCTACTACCGCTCCAGCTTGGCTTCAAGGGCAAAACCCAGAGGAGCGGTCCGTCCCAGGGCCGGCCGAGTCGCCGTCTGCGTTGGCACAGCCTCGTGGGTTCCTCTTAGCTTCACAGCGGGTGACCATGCCGCGGTTACTTAGCCCCTCCGCCCCGGCAAGGAATCCTTGGGGGAGACAATTGGTACCTCTTTGTTTAATTAAGATAACTTTTGTAGGAACACTCCAGTGGTCTTACCCTCTTTACAAACTATCACGCGCAACAGCCTGTGATCTCTTTCCCAAGAGACGATCTATCTTTCTGTCTCCTTGCCTATTTGCTTATCTTTAGCGCTACTCGTATAGCAGCGAAAACAGTTACTTCAATAATATGACCTAGCTTACGAAACTTCTTGATCTTAGGCCATTCGCCTATTTCAAGAATATAAACAACTAGGTTTACTCCGATATAGAATACAAGATATTTTATGTCAACAAAACAAGACATTTATGAATGAAAACATAACAGAAAACAACAAGGTAAGCAGCGAGCTCTTATCCAATGCTCGCTGCCAGCAAGTTAATGCATAATCCCACATGTGGAAGTGTTGAAGGTGCGCTATGCGCTGAACTCGTTCAAAGTATCCGAGTGTATCTTATGTTGATCGCATTCAATTGCATCGGTGAAATTGGACTTTGGTCGAATATCTGATGGTTTATGTCAAAACTATTTACAGAGGGGAAATACTGGACCGAATCAGCAAAGCTGCCGAAAGTATAGCTATCGGCGACACAGTCGACAAGAGAATAAGAAGTGCGCAGGCGTGGAGCCTTCTACCTATGCAGGTAAAGTTGAATTTAGCTCTGTGGCTTAAAATATACATGAGGGAGTAACAATAACCTTAACAATTGCTCCCCGGGTTGCCACTGTGCCTAGTTACTGTACCTATTGTTCAGAACAATTATACCGAAATTCGTGTAGGTACAAGGTGCTAGAAAATGGTACCATAATAGTACCTGCTTACAAACCAGAAGGAGGATTTCAGGCCTCATAAAAAGTCGTCTAAAATTTAGCATTTTTGTCATAATGCACTCTTGTATTATATAAATTGTGATTGTTTAAATAAAGGTTACTTTTCTTAGGCTACGCTAATTGAAACCCAGTCAGAGTTCGGTTTTCCAGGTTTTAGTTCGTTAAAAAATATATTTAAAACTTAAGATAGTGTAGGTATATGGTAGACCATGGCGGTTTGCGGCGCTAGAATCAATTCGTCATTTTTTTTTTCTGCTAAGAGCACCTGCCAGAGAAAGTGCACCTCCACTGCGATCACCAATAAGCCTGCCAAGTGTGGTGATTATGGCAAAACCCGCCACATTCAGCTAGGCTACCACGCTATTTAACACATAACGTATCGCACGTTATCAGCGTTATTATTATACTACGCTTATTTTAGGGCGAATAACGCGTGTAAAGGCGCATCTCAGCGTAATATACGATTTTTCATGCGTTATTCGCGTTAAAATGCGAGTGACTTTATGTGTTATATAGCGAGGTAGCCTTGCAGTTGTGATCATTTAAATAAATAAAATATTATAAAGAGTTCCTTCCGCAGGCAATGTACAGCTCAGTAATACCGGGTCACCATCTGTCGGGCCACGTAGCCGGGCAGATCCAGTTCCCTGGCTGGCTCGGAAAGAACTCACGGGCGACTAAGATGCACCGACTCTGTCAGGAAATACATGCGCATACTAGGCTGAGGTAAGACAACTTTATTGTTATGGGAGCTAAGGTGATTATGCTCTAGCATTTTCTGTCTTTAAAGTCTCTGGAGAAGAAAGAGAGTTTGAAAAGGCTCTTTCTGTCTACATAGGTAGACAAAGCATAGATTCTGTGTACATATTTAGACTTCTAGATTCTGCCCGCGGCTACGTGCGCGTTTTTTGGAATTAATAACTGCCTACTCCAAACTAAGGCCTGTATAATATTAGTAGGATTGTTGGCCCCTATGTTTATGTTCCTATTAGGGCATTGGACAGGAAAAATACTATAATAAAAGAAAGCTTGCGCATTATAAAATACTTTTGTATACATATGTAATTAACTAGGAACATAACTTATAACATTACTTCAACTACATAATTAAATACTATGTTCTACTTATAGCATTAGAAATCATCAGTAGAATATTTATATGTAACATATAAATATTGTATATATACATATATCCTACTAATATTATAAACGCGAAAGTTTGTTAGTATGGGTGGATGGATGGATGTTTGTTACTCTTTCACTTAAAAACTACTGAATGGATTTTAATGAAACTTTACAATAATATAGCTTATACATCAGAATAACACATAGGCTACAATTTATAAATATATATTGTATATTATTCAAAATATCTATCACCACGCGGGTGAAACCGCGGGGCGCAGCTAGTATGTAATATATCCAGAAACAATTGCAGTTCAATACATGCACCAAAATATATTCAAAGAACGATTTATTGTTACTTTATCCAGACAAGTGATCTAATTTGAACCTTATCCAGCACAACAGGTTCCAAATCATCAATATTCCTCGACTACGCGAGCCACTTGCGAGACGCGATCCTTAAGCCCCTCATCATGGACAAATCGGAGGGAATCGAGAAATCTCTGGAGGTCCTCGAGTCGTACCATTTGCTCAGAGATGATCTGGACTCATTGAGTGAGCTGTCTTTGTGGCCGGGGGCGAAGAATCCGGCTGTTTTGGTTGATCCTAAGGTATGGTAGAATTTGACAAATTCAAAAATCGATATTTCTGTAGCCTTACAAAAAAGCGCGTGGGCAACTCAAATTGTATATGATAAATTATTATCAAATAAGAAATAAGGCGTTTCTTATTTTCTGTTCACTTAAATTTTTTGACCACTAGTGGAAGAAGTTAAAATTATATATTTAACTTAATTCATATATATTATTATCACAAATATCACTTAAGTGTCTAATACATGTTGGATTGTTGTGTACTAGCAAAATAATGTGGCGTGCGTGACCAAACACTGTATTTCTATAAAGACAATTATACTTACCCTATTTTCCTCGCCTGTGAGTTCGTAATCAAAATGCAATATCGGCAATGAGTGGCGAAAATAGTATCATTAATATATTCACGAATTACCCAGCTTACTTGTCATTATTATATTATATTATATTAGCCCGGGGTGTCCCACTGCAGGGCAAAGGCCTCCCTCCCCTTCTTCCACTCATCCCGGTCCTCAGCATTACTTGTCATTGTGAATTATTAATTGAGAAGCAGTTAGAATTAGAATTTTATAATAGATTGTTAACTCCGAGTACCTAACCTACCCTTGGCTGTGTGGTGTCGGCCTAGATAGAATGGCTGTGTGGTGTCGGCCTAGATAGAATAGCACCACCCCAACTCTGCCCGTGGGTGTCGTAGGAGGCGACTAAGGGACATACACCGGGGGGCGGGCAGCAGCGTCCCTTGCAGCACACTAAATTGCACTGCGATCCCCAACCCGCATGCCCAGCGTGGGGATTATGGGCATTCCCCCCCCCCCATATGAGTAGACACGCCAAGAAAAAGTGGCCCCCAGTTCCCGGCCGCCTCGCTATGCAGCGGCCACGGTAACGGCGGGGCAGGGGGTGCTAAGAATCCCCGGGCTACACTAGGCTGCCACTCAGTAAAAAATTTGACCCTGGCTACGTTTAACGGACGCACTCTGAGGCTTGACCACCATCTAGCGCAGTTGGAAGTGGAGTTAGAGAACATTAAATGGCATGTTCTGGGGTTATGTGAAGTACGTAGAGAGGGGGAGGACACCGTGACCTTAGACTCGGGCCATCTTCTCTACTTTCGCGAGGGTGATAAAACATCCCAGGGTGGCGTAGGCTTCCTCGTCAATAAGGCCCTCTCTAACAACGTCCAAGAAATCGCCAGTGTGTCGACCAGGGTAGCGTACCTGATCCTTCGGCTGTCTGAACGGTACAGCATGAAGGTAATTCAGGTTTACGCACCGACCTCGGCACACTTGGATGATGAAGTGGAGGATATGTATGAAGACATATCCAAAGCCTTACATAACACCACTAAGGCCCACTTCAACGTTGTTATGGGGGACTTTAACGGCAAGGTGGGAACCCAGACTGGCAACGAATCCCGAATAGGCCCGCATGGTATGGAGTCAGGAATCACAGGGGGCAAATGCTTGTCAACTTCCTTGAGAAGGAGGGGCTGTTCTTAATGAACTCTTTCTTTAAGAAACAGCCTCAAAGGAGGTGGACATGGCAAAGCCCCGACACTGTGACTAAAAATGAGATCGACTTCATCATGACGGATAGCAAGCACATATTCAGAGATGTCTCTGTGATCAACAGGTTCAATACCGGATCTGATCACCGACTCCTCCGAGGCTCTCTGAATATCAACTTGAAGCTTGAAAGAAACCGTCTGATGAAGTCCACGCTCCGACCTGACCCAATCCAAATCATGGCGGGCACCGAGAAGTTTCAGCAGCTTCTCGGGAATAGATTTGTTGCCTTGGAACCCACTGATGACGCTGACGAGACCCTACACAATCTGGTTGAAACGTTGAGGGACGAGGGCATCAAATTCTGTCGAAAGCAGCGTACTGGCAAGAAGTCCAAACTCTCGGATGAGACTCTTGTGCTGATGACAAAAAGACGGGAGACCACCCAAGCGACTTTGTCAGAGAGGTCAGACCTGAACAAGCGGATTGCGAAGATGGTACGGCACGACCTTCGGAGCTCCAACACGCGCCTCATTCAAGAGGCGATAGAGCGAAACCGAGGGTCCAAAGTATTCACTCAGCAGCTTGGCAGGAGCCACCTGACAAAGCTTAAAACGCACGACGGGAGGACCGTATTGTCAAAGCCGGAGATATCCGCCGAGATAGAGGATTTCTATGGCCGATTATACGCTGCACATGCCCCTCGTTACCGACGAGATGACCGAGATTCCAGAGCCACCCTGACACGCCACTATACCGACGAACTGCCTGACATCAGTCAAGACGAGATCGTGTTAGCTCTAAGGCAGCTTAGAAATGGAAAAGCCCTCGGTGAGGACGGAATTACTTCAGAGCTTCTTAAAGCCGGAGGAGCTCCTGTAATACAGGAGCTGCAGAACCTCTTTAACACCGTCCTTCACAGTGGAAGAACTCCAAAGGCGTGGAGTGGGAGTTTGGTGGTGCTCTTTTTTAAGAAGGGAGATAAAACCCTTCTTAAAAATTACAGACCCATTTCACTCTTGAGCCACGTCTATAAGCTGTTCTCACGGGTAGTCACGAACCGTCTCGCCAGGAGACTCGACGAGTTCCAGTCACCGGAACAGGCTGGGTTCCGCGGAGGATATGGCACCATAGACCACATACACACAGTGAGGCAGATTAAAATAAATATGACTTGTCTAAGTGCTTATTTGTAAGCCTAAAGAAATAAACTTTCATTTCATTTCATTTCATTATACAGAAGTCCGAAGAGTATAATCAGCCCCTGTGTCTGGCTTTTGTGGACTATGAGAAGGCTTTTGACTCCATCGAAACCTGGGCTGTTCTGGATTCCTTACAGCGATGCCAAGTAGACTATCGTTATATCGAGGTGCTGAGATGTCTCTACGAGGCCGCCACCATGAGTGTCCAAGTACAGGGCCAGCAGTCTAATCCCATCCAATTGCGTAGAGGAGTGAGGCAGGGGGATGTCATATCCCCGAAACTGTTCACTTGCGCATTGGAGGATATGTTTGGGTTGCTGAACTGGAAAGGAAAGGGCATCAACATAAACGGCGAGTACATCTCACACCTGCGATTCGCTGATGACATAGTCTTAATGGCGGAGTCGCTTGAGGAACTGAACCGGATGCTGGACGGCCTAGCTTCAGCCTCCCGATGTATCGGTCTTGGCATGAATTTGGATAAAACCAAAGTCATGATCAATGGGCACATTGATCCAAGGCCGGTGGTCGTACACTGGACGGCCTAGCTTCAGCCTCCCGATGTATCGGTTTTGGCATGAATTTGGATAAAACCAAAGTCATGATCAATGGGCACATTGATCCAAGGCCGGTGGTCGTACATGGTCACCTTCTCGAAACTGTTTCCGAGTACACTTACCTTGGGCAGATTCTGCAATTGGGTAAAAACAGTTTCGAGAAGGAGGCCAAAAGGAGGATCCAGCTAGGCTGGGCAGCATTTGGGAAACTACGTCGAGTCTTCTCGTCATCCATACCGCAATGCTTGAAAACAAAAGTTTTCAACCAGTGCGTCCTACCCGTTATGACCTACGGAGCTGAGACGTGGACACTCACGATAGGGCTGGTCCACCAGTTCAAAGTCGCTCAGCGAGCTATGGAAAGAGCTATGCTTGGAGTTTCTCTGAAGGATAGGATTCGTAACGAATACATCCGACAGAGAACCAAGGTTATCGACATAGCTCAAAGAATTAGCAAGCTGAAGTGGCAGTGGGCCGGCCATATCTCGCGAAGAACCGACGGCCGATGGGGCGACTCGGCAAACGTAGTGTAGGACGCCCTCCGACCAGGTGGGATGACGACTTGCGAAAGACTGCAGGTAGATGCTGGATGCGGCAAGCTGAAGACAGGGCGCTATGGCGCTCATTGGGGGAGGCCTATGTCCAGCAGTGGACTGATATAGGCTGATGATGATGATGATGACCTAACCTACCTATCCTCCAGGTGAAAGCGGCGATGACTCGCACATACAACAAGAAGGCAACAGCGCTGCCGTACGCGCCGGCGGCGGTGAGACGCGGCAGACCGCGCGACGAAGACAACTGTGATGATAATGATGAGATCGAGGAAGAAGCGGACAGCGATCCTGAGAATGATGCGCTTATAAAGGTAGTTTTGAGGAATCTGTATGCTGGTTCTAAAAGCATACTGTAGTATTTAGGTACACTTCAATTTATTTTTATATGTACAGACAGAATGAAGCACAAGTTGTATCATAAAAACATGATAAAATTGACCTTTCCAAACTACATGTGCCGGATTATAGGAATGTTCACATTACTGGATTGTATTATATGTTAAGATGTATTAATTAACTTCTAATTACAATAAATTTAATTTTTCTACAACATAGATTTATATTAATCTTTAATTAAAGTCTTGTTTAAAAACCTTTTCTTGCATGTTTCCAGAGAGAAGAGTGTTGGTTTAACCAGTGTGTTGTATGTATGTCTAATTCTAACACACCATCCCTCAAGATTGTAAAGGATCCAGCAATTTTACCAAATCATTTATTTTCAGAAAAAGAAATTCAAAGATACTGAAAAAGCAAGATCAAGCGAGAAACCCAGTACCAGTAAAGGGAAATCCGGTAATGGTAAAGAAAAGAAAAAATAGTGTTTGTAGATTTTAAGATTTATTGCTGCTATAACTCCACCGAAGATGTTTTAATTAAGTTTATTTTATATATCATAATGACTTGGGCTTAGTTTACTGATTTATTGATACTCTTATGAAAAAACCTCGAATTAATAGTAGATAGATCCAGAATTTATAGATACACATGTTGAGTTTAATATGCATTTATAGGTAAATGTTAAGATAGCAAGCTTTTACAATGACACCACCAATGACCACCATTGTTGTATACAATGACACCTTATGAGACTTTGAACCTGGAACCTGGAACCTGGAACATCAAGGGGTTTCCTATTGATGCATGCTACTGCACCTAATAATAAAAAAAACTGAAAAGATGTTGACTGTACCTAAAACTTGTGTAGACATTTCTTTATGTAGACGTTTAAAGTAGAATTAACATTCAATAAACATAATTAATGTAATGAAAGAGGATGATTGTGTTTGGTAAATAAAAAAGTTTGTTAAACACTTGAGTTTTATCATTGGCATACCTACCTAAGGGGAATCTTCAACATGATAGGTTGTATTGAAACCACAAACTGACAACAGCAAGCTTTTATTACATAATTTTCACACTAACTTTATTTACATGATACTCTTCAGGGACTAGTCTTTTTTTATGAGCTTTATTCTAGGGTCGTCGGGCCGATATATAACAATGGACTTCTTGTATTGCTTGTTGTCCCCATCATTTTTGTCGTAATTGTAGCACCCTATAACTCCGAGAGCAATTCCTGCTAAGCCCATTCCGGATGATGCTAATACCTCTGGTATTTCATTCCAACCCTGCTGTAACAATTGGCCAAGGGTTCGTCTTGAGGCAGCAGCCATAATTGTAATGAATGGCTAAGAAATCCGAAAACTTAGCTAATATCACGAATCTCTGTAATTTATCGCTCCGCTCCGTTCACTATTTTTTTTCTCAGCAAGCAAAGATTCAGAAGCTTAGATTTTCTTGTTTGACATTGACAGCAACAATAATTTGTTTTCTCTTGGACAGGCTATAACCCTTTAAGCCAGATCACACACTTCGTCTTGCTTGCGCAGTTTAGTTTGTGAACTGAACTGCGCAAGCAGACGGTATGACTTGACTGTGCAAAGTCGGAAAATGCTAGTAGGTCTGACATACGACTCCCGGGGGCCTATTACAAACTTTTTATTATCAATCCAAGTTCCAGGCAGTTCAGTTTACAGCCGAATACTGCCTTGTTCTTTTTCATATTTGTATTATCTGGAGGCCTATTATGAACCCTTAATTCCAATATACGCCTGGAATTAAGGGTTCATACTTTCTGAACGGATCGTCGTCATACTTACTGCCACTACACTACACACGGCGGGAAGTTCCTCGTTTTTTAACTCTTGTTTATCCACTTGAGAATCTAAAAGTGATGAAATTCTGTGACAAATTTTAGTAAGTGTAGTGTTAGAGCATTGGTAGAGCTTATGAGTAATAGTTGAATTGGTGTTTAGTTAGTTAGTTAGTTTAGTTTAATGGCAAAAGTATTTTAGATTTCGATACTTAGGGTTGTTATTCTTGTTTATTCAATTTACTATCTATTAACAATGCTTTTATTTATTTTAGTTCGTCAGATGAGCATCGCTCATAGAAAACGGATTGCACTCATCTCGGAGCCGTTTTCCTGTACTTTCATATTTGTATCCTCCTGTGAATAATCACTCTCCAAGAACTCAAACATTTCTAACTCTTCACTCATTTTTATTTGCCGAAAACCTCGAAAACAATATGTTTTTACAACCAAAACTCCAAATCAATTTACAAAAAGTAAACTGCATGGTTTGATTTGACAGATAAAACATGGATAGAAATATAGATTAATTCATAGATTAATTATAAAGTACAAGATGTCTGGGTAGCGTGGTTCGTGTGAGGGACAGATAATACGAAATAGTGTTGCCATCAAAAGTTTTTACCCCGATTTTAGATTTCTTATGTCAGGTTTTTTGGTGATATTTTATATAGCTACCCCAATATTATAAGAAATAAAGATCCTATCAAACCTACTATCGCGAAGTTACCTGATGCATGCGAATGTTATTTCGGTACTTGGTTTATGCCGAATGTCCCAAAATTCCTGGGAAATGATTTGCGATTTTCCAGTTCATAATATTCCGGGCTTTTTCAAGAAATTACCTAGAATACCTAGAATTTCACCGAACCTTTGTAGGTGGTGGGTTTTGGTCCTTACTTTTTGTTACAGCCTGAAGGTATAATTCGTCAACCCGATAGGTCCTATTTTTTACTTGCGTTTTTCTTAGGAAATAAGAAAGTATGCGGAAATGGGTAAACAATTAATAAATAAAACAACGTTTAGCTACCTATTTTTTTATATTTAATTGGTATGTAAGCTTTTTTTTTTTAAGTATAACAAAAATAAAAAAGTCTATCATTTTCAGGCATAGGCGACAGAATATTCTTTTTAAACCTTAATAATATAGAACCATAAAACGTTAAAATATCATTTATGGTAGGGAATCTATTGCTACGCGGTAATTCTAATTATTTTAAAAAAAATCTTTGTGTTTTATAAATTTGATATTCCTCTGTTATGAAATAGAAATTGCAGCAATGTTATTACTTTATTGTCTACATTATTGGCTATCAAATAAGTCCTCTATCGTCTTCCTAGGACCTCTACGTGGGTAGATATGACTAATTCCGTGCTTAAAGGTAAAAGAAAAACAAAAGGGCTGCCTCATAATGGAGACAGAAAAAAATGGAAAAGTGATTTGTCAATCAAATTTACCGTATTTGATAAGTTTTGATCACTTTCCATACGATCCTTTTCTATAGTTTTTATCTTACATGTCTGAAATAAAATATTGAAGCATATGGATATCAAGTATAGGTACATATAAAAGTAATATTAGTAATACTACCCAATAGAATTAAAATATTTTGGTTAGTTATTATAGTAGGTAGGTAGTAGGAACACTAAAATATAGTATCACAAACTTTTCTGAGTCTCAAACAGAGTTTCACCCACTGTGGCACGGAGGCATTATTTTAAAGTATTTTTCTTACCAGCCTTGGAACAGCTTGAGGGCACAGATAAGTTCGCTGTTTCTTTTTTATCAATAAATTTTCATCAAAATGTTTCCTACATATTTATTGGTTTCTTTGCGACCCGTGGCTTATAGTCAAAGAAGACGTAAAATGGTTACATAATTCTATTTTTTATATGAATGCATTATTAAACAATGAAGGAATTCAAAATGTTTCAATGCGACATGTGGGTAATTTTATTTTCTAGTACAGGCAACCCTAAATTTTCATGATTTTATGAAAATTAACTTTAAACACAATTTTTGAGCCTTGTCTCGATGGAATCTAAGAGACGGTACATTTTGAATCGTTTTGTAGTCAAAATAAATTGTTCTTACCAGTGGAATGATGAATCCGGTACTTTCACTTCACTGTAACTTTTACACTGAAAAACACTGCTCTGAACCATCTTCACTTCGGTTCTTTATTGATTGGAGGTGTAGTAATGTTCACGGAATCACTCTACCACATTTAAATTTGAAGAAAACCTATTGTAAGGTTGAAAGCAACAATATTGCGTCGAGACCCACCGATGCCCAGGCACATTTGTTGATCACTAGACTGATTGGCCTTGACACGCTGAGCAAGACAGATATACAGTCAACCTATCTCATTTCTTCTCAGACTTTGAGGATATATTGTTCTCTATTTGTTTTATTCCTATTTACACTTTTTTTTTAATTTTAATTGTATCTATACAATTTAATTTAAATTCATTATACACAAATTGTAAATCTGACTTGATTGCACACTTAACGGTAGAAATACATTGAATCACATTTATGCCTCAACACCTGTATACACTACACATGTATTTCATGCAATAAAATATACTTTTACTTTACTTTACTTACTTTACTTTCATGTGTGAAAGAGATGGCATTTGCGTTCCTTCTATGGACTTCTCTTTTTAGGGATTAATTATAAGGGACTTCTCTTTCTAGGGGTAGAAACATAGATTAATTATAAAGTACTAGATGGCTGGGTAGCGTGTTCGTGTGAGGGACAGATAATACGAAATAGTGTTGCCATCAAATGTTTTTACCCCGATTTTAGATTTCTTATGTCAGTATTTCTGGTGATATTTTATATAGCTAACAACCCCAATATTATAAGAAATAAAGATTCTATCAAACCTACTATCGCGAAGTTACCTGATGCATGCGAAATGCTATAAGAAGTCGAATTGATTAAATGTTATTTCGGTACTTGGTTTATGCCGAATGTCCCAAAATTCCTGGGATATGATTTGTGATTTTCCAGTTCATAAATATTTCGGGCTTTTTCAAGAAATTCAGAACCTAGAATTTCACCGAACCTTAGTAGGTCTTTCCTATACTGGTAGGTTAATGTGGTGGTTTTTGGTCCTTACTTTTTGTTACAGATTGAAGGTATAATTCGTCAACCCGATAGGTCCTATTTTTTACTTGCGTTTTAATAATAAAATGGCTGCCTCATCATGGAGAGAGAAAAAAAATGGAAAAGTGATTTGTCAATAAAATTTACCGTATTTAATAAGTTTTTATCACTTTCCATACAATCCTTTTCTATAGTTTTTATCTTATATGTATGAAATAAAATAATGAAGCATATAGATATCAAGTATAGGTACATATAAAAGTAATATTAGTAATACTACCCAATAGAATTAATAATCAACCAAAATATTTGGTTTCGGTA
This sequence comes from Eupithecia abbreviata, assembly GCA_943735965.1. Classification (NCBI taxonomy): domain Eukaryota; kingdom Metazoa; phylum Arthropoda; class Insecta; order Lepidoptera; family Geometridae; genus Eupithecia; species Eupithecia abbreviata. The sequence goes on from OX030976.1 coordinate 2,803,874, forward strand.
TAAGTTCGCTGTTTCTTTTTCATCAATAAATTTTCATCAAAATGTTTCTTAATAATAATATAAGCCTTTATTCAGATAACTAACAATTTTCCTTAAATCTAACTTATTTTAGCACATGTTATCTGTTTGCCCTAGTTTGGCATAGACCTCTTCCATTTTCTTCCACTCATTCCTTTCCTGGCGGTTCTTGACCATAGTTTTCCAGCGATAGCTTTTAGGTCATCTTCCCACCTCTTAAATGGTCTCCCACATTTTCTCTTGCGGTTTCTGGGTTGCCAGTTTGTTATTGTTTTGCTCCACCTCTCAGTTCCTCTTAAGGTGTGACCTGTCCATCTCCATTTGTGTTTCCTAATTACCAGTGTGATATTTTCTATTTTTGTTGCTTCCCTGATCTCTGTGTTCCTTACTCTGTCTGATTTCTTTATGCTTAACATACTTCTCTCCACCTCTGACATACTTCCAACTTTTTGATATGCGCTTTCGTTAGAGCCCATGTTTGGCATCCGTATGTTAACACGGGAAGGATACAACTGTTATAGAGTTTCTTTTTAATTTTCAGACTAACCTGTTTGTTTTTCATGATTTCTTTGAAGGTCCAATATCTCTTCCAAGCATTCCCAATTATTGTTTCTATTTCCTTCGTTGTTAGATCGATTGGTGAAATAACTTGTCCATGATAAGTATATTCCTTTACGTACTCTATTGGGCTGCCATTTAGTGTTATTGGTACTATTTTGCTATTTGTCATAACTTTAGTTTTCAGAGTATTCATCGATAGGCCTACCTTTCCACTTTCTTTGTCAAGGTCTTGTATCATACTAGCGAGTTCATCGGGCGTGTTGGACAGGATTATCAGATCATCAGCAAACCTTAGATGTGTAAGTTTTTCTCCGTTTATGTTTAGGCCATAATTCTCCCAATCCATGTCTAAATATTTCTTCAAGGACTGCAGAAAATAGCTTTGGAGATAGAGGGTCTCCTTGGCGTACTCCTCTCTTTATTCTTATTTCTTTTCCCTCTATTTGGAGTTGTCCCTCTTTCCAGTTTGACGATTGCAGTACTGTTTTTGTAGATATTCCTCATTATCCTTGTGTATTTATCTTCAACCTCTTGATTGCTAAGAGCTTGCCATATTATTATTATTTTTTTAAATGTTTCTTACATATTTTTAAATATTGGGGCTACAGGGCTTTGAATTTCTTAACAAATATAATTTTAAAAAAATACTGTCGAGTAGACTTACCTTAAGCTTGATTTACTATAATAATAACATAAGGTGCGTCCAGATTTATTAACGGCTGGTGGGAGATTCCGGAAATAATGGCGGCATCTGGGATGGCTCTTATCGGTGGTGTTTTAGGATGCATTGGGCTTTATAACTACTTAAAAATTGATGGTGATAATAAGGTATATAAAGGTTATTACTGTGTCATCAGGAAAAATGATCCAAGAGCTGAATTAATCAAACAACCAGTTTACACTCAATATAAATGTTAGATTATTGCCAGAAGACCTGAAATATAAACTGATTATACCAACGGATGATATGATTGTAATAGGTACCTAATACTTTTTCATTTTCGTGCTTTGAATTTCTTAAAAAATATAATTTAAAAAAAATACTTGTTTTTCTATTGTCGAGCAGACTTACCTTAAGCTTGATTCAATATAATAATAACATTGCGTGCGTACATCAGGTGCGTCCAGATTTAGTAACAGGTTGAAGAATAACACGTCCAAATTATTTGGCACACGCGCGACCTCAATACCTAAGACACCTATCTTTTTGCACAGACTACGTGTTCGGTTGGTCACCTATAATACAGTCAATCTATCTCATTTCTTCTCAGGCTTTGAGAATATGTTGTTCTCTTTCTTGTGTGAAAGAGATGGCATTTAAGAACCTTCTAGGGACTTCTCTTTCTAGGGATAGAAATGTCAAATGGCCACTCGTAGTACGGTCTTTTCAGCCAGTTTTCGTTCAGATTTCAGCCAAGTGTCACGTGACCGCTGACTGGCTTGTATTAGAGAACATTAAGGCTATCCTTCCGCCGATCTTTGTCTATTGGGCGTCTTTGGACTCAACAGAAAGGCCTGTTTGCATAGGCTGGTTGGTGGCTGGGTGAGGTCTTACTAGCCTCACCCAGCCACCAGCCTATTGCTGATTTATTACAAAAGGGGAGAAGTTGGTACTCCAGAAATAGAAGATTTGTTAGGTAAATTAAATAAATCCATCTTAATCCCATGAGAAACTAGGGAAATAAAGCTACTCGCTAGCATAGCCCCGCATGGCATGGGGGTGGGGCTACATACTGACAGACTCACCCTGTTTTCGGAGAGACACCGTTCGTTCGCAACTGAACAATCAGCCATTCATCCCTCGACACGGTACGATTGAAATCGAGGATTGGGTTTATCGGTTTAAAAGTATTTTTTTTTTAAATACCAGCACATACATGCAAAAAAAAGATAGCGTTTCATATTTAAGCGTACAAACAAGCACATTGATTGTCAGTTACGAGATTGTGCCTCTGGAATTCTTATTCTATGCAATAAAGTAAAAACGTCCATCCTCTGTGGTATAGTCAAACTCCTTGGTTTGTACCACATTTTTTAAACTCTAAGTCAAAGTTTGGCAAGTAGGCGTATTGTTGTATTGTATTGTAAATTTCTTTCAAAGAATAAAGTACCTAATAATTTCTTTGAAACAAAGTTGGAAATTGAGTTGCGTCTAAAAATAAGATAAAGTATTTTGTACAATCAAGGCAATGTTACCTAAATTTCCTATTATAGGTCACGAAGTTAAGTTCAAAAAATCGCTGTATGGATTATTTCTTAGAGGCTGGTGGGAGATTCCGGAAATAATGGCGGCATCTGGGATGGCTCTTATCGGTGGTGTTTTAGGATGCATTGGGCTTTATAACTACTTAAAAATTGATGGTGATAATAAGGTATATAAAGGTTATTACTGTGTCATCAGGAAAAATGATCCAAGAGCTGAATTAATCAAACAACCAGTTTACACTCAATATAAATGTTAGATTATTGCCAGAAGACCTGAAATATAAACTGATTATACCAACGGATGATATGATTGTAATAGGTACCTAATACTTTTTCATTTTCGTGCTTTGAATTTCTTAACAAATATAATTTAAAAAAATACTTGTTTTTCTATTGTCGAGTAGACTTACCTTAAGCTTGATTCACTATAATAATAACATTGCGTGCGTACATCAGGTGCGTCCAGATTTAGTAACAGGTTGAAGAATAACACGTCCACATTATTTGGCACACGTGCGACCTCAATACCAAAGACGCCTATCTTTTTGCACTACGTGCACACTTTTGAGACTACGTGTTCGGTAGGTAGGTACATAATAAATAATAACTTGTCCACATGATAGTAAATGGATTTGCAAAGCACAGTCTACAGGCACGTTCGTAAAGCTGTACAAAATAAATAACCTAGGTATTTCATAATAAGTAGTTTATGTAGGTCTATATTTATTTAATAATAGTGTGTAACTGAAGGATAATTAGTACTTATATAAATTTAACAAAAGAGTTACTAAATGAGGAGATTTGATTACCCAAACGGCTTCGCCCGCCCCGTAATAGTCGCATCCTAACCTTATATTATTTATCTCTTCTGCACCCCCTAGCTCAATCAAGAAACGTTCAAATTTTCTTTATGTAACATGCTTACGCTCTTTCAAAAACCGATTTGTCCGATCCGAATACTGGAATTGTCGTAGGTGGCATTAAAACCCCTTCTTTCCCGTGGTTCACCTATTTTGTCCACCTGGTGGACCACGGGTAAACATATTCTTCCGTGGTCCACCACGTAGATTGATTCCCATTAAAATATCAATTACTAGCTGCGCCCCGCGGTTTCATCCGCGGGGTGATAGATATTTTGGATAATATACAATATATCTTTATAAATTGTAACCTATGTGTTATTCTGATGTATGAGCTATAGTATTGTAAAGTTTCATTAAAATCCATTCACTATTTTTTACGTGAAAGAGTAACAAACATCCATCCATCCATACATACTTACAAAATTTCGCGTTTTTAATATTAATAGGATATGAAACTTTATTCGGTAAAATCAGTAAAATAGGTTATTTTCTAAATAACAAGACGCAAGCAGAAGAAAATTAAACAGTCAACTTCAGTGAGATATGCCAATGTCAGGTGCCAGTTACTCTGCCCCGCACTCCTGTCTGCCCTGCCCCTCCATATTTTTTTTTCTTGGTCGCGTTGATTGCCAAAGGTCAACAAGGTCATTTCAGTAAACATTTTATTATTTTTAATTCCTGAAGTTTCCTTGCCAGAGGCGTCCGGTTGCGAGCTGCTTACAAATAAATAGCTAGTCGTTAGATTAACTAGATTATACCCGCCGGCCGGCATATAATATTGTGCTTATACACAAACAGTATGTCTTCATCATCACGTTTTGCTGCCGTCGAGACAGGACCACCGATTGAGGTTTTCCAATTAACGAAACTATTTGGCGACGACACTTTTGTAAATAAAGTGAACTTGAGCGTTGGCGGTACGTATTTTTATTACAATTCGTCTTATGTAATTGTGTGAATTGGTTTATGATAAATACTTCAAAGTTTTTTACGTGTCTGGAGACCAAAATTCAACCTGCATAAAATAAGACTTCTCTTCCATCTCTCTGAATTCATTGTACTAAAGTAAAATGTTTAATTATAATTTACTTTCTCAGCGTACAGAGATGAAAATGGCAAACCATGGGTCCTTCCTGTGGTCCGGAAAGCTGAAAAGCAAATGGCAGATGACGATACACTGCTTCATGAGTATCTTCCAGTTTTAGGTGAGTTTTCTATTAATTTCATTAACAAAATGTTGACTTCAAAAATGATTTGTATAAAGGTACTCTAACTTGGTTAGGTAGGTAGGCCAGAATCAACATAAAAATAAAATAAAATGTTGGCAATAACTCACTATCCATAGGTCCATAATTGTATAAAAAACCAGCCAAAGTTTGAAATTATAAAATTAAAATAAACACACTTTGAGTGCTGAAAACGCACGGTATGAGTTTTCTACAAATGACTAATATGCGTAAATCCACACTAGCGCAGCGGCTGAGAAAATACAGATCTGTGTGACTCAGCATAGTCGTAATATTTTTCGAACGAAACGCATGTGCGGCGCAACACAACCGCTGTGTAGAGCGGCAGCACTAATTTTTTAGGTAAAAAATAAAGATTGCAGTCGTCGAAAAAAAACCGCAGTCAAAGTGTTACTAAGGAAGTTTCTAGTTAATAAACTAATTTCTATTGGGTTGTGTTACTCAGTTTGTTAATTGCTATAATTTGCTAAAATATCATGTGTTTGTGACACTTTATATGTGAAATATCATATAATTTTGACCCACTATGAATACTTGTTCAGTAAACCATCACACACCTACTTTCACAAATTAAAAATACTTTATATTCAAACCGAGTCAGTTGAATATCTAAGCAGCTCAACAATGGTGTTAATTTATGTATTCCACATACATTCAAGAACTAGAAATTACCTTTATTATCTACCTTCGCTCTGCATCAGGCGAGCAGATTCATTATTATCTATCTGCTTATTTTGTTAAACAAAATAAGCAGATAGATAATAATGAATCTGCTTACAACATTTGACATAAAATAATAACCCTCTCCATACAATTAATCAAAATCATATCTCAGGTTTAAATACAAGCAATGCAATTTGAACCATTGATTAACTCAGACCTTATCTCAAGTAATGAAAACATTGCCACTTTGACTTGTTTATAACTTTAAACATCACTATAGATAGAAGTAGACTGTTCTATTAGTAGTATCTACCTATATATGTATATAGTAATATTTTAGGAAACTACATAATAATTTGGAGTTGATTCCATAGTTTTTTTTTATAATTTAAGAGTATATATATGCACCTCCTAGATCTCATCATTATCGGACCCTGACCTACTCGTCAAAAACTATCCTTATGAAGAGATAAAAAAAAGTTGTTTAAAATGGTTTTTAAAAACATATACAGAAGCTAGTTAAAACAATATATGGGTTTTTCAAGCAGGGTTGTGGCATAACTTAATTTAATTAGGCATTTAGTTTTATATAAAGCATTATAATTGTTTCAGTTAAAATCAATAATTAAATCAAGTGAATGTGATATTATATAACGGTATCTAAATAATCATAATAAGTCACTATGCTGTATAAATATATATGTGATTTATTAATTATTTGAACAAAAAAAAAAGAATTTCCCCACTTTTTGTGCTCTCTATCGGTAGCATGACTTATTGTGCACAACTCTGAATGTGGAAAATACTCTCTGAAGAAGCTATCATTGAAATCTTAAAAATTCTTCAAAAAAATCTATTTATTTGTAAAATTATTTGTTTATTTGTAAAGTTATCAAAAAATACAATATAATATAGTTACACAACAACACACAACAACACAATACAATATAATATAATATAGTTTAACGACCGATGTGGCGCGGTGGACGAAGGTCCGCCTGCGACGCAGAAGGTTGCGGGTTCGATTCCCGCCTCGGAACAATTGTGTGCACGATCTGCAGATATTTGTTCCGGGTGTTCTGGTCGTTTTCTATGTATTATAAAAAATATCTATCTATGTAATTTATTGTATTATGTATATCAGTTATCTAGTACCCATAACACAAGCTCTGCTTACCATGGGGCTAGATAATGCTGTGTGAATTGTCCAGCATTTTTTTTTTTTTTTTTTTTTTTTTATATAAAAAATCCAACCCTGTATTTAAGTCGCCGAGTATATTCTTTTCACAAACTTCTTAGGAATGTATGTTCGCAAATGTCCGTCATTTGTGGACCGATTTTGATGTTTCTTTTGGTTTTCTATGGAGAAACAGTGTGGTCCGATCTCAATTTTTTTTTATGATTCCCAAAGAATTACTATTACTATTTTAAGAGCAAAATTAATAAAGCCCTGTAAAATTAAGAAAGTCGAAGTCTGTTTTTCGTTTATTCAAAACACCAATTCATTATCAACATGACACGAATGTTTTGCGCACCATGTTGTGCCTAGTGATGATTATCAATCATCTATGTATTACATAAGAAACACAACGTTATCTATTAGAAGCTAATGACGCATTTGATGATACGCAGAAACATACATGTAGGTATGTTACTAATAGTTATGTTTACTTCGGAAAGATTGCGATAGTATTGAGCAGAGCATTAATGATTAAATTTTAAGTATGGAATAGGCGGCGAAACTCCTCAATCATCAATCAATCAGTACAAAAGTAATCTAGTACCCATATTCCAACTTTTGCTTCCTTTCGGACCAGATGATGCTATGCTGCCTTATGTCTTGTCTAATACGTACTATTTAATCCTTACATACCTTTTTTTTAATACATCAATGTTACATACTTAAACTTCTTTCATTTTATGAATAGGATAGAAATGGGATTTTGCGTTTATTGGAGCGGGACAGAGCATACCTTTTTGGAAAGGTGTAAGCGTAAAAAATCTGATTATTGTTTCTTACAAGAAAACTACACCACTTTAAGAAACAAAACTAGAAACCAAAAATTAAGTACCTAATTAATAACCTACGAATCAAAATATAGGTAAGTCAATTCAAAAGACCGCAGACCCGAGGGATAAGTATTTGTCCCAAAAAAACAAAAAAAAAAACTGTAAATACTAAGGAATTTATACTTTGTTTTTAGTTTATTCAAAAGAATCAAATTGTTTCTAGGTTTGGATCAATTCACAAACGCTTCGGTGACGATGCTTCTAGGACCTGATAGTCCTGCCCTGATCAGCGGCCGCGTAAGTTGTTTTTTAATGGTTTAAGTAGGCACAACGCTTCCTCGCTATTTCTTGGTAAATCACCATTGGAATAAGACGAGAGACCAAGGGCAAATCACATCACACTAGTAAGTATCGAATACTTATGTCCTTAGCTACCTTAGCTAAGAAAACGCAATATTTTCATTAATGCATTCACCTGTAGTATTGTCGGTCTTGGCGATGGTTTAGTTAGATTCCCTATAGACGTGCGGCGCCCGATCAGGGCTTATGCGAGCCAAAACAGTAATTATTTTGGTACGCATAGGTGATCTGAGGCGATGATACTCTCCGATAAAAAACCTTATGGACAGAAAACATCGAGACACGTTTTCGTTTAATAAATTGAATTTCATATTTTCAGGCATTTGGTATCCAAACCCTGTCCGGAACTGGAGCTTTGAGGGTCGGTGCCGAATTCTTATGTAAACAACTTAAATACAACACATTCTACTACTCATCACCGACATGGGGTAAGTTATCCTGCGATCTAATATTTTATGGCGACCATAGTCGGCGAGTTTTTACAGGCATGGTGACTACAGTCGTCGAATTTTTACTGGCATGCTTTGAACGACATGCTGCGACCAGCTGGCCTGATGGCCTAGAGATGGCTCTAAAATAAACACGGAAATCATTTATCCGCTAAGTCGCGAAGCCTGAATGAAATACATTTGCATGCAGTGGGAAACTTAATAAAAACGATTTTTTTTAGTTGGTTATAAAGTCAGTAAGTTAGTAGTTTATTAAGTCTTAAAGAAGTAAAAACAATAATTAAGGCTAGAAAATCTTAATCACAGAGTCAGTTATCAGATTGCCTGCTTAAAACGATTAAATGAGAACAATGGAAATCAATTATTTTTAAACTGGAAATCCGTTTATGGAAAAACTGGCGTACCTATAGGTGCAAAACGAATAGATTAAATCAGGACAGTTTTAATTATCAAAGATTTTAATTTTGTGTATGTGTATTTTGTGGTTAATAACCACAAAATACACATACAACTGTCAACTGTAAATCCTGCATATTAGAGTCTAAAATCCAATCACTCATTCCAGAGAACCACAACCTAGTATCTATTCCTGAACGCGAAAAGTGGAGTGGTTATTGTAGCTATAAGAATCAACTGTCAACTGTATATCCTGCTTATTAGAGTCTAAAATCCGATCCCTCATTCCAGAGAACCACAACCTAGTATTACAGACCGCTGGCTTCACAAAAGCCCGCTCGTACCGCTACTGGAACGCGAAGACTTGCTCCCTCGACTTCGACGGACTGATCGAAGACCTGAAGAATGCTCCGGAGAACTCCGTGATACTCCTGCATGCGTGCGCGCATAACCCAACCGGGCTAGATCCTACCCGCGAGCAGTGGGTGAAGATCGCTGACGTTATGGAGGTGGGTGGGAAGAACACATTAGATAATTATTTATTACACACATAGTTTATAAGAACAATGTATTAAAAAAAAAACGGATCAGCATCCGGTTTATACTTCTTCTTTCGGATACATATTTTTTGTGCTTACTTCTGATAAGCACCCTTATAAGAAAGAAGTAAGCAATATTATTTAATTATTTATTTTATTGTAAGAAACTAATTTAATTTAATTCTTAATCTCATTTATATTTTTATTCTTATTTTTTAATCTAATGCCATTTTAATTTATTTTATTATCTGACATAAATGAATACAAAAAATACAAATTATCCGATATATTGATTATCTCTGCTACGACTCCGTTTTTTCCTTGTAAATATTAATAATAAATTTATTGCAAAAAAAAAAATATTACAATCTCATAACATAATTAATTTGTCTTACATTTGGAAATATGTCCAGTACATAATGAGATTCCAGTTCAAACTATTATGTAATACTAGCTGCGCCCCGCGGTTTCACCCGCGTGGTGATAGATATTTTGGATAATATACAATATATCTTAATAAATTGTAGCCTATGTGTTATTCTGATAGCTATATTAATGTAAAGTTTCATTAAAATCCATTCATAGTTTTTACGTGAAAGAGTAACAAACCATCCATCTATACTTACAAACTTTCGCGTTAATAATATTAGTAGGATAGCCTTAGTTGCCTAAACTAGACTGAGACGTCTGTAATATAGGGCAGAATATAGGCACTAGTGCTCTCCTACTACGTTACAAAAATTGTTAGAGGAGCTGGTGATCAAATAATGTAACATAGAACATTATGGAATTATGATAAAAATTGGCTTGATCTAATAATGTTACAAATATTTCACTAAAATAATGTATATAAACATCAGCCTGTAGTCCCTGCTGTACATAGGCCTCCCCTGTCTTCAGCATGTATGTAGTTTTTATACACTGGTCATCAAAAAAATCGGCCCACCCTCTTTTTTCACTATTTTTTTTTATAACTTCGGAGATGAGTGGTTTTGAATTGTTTTTTTTATTACAAGGGTTTGTTATGATGTTTGACATCTGTCTACCATAAATTACGGCCTACTTGAGGGTACTTAACAAACTTTTTAACGCTTACACTGATTAGTGTCGATTTCATTGTTTACGTCGAGATTCAGTTGAACCCAATTCCCTTTGTGAAACGGAACATTTAAACAGTGCGCTCGATAATTAACGCTATCTTTATTCACTAAGGCTGTAGTTTTGCAAGATTTCATCTGAAATTATGGACACTACTGAGGCAGAGGCAGCCCAAGTTGTAGCCTTGCTGCAACAAGGCTTCAGTCAACGTGTTGTGGCGCGAAGATTGAATCTCAGTCGATCTGCGGTTAGAAGAGTTTATCAGAGGTTTCTGGAGACTGGAGAGTATCGAAGAAGATCAGGATCTGGAAGACAAAGGGTCACATCTGAACGAGATGACCGCTTTATTGTGACTTCAGCTTTAAGAAATCGGCACCTTTCTGGGGTTGATCTTCAGCGACGCTTACAAGAAGTGCGGGGTGTGGCTATAAGTGACAGTACAGTGAGAAGGAGACTCCGTGAACAAGATTTAAGACCTCACAAGCCAGCAACGGGACCACAACTGACCGCAGCTCATCGACAAGCAAGAGTACAATTTGCGCGAAATCACCTGAACTGGACTATGGACCAATGGGCGTCAGTTCTTTTTAGTGATGAAAGCCGAATGACGTTATACGGTTCAGACGGGCGCCGTAACGTCATGAGACGGCCAGGTGAGCGTTATGCCCAATGCTGCATGAGCGAAACAGTCAGTTATGGTGGAGGCTCTGTAATGTTTTGGGGTGGGATTTCTTTGACAGCGCGCACGGAGCTGGTATTCATCAGGAGGGGTTCACTAACTGCTGTACGTTACATAACAGAGATCTTAGAAGATCACGTGATGCCCTTTGCGGGTTATATCGGAGAACACTTCCAGTTAATGCAAGACAACGCACGGCCACACGTAGCGCGCATCGTGACTCAGTACCTGGAAGAGGTCGGTATACAGGTTATGCAGTGGCCAGCAAGGAGTCCTGACCTCAACCCTATAGAACACATTTGGGACACCCTAAAACAAAAGGTTAGAGCTCGAAATCCCGCCCCTACCACCTTAGGAGAACTGGAAACCGCCATCAAAGAAGAATGGGAGAGAGTACCTCAAGGAGCCATTGCAGTTTTGATAAGGTCTTTAAAAAGGAGAATGCAGGCTACAATTAAAGCAAGAGGAGGAAATACCAAATATTGATTTCAAGAATTCATCGGCTTAAGTGCAAAGGGTGTAAAATTACAGCTTGTTCAATATAAACCTAAAAATTGGGTAAAATTAAAGATTTTCCATTTTTCCTCATAATGTGCAAGTTTTCAAAAATGTATACATAATTTTCAGTTTAAAATGTTAAAAATAAACAATTTTAAATAAAAAATATTATTCAAAAACAACTTGTTTCATTCACAATTAAAAAAACGAATATTCCGGCAAAAGTACAGGTGGGCCGATTTTTATGATGACCAGGGTAGTATGATTCAACTAAAACCATTTTTTACAGGAAAACAAATTGTTCCCGTTCTTCGACAGCGCTTACCAAGGCTTCGCCACTGGCGACCTCGACCGCGACGCCTGGGCCGTGCGTTACTTCGAACAACGCGGCTTTGAATTCGTCTGCTCGCAGTCCTACGCCAAGAACTTTGGACTCTACAGTAAGTCTCTTCTTTGTTGTAGTCTTCATTGCTGAAGGTCGAGCCCGCCCTGGAAAGCTTTCACGGTGACGCTGATGAACTGCTTCCACACTCTGTCTTCGGCCTGTCTCAGGGTTGCAGGCAAAATGAGTCCCGTTTTTGCCCTAATTTGATCAGGCCAGCGGGTTGGTGACCGTCCTCTTGGTCTTCTCCCCTCTATCTTGCCGTATACATACGGATTACTATAAAGAGATAAATAAAAAATGATGGACCATCCACACATCATCATCTAGCCCCAAGCTAAGCAAATCTTGTGTTATGGGTACTAGATGACTGATATACATAATATATTTGATTTGACCAGAACACTTGGAACAAATATCTTCAGATCGTACAAACATTCACCATGGATAGACACGCCAAAAGAATGTGGCCCCCAGTTCCCGGCCGCCTCGCTATTCCTGGCCATGGTAGCGGCCACGGTAACGGCGGGGCAGGGGGTGCTAGGAATCCCTGGGCTACATCAGGCTACCAAACTCTACCTAAACTGACCCTGGCTATGGCTACGTTTAACGGACGCACTCTGAGGCTTGACCATCATCTAGCGCAGTTGGAAGTGGAGTTAGAGAACATCAAATGGCGGCTATGTGAACTTGGCACCCGACTTTGGAAAATCGATTTTTTTTTATTTGATTCCTATAGATAATCGTTTGTAGTTGATTGTAGTGAAATTGTTTTTTTTTGTAGTAGCTCAAAAAAAAAGTTTGGCCACTTTGAAAAAAACGCAGTACCCGACTATAGAAAAACGATGTTTTTTTAACTGATTCGTATAGATAATCGTTTGTAGTTGTTTGTAGTCAAATTATTTTCGTTTGTAGTAGTTCCAAAAAAAAGTTAGGCAACTTTCAAAAATAAAAATTTTAAATCTTTAAATCTTCTGACTTATGGAAATTCGAATTTTTTTTTATTGATTCGTACATCTAGCGAAAGACTGCAGGTAGATGCTGGCATCTACCTGCATATTGACAAATAGGTAGGTAAGTAAAATTCGCTTGCGTCGAGTTTTAGATAGATCTGTCGACCTATAGTTGTATGTAAGATAAAAATATACAAAAATAGGTGTTAATTGACTGAAGCATCCCGTATCGTTCTTTGTGAATCACTGATCATTTCTAAACTAAATTATGGAGATATTGTTTTTGGTGCGAGAACCCGCGCACCATACAAAGAGTGCAGAATGCTTGTTGTCGTTTTTATTTTAATATTCCACCTCGTACTAGTCACATAACACCGTAGCTGAATAGGATGACCTTATTGAATATGGAATCACGAAGACTACTGCACCTGGGCGGACTGGTCATTAACGTTATCAAGTTTAAAAAGCCTGAGTATCTGCACTCAAAACTTAACTTCGTCTCTGGTGAAAGGTTACTTATATAAAGGTATTGAAGCAGTCTTAAATATGAAGTAATATATTTTGATAAGGATTCATACCGAGGTACAAATAAAGAGTCTGTTCTAGCGGAGGCATTTCAATTAAAATTTTAAATTTTAAAATAAAAGAACACTAATTGTGACTAAAGTATAACATTTGGACATAATATGCTGTCGTGACATTTTTTGTAGATAAGGAAAGTAAGTTGAACAAATTTCAGTGCGTAGATATGTTTTTTTTTTTGGAACTACTACAAACGAAAATAATTTCACTACAAACAACTACAAACGATTATCTATACGAATCAATAAAAAAATATTAGATTTTCCATAAGTCAGAAGATTTTTTTTTTAAGTTGCCTAACTTTTTTTTTGAACTACTATAAACGAAAATAATTTCACTACAAACAACTACAAACGATTATCTATACGAACGAATCAATAAAAAAATATTAGATTTTCCATAAGTCAGAAGATTTTTTTTTTAAGTTGCCTAACTTTTTTTTGGAACTACTACAAACGAAAATAATTTCACTACAAACGATTATCTATACGAATCAATAAAAAAATATTAGAATTTCCATAAGTAAGAAGATTTGAAGATTTTAAATTTTAATTTTAGAAAGTTGCCTAACTTTTTTTTGGAACTACTACAAACGAAAATAATTTCACTACAAACGATTATCTATACGCATCAATAAAAAAATATTAGAATTTACATAAGTAAGAAGATTTGAAGATTTTAAATTTTAATTTTTTAAAGTTGCCTAACTTTTTTTGGAACTACTACAAACGAAAATAATCTCACTACAAACAACTACAAACGATTATTTATACGAATCAATAAAAAAATATTAGAATTTGCATAAGTAAGAAGATTTGAAGATTTTAAATTTGAATTTTTTAAAGTTGCCTAACTTTTTTTTGGAACTACTACAAACGAAAATAATTTCACTATAAACAACTACAAACGATTATCTATACGAATCAATAAAAAAATATTAGAATTTCCATAAGTAAGAAGATTTGAAGATTTTAAATTTGAATTTTTGAAAGTTGCCTAACTTTTTTTTGGAACTACTACAAACGAAAATAATTTCACTACAAAAAACTACAAACGATTATCTATACGAATCAATAACAAAAATATTAGAATTTCCATAAGTAAGAAGATTTGAAGATTTTAAATTTAAATTTTTGAAAGTTGCCTAACTTTTTTTTGGAACTACTACAAACGAAAATAATTTCACTACAAACAACTACAAACGATTATCTATACGAATCAATAAAAAACATATTAGAATTTCCATAAGTAAGAAGATTTTTTTTTTTAAGTTGCCTAACTTTTTTTTGGAACTACTACAAACGAAAATATTTCACTACAAACAACTACAAACGATTATCTATACGAATCAATAAAAAAATATTAGATTTTCCATAAGTCAGAAGATTTTTTTTATAAGTTGCCTAACTTTTTTTTGGAACTACTACAAACGAAAATAATTTCACTACAAACAACTACAAACGATTATCTATACGAATCAATTAAAAAAACATCGTTTTCCTAAAGTCGGGTACTGCGTTTTTTTGAAAGTGGCCAAGCTTTTTTTTTGAGCTACTACAAAAAAAACCAAATTCACTACAATCAACTACAAACGATTATCTATAGGAATCAAATAAAAAGAAATCGATTTTCCAAAGTCGGGTGCCAAGTTCACATAGCCTCAAATGGCATGTTCTGGGGTTATGTGAAATCCGTAGAGAGGGGGAGGACACCGTAACCCTAGACTCGGGCCATCTTCTCTACTTTCGCGAGGGTGATAAAACATCCCAGGGTGGCGTAGGCTTCCTCGTCAATAAGGCCCTCTCTAGCAACGTCCAAGAAATCTCCAGTGTGTCGACCAGGGTAGCGTACCTGATCCTTCGGCTGTCCGAACGGTAAAGCATGAAGGTAATTCAGGTTTACGCACCGACCTCGGCACACTTGGATGATGAAGTGGAGGATATGTATGAAGACATATCCAAAGCCTTACATAATACCACTAAGGCCCACTTCAACGTTGTTATGGGGGACTTTAACGGCAAGGTGGGAACCCAGATTGGCAACGAATCCCGAATAGGCCCGCATGGTTATGGAGTCAGGAATCACAGGGCGCAAATGCTTGTCAACTTCCTTGAGAAGGAGGGGCTGTTCTTAATGAACTCTTTCTTTAAGAAACAGCCTCAAAGGAGGTGGACATGGCAAAGCCCCGACACTGTGACTAAAAATGAGATCGACTTCATCATGACGGATAGTAGGCACATATTCAGAGATGTCTCAGTGATCAACACGTTCAATACCGGATCTGATCACAGACTCCTCCGAGGCTCTCTGAATATCAACTTGAAGCTTGAAAGAAACCGTCTGATGAAGTCCACGCTCCGACCTGACCCAATCCAAATCATGGCGGGCACCGAGAAATTTCAGCAGCTTCTCGGGACTAGATTTGTTGCCTTGGAACCCTCTGATGACGCTGACGAGACCCTACACAATCTGGTTGAAACGTTGAGGGACGAGGGCATCAAATTCTGTCGAAAGCAGCGTACTGGCAAGAAGTCCAAACTCTCGGATGAGACTCTTGGGCTGATGACAAAAAGACGGGAGACCACCCAAGCGACTTTGTCAGAGAGGTCAGACCTGAACAAGCGGATTGCGAAGATGGTACGGCACGACCTTCGAAGCTCCAACACGCGCCTCATTCAAGAGGCGATAGAGCGTAACCGAGGGTACAAAGTATTCACTCAGCAGCTTGGCAGGAGCCACCTGACAAAGCTTAAAACGCACGACGGGAGGACCGTATTGTCAAAGCCGGAGATATCCGCCGAGATAGAGGATTTCTATGGCCGATTATACGCTGCACATGCCCTTCGTTACCGACGAGATGACCGAGATTCCAGAGCCACCCTGACACGCCACTATACCGACGAACTGCCTGACATCAGTCAAGACGAGATCGTGTTAGCTCTAAGGCAGCTTAAAAATGGAAAAGCCCCCGGTGAGGACGGAATTACTTCAGAGCTTCTTAAAGCCGGAGGAGCTCCTGTTATACAGGAGCTGCAGAACCTCTATAACACCGTCCTTCACAGTGGGAGAACTCCAAAGGCGTGGAGCGGGAGTTTGGTGGTGCTCTTTTTTAAGAAGGGAGATAAAACCCTTCTTAAGAATTACAGACCCATTTCCGCGGAGGATATGGCACCATAGACCACATACACACAGTGAGGCAGATTATACAGAAGTCCGAAGAGTATAATCAGCCCCTGTGTCTGGCTTTTGTGGACTATGAGAAGGCATTTGACTCCGTCGAAACCTGGGCTGTTCTGGATTCCTTACAGCGATGCCAAGTAGACTATCGTTATATCCAGGTGCTGAGTTGTCTCTACGAGGCTGCCACTATGAGTGTCCAAGTACAGGGTCAGCAGTCTAAACCCATCCAATTGTTGTTGTTCTGTTGTTCACGTGTTGTTGTGTCTGTTGGTCACTGTTCACGTGCGCATTGGAAGATATGTTTAGGTTGCTGGACTGGAAAGGAAAGGGCATTAATATAAACGGCGAGTACATCTCACACCTGCGATTCGCTGATGACATAGTCTTAATGGCGGAGTCGCTTGAGGAACTGAACCAGATGCTGGACGGCCTAGCTTCAGCCTCCCGATGAATCGGTCTTGGCATGAATTTGTATAAAACCAAAGTCATGATCAATGGTCACATTGATCCAAGGCCGGTGGTCGTACATGGTCAACTTCTCGAAACTGTTTCCGAGTACACTTACCTTGGGCAGATTCTGCAGTTGGGTAAAAACAGTTTCGAGAAGGAGGCCAAAAGGAGGATCCGGCTGGGCTGGGCAGCATTTGGGAAAATACGTCAAGTCTTCACGTCATCCATACCGCAATGCTTGAAAACGAAAGTTTTCAATCAGTGCGTCCTACCCGTTATGACCTACGGAGCTGAGACGTGGACACTCACGATAGGGCTGGTCCACCAGTTCAAAGTCGCTCAGCGAGCTATGGAAAGAGCTATGCTCGGAGTTTCTCTGAAGGATAGGATTCGTAACGAATACATCCGACAGAGAACCAAGGTTATCGACATAGCTCAAAGAATTAGCAAGCTGAAGTGGCAGTGGGCCGGCCATATCTCGCGAAGAACCGACGGCCGATGGGGC
Source organism: Eupithecia abbreviata (assembly GCA_943735965.1). Classification (NCBI taxonomy): domain Eukaryota; kingdom Metazoa; phylum Arthropoda; class Insecta; order Lepidoptera; family Geometridae; genus Eupithecia; species Eupithecia abbreviata. Next base: position 2,821,512 of record OX030976.1, read on the forward strand.
AAACGACAACGAAAACGTTCTTGAGTGGAGACCACGACTCGGTAAACCTAGTGTAGGACTTCCTCCGACCAGGTGGGATGACGACCTGCGAAAGACTGCAGGTAGATGCTGGATGCGGCAAGCTGAAGACAGGGCGCTATGGCGCTCATTGTGGGAGGCCTATGTCCAGCAGTGGACTGCTATAGGCTGATGATGATGATGATGATGATGTACAAACATTTATTCCGAGGCGGGAATCGAACCCACAATGTCCTCCGTCGCTGCAGACATTTGCCCACCCCGCCACAGAGGTCGTATATACTATACCATGAATACCTTGCTAGCGACGGACGACCTAGGCCAAGAAATATGGACTCTACAGAATTATTTATTTCTTATTATTAAACTTCCAGACGAGCGCGTAGGCTGCCTTGCAGTCGTTCTAAATGACTCCGCGTTGGTGGCCCCCCTCAAGTCGCAAGCCACGTGGATAGTGCGCGGAATGTACTCCAACCCGCCCGCGCACGGCGCGCGCATCGTGGCGTACGTACTCGGGAACAAGCTGATGTATGACCAATGGTACGTACTAGCAGATGTACGACGAATTATACGTACTAGCAGATGTACGACGAATGGTATGTACTAGCAGATCTACGACGAATGGTACGTACTAGCAGATGCACGACGAATGGTATGTACTAGCAGATCTACGACGAATGGTACGTACTAGCAGATGCACGACGAATGGTATGTACTAGCAGATCTACGACGAATGGTACGTACTAGCAGATGCACGACGAATGGTATGTACTAGCAGATCTACGACGAATGGTACGTACTAGCAGATGCACGACGAATGGTATGTACTAGCAGATCTACGACGACTGGTACGTACTAGCAGATGCACGACGAATGGTATGTACTAGCAGATCTACGACAAATGGTACGTACTAGCAGATGCACGACGAATGGTCATCATCAACCTATGTTAGTCCACTGCTTGATAGGCCTCCCCCAATGAACGCCACAGCGCTCTGTCTTCAGCATCTGCCTGAAGTCTTTCGCAGGTCGTAATCCCACCTGGTCGGAGGGCGTTCTACACTAAGTTTACCGAATGTAAAAAAACAAAGAAATAGTTTTCGCTCGCCTTTGTTATAAGTTCACTATTATGTTTTATATTACAAGAAGAATAAATAAATGCGAGCAGCCTGAACGAATTCACATTTTCTTTGTAAGTACATATTTTGTATTTATGGAAAAAATATTGCCCTTGAGTTAACTATTCGGGGGTCTATTGTTAGTCATTGCTGAATTTTTTTTGTTTTCTTTTCAGGAGAGATCACATTAAGTGTATGTCATCCAGAATTATTGTGATGAGGGAATCCCTGAGGTCTGAACTCCTGAAGTGAGTATTATTTTATAGCACCGTGCACCTTTTTAGGGTTCCGTATACAAAGGTTAAAAACGGCACCCTATTACTAAGCCTCCTTTCTGTTTGTCCGTCTGTCAACGGGCTGTCAGTATCTCATAAACCGTAAAAAATTGATAGTTATATTTTCACAAAATATCTATTTCTTTTGTCGCTATAACAAGTGATAATAAAAATAAAATAAATATAAAGAAAGTTAAATATTATAGTAAGAAAAATACTTTAATAACAAAGCTTACATTGTTAATCTGTCCACAGATTGAACACGCCCGGTAACTGGGACCATATCGTAAGACAGATCGGTCTGTTCTCGTACACCGGCCTGACGCAGCGGCAGTCCGAGTATCTGATCCAAGAGTTCCACATTTACCTGCTGAGGAGTGGCCGCATCAACATCTGCGGATTGAATCCCGCTAACGTGAGCTATGTGGCTAAGGCCATGTACGAAGCGATCATCAAGTTCCCGAATGAACAGTAATGCTATTTACTAACTTGTTCAGATAGTATATTATAGATCAAATTATATAACTGTTACTGCTACGACCCCAGGATCCTAAGGCTCGATTCACACCGGATTGTCAGTGGTTGAGACGTGGGGAGCACTTTCAGTGACTCAAAATGTTGCCGACCTCCTTCATCGCAATAAAAAGGATGGCATTCTTTTCAGTGCTGTAAAATCAACTTCAACTTCTTCCTAGATGGCTCTGCGACTGTAAAATCAGTTTAGTACTGCAATATCTGAATGTTGACACGAATGTAGGCGGTGTACAGACTAAAAATTAAATTTGAATAATCTTTATTTGGTTTTCAGATTGATATATTAAATAAGAATAAACGATCCTATTAAAGAAGCATTGTGTTACGTCGAAGTTATTGGGCTTACTATAGACGCTTTTTGACAAACGAAAACCTACTCTATGTAGATAGTTTCCAGTAGTTTAATTTGCCAAATAAATATACGATTCAATTATTTTGGCATGAATTCAATTTGTTTTTTTTTCATAGATATTTAAATATCAAAATAAAAATAGTTATAATTTTGGGGTCAGTTAAAGCGAGGGGCTAAAATACCTACTTATGAATTTAAGAACAAAAGTGAAACTAAGGATTTTTTTTAAACTGCAGACTACGGCCTATTTCGCTGTAAGTTGAAGGTAACTAAGCGAATTTTATAATTCCTGTTTTTAATTCTATGACCAACTTAAACCTAACTTATTTTTGACAGCAGAGGCAATTTTCTGTCTCAATAAAATCATAAATACACGTTATTAATTACACCACTGAAACAGCCGTAAACAAGTTTACCAGCCCTTAGAATATTTTTTGGGAAGCTACCTCCCGCTTTTGAAAATAATAAATTCTATATCTTAACGTTGTGTATGTGTACTTAGATGTTACATAAAAGTCTTTAGGTTTTGTTATACACTTATTCCTAACACCAACTGTAGAAGTTCACAACCAAACCACAAAAAAATTGCGGTTCGCTCCGCTCGACGACAAGCCCCTCCCAATACAGTCTTGGCCAAGCCTTGGGAGTACGATATTTCAGATCTTTATTTTTTTATTTATATGGGGTTGATCCACCAGTGTTGCCATGGTTTCTGTTATGTCATACATCTAGTTACATAATAATATTAAATAGGTAGTTAATTTGCTAAGCCTGCGGTATAATAGCATAAAATAGCGGCAAAAAACCGTTGCAATTCGAGATTCTTATTATAATATTACATCTAAATATATGTGTAGACATGAATAACAATTACCAGATATGTTTTAGGTAACGTTTCAAGTATATTGCACGTTATTTTAAAAATAAGTGCGTAGACTCTACCTTAATACCTAATGTAAATAACCATGTATAACCCTATGTTTTAGAAATGTGTTCAACAATAGAAGAATTAAATATAACGAGCTCACATAAAGGTATTAGAAAATGAGCTATTTATCAGAAGCTAATTTAATAATTCGGTAGATATAATAAACAGAAATTTAAATAATTTATTGGCTGTGACACATTATTTTATCAAAGGCCAAAAATATATGATAATGTTATTTTATTATATTATTTGATCACTATTGATGTTTAGATCAAATTATTACGGATCAAAGACAATCGCTGCTTTTTTATTTATATCGTTTTTTTGTCATAATCTTTACATCATGTTATATCATGCAGTATTAAAAGCGTTTAGATACCAGGTAGCACGGTGCATTTTAGGTTGCTTAACTATTTTATGTAGCCTATTATTGTTGCAATATATTGATCACTTGTTTGTTTAAAGCATTTGTTTTATTTTTCATTATTCTCTAATACTTTTTGTGTACCTCCGCATTATAGATAGCTAAACATTTGGAGATAGGGAACAAAAGGGTTGCCGGTGTCGGTCGTTTGCTCAACTTCACATGCCTTTCCTTAAGTCTCCGGAACAAGGGTCCCATCTGTGTGGTTTCTCATCGCAACAACTATCTCACGTCTATTCAGAAATAAAACAATTCATTAGACATAACATAGCAGATAATCTTTAATTAAACTTTAAAAAAGTTAATATGTAATCTTAGTAAATACGGTCTCTATGACTCCATAGCTTCGTTTGGCTCCGTCGTGATCGAAAGCAGCGGCCGTGACCCGAAGCGATTCGTGACTGAAAACAATAAGTTTGCATAAATGAAGTCCTCTTAGCTTAATTTCGGCGCGGACGGACATACAGTGCGCAAATGTACAAAATATTAACGAGTAGATAATACAAATTAATTATGATTTCAACTATAGATAGAGACCAGAGATGGCGCAGGACTAGCTAATAGGAGGTCTACCTACTCCCAGCAGTAGGAAATAAATCAGAATTAAGTTTGTCACACAATTGCTTACAATTCAAGACAAGAAATCCTGTCTTGTTAATTGTTACTTCCTCTTTTGCATACTTTCAAAATTGTAGTTTAAAGTATGCATTTATTTAATTTCATACAATTTTCATAAGTTTCAAAAAAACGATTTTATTATTATATAAATTAAATGATCTACTCTACGACCTCACAGATAAGGCCACCGTCTCTGAGTCGCATGCATAGAGTGAAAAACAGAAGAGTTTGCCGTTACATTTTTTTTTTATCACAGTAAAAGTTTCCGTACTTACTATGTAATCAAATGTTCGAAATTTTCGTACTATAATGATTTCTTCGATACAGGCTAAGCCTAGTGAAGAGATCAACAGATAAATGTAACTAGGTAACAATAGCTGTCTGCAAAAGACATAATTCGTTGCTGCTCCTTTTATTTTATTTTATATTTTTTTGTGTGTAATGTGTAATGAATAAAACTAACATAATAATAAGTAGATAGGATAAGGTTGCGTAATTTTTTCTAAGTATTGTAATTGTCTTTTGCTGTAATAAATATTTTTTTACTTTTTTTACATCGCTGATGAGTTGGCGTTGTATTGTAATATGGAATGACTATAATTATGTCCCCCGATAAAAGCCGCCACACGCAGAAACCGTGGCCGGGCCTGTGAGGCGATGGCGTGCGGGTTGATTCATACAAATTTACGTGCACCGCGCCGCCACCGCCGGGCGGTGTATGTATCTTTCATATTAATTCATATGATACAACCCGCACGCCTCCGCGTCCGGCCCGGCCACGGTATCTGTGTCTGGCGGCGCTAAAACGCTTTCGCCACAAAAACAAGGATTAGGGTGTACTTACATGTTTCACTGATGGCTAGATCCACCAGCTCTATGTAATGTTCCTTGTTGTCGCCGCCGACCGCCACGCTGTAGGGCGCGTCGGGACACAGCGCGGAGCACAATGCCTGGCCGACGCGACCCGCGCGCTCGCTTGCTTGGACGGGCGGATTGCTGAAAAAAAAAAGTTTATAACAATAGTTCCCCAATTGTCCATGAATACTATTGTTTAGTCTTAACTCGTGCTTTCCTGATACCCAAGACACAAACCTTGTGCTTACTTTTATGTTATTATATATTTAAAATACATAAATAATGCTGGACCATTGACACAGCATTATCTAGCCCCAAGCTAAGCAGAGCTTGTGTTATGGGTACTAGATAATTGATATACATAATACAATATATTACATAGATAGATATTTTTTATTATACATAGAAAACAACCAGAACACCCGGAACAAATATCTGCAGATCGTGCACTTTGGGTCTCACCAGAAATCCTTATGTAAGTATATTTGGGTAAATAAATTATTTATGAATTCAGCCACAACTCGTGTGCATTTGGAGCGAATTACAGTATGGAGGCTTTGACAGTCTATTATTATCTATTATATTATATCCGCTCTCTAATATGACGGCGCGGGGGACCATGTTAGCACACAAAATGAAGAAAGATGATGTTGAATGAAAGCAGGATTTATTTATGTAGGTATTCAAATTGTATTGAAAACTATACCTATATATAACAAATAGCAATTTTACTTACCTCGTTATATCCCAAGTTTTTAGTTTTCCATCTGTACTCGTTGTGACCATGAGCCCGGGTACCTTTTCACTCAGCAGTAGTCCTGTAAAGAATATAACATGAAATAAATCTCAATTAAAAAGCTTTTACCCTTGACAACTAGTGGGCAAGACTAACTGGTTGTGCTATGGGTAAAGGCCGGATTTCACCACTATGGTTAACTTACCTGTGACTTCTTTCTCGTGCGCATTTATCGTCCAGAGAGGCTCGTCTTGTCTGCAGTCTACGTATGCGACCTTGCCTTCGTTGTTGCTCATCTGAAATTTAAAAAAAAAAAAAACATTTAGGGTGCAAATCTTGCTGACGCGAGACGATGGGAATGGAATCTATTATACCAATACAGAGGAAAAATCACTACACGTTCTCTACCAATTCTGTCAATGATGTGGGCCGTATAATTATACATTGGAGAGCGGCAATTTAAAGGCCAGTTTGTTGGCTTTGGCTAAAATTAATATAATTTTGGATTGTTCATGAGATTTATTACAGCGCAATAAAGTTAATTTCAGCTCGCATAGTGCCAGCCATCTTGGTTTGACTTGTCTACCTATCAGAGGATAAGAACTCGATCGAGCTGCAGTGAGATTTTACAGGTGATAATGATAGCAGACAAGATTGAAGGCCCGCTATACAGGCACTGCATTGCTGTACTTTGTAAATAAACTTGCTATGATACATACATACATAGTACTTTACTAACATAGAATCCGAAAGCCATGAAAAAGGCACAAAATGTTATCGAAAAAATGTATTAATTAATTAGTATTGTGTGTATATGTATAAAAATATGTAATTTTTAGTATGAGTAGTAACATCTAAAAAAATAAAATAAAAAGAATTCAGACTTAGACATCATCATCAGCCTATAGCAGTCCACTGCTGGACATAACCCTCCCCCAGACTTAGACATAGATTAACACAATTATGGATCCGTGTTATCTGAAAATAAATGCTATTGCTATGTTGGGGTTGGAGATAAAATGTGTTTTTTTTTATTCCAAACTAGCTAGCCAAGTTAACGTTCTGAAAGTTTAAATACTTGTTTTTTTGTGGTTATCACTCACTGCGAAACAGAATGGGTTCTGTAGGTCCCATTGCACGCGCTCTATCTCGGGCGGTAGTTGCCACGCGCGGTGCGACTCGGGCGTCCGGCAGTCTGTCACTCTGACGTGGCCATCGCACGAGCCTGATAGCAATGTCTGCGCTTCCAGAGGGTGGAACTGGATGGATTGTACCTGACGAGAAACAAATCGCACTCAGATAAAGTAGGCATGTTAGGATTCACTTAGAGTGCCCACGACATGCCGTAGCGTGTGGCGTCGTGACGCACGGCCGCCGACCCTAGGCAGTGAATGCCTTAAGGGGCCTCCGGAGGGACATGCTTCATACAAACGTAATACCAAAATTATTTCTAATTCAAGCATATTTCCACTATAATATTGCATTATTTGTGTTAAAATAGTATTTATCTAGGTTCCCAAATTGTTTTTTTTTTCGAAATAAATTAAATAAAAGTCAATCTCATTTTGCACATTTTTATGCGAAAATGGACATGTTTTCTTGCTATTTGTTTCGTATTAAAAACATAAATATCTTACGTTTTATTTATTACGGAACATAGCTTATATTGTCTAGTTACAGAATAACAATACTTTGTGAAGAATACAAAAAGTTTTCAGTCATAATTTTTGGTATTACGGAACAAACCAAATTTTGAACGGCTAATTGAAATACAAACAAAAGGGACAGCGATATTCGGAGCGATTTTTGCAAGCGAGGGTCGCCGGACCCTTAAGGACATCGTAACTATACTTGTATTTTATATAATTTTATACGTATTGATTTCTAATTTTTTGTTTGTAACTATAAATCATTAGTGTAATTGGTGACGGTGCCGTTATAATTAAACAAATAAGTAACATTTTCCTTTTTTAGTCTCGAGTTAAGTAATCTCGGGGAAAACCATCAAAATATTTATAAGTAGCAAAAACGATTTTTTCATATTTTTATTATAAGGGCAAAGCATACGATTTACTTATCTAAGAACCATATAGGAGAACAGAAGAGTATTTAACGCCTAATTTATTGTAACCCACGCCCCAAAAATATTATAATATGACCTGTCTAAGTGCTTATTTGTAAGCTTAAAGAAATAGGTAAGGTAAAAACTTACTTTATCAGTGAAATAATCCAGCTTCGTATGCGGCGTGCCTTGGTCGAGGTCCCAGAGCAGAACGGTGTTGTCGGCCGATCCGCTGGCTAGGACGTGTCTGTAAATGAACGATTAGATGATTTTATTAGTCTTCGAGGGTGCGTTTGCTCGGCTTGTGGTAAGAGTTAAAGTTATCGCAGCCCTAATTCGGATAAATCCATAATAATAGTATCGCATAGAGGTAGGATATATGTATCATCATCATCATCAGCCTATAGCAGTCCACTGCTGGACATAGGCCTCCCCCAATGAGCGCCATAGCATCTACCTGAAGTCTTTCGTAGGTCGTCATCCCACCTGGTCGGATATATGTATAGTCAGTATGAAATAGCACATTTTCGGCCTTTCAACTTCGAACGCGTGCAGAATGTTGAAACCATTCTAGCAAATAACATAACAATAAGGTAACAAACGGTTCGCCGTTTGTTACCTTATTGTTATGTTATACAAGGTGTACACAGTAACTTACGAAAAGTTTCTATTCCAAGAGAGGTCAAGCACGGCATCCTTGTGTCCGACTCGTTTAGTCTTCTTCTTCTTGTTCGGCTTGTTGCCGAGTTTGAAGGCCGGCTCCAAGCAGTTCTCTATATCGAGATCCCACACTTGTATCACTGGGTCCATGCCACCCAGCGCGCATAGGTTGCCTGGAAGAAACATGGGGTTTTTTTTAGCTTCTTTAGGAATTCGCTGTTCTTTATTTACACGAAAAAAGGAGTTACTTGAACACGTAGCACAGGGAAATTATTTTTCACAACAGTGGAATGTTATTCAAAATCTAGTATACAAAATAGTACAAATTGCTGGTAACCGAAAATTAATCAACAGTATGAACTTGAGATAGGAAAACAAAATGTTTTTTTTTAAATAAAATAACATTATTATCTCCCATACCTACACAAAGGGTAAAACGGGACCCTATTACTAAGACTCCACTGTCCGTCCGTCGTTGAAATTTTCACAGATGATGTATTTCTGTTGCCGCTATAACAGCAAATACGAAAAAACAGAACAAAATAAATATTTAAGGGGGCTTTCATACAGGAAACGTGTTTTTTTTGCCGTTTTTAAAGACAATGGTACGGAACCTTTCGTGCGCGAGTCCGTCTCGCACTTGGCCGGTTTTATTGTTTTTAGTCTGATTAGCCATACCTCACACACGTATCTGAAGGATTATCCTATCAATCTACTCACACCCTGTATATTTGAGTTGCTACTTCGCTCGTACGTACCTGGTTGTGGGTCCGAGGGATCATGGCTGAGCCACTCGATGCACAGCGGGAACCAAGGCAGGATGATGTCGTGGTGCACGTAGAACGAACCTTCTTGCTGGTTGTAAACTGGAAGCAAAGAGTTTGCAAGGTTTATATCTATATTGACGACCTCTGTGGGCGAAGGTCCGCCTTCGGCACAGGGGGTTGCGGGTTCGATTCCCGCCTCGCGACAAATTTTTGTAAGATCTGCAGATATTTGTTCTGGTCGTTTTTCTATGTATAATAAAAAATATCAATGAATGTATTGTATTATGTATACCAGATCATCATCATCATCAGCCTATAGCAGTCCACTGCTGGACATATGCCTCCCCCAATGAGCGCCATAGCGCCCTGTCTTCAGCTTGCCGCATCCAGCATCTACCTGCAGTCTTTCGCAGGTCGTCATCCCACCTGGTCGGAGGGCGTCCTACACTACGTTTACCGAGTCGTGGTCTCCACTCAAGAACACGTTTGCCCCATCGGCCGTCGGTTCTTCGCGAGATATGGCCGGCCCACTGCCACTTCAGCTTGCTAATTCTTTGAGCTATGTCGATAACCTTGGTTCTCTGTCGGATGTATTCGTTACGAATCCTATCCTTCAGAGAAACTCCGAGCATAGCTCTTTCCATAGCTCGCTGAGCGACTTTGAACTGGTGGACCAGCCCTATCGTGAGTGTCCACGTCTCAGCTCTGTAGGTCGTAACGGGTAGGACGCACTGATTGAAAACTTTCGTTTTCAAGCATTGCGGTATGGATGACGTGAAGACTTGACGTAGTTTCCCAAATGCTGCCCAGCCCAGCTGGATCCTCCTTTTGGCCTCCTTCTCGAAACTGTTTTTACCCAACTGCAGAATCTGCCCAAGGTAAGTGTACTCGGAAACAGTTTCGAGAAGGTGACCATGTACGACCACCGGCCTTGGATCAATGTGACCATTGATCATGACTTTGGTTTTATCCAAATTCATGCCAAGACCGATACATCGGGAGGCTGAAGCTAGGCCGTCCAGCATCTGGTTCAGTTCCTCAAGCGACTCCGCCATTAAGACTATGTCATCAGCGAATCGCAGGTGTGAGATGTACTCGCCGTTTATATTAATGCCCTTTCCTTTCCAGTCCAGCAACCTAAACATATCTTCCAATGCGCACGTGAACAGTTTCGGGGATATGACATCCCCCTGCCTCACTCCTCTGCGCAATTGGATGGGTTTAGACTGCTGACCCTGTACTTGGACACTCATGGTGGCGGCCTCGTAGAGACAACTCAGCACCTGGATATAACGATAGTCTACTTGGCATCGCTGTAAGGAATCCAGAACAGCCCAGGTTTCGACGGAGTCAAATGCCTTCTCATAGTCCACAAAAGCCAGACACAGGGGCTGATTATACTCTTCGGACTTCTGTATAATCTGCCTCATTGTGTGTATGTGGTCTATGGTGCCATATCCTCCGCGGAACCCAGCCTGTTCCGGTGGCTGGAACTCGTCGAGTCTCCTGGCGAGACGGTTCGTAACCACAGCTTATAGACGTGGCTCAAGAGTGAGATGGGTCTGTAATTCTTAAGAAGGGTTTTATCTCCCTTCTTAAAAAAGAGCACCACCAAACTCCCGCTCCACGCCTTTGGAGTTCTCCCACTGTCAAGGACGGTATTAAAGAGGTTCCGTAGCTCCTGTATTACAGGGGCTCCTCCGGCTTTAAGAAGCTCTGAAGTAATACCGTCCTCGCCATTTTTAAGCTGCCTTAGAGCTAACACGATCTCGTCTTCACTGATTTCAGGCAGTTCGTCGGTATAGTGGCGTGTCAGGGTGGCTCTGGAATCTTGGTCATCTCGTCGGTAACGAGGGGCATGTGCAGCGTATAATCGGCCATAGAAATCCTCTATCTCGGCGGATATCTCCGGCTTTGACAATACGGTCCTCCCGTCGTGCGTTTTAAGCTTTGTCAGGTGGCTCCTGCCAAGCTGCTGAGTGAATACTTTGGACCCTCGGTTTCGCTCTATCGCCTCTTGAATGAGGCGCGTGTTGAAGCTCCGAAGGTCGTGCCGTACCATCTTCGCAATCCGCTTGTTCAGGTCTGACCTCTCTGACAAAGTCGCTTGGGTGGTCTCCCATCTTTTTGTCATCAGCCCAAGAGTCTCATCCGAGAGTTTGGACTTCTTGCCAGTACGCTGCTTTCGACAGAATTTGATGCCCTCATCCCTCAACGTTTCAACCAGATTGTGTAGGGTCTCGTCAGCGTCATCAGTGGGTTCCAAGGCAACAAATCTATTCCCGAGAAGCTGCTGAAACTTCTCGGTGCCCGCCATGATTTGGATTGGGTCAGGTCGGAGCGTGGACTTCATCAGACGGTTTCTTTCAAGCTTCAAGTTGATATTCAGAGAGCCTCGGAGGAGTCGGTGATCAGATCCGGTATTGAACCTGTTGATCACTGAGACATCTCTGAATATGTGCTTGCTATCCGTCATGATGAAGTCGATCTCATTTTTAGTCACAGTGTCGGGGCTTTGCCATGTCCACTTCCTTTGAGGCTGTTTCTTAAAGAAAGAGTTCATCAATAACAGCCCCTCCTTCTCAAGGAAGTTGACAAGCATTTGCCCCCTGTGATTCCTGACCCCATAACCATGCGGGCCTATTCGGGATTCGTTGCCAGTCTGGGTTCCCACCTTGCCGTTAAAGTATACCAGATAATTGGTAACAATAACGCAAGCTCTGCTTAGCTTGGTGCTAGGTAATGCCGTGTAATTGTCCAGTATCATTTATTCGTCTGTCTCTATGTATGCTTAGATCTTTAAAACTACGCAACGGATTTTGATGCGGTTTTTTAATAGATAGAGTGATTCAAGAGGAAGTTTTATAAACCATACATTTCCACAACATTACAAACACATAGATTTCCACGCGGGCGAAACCGCGGGGCAATAGGGACAGACAGACAGCATCTTTGTTTTATACTATGTAGTGAAGCCAATATATTATAATAAGAGTATGTACTCACTGTAAACTTCTAGTACGCTCGCATCACTCTCCACGTGCCCCACGAGAAGCAAGTTGTCATCCGGCTTTATGATATCATCCTCCTCATCGCTGTCAGCACCTTCAGTCTGAAATATTCAATATTCACCGCATTAGTCAGGAATATTCATCGTATTTATAATTTTAATTTATTTATATTTGATAAATAACTAGCGACCAGTCTGGCTTCGCACGGGTGCAAATGTATGTATTATATACATAAACCTTCCTCTTGAATCACTCCATCTATTAAAAAAAACCGCATCGAAATCCGTTGCGTAGTTTTTATGATCTAAGCATACATAGGGACAGACAGCGGGAAGCGACTTTGTTTTCTGCAATGTAGCGATGCTGGACAATCTTCACAACATCATCTAGGGCTGATGAGAATCTAAATCAAATTCACGCGAAATTCAAATGAGTAACTAACAAATTAAGCGGTTTTTAAAATTTTATGCAGTTTACAAGGAATAGTGGTAAAGTAGTTTTCCGTAAATCATAAACATTTTCTACAAAACTTTCTTACTTTTGGTCTATAACTAGTGGAAAACTAATTTTCAGGTGGTTTTATTCCATGCAGAACGAAGAAAATATTAAAAACCGGACAAAATATTTGAATTTCGCGCGCATCTCTGCCAGATTCCTTGTCAAAGACTCACTGAGTTTCTGAATAGCTCTCAGATTTCTGTACATGATCATGAGATGAGAGCATTTTAATGACACAATGCAAAAATAAGTCTTTTTTGTCAACTTTTATTATGTAGCATGTTTTTGAGGATAGCAGGTCTCAAACATGCTATTTTCTTAGCCACCAACAATTGTTTGATTATTATTTGGTTGGACGATAGTACCGAGACATGATCATCACGTCTTATTTTCCTATGGGGTGATGTAATATTAAAAAATATATATTTTAAAAATAATTATAATATATAATTAACTTACTCTTATTTGCACATTTTCGCTAAGGTCCCCTAAGTTTGGTATAGTTGCCACTGTACCAATTCCAATTGGGTTTACTGGAAAGAAATAATCAGATTGTTGATTAATTACTAAGTAGCCTTACTCTATAATTATAAATGTTTTCATCTGCAAAGGCAACAAAAATGTAAAAACCATGCAGGAGGTCTCATACATGACGAAGAAGACTTGATACTTAATTTATCAAAATGGGGGAGCAGGCTCTGGTGACTAGTAACACAGGGTGGTAAAAAGGGAGCCTTGAATTTGTATTGTAACTTATACTTACAGGGTTCCTCCTCATCATAATTGGCAAAGTTGAACTCATCATTTGGATCGGCAGGAGGTGCTCTCGGAGCACTCTCTTCTCCTTCTTCACCACTCTCATCATCACCTTGTTCATGTAAACTGGTTACAAAAATGGTTAGCTGTACATATACATATATCAACCTGTATGAATATGAAGTTATATACTAATTACACAAGTGTCCACTTCCAAATAGTTGAAAACAAGGATTTAACTTTGTGCAGAGTGGTAGTAATTATTATGTGTATTACAAATTAAGTAAATAAATAACTAATCTACAGGAACTGAATGCATAGTGTAATTTAAGTAATAATAAAAGATACAGAAATAGATTTCCCAGAATAGTAGAAAGGAAGATTGCATACTGAATATAGGATATGTAGGGAGTGGGGACAAGAATCATATTCAGCTACATAGGTTCAGTACCAATAAGTCTTAAGCAAGTTTGTCCCCCATAAGTCCAAAAATATATTGCCATAATTAAATTAGTAATAGAGTGCTTCACAACTTGAACCAGTAACCAGAAGACTTCATTAAAAGCCTTAAAAGCAAACTCGACAACTGGTTATGAGACATTAGGAAACACAAAAAAAGTGATAGGTACATTGACAATAAACTCAACACTGTGTGATATAGAACATCAGCTAGGCTGCTCATCAACAAATGAATAGATATTTTTTTAGCTCGCCATTCCTGCAAAATCAGCGTCATTATCTCCTTCCACATTCTAACCCTCAGAGAGCCTGGGAAATGGATTGGCGCACAGACCTCACAAGGTCTGAGGACTGGTGATATAAGTTCGAAATAACTTACTGTAAATCTTCAGCTGTCTGTTTGATGATTTTTTCTAATTCTGTTTCTGTGAGTTCGATCTGAAAAAATGTTTGCAGTGAGGATTTTATGAATTAGAGAAAGATTTTGTTTTGATTGGAAATACGTAAATAGTGTACCTTTTCTGGGACGGCTTTAGCGACGCCACGTCTTACAAAATGCATACACGAAATTAAACTGACTGTTGGCGTTTGCTCTTCCATTTTCTTTAGTTTTTGCGAGTTTTCGTAAACAAAAACGTGCAGTAAAAGTAAACATACGCACGCTGCTCGCCCGCCCGCGATTGAATTTATTTAATTGATTGATGATTTCTACGGTCTGCCACTGCCACATGTTTTTGACACTGCTATTTTTGTAATTTTGACGTTGACATTGAAAACAATGCTACCAAAGTGCCAACAGCCAAAAAAAGTGACAATTGTCTTGTCGCGGCATATGGCGGCATGCATGCACTGCACGGCGTTTATTCTTATTCCGAGTCTTGTTTGCCGTCCGTCATCAAAGTGAATAAATCACGTAGAAGTCGTAGAATAAATCCACTTTCTTTCTACGATAAAGTCGTGCCATCATTCTCGGTACAAAGAGAATACAATAGGTAAGGACGTAAGATCTCAGTCTACGGATAAAGCCGAGCCGTTTTCATTATTTGCCCTAGAAATTATTTGCAGTGTGTGACCGTGATCGAGATTTTCTGTATTCTAGCTATACGTAGTAATCTATGATCGAGATTATTCGAGATCGAGCACTGACATGACAGAATAATAACATAACCATAGACTAAAAACATGAATTTATTTATCCTGAGATTTAACGTAACGCATGCGTGAGCGAGTGAGTGAAGTGAACTGAACTCAATTGATGTTTTTTCCAAAGAGAATTTAATTATAACTTGTTTCGTTTTCTTCAAAGATAATACTATAGTACTTGGTTCCTTGTTTTATATTGATGATTTTATTGGGAGACATTAATTTACAGCCGAATTGATGTAATAGTTTTGCTTCTTCTTTCGTGAATAATTTGTAGTTTGAAGAGAAGAGATCCGGTAGAAACTACTACTTAAGCTCTGGCTTTCAAGTTCGGCGATCCAAGCAAAGAGAATAACTGATCCAAGTACGGAGAAGTCCGTGCGCCTCGAGCATGATGGATAAAATCTCAAACAAACTAGAAACAGAAAGAGATTATAACACCGAGGAAGTACTCGCTACTTCTACTTCTAAGGATGATATGATGGAGTGCCGTTCTTGTCTTGACGGGGTTCCGGAAGACGCGTGTATTGATGTGTTCTGTGCATGGAATCCTCCGTGGCCAGGGATGGGGCTCTCCATGGCTGAAGACCTGGCTAAATTTGCTGGCATTCAGGTTTGTTTTAGATATATTAAAGAAGATAGGAATTAACAGTATGTATAACCAAAGCACTCACTATCTGATGCTACTATATAACTAATTAGTATACAACTATGTTCAGACTAAAATATATTTAAAGATTTTTAATTATAACATTGGCTTGTCATGGAATATGTCAACATGCTGGAACTTGTGCACAAACTCATTCTTAAGTGGTTTGTGTCATTGCGAAAAGCAGTAACTATTTATTCGGCAACACGCTGGTAACACTCCTACACTCCGAGCACTCGCACTACTCAACGATTTCTTACAACAGATCCAACATGTGGACATATTTAATGATAGTTTAATCCATATCTACTTAAGTTTAAGATTGTATCTTACTTTTAAATAAATTATCTGTTTATGTATACCTACCTATTTGTAATCTTGTTTTTAATTTATTTTTCTGTCTTTTTTAAGTCTAGTAGTTAGTGTTTTGGTGTTAGACTGTAAGCTACCTGCTGTATTTTTATAAATAAATAAACTATAGTTTTGATGAAAAAAATCATGTGTTCTTTAACTACTTTCCATTTCTTTCAGATCAGTGCATCAGATCCTCATTCCAAATTAATCTGTAAGAAGTGTTGCATTCAGCTTCAGAGTGCTATCAACTTTATGCTGAGCGTCCAGAACAGTGATATCTTACTTAGAAAACGTCTAAAACACAGTTTGATTGAAGAATCGTCATGGCCAAAGCCAATTCAGATTGACAAGAACATATCAAAGGATGTACTGCAAGACATGGAAGTGGACATAGAAAATATTAAACAAGTAATTTTTTAGATAATTTATGAAACATTCAATCGTCCAAGCAGAGTGATTGTTTGTGTTTAATTTAAGTAATGTATGAATGACGATGCTATGTCTTTTTTGTCTATTTTAGACTAGACAACAAATGCTGCGCTTGACCTACATTAATACTATAATTTTTTTTTAAGTTTTTGTTTAAAATCCCGAAAAATATCACTGTTGTGACTGTGATTGGGACTTAAAGACATTGTTATTGTCTAACAAAAATGTTATTATCTTTATAAATTGTCACTTTTAAAATCAACTGTAATTTTTTTGTAGGAAGTAGTGTGGGAGGATGAATATGACAATAATTTTGCATCCATTGACACAACAGATGCAAGGCTGGAAACACTAGATATCAAAATAGAACCTGAAGAAATGATACAACAGCACAGTAGTGAGTATAACATACCCTAACACTTGTATAAAGTTTTAAAGATAGTGTGTATAGTGGTTTAAGGCAAATAAAAGTATCATTTATATTAAATAACTAGCGGCCCGTCCCGGCTTCGCCTGGGTCATTTATTTCAGGCAATTTAAATAAAAATATCTTTTTCTCTACGTAATATTCCTTGAAGTAAGGAATAAGGCTGCTCTCGAGATTTGCGCTTAGCAACACATTCAGCGAATCTGATGATACAATGTTTGTAGACATGGCTATTCTTAATCAAATATCACTTTCTTGTTGATCATTTTCGACAGAATTTACTCTACTAGTCGATTTGCGCTAATAAGGCATAGGTAATGTATAAGGCCGCCCTCAATTTGGATGTGAATTAATTCGCACTTAAATACATGAATACTGTTGGTACGAATTATATAATAATAATACACATACATATGTATAAAATAGTCAATGGACCGTTAGACCACAATCTCACCTGAAGATCTGACCGACAATGTATCACAAAAGGTTTATTTATATTCATATTTATTTTTTATTATTATTCAGATTCAATAATAGAACCACTAGAGGAGAACCAAACATCAATACCAAATGGTGATGCAGAAACACATGCACAAAGTGGAGAGGTATGTGCTATCTTGTCCTCTACAAATAAATATCAGATATGGTCACTTTAAATGGCCACAGTTTTAGGACTCAACGACAAAAGTCCTAAAATTTATTTCGCAAAACTAGCAGAGTTTTTATTGTACCTACCAATATAATAAGTTATTCTTAAATGAAGCCAAGAACAATGATCCGTCCGTCACGCTCGATTCGGTGACGCTGAATCGGGTGAACTCGGCTCCACTCAGTAATTAATAAGAGGGTGCGTGCTTAAGCACGTCACGTGTGTTGTCATAAGACAACATAATAAATGTGGGAAGAGATTGATTATCTAATATTTAAATATATCGGTTTTCAGAGTATTGACACCGTTTCTTCTCATTTTCTAGAACGTTCCCCGGCACATTCTTTCGTTCGCGTCGTCGGGCTTTATCTTATACTAATAGTTTTTTTTTTTAATTTTATTCGTCACAAGTTCTTCTGGTAACATGGTATCCATTGTTTTGTTTTATTGCTTCGTTTACGATGTTTTTGCATGCGTGTAAAGGGAAATGTTTAAAAAATGGTACATTCTTATATGATATTGATATTATGGGTAATTTTTGTAAGAAGTGACTCAATTTGTTTGACTGATATAAGTACAGTGAATAAATATTTCCAATACTTCACGAATCATTATAAAAAATCAATCACTTTTGGTAAATTTATTAAATTCCTTCAACACCTACTCAAAATATAAGAATGTATAATTTTTTATAATTGCCCTTTACAGAATACGGATGATAAAAACAAACCCATGGATGAGTGGACGCGTAAAAGGGAGCAAGCTAAGGCACGCATGCGAAAATATCGCAAAAAAAGACAGTTGGAAGCCATGCTCCGGATTCAGCAAGCAACAGATGAAATGAGGGAAAAACAAATTGAAAAAGAAAAAGCGCAACGGAAGAAAGAATGTTGCCGCGAACGTTCTAGAAGATACCGCGAGAAGAAACGTATTGATACCATCAAAACTGATGCCAATTTGATGCCCGACTCACAAATGCCTGAGCCTTCGCACGCCTATGTGACAATCACGATTCCCGGATTTTCGAATACAAATAATAAGACTTAAAATGATTCACCGTACTGAAATACATTATATACATAATAATATGATTATTCTTTAGTAGTTATTTATTGTGTATAAAACTTTTGAATCTATCGTTGTTAAATAGTTTAAGAATAAATATATCTCTTTATTCTTGATGAGTTTAGCTTAGATTAAAAAAATAACATTAATCAAGGTAAATATGTCATCATCACTGATTTTAATGTTGTTTTTTTATTTAGAACTTGCTGCGTCCCGTGGCCCCATGGCCGTTAGAAATCTATGTGTAAAATGGTTTATAAAACTCCCTCTTGAATCACTCTATCTATTAAAAAAAACCGCATCAAAATCTGTAGCGTAGTTTTAAAGATATATACATACATACATGGGACGACAGACAGCGGGAAGCGACTTTGTTTTAGGCTATGTAGTGTCTTAATTTTCCACTTTATCTTTAACATATCATACTTGTTACATGAATTTAGTTTACGTTTAATTGTTTGCAGTTGCCCCAGGAAGTGAAAGAAGAACCTTTATCGGAAGATGAAATGGACGAAACTCCTGACATCGAGAAGGATTGTATGCTGTGTACAAAAGCGTTCCATACTGTTAGAGGGCTAAAGGTAACCTTTTGTGTGTAATACGATCCCTGGAGGTCAAATGATCCCCCGCCGTAAATCAGAGACAACTAGTGCCTTCTATCCAAATGCGCATGAAATATGTTCCCCGCACTCCTGCCAGTTGCTCATCTAAGTGTCATGGCGGTGCGATCGCTTGGCGTGATTTTATTAAAAAATAATCAAAGAGTGTAGTTTTTTTTTAAAACGATGAAGGATACATCTGTGACCAAAACCAAATAAAAAGAACAATCGAAAACATGTTCAAAAAAAATTATAAGGGAAGAGTTGAAATTTCGGAAAATTATTAAAAAATATAAAAAACAGGATAAATTTTTTTTTTAAAGAGTTAGGGTGTTCTACTTCAATTTGTATTTTACAAATAGGTCCACCTACACACCCACCGAGTTTGTCTAACCCTCCACCAAACACCGTGTATACGAAAAAAATATTGTAAATGGTGACTTCTTGCGTTTTGTTATAAAACGGCAACAATTTTTTTACTTGAGACGCTCTCGCGATGGTGGTCAAGCATCACTTGACCACCATCTAGCGCAGGTGGAACACGCATCATCTAGCGACTAGATAATACCACAAGTTGCACTGCCACTGCTTACTTTGGGACTAGATTCTAGTCCCAAAGTAAGCAGAGCTTGTGGTATGGGTACTAGATAACTAATAAACTTTATACATTACATGCAAACAGGTAGGTATTTTACATATAGGTTTATTTTATGCATCTATATTTTATATGGGCCTTAGTTTTTAAGTATTTTCCTGTAATGTTGCCTGAAATAAATGAATGATTTCTATTTATTATCAAAAAATCATGTTTTTAGGCGCATGTGATAGCAGTGCATTCGTATGACTCGGTCATGACGCCGCCGAAGCCTCCCGTTGACCGGACCAATGAATGCCCAATATGTAACAAATGTGAGTAAACAATGTATAAATTGCTAGCGGCCCGTAGTGTAAATGTCTCTTTCAGGAAATAAAAAGATTTTTTTATTACTATTCAAATAGGTCGACATATTTGCTGTCTGTAGCGTCCGCTACGTAGGGAGCTCACCTTACCTATTTCATAGAGTGCATGCACCTCCCACACTTTGGTATCTTATAATCTTCCGCTTGAATCATCTATTTAATAAAAACATATTGCATCAAAATCTAAATATCTAAGCAAGCAGGGACAGACAGACTGCTGATGACTGACTTTGTTTTATACTGTAGTGATTTTGTTTCGATTGACTATACCGACGTACGCTGAAGCCAAGTTCTCAACTCTGTTGTCTTATTCATCCGAAACCCATTGTAAACAATGGGATTGAGCAGAACGCAATATATAATGATGTTAAGTGTTCACATACATATAAATAGCTTATTTAGATTCTATCAGTACAGTACCTATTATTAGCTCTCTGGTGTAATTTAAAACTCTATAGCCATTATTATTCTGGCTAATAAGTTAAATTTTTTTTTGTCACAGGTTTCGAGACGCGAACAGACCTATTCATCCACGAAACGTGCCACAGTATGTTTACTTGCTACGTCTGCGATAAGAAATTCGTCAGTTTTCAACATCTCCGAAGGCATCGAACCAAGAACTGCAAGAAGAGAAGCGTCATGCCACGGTTGAAGACTTTGGATGATGTTAGGAGGTATGGTTTACATAAATTTTCGCTCTCGCGCCCATCCCCACTGCCGCACAACACAAAAAGGAGTATTCAAAGACGGGCTTATATTCGCAACATTTAAAAAAAAATTACTGTAACATACCTACTTGCTTACCGAAACCTTCCAGCAAGTGGCACGTTGTCTGTTATGGGTTGCTGACCGCGATGCTGATGACTTAAAGCGTGATATAGCTAGATATATCAAGATTACGTAGTGTGTTTGAGTCAAAGTAATATTGAAAGCCAATATTTAAAATATTATTTTTGTGGTGTTCGGTCAGCACACTGGGATTATGTACGAATTGGTTAAACTAACGGTGACCTGGTGTTCTTCGAAAGATAATCGGGCAATTAGCAGCTTCGTCAGTTAACTTGATTTAAAATGTTTGAAAACTTCCAACAGCCAAAAACGTCAATTAATATGTAATTGTCCGATCTTCTTTTCAAAGAACACAATTGATCCACCGAATACTCGAACGCAATTCATTGTGGTTATTTGACAGACTTTCATTGAAAAATCAAAAAATCCCATTATATCCGAGTTGATATTGTTTTATATTGAGTATTCGGTGGTAAGTCTCTAATTTTATACTATCTTAATTGGTAGATCTTAGTTTTATTTTATATTTTATACAATCTGCATCCTTAGTCAAAGTAGGCACTTGTATCAGGCTGAACGAAGAATGTTGATCTTAGTCATAATAACTCACTGGTCATAACATTGCTTCCTGATTGATCATTTATTTTGCTTTTGGGTTGGCGCGACCAACCACAACTGGCGTGAAAACGAAAAAAAATACATTACCTATACGAACTCTTGCAGAAGACACCTTTAAAAAAGCAAATATACAAGTAGAAAAATCGCGAATATTTACTTGCAGAATCGCGGGGCACGGAGGAACAAAGACATTGCAGATATTCGACATGCAAATACCGATCTCACGAATAAGAGAACTGCAAATCGATGAAAAGGACCCTGACGTCACGCAAGAAAAGGGAAATAATATACAGAAGACAGGAGGTAAAGGTGAACGTTATCTGGGTAATATCTTGAACGAAAACGTGATGTCGGTGATTGTTAATGTTCGATTACCGTGCGACAATACCGTGCAACCGAAGAAAGAACAAAATTATGATAGTATTATTCCTAAAGAAGAAATTGATGACATTGAAATGCTTATTCCTAATATAGAACTTATTGAAGAACCCGAGTTTAATAAAAAAACAGCACCACGGTCCAAACGGAAGAAAAAGTCAAAATATGTCGAGCCATCCCATACGTTACCAACCGATCCACTCGGAGAGATACCCATAACGGACCAAGGAACGTCATTGTCGATACATCCAGAAAAATCAGTAGAACACCAAGCTCCTATAGAAAAGAAAGCTGTTGAGGTAAACTGTCTTAATTTGAAAAAGATGAAGCGTAAACAGCAATCAGAAAAACTAGACTTAAAGGAAGCGACAACTGCAATAAAAATATTAAAGGAAGAGGAGGAAGTAAAAGAAAAGCCAAATAAAGAAGATGTAAATAGGATTATCAGGATGAGGAATAACGGCATTGGCTGGACTATAAAAGATGGACGCGTAGTCGCAAAGAAAAAAGTTGATCCACTGTATCCATGTAGAAAAAAATGCACTTTAAACATCCCGGAGGAATTCCGGCAGCAGTTTTTCGATTATTTTTGGAGCATGAACTACAAGCAGCAGCAAAATTTTGCTTCCAGTCTCATCAAATGCAAAATCCTCAACAAAACTCCAGGCACAGCCAGTTACGGACAAAGAGATCGAAAATGTACATTTACTTATCGTTTGAGATTGAATAAAGAAAGTTATGATATCTGTAAAGGATGCCTTATTCAGACTATTGGGGTACACAGCAGCAATTACCTCATTAATATCTGTAATAAAGCCCATAAAAAGCAATTGAAGGTTGCATTGGCGAGCAAGAAACGAAAAATAAAAAGATTAAAATTGTTAGAATCTCCAATAATTCTACCTTTGGTGGTAAGTACGTACTTGGCTAAGATTATGTGTGAAATGAGCAAACTACTTTTACTGAGGATGCAGAATAGATTTATGCTTATTTATATATTTATTTATTAGCAGCATAGTGTGAGACTAAATACATAGGCTATGAGTTCTTAATAAAACTCTTGTCAAATTACAATATGATAAAGATGCGGATATCATACATTTCTTATGAAACTTTCAAGGTTAATATGAACACTAAGAGCACACAATAGCGGGATATTTATTTATATTTGTGAGATTTTAAGTATTCCAACATTTCCGCACAGTTGCTTGCGCCAAGAACGCAGAATAACGGTCAATATTAGGTTACAAGTGCTTTAAGCTATTATTGCTTACCTTTATTTAAAACGTCATTGAATTTGTACCAGAAAAATATTTATAAAAGTTTGTTGTTGCAGGTTGCCTCCACCAACAGAAGTCAAAAAGTTCAAAACTTCACCCCTTAGAAATGTGTCTAATATTGACAATGTCCAAGGTAGTGACCCGGAAGTTAGCTTAGATATTAATAATTTACCAGAAAGTATCAAAACACAGCATGTAATAAACCTCATAACAGTGAACTCGAAAATAAGTAAAGCTGATACTACAAGAAATACTGGCCAATCAAATAAAAAGGCGAAAATTAATAGTAATATACTAGAATTAATCAATGACGCTAAAATGGAAAACAATCCTGAAGTACCATGCCCTTTGGAATATTTATCCAGTGGAAAAGGTTCTGAAATATCCAAAGACATTAGCATCGAAAAAAACAATGAACTAGATGAAAATAATTCAGTTAGACAAATTGAAAAAGACATTACATGGCATGTAGTTGAAATGGAAAAACATATTTGTCCTAATGATGAAAATATCTGCAAAGATAATCCAGTGGCAAATGATAACACTAGCGAAACAGAAAAAGATATTGGTCTTAATGATGAAAATAACAGCAAAGGTGACGAAGTAACAAATGATAACAATAGCAAAATAGAAACAGGTAAAGATATTTGTCTTAATGATAAAATTAACTGCAAAGATAATGAAATTACAAATGATAACGCTAGCGAAGTAACTAGTCTCAATATCTGTAATAAAGAGGGATCAGGGTTTAATAAGTTAGAAGAAGGTAATGTAGATTACGTTCAACTATTGGCAGCACTCACACCTGGGACAAGCTCAAATGACACTTTAGTATCGAAAATAAATATAACCGAAAATGACACACTAACCCATAAATCAGATGGTGAAACTACAATACTAGAACAAACAGCAACAAATGAACAAAATGAAATAACGCTACTGCATTCTAAAATAAACTCAGAGTGTATTACTGGAGAAAGTCTGGAGACCCCGTTAGAAGCGCATTCGTTAGACAAAGAACAAAATGATATGGAGACTGAAATCGAAATGAAAAGTTTGGAACAAGATTGAATATGTTTTGATTTTGATCTAATCGGATAGTAACGGGCTTACAACAGCAGTCGTTGTTTAAACTATGCTAAATCTTTGTAACTGTCATGCAGTTAATTTTATTGGTTTGTTTAGTAATTATATATACTCCATTGTTTTATTGATAAATGATATTATGTGAACTTATGAAAACTTCGGTTGATTGTGGCCCAGAGGCTACATGATAAACCAAGTAGCTTCTCTGTAAGGCTAAAGGGTTAGGTTGTACCTACGAGCGTTTTATGTACAAAGCTGTACGTACATATTTATTACTTTCTAAAAAAGTTCGTAATTCACTGTTCCTATTACACTTATTATATAATGTGTTCTTTTCATGTTAAAGTGTATTTTTATCTTGGATGTAAAAAGTACTGTAAATATAACTCTATGTTGATTTGCCACCTTATATATGATGAAGATAATTGATGAAGCAGGTAGAATGAATGTTATCTTCATTATAGCTTATAAATAAAAAATAAATTTTCAAATTATTAGACAGACTGATGTTAATTTCTGTATTTCAGTGATATTTATTTGTAATCGTGATTTTAAGTCGCTACTGGTAGTAATAACTTAAGTTTATACCTACTGTAAATTAATAGCAATAAAAAGTAATTAATAAAACAGTGATATTATGTACAAAACGTTGTATGATTTTTGTTAAAAATGGGTACTAATAGTGGCTTGGAAGTAGTGGACATCTGCGTCAGAAAGTGCGTTGTGTTGACGACATAGTCGTATGCTGGGCTGGGCATACTTAGATCTGAAAGGGACAGGAAATGACAGGCTGCAAAGAAGTGCACCCAAGGAGTGGGTTACATAATATATTATGTACACATCCTTGTATGTAATGATGTCCCTTATGGTGTTCATAATAACTTAGTGCTTTTGAATTGGAACTGTCCTACTGTTTTACATAAGAACCGTTTTTATTTCACACTATTTCTCACGAGGGATATGAAATTATATTGGTAGAAGAATACTTTCGACATTTTTGGAGTTCCTATGTGGAATGGACTACCTTCTTATGTCCAATTTTACTGTTGTCTGCTAATCTTGACCTGGGTTAAGCGCACGAACTGGATCAATGTTGTGATAATGAGCTGAACTCGGTTAAAGTGCCAAACTGAGTTTATCTTATATTGATTGGGAGTTTATCTTATATTGAAGTAATCGTAATTTTAGTAAGAATTATTCATTCCCCCAATTAGAAATGAAGAGGTGATTAAAACCAAATATATATATATTTTTACACTTTAATAATACTATTCAACAATGCATGTTTGGTGTTTAGGAATGTTTTGTGCTAAAATTACACCAAAAACAATAGCGAAGAAAATAATACCTATACAATTTTTACAATAGATACAAATAAATAAAATATTTTGACATAAAACGAATTTAATATTTCGAAAAATATAAATAATATACAAAATTACTATCACAACTGTACTTTTCACCAGAAATGTGCGGCATAAAGGTCACAAATCCGATGGCAAGTCACTCTCAGCCGCCAGAGGGTAAACTCCAGTCATAAATTCTTGCGGATAGCATGGATTTATAAACTAATTTTTGCCCGCGGCTTTGCACGCAACTTTCGAGAGTAAAAAGTGGCCTATGTCCTTTGGGATACTATGTTACTACCTACTAAAATTCATTAAAATTCGTCCACCTGTTTCGTCGTGAAAAGGTTACAGAGAGACGGAATAACTTTCGAAGTCATAATATAAGTATGGATTACTACAAAGGTAGGGAATACTTAAAAATGCAATATTCAAAACTATGAATAAACATATTAAATGATCGACATCGTGAGAATGTAGATGCAATAGTGCCGTGTCTAAATCATATACAAATAGCGCCGTACTTGAGTAGATATCTTTCATATTGAAGATTAAATGACTGTCTACATACTAGGTCTTCACTACCATCTATTTTTATTTCTTGGACGCAAAAATGTAGCAGTTGTTGAAATATGAATTACAAATAGGTAGTATAGATTGATTTAAGAATATGTTGTGTATTATACACTATTGATTTATTTAATGATTTTAGAACATAACACGTTAGAATTTTTGTAATAAGTACCTACATATATCACAACATCCTAACAAAAACTGCAATAGTAGGTAACCTGCAAAAAAAACGTGTTAAAAGTCGAAACCTAGTGCTGAATGCCAAAAATCAATCTAATTCCTATTGAGTTCGTTCAGGATACGTAAAATATACAGGAACAGGTTCAGAATATCCATGTATAGGTTGATTGTGGCCAGGATATACTCTTCCGGGGAGAGGACGGTCATCATTTGCTGTGTGTCGAAGATCAGGAAGAATCCGAAGAAGATAGCGCCGGTAAAGGAAAGCGCTACTTCGAAGGCTGAAGACTGGATGAAGATTTGCAGAAGGCCACCAATTATCAGGACCGACAGGCCGGCGACGAGGCTGAAATATAAATAAATATTATTAATGAAATTCACACAGCATTTTCAAGTTCAGCAGAGCTTTCGTTTCAACTAGTGGTACTAAATAACTGATATACTTAAATGAATGAATAATGCTGGACAATCCACACAGCATTACCTAGCCCTAGCTGAAATCACACGGTATGTGTTTTCTACAAGTGACTAATATGCGTAAATTCACACTAGCGCGGCGGCTCAGAAAATCCAGATCTGTGTGACTCAGCACAGCCGTAATATTTTTCGAACGAAACGCATGTGCGGCGCAACACAACCGCTGTGTAGAGCGGCAGCACGAATTTTTTAGGTTAAACAAAAGATCGCAATCGTCAAAGTGTTAATACAATAAATTACATACATAGGTATTTTTTATTATACATCGAAAAAAGCAGCTTCTTTACTTAGTCTGCATAAAGCGACAGAAACCAAAAAATTTTTTTTTTCGTTTTAGTGGGTAATTTTAAGAATTGGACGGTGTTTATTTATTGTTGATGGTTTTTTTTAAATTTGATATTGTTGTTATTTTTGTCCTACACTGTAGATTGTTCTCTATCGATCTATATAGGTTGCGCGGCCTTGACTCGGTGCGAATGGGCGTAAGGGACGGTAAGGGTAATTGCTCTACTGACTCTACTGTTGCTAGCGACTTACCCTCGAATACAACTCGCATGTCAGACTTAAGGACGTATCAAATGACGATTATAGATATAGCTTCTAATTCTTAAAATTCTATTTTACTAGTTTAAGTTATTTTGTAATTCGCGGCGTATTACAAACGCAACGCGTATCATGAAAATTTTAACCTCCAGAAACATTCTTACAGTATGTTTTGTTGTTCGCTAAAACTACTCACAATTTATTAGTTTTTCTTACTAGGTGTGTTAGAAAATATTTCGATAAATTTAGAAATACGTTATGTTGTTTTCACTAAACTAATTTAAGAACTAGAAACTGACCCATATCCAACGAAGGAGAAGTCACGCTTGGTGTTGAATGTGAAAAGAGTGAGTGCGAACACAACAGCGAAGGTGAGCGCCAGAGCTTGCAGCACGATAACCGTGTTGTAGTAGGAAACTACCACGCCGATCGTGTAGGCTTGGACTGCGGTCTGTAAGGAGAAAGGGGTTTTAATGTCGCTATAAAAACATATAATACTCCGATAAAAACCTGGCTATTTTGTGTATACAAAGGGGTTACATAACCCATGATATATGGTGGAAAATATAAAACTTGGGTATTCTTTGTATACAAAGGGGTTACATATACAGAACCCATGAACCCTTGCCAAAATTCAGAGATGCGGTTTTAAATTTTTTGGATAGGAAACATAAAATATGTAAATAGGTTTATTTTAAGTTTAATATTAAGTGGTATTTGGTAGCGTGTTGGCGCATCTTATGAATGTTAGTTTTTAGTTAGTGTATTTTATATTTAAGGTTTATATATTTCTTTGTCGCTTTGGTGTAAAACTGTAAAGGCATTGTAAATATTTTATAAATAAATAAAAAAAAAAAAACAATTGTTGGGAAATATTTAACGACATTGGTATGATGAAGCACAGAAGCTAGGTTCTGTTTTCTTTTTGAAAGCTTTCGTTCTAATTGATCTCTCGATCGTTTTCGAATTCAATTACGCTACACATAAGAGATGATGCGATGTTTTTTTCTGTCATTGTTATCAGTTTTGTTAGGTTTTCATTCATAAATATCTTTGTTCTAAGACTGGTAACTGGTATCTTGCCTTTGTGTTTACATAACTACATTAAAAAATAAATAAAATAAAAAAATCAAGGCAGGCCGCAATCTCCTTTTGTTTTCCGTATTATAAGTAATATGGGCTTAAACTGGTTATCTTTAGATAGATTTTACAGTGACAAAAGCGCTTCCCAGAAACTGACTGTCATCTGACGCCATCAATATAAAATGCATTGAAATATGAGGAGTTAAAGTCTATATTTGCATGCACATTTTGTGCCTCTGTGCTGGCCCTGATCTATGACAATTTTAAGGGGATATACAATCAACAACTTTCCTTATTTAACAGGAAAATCTCCATCAAGCAATGAGTTGTTTCAATAAGGTTTTAAGAGGCCTCCGGAGGGACGAATTCTTCATACAAACGTAATACCAAAATTATTTCTAATTCAAGCTCATTTTGCAGATTTTTATGCGAAAATGGACAAGTTTTCTTGCTATTTGTTTCGTATTAAAGACATCAATATCTTACGTTTTATTTATTAAGGAACATAGCTTATATTGTCTAGTTACAGAATAACAATGCTTTGTGAAGAATACAAAAAGTTTTCAGTCATAATTTTTGGTATTACGGAACAGACCAAATTTTGAACGGCTAATATTGCTATCGTGCACGCATGTGGCGCGGCGCAAGGGTTAAACAGGGACAGCGATAATCGGAGCGATTTTTGCAAGCGAGGGTCGCCGGACCCTTAAGGTAGGTAAATACTTACAAATGCTGCCAGCAGGTAAAGGTTTGCAGGAGAGTCCTTGCGCTTCGCGATGAGGGCCAATAGAGTCACCATACTCAAAATAAATGCTATGAACACCAGCCAATCACTGGAAATTAATAAAATATTCTGATAATGTTCCAGGATGAAGAAAAAGGCCAGTAAATACAATACAAAAATTCTTTATTGTACACCATAATCAAATTAATCATTAAAAAAATACATTATATGCGACAGGTACAATGGGCAGCCTTATCGCTTAGAACCGATCTCTTCCAGGCAACCTTTGGATGGAAAGAATTAAATGAATTTAAGAAAAGGCAGGGGCAGGCACCACAGGTTATCTAAAAAAGAATACTAAAAAACAAATAATAAATATTACAAATTCCAAAATAAATAATACACTACTTAAATACATAAATAAATAAATAATAAGTACCAATATTCATTCTTTTGGCAGGAAAAACTCCTTGACGTGAGCTTTAAAAACAGGCAAGGATATAGTTTTTCTAATGGACTCTGGTAGTGCATTCCACAACCTTATGGCCTGGATGGAGAAGGATTTGTTGTAGAAACTGGTTTTATGAGGTGGCATATTCAAAACCAGATTTTCTGACGACCGGAGGACACGGGAAGGCTGAGAATGAGAATTGTGGAGGAATTTAAAACGCTCCTTTAAATAGAAGGGAGTGACAGGGTTAAAGAGAATGTTATGAAGAAGAGAAAGGATATGGGAATTCCGGCGAAGACGGACGGGAAGCCATTTTAGTTTTGTGCGGAACTCCGATATGTGATTGTGATTTCTGTTTCACAGAATAATATCACAAATAAATGATTTATTTATAACTGCATTACAATAGATAAATGATTGGGGAAAACGTGTTCTTGAGTGGAGACCACAACTCGGTAAACGTAGTGTAAGACGCTCTCCGACCAGGTTGGATGACGAGCTGCGAAAGACTGCAGGTAGATGCTGGATGTGTTAAGCTGAAGACAGGGCGCTATGGCGCTCATTGGGGGAAGCCTATGTCCAGCAGTGGACTAATATAGGCTGATGATGATGACTCTAGATAAGATTGAAGTGAATAAAACCAACCAATGGGGGAATAGGCCTCTAATGAGCGGCAGTGCACCTGTGACAATAACACCAATGACAATTGAATTATTTTGCTCATTGATGTATTGTATCATTTGTCTAGCAAAAAGACATGTGTATCAAACTATTTTAATAAGTTTATTGACAATAATATTGCACTAGCTGAGTCCCGCAGCTTCGCCCACTTGGAAATCTATGTTGCAAATGGTTTATAAACCTACCTCTTGAATTGCTCTATCTATTAAAAAAATCGGATGTAAATTTCGTTTATATTGTAAGTAATGAAAATGAAATTATTACGAAGCACTTATTTGAAATTTCCGATGTGTCCAAGAGTCTTGTAAGGTCTAAAGGAATTAAAGCACTTTGAGTTTTGAATATATTAAAGGCTGTCTAGGCAAATCTGTTAAATCACTTACTTCTTATGAATGAACCCTTGCACTGGCTCGACCAGCGTCAGCACAGCGGCTATGGCCACGGTGGTCAACAACTGAACTGTGAGCAGACCGTACACCTTCCGGATAAAGCCCAGTCGGATGGACTTCTCTGCGTTCATCACATTGTTGCGATAGGAAAAGTCATCCTGGAAAATACATTATTTAAATAATGATAGTTATTTCATATAAAAATTGTTGTAGTTTGACAAATTCAAACATTGTTCTTCTTTCAACACAAACTAGATTAGTATTTGAAATACATAAATAGGACTTTTTGAAACTATGATGGTTATTAACAGAAAAGTCCTTTAAAACAGGATATTTACGTTTATTTGATTTTTGGGTTTTCTTATTTAATAATGGTAAAAAATAATTAATTATTTATTTATTAAATGTATTTATAAAAGGTCTATTCAGTCATGTATAAAATTGCTAGGCTGAGCCCCACCCAGACTGATGCTACTTTAATCATTTTAAGTGTTGAAAAAGGTGACGTAAGGGATATCTGCGGGAGGGCCAGCAGTAGCGCCTCCTGCAGAACAATTAACCACCAAACTGTGTTCCCCAAGCTGCAGAGCCAGAGTGGGTGGTGATTATGGGCACTACCCACTCCATGAAAAAAACAGTAAGGTGAGGCCTGTGTCCAGTAGTGGATCAGTATAGGCTGTTAAGATTGAGGTGGCTAACAGCTTACTACATCATCTAAGTAAAGCTTGTTCGTTAAGGTAAAAATGTCAATTGAAATGAAAATAAATAGTCCTAAGCTGCGGAGTATGTTGTACTTTATAATCATCCATCAAGTACCCATCAAGTGAGTATATAAACAAATAGTTTCTACATGAGTGTTTCTTCATTGCACTCAGGTCCCTAACGGTGTTGATGCAATAAAGGATGCAATCATGTGACACTAAATGTGTTGCAATAAGCAAATATAATTCAAATTCTATTCAGTTTTTTTAAGTAGGTAATTGAAAGCCAGGAAATGGAAGATTTTCTCAATACAGCTCTGAAGAGACATATTTCTAATACACAGATAAACAATAAAGATAATGTGTTTTTTACCAGATTCTTATCTTTTCTATGCAAATTAATGATAAGCTAGGTATATCATATCAGGTATAGTTTTAAATGTGCATGTAGGTACAGTAAAATGGAGTACAAATACAATACCTAATTATTTTGAGAGCCAATGAATTAGAATGAAAATAAAAGTAGATAAATGGGTAACTACACCGCCTGCTGTTTGAAAACAATCAAATCAACCCAACAAGGCCATTTGTGACGAAACATACATTACGTTCTTTTTCTTTCCTACGCTAAATAATTCATACCTCGATAGATTCTTTCCCACCAAGCTCACAGTCGTCTTGAGCATACATCAGGGGTATAGACGCTGCCATCCTTGAAGTTTTACGGTTATTCCAATCAAACCTTAATAAATTTCACCAAACAATACTTTACTTCTTTCGTTTACGTGTTGTGTTGACTTTTTTGCCGAATGACGTACAATCAGTGTTGCCGTCAATCAAATTGAAAAAGGTCCGAAGTGAACGCAAATGTGGTCCGAAATATGACAGACCAATTACTACCTCGCAAAAACTAAAAACTCGATAGGTACGTATGTATGATACCTTTTTCTAAATTGCTTGCTAGCTCGGCAATGAAACTAGTAAAACTACAAAATCGAAAATATTGCATTTTTTTGGAATAAATAATTATTAAAGGTAGGTGTTCTGTCGCATTTCTGTCTATGCTTAAATTATGAAAGAGTGGTTAAGGTTTTCAAATATGTATCGGAAATTCGGGATCTTACCTTTGCTTATCATTTTAGACAGATTAAAAGCGAAACAAGCATAGCTGGCAGCTCTATGTTTATGTCATCCATCTCTCAATGTCACACTCTAAACTCCATGTTGCCAAACTGAAAAAATATGTTTAGACATTGCCATAAAATCTAGGTGTGAAATGTATTGCAATATTTGGTTCGTCCAAGCTATTGGCTATACCTACTTTACATAAAAGCTACATAAGTAGGTAGGTACTGTGTCTGATGAATAATCTATCGCCGAATCCATTTAGCTTCCATCTATCTCTGTTCACTAGCTCGGATTGTGATTGTTATCACAGGTGGATTGATCTACCTACTCGTATATATGCATTTTATCATGCAAGGCAAGTAGCTAGGTAAGTAGGTACCGTCATTGTAAACACGGTTCTCTAAGATTCGCCACGATATATAGATCCAATCTTATCTTCCTATATCAGAGACTAAATCAGTGCTTGTATTTAAAGATCCTTATCGAGAACATACCTAATCGCGGTAATCGCGCTACAGCTCAGTATAGAATAAACATTTAGTTATTTTTCGGCCAAGAACCTGTAGAAGGTAGATACCTATTCAATAAGTTGAGGAGATGGCCCTGCTGTGAAATAATATTACACTAAGAACAAAACACCTATCCTATAT
Source organism: Eupithecia abbreviata (assembly GCA_943735965.1). Taxonomy (NCBI): domain Eukaryota; kingdom Metazoa; phylum Arthropoda; class Insecta; order Lepidoptera; family Geometridae; genus Eupithecia; species Eupithecia abbreviata. The sequence goes on from OX030976.1 coordinate 2,854,935, forward strand.
TGACATTTGTAAGCCTTTTGAATGGCCTTCGTAATTTGCAATAGTAGTAGGTACCTATGGCGAACGTAGAAAGCTCCATATATGATGGCGGAGGCCATTTTATATGTCTTTCAAGGCCATTGAAATGGCTTTCAAATGACTTCAATTTTCTCAAGCTTCAATTTTATAGGGTGGTTTTAGCGTAATTCCACAGGCTGGCCCATAGAGTCCATTGACTGTACCTACCAACATAGAGATCGGTACCTAAATAGGTTGGTAGTTTGGTTGCATGGTGCATAGTTCTGGCTGAGGTATGGACATATGGACACGTTTACCTAGGTAGGTAGGTTTTTAGCAACGACGGGATCCTATTACTAATCCTCCGCTGTCTGTCCGTCAGGCGGCAGGCTGCATGTATAGGTACGAGTATGTCTCGCGCGCTACAGAACAAATATAAAAATTCAATAAATATTAAAATCATAATCTCCCGGGAGATGTGTGAAGGTGTACGGCTAATTTTACACTACGTTTGTCAAGGTTGCAGATCGTACAAATATTTCTTCCAAGGCGGGAATCGAACCCGCTACCTCCTGCGTCGCAGGCGGACGTTTGCCCGTCACGCCACATCGGTCGTCAAATAATAATCAATGCTTGTGCATGCAAGAGGCATAATCTAACGATCTAGACTATGTAAGTTCCAATAACAGACTGATTCGATTCCAGCCTTAGGACAATTGTTTGTACGATCTGCAGATATTTGTTCCGGGTGTTCTGGTCGTTATAAATATCTATCCATCCATGTAATGTATCGTATTATGTATATCCGTCATCTAGTCACCATAACACAACACAAGCTATGCTTAGGCTAGATAATACTATGTAGATTGTGGATTGTTTATCATTATTTATATATGTTTATTTAATGAATGTAGATTGTAGGTACCTACCAAAACTAGGTAGGTAGATGCAATCCCAGTCGATAGACCGATAGGTACCAGTTTTATATTATTTTCTTCTGTGCCGTATGTAATTTCCTTCGGTGCCAGTAAATACAATTTTCCCTCGCGGAATTTGATTTCGTGAAGGAGCGATGTCGCCAGACTACTGTGTAACTCGATTTCTTTCACTGTAGAGTAGCTTTTATCAGCTCTAAGCTACGCTAGATACTTCAAACCTTTAGGTACACTTATCTTCTACGCCTTAATACTCAGAGAAACCACTTCTGGACTACTCATCGTCATCATTATTAGTATACAGGGTGTTCGGACAAAGTTTGTTATTATGGAAACTGGGGGTAGGTGGAACCAATTGCAATAGCTTCGCGGCTTTTCTAACCCTGAACATCTTATTTTTCAGAATGTTATTAAGATTTTTCGATTTATTTCGGAAACTTGAACTATGTAGTGCTACATCAAAAAGTTACAACTTTATATGTATTCACACTACGCATTAGGGCACAATATTTAGACTAAGTTAAATTTTTGAGTTCTCAGTAAGCGAATTTTGTAAATACTTTTGAGAGTAAAAATATACTTAACCGTAGGTATACACATTATATTTGTCTTCCTATGTATGGTACCTAGTGGTGGGGTAGAGGAAGGGTACAATTACAATAATGACTTTTATCTAATCACCTACCCGAGATAAAAGTTTTTTCGGGTGTGAGTTCTGAGTAATCCTACTATAGAATATAAATTATATATTATATTATCAACGCGAAAGTTGGATGTATGGGTGTATGGATTTTAGTTTACATTCACGCAAAAACGACTGAACGGATCGCGCAAATTATTAGAGTAGGTAATTCTAGACCCAAAATTAAATATAGGTTATTTTTTTATCCCAAAAATCAGCTTCCATAGGAAATAAATAACCTTAAAACGTTCCCATAGAAACAAGGCGTGCAAGGTCGTGGGCAGAAACTAGTATAAAATAAATAACAAAAATTAACATCGCGCAGCAAAAGAGCTATATTTTTCTCCGCAAAAGCGGAAAAATCTGCTACAAAAAGTCAAACTAAATAAAACTGAAGTCTCGTAGAGCTTGCTACGCCGTAGCTCGTAGCAGTGCTACGGTGCTACGCGCTAATGACGTAGACGTGAATTTGCCTATTGCAGTGGTCGTTATCAGTTAGGACTAGAGTAATGGGTATGGTTATGGTTTAGTTTATAGCTCTTAGCGTGAAATGCGGATATGTAGCAATCCAAGACCTTAACCTACATACAATAACTTTATAGTATGTCAGATGAAATTATATCATATTAAACCAGATTCTAATGCATCCATAAGGATCTAGTGGCCTATTATGATAATTTCATGAAGAAACACATATATGTTGGTTAACTTTGATTTACAGCCAAAAACTCTAAAGTGAATATAAATTTGTATAATGTTATTTAATTATTTACTTATTTGTATTTCAGCGAATTGAAATATGCCATGGCCTCCGATAACAGATGTCATCATTTTTCCCTGTCTTGAATAGAATAGAATTTATTAAGCAAACACAAAAAAGGAAAGTACTACTTAAGAGAAACAAAAATAAAAAACATTAAATTCACATAATAAAACTAATTAAAAAACAGTTTGGTCTAAATAGGCCTTCCCCTAGTGCGCGGCTGAACAGGTTCTGTCTTGTGCAGTTTCCATCATTTACAATAAATACTTTTATAAATAATACAATACAATACAAAAATACTTTATTGTACACCAGATACAGAACATTATGAAAGATATTACATGTGACAAGTACAATGGGCGGCCTTATAGCTTAGAAGCGATCTCTTCCAGGCAACCTTTGGATGGAAAGAATTGTGTGAATTAAAGAAGAAAAATAATCCTTCCAGCCTAAAGTTGCATGCATTCTATACCTACGTAGAATGATTTGATATTCTCTGCTACGGCTAACAAGGTAATACGAATCTGTTGCCACAGAACAATAGATACGCCGGCGTTAAAATGTGCCTAAATTTACAACGGCTAGTGTAGGCCAGGTAACAGCACACAGCCGCAATGCGTCCGCGAATTGCACCCGGAGTGGCGTAGTTACATACTCGAACATTATTAAAGTATGAACGCAATCTATTAAAACAGATTATTATGTTATGTTCATATTGAGCTTATATTTGGTCCAACTCCTTTCTTAAACTTACTCCTTTCTTACCTACTGTTTTACGACAAAGCTTTAGAATGACCTACCTAGGCATAGATAAAATAATTGACATACTCTAACTATTTCTGATCTGACATTAATTTGCGATTGTTTTATTACATTAAGAACTTATTCTGCTGTATTTCTTTACTATAGTTAGATAATTAAGTTTTTTGCTCTATCAGAATAAATATATTTTCATTTCATTATTTCATTTCATTTTAATTTCGTATCATTTTCGTTTCATTTTCATTTCATTTCCATTTCCATTTCCATTTCCATTTCCATTTCCATTTCCATTTCCATTTCCATTTCCATTTCCATTTCCATTTCCATTTCCATTTCCATTTCCATTTCCATTTCCATTTCCATTTCATTTTCATTTTCATTTTCATTTTCATTTTCATTTTCATTTTCATTTTCATTTTCATTTTCATTTTCATTTTCATTTTCATTTTCATTTTCATTTTCATTTTCATTTTCATTTTCATTTTCATTTTCATTTTCATTTTCATTTTCATTTTCATTTTCATTTTCATTTTCATTTTCATTTTCATTTTCATTTTCATTTTCATTTTCATTTTCATTTCATTTCATTCATTCTTATCCTATACAATTATTATTTAATTTAACTACTTATTTCAAAATGACATATTAATTAATTTTATAAATATGATTGTTTAGAATTTTAGCCAACAACTAACAGGAAAAAATCCAAAAATGTAGTGCCCTGAGAGGGTTTTTATGCATTGTGTGCCTACCCACTAAGATACTACACCTAAGAAACTACCTGTATGCATTACATCATAATAAATTATATGAATATCAAGATTATGTATTCTTTATTTGAGGATAGAAACCCGAGGAATGTAACATTCGGGTCAAAGCCTGGGTTAAAAGAGTATTATAATAAATGCAATTATGTATATTCTTTTAGAAAAATACAAATACAAAAAATATATAATTCTTTCCATCTAAAGGTTGCCTGGATGAGATCGCGTCTAAGCGATAATTTGTACTGGTCGCATGTAATGCCTTTTTGTATTGATCTGCATACAATAAAGCATTTTTGTATTGTTTTGTATCATTACTATTAATAGTCTAGTTTATTTACAAGCTATAAAACACGCTTTTTCGTGCTTAAAAACAAAAAATCTTTCACTAATCAAAATCTATCTCCATCTAAGAATTTGTTTATTCCAAACCAAAAAAGGTTGGTTCAACAAACAAACAACAAATGAAACATATGATGTATAAGGTAATTACCTTATACATCATAATGTTTGATGTATAAGGTACGATTTTTTTAATTTCGTTTATACTATAATAATACGGGTATATGTACGTTAATAAGGCTATAAATTGATTTTTCGTCCGGTTTGTTCGTTTTCCCAACGTTTTCTTTGCGTCACAGCGATCGCAGTCACAGTATGACTGATGTTCTCTCAGAGAATTGACGGCATTTTCCATGACTCAATTGTTAAATTATTATTGATGAACGAGCTGCGCCTCTTGGTTTCACCCGCGTTGTGATAGATATTTTGGATAATATACTATATATCTTTATGAATTGTAGCCTATGTGTTATTCTGATATATAAGCTATATTATTGTGAAGTTTCATTAAAATCCATTCAGTAGTTTTTAAGTCCTAGAGTAACAAACATCCATCCATCGATCCATACTTACAAACGTTTATAATATTAGTAGAATGTGTTAGCTTCCGACGTGTATTGTATCAAACTTGCATAACACTCTTGCCTAAGGCTGGGACCAATTAAACCTGAATTATGTATTTGGACTATTACTGAATACCAACCACAGTTATTTTATTCTATTACTTTCACTTTGAGTGCTGAAAACGCACGGTATGAGTTTTCTACAAGTGACTAATATCCGTAAATCCACACTAGCGCAGCGGCTGAGAAAATACAGATCTTTGTGACTCAGCAGAGCTGTAATATTTTTCGAACGAAACGCATGTGCGGCGCAACACAACCGCTGTGTAGAGCGGCAGCACGAATTTTTTAGGTAAAAAAAAAGATCGCAGTCGTCGAAAAAAAACCGCAGTCAAAGTGTTAATAGACTTTATTAACAGAGAAAATTACAATTCAATTATAGAAATAAATTAAAACTATTATTTACATTTTAACAGTAAGGCTTACTGCAGACAAAAACAACTGTAAACAATCTTAAGGAAGATCAGATCCTTAATAATACCAATCGGAAGCGTCCCCAAGATGCTGGCTGCATTTCCCCGCTGGAAATAAAGTAAAAGTAAAAAATCATTTATTTCTTTAGGCTTACAAAATAAGCACTTAGACAAGTCATATTTTAAATATAAATTATTATCAAATAAAATTATTTTACTGTTCACTTCAATTTTTTGTCCACTAGTGGAAGAAGTGAAAAGAAACCACTAGCATGTTCATCTCTTATATGTCTAGTACATGTTTATTTGCCTATTTTAAGTCTAAATATAATATGATTCGATACATGTCAATATTTAAGTAAAGCTATGCACAACAACAAATAACTTACTACATACTATTATCGGTGCGAAACTGAGCGACATCTGGCCAAGCATTAGCATCATCAATGCTGGATATGCTGCGAGTGTAGAATTCGGCAGCGCAACTATTTGATTCCCGTCAAGGGACAAGAAAAACAGGTGCAGTCTTGTTTTCTTTTTTCAAAAAGTTTGGAAGAGCCAACACAAAGTTTTTAAAAGCTATCTGTTCTCCAAGATGCTGGCTCTATTGCCGCGCTGTATAGCCAAAATGTGGCAACATTAGAGTAAGATTCGGCAGCGCAACTATTTGATTCCCATCAAGGGACAGGTAAAACAGGTGCAGTCTTGTTTTCTTTTCCCAAAGAGTTTGAAAGAGCCAACACAAAGTTTTTAAAAGCTATCTCCCCGATGAATAGCCACCGTGGACGTCTGCCAAATCCGGCTCTGCAGATGCGTGAGAACCTGTATCAATGCAGCGGCATGCTTTGTAGCGGATCCAAGATAAATTCGTTTTTATATCCTGAGTTTTTTTTCTTTTCTTCTCTCTCTATTTCCAGATTTTCACGCGTTTTTACGGTGTAGCTGTATATTATATGTCATTCTAGACTGAGAACTACTTAAACGTTAACAAAATTTCAGTACGAGTCGTTAATTAGTTCTGGCGTGAAAACACCGATGTGGCGCGGTGGGCGAAGGTCCGCCTGCGATGCAATAGGTTGCGGGTTCGATTCCCTTGGAACAATTTTGTGTACGATCTGCAGATATTTGTTCCGGGTTTTCTGATCGTTTTCTATGAATAAAAAATATCTATCTATGTAATGTATTGTGTATTATGTATATCAGTTATCTAGTACCACAAGTACACATAACACAAGCTCTGCTTACCATGGCTAGCCCCATGGTAAGCAGAGCTTAATGCTGTGTGAATTGTCCAGCATTTTTAACATATGAACCACTCACAGCGGCCCCGTGCGACAGAATGGCCAACAAACCAATACTAAACAAACACTACCAAATACAACTATAATAATAATAATAAAGCCTTTTTATTTCCTTAATACATAGAATTTACAATATTTCATAATGAATAGAATAATATTATATGACACTTAATTATATAAAAGATTAGATTTAAATTAAATAAAAAATTAATGATGCGTATTAAGGACCTCTCATCGAGTGAAGGCCTCCTCCATTTTACTCCATGCTTTTCTATCTTGAGCTTTGATTAACCAGTCTATGCCAGCTGATTTGTTAATTTCATCTATCCATCTCTCTTTTGCTCTGCCTCTGGTTCTTTTGTTCTGTGGTCCTGTCCATGTTGTTATTTTTTTGATCCATTTGTCATCCATGCGCGCAATATGGCCAGCCCATTTCCATTTTAATTTTTTACAGTGTTTCAAAGTATCGATTACATTTGTGGTTTGTCTTATAACTGTATTTCTTTTTCTGTCTCTTCTCTTTATATTTAGTATACTTCTTTCCATAGCTCTTTGGCATACCTGTATTTTATTTCTTGTGTAGTTATTGTAGATCCAAGTTTGGCAGCCATAAGATAGACAAGGTAGTATGCATGAATCTAGTATTTTCTTCTTAAGCTTTAATGGAAGTTTAGATTTGAGAAGTTCTTTGTTACTCCAGAATTTGTTCCATGATAGTGCTATTCGTCTATCGATTTCATCAGTGTTTCGAGATTTCTTAAATGATATTTCCTTTCCCAAATAAATGTAACTTGGTACGTATTCCAGTATAATATTATTGACTATTATGGGTATGTGTATGTTGTTTGTCATTATTTTCGTTTTTGTTGTGTTAAGTTCTAAGCCAATTTGACGACTTATTGTATCTAGTTCATTTATAATTTTCTCTAGTTGTTTCGGTGTTTCTGAAAAGAGCACTATGTCATCGGCGAACCTCAAATTGCTAAGAAATTCGCCTCTGACATTTATGCCCTTTGTCTCCAATACGAGGACCAAAAAGATGAATCAGGTACCCACGAAGTCAGAATTTACACAGATGGCTCCAAAACCGAAACCGGTACGGGTGCCGGGGTTCACTCACTGGACCTCAAAATTAACATATCAATAACGCTAGGAACGCATAGCTCTATATTCCAATGCAAATGCGTAGCAATAACACAGGCAGCTACAGCCGTACAGAAGAGAGGAATCAAAGACCAACGTGTACGCATCCTCTCTGACAGCGCAGCCATACTCAGAGCCTTGGAAGGAAACAGCTGTAGCTCCAAGCTCGTTTACGAATGTCACTCTGCTCTGGAAAGGATATCCATTGAAAACCGGATAATCGAACAATGGATCAAAGGACATAGTGGATCGCTAGGAAATGATGCTGCGGACGAACTGGCACGGAGAGGATCCATAGAAGGACCACCGCCATTCCTAACCCTGCCATTCTCTCTGCTCCAGACATGGACCAAGCTCAGAACTAGAGATACACATAACGAACGATGGACTAGCCAAATCAATTGCAGACAAGCAAGGACGGCACTCCCATCAACATCACCGAAGCTAACAAAACGCTTACTAAATCTGAATAGACTGGACCTACGTGTCCTTGTGGGAACACTAACAGGACACTATCCACTAAACAAACACTTATTCACCATCGGAGCGACGGACAGCCCTCTCTGTAGAGGATGCCTCAGCAAAGACGAAACAGCTGCCCACGTAATTCTGGAATGTGAGGGAGTATTAGCACAACGTATAGAAATCCTCAACTTGCCGAGGTCGCTCCGCGAAGCCTGTGAAGACCCCAGGATGATTCTGCGCTTCTGGACGGAGCTTGGCTGGCTATGCTAGCAAACTACCACGCATAAAGGACCAACAGGAGTCCAAATGCGGAAAATGGAGTACCCCTACCTAAACCTAAACCTAAAACCCCTTCGGGCAGCACCGCAAAAGCTGGGCAGTGAAAGCGGTAAACCACTTTTCTTCTCGTGCCCAGCCGGGGCACGTTGCAAATATTACGTTAAAATAACTTGAACCCAAGGGAGTAATTTCGATAGAAAACAAAGAGAACAAGTTATCTCCATTTTTATGAGCCCCGATATCTACGTTTTCCAATATGCTTAATAGTAAAAGAGAACTGAATACGTTTCATTGAACGTAAGCTCCGTTAATTAGAATTTCCGATCAATAGCATTTTTTTGCGTTCAGAGGATCGAAGTATGAATGTTTTCATTCTGATTGCGCGGGGAATAGGTTTGTGTTACTGGAAAACTAATGGAATACCAGATTTGATTATTCCATGGAATAGATTGAAACGGTATCTGTAGAAGATCAGGTCATTTAATTTAATAGAATTCTAATCTGTATAATATTAGTAAGGGATATGACTGTAACATATATTTTTGTCGGTAAAATTTATGTGTTATTTTGTCTTTCTCAAAGGTCTCAAAGTTTACCTGGAAGAAATCGCACTTAGCGACAAGGCCGCCCATTGTGTATTTGTATCTTTGTTTGTTTTGTACTGTTTTTTTTTCTGTGTTTGATGTGCAATAAAGCGTATTTGTATTGTATTGTATTGTCTTTGTCCAGGTGCTCAATTCTGCTGACTAATCGCTTCACTATGACATATGGTATCGTCACAGAATCTTCACGTAAAATCCTTAGATGAAAGTAGCTCGAGATAGTGCGTGTGGTGCAATTTCTATAGAGACCGTTCTTTCTTTCATCTGCAGTTTCTTTCATATAAGATATTTTTTTTTAATTAATAGAATAAGAATACGAGTATCTTTCTGTATATGCTTGTCATGGTGAAGCACACACTTGTGCACTATCATAAGTCTTACGTAGGTACCTGGCTAGTTAACACTTTTACTGCGATTTTTTTTCGACAACTGCGATTTTTTTAACCTAAAAAATTCGTGCTGCCGCTCTACACAGCGGTTGTGTTGCGCCTCACATGCGTTTCGTTCGAAAAATATTACGGCTGTGCTGAGTCACAAAGATCTGTATTTTCTCAGCCGCTGCGCTAGTGTAGATTTACGCATATTAGTCACTTGTAGAAAACACATACCGTGTGATTTCAGCACTCAAAGTGTCAAGACTGGCCGCCATAGTCGTAATTCGGCTTGGAGCACATCACCATCATCACCATTGTAAAACGATTTGTTTAACAGAATAAGGCCCGTTGATAGAGAAAGAAACCAACAATAAATTAATCTCATTTATTTAAATTTAAATTTTATATGTTTATACAGTAAATAAAAACATAATTTACAAAATGCAATTTAAAACAATTCGCAATAAGGTTTCAATTACCGTAATTTAGCTTCACGGTAAGTGGGTCTTATTCTTATAAACCTTCAAGAATGCAGTAAAAACGTCGTCGTTCTGCCATTTTGTTGGCTTACTGCGACGAATTGAAACATTTTCAATTACCCACTGATAAATATCGTCGTGACTTCCTTCTAAGGTTGTTATTCTAAAGGTGTCAATTCATATACCACAAAACACACGAGCAGCACGAGAAATCATGTTTTTATTTGAATCGATAGGTAAGGGACTACATCATTATAGTGCTGTGATATTAGTCTCGTGTTTGTATCATCTAAATGGAAACTTCAAATAATAATAAATAAATAATAAACAAAGTAGGACTATCCACAGAGCATCATCTAGCCCCAAGCTAAGCTGAGCTTGTATTATGGGTACTAGATGACTAATATACATAATATAATACATTGAATAGAAATATATTTTTTATTATTCATAGAGCCAGAACACCCTGAACAAATGTGTGCAGATCAACAAACATTTATCTCGAAGCAGGAGTCGAACCCGCAATCTCTTGCGTCACAGGCAGACCTTCGCCGGCTGCGCTATGGGTTAACCCATAACATAGGCTCGGCTAGATGATGCTGTGTTAAATTATGCAGCATTATTTATTTATTTATGGTTCCAGGTTCCCCATCTGATGTTCCTTTAAGAACCAAGACTATATGTACAATTAATACAGTTAATTTATATAACAACTAGCTGTTTCCCGCGGTTTCACCCGCGTTTAATTCGAATTTCACATTTCTAAATAAGCCTGTTTACCGGGCATAGTGTAGATTCCCATTTGTCGAAAGGTCGTTTTCCATGTATTATAAAAATATCTATCTATGTAATATATTGTATTATGTATACCAGTTATCTAGTTCCCATAACACAAGCTCTGCATACCATGGGGCTATATAATGCTGTGTGAATTTGTCCAGCATTATTTTTTTTTTTTTTTTATATAAATAAAGTCGCCTTTATATTTATATAAAAACGATTTTTGGTTTTGATAAGTATTTACCATGACTTCGTAGGTCGCTTTATTCACCAAGCGCTTCACATGGCTATTTGTGTTCGCTATTGGGTGTTTGTTGTATTTGGCAAAATATACGACGTTCAGACGAACATGCAAAAAGAGGCAAATACGACCATCCACACATGGCACACAAATAACAAACACACAAACATTTGGCAGCAGACTGAGCAGAGCGCAAGGTGCCAATACGGCCATTGTGTGGACGGCTTATTGCGTATTTGCCTGTTTGACTGCTTTGATGTGCCTCGAGAAACCGACAAGCGCACGGTAACGCGTATTTGGTATTGGCCTTATTCGTCAAATAGGCAAATAAGGCGAACACTTTGTCAAATAAACTGTCCACACATGGTAATTGTTTGCCAAATATACCAAATACACAAATACAAATAGCCATGTGAAGTGCCACCATAAGGTATTCATTTGCAAGGCTCGTAGCAATGCCTACGAGTGCAGCAGTGCTTTGTTCGTAGCAAATGCTACGCTTTAAGCAGCTACGTTCATAATTTGTTTCTAACCTTATCAGTGAAAAACAAAGTCGCTTCCTATTATTATTATTATTATAGGGACAGACGGACCGCTGTCCGTCTGTCCCTATAATAATAATAATAATGCTGGACAATTCACACAGCATTATCTAGCCCCATGGTAAGCAGAGCTTGTGTTATGGGTACTAGATAACTGATATACATAATACAATACATTACATAGATAGATATTTTTATTATACAAAGAAAACGACCAGAACACCCGGAACAAATATCTGCAGATCGTACATATAATTGTTCCGAGGCGGGAATCGAACCCGCAACCTCCTGCGTCGCAGGCGGACCTTCACCCACCGCACCACATCGGTCGTCTATGTATGCTTATATCTTTAAAACTACACAACGGATATGGATGCGGTTATTTTAAATTGATAGAGTGATTCAAGAGGAAAGTTTATATTTATTTGACACATAGATTTCCACGCAAGCGAAGCCGCGGTCGTAGTTTATGCTATAGTAAAAGTTCGTAAAGATCCCCCTGTGGCGCGGTGGACGCCACCGACGCAGGAGGTCGCGGGTTCGATTCCCGCTTCGAGACAAATGTTTGTACGATCTCCGGAGATATGTTTCGCACTGGATGTATGTTCAAAAATATCTATCTACGTATGTAACGTATTCGAGAATGTATATCAGTAATCCGGTACCCATATTACAGGTTCTGCTTAGTTTGGGGCCAGATAATGCAGCATTATTTATTATTTAATTTCCTTATATCTCCATAACTGCTGTATAGGTCAAGATGGAATTTGGCAAACACGTAGAATAGAATTAAATAAGATTCCATTTGTAATATAAAATATCACGTGCATATTATTAAAAAATCTCTCAATTTTACTATATATTTGACCCAGAATACGTCCTCTACTAAATTCCCTACTCTTTTATCAGGAACATCTTTATGGACGAAATTTTCAGCGGAATTCTAATTAAATTTCTTGGAGCGCGGCGCTTACAGGTCTCTAAGGCTTTTGTGTGCGAGAGTGAAATTATCTGGTTCTTAATCATGTTAATGATTGTTTTTACAAGAAAAGGTCATATAAAGATTTGATGCCGATGGAATTTGAATCATCTGAACACATAATTTTTAAACATGTGTTTCCTGGTTGGCAGGTAGAAAATACCTCGGCATTAAGCCCACCCTTTGTACCCTTAGTAGTGCAATAAAATTTCGATAAATTAAATAATTATAAGTATTAACACAAAGGCAAATAAACGCGATAAATACCCGTTGTATTAATACTTATGTATAATTATTTGAATCCTTGTACCCAATATGGCGTCCGCGTCGATCGTAGAGTTATTGTTGATTTTAATGTGATTTTTTTACTAATCAACGATGATTCTACAGGGAATGATTATGTCCAACATTATTTATTCTTTTTGTTCTTTTAAGAAGTGATTGTTGATTTGAAAGTGATTTAGGTGTTATTTTTCCATCGTCATCCAACACTGATGATAACAGTGCTCAAATATAGTTTAAGTTTAATTTGTAATATAGACTTAAGCTTAATTAAGTATAAATAATAAATAAAGCAAATAAATAAATCTCTAGATTACCTTTTAGATTGAATTTCCAAACAAACCTACCTAAAGGAAATAATTATCATTTAAACAAATCAATATCATAACAACTCACTCTAGAACATTCTAGTGGAATATCAAACGAATTCCAAATTTTAAAATGAAATTTCTGCAATTTATTATGATCTTTGAAAAATAACGAGAATTCCACTAAAGCCAGCTTTATTCCGCATCCGCTCACAATTTTATATCTGAGTATTAAAATGCGCATAATAATAAAAATTGAATTAAAACTGCGCTCTCAAAGCACAAACGGATACAATCCAATCTTGTTTATGGAGGCGGTAGTGACGAGCAGTCCACTAGTGATGGGATGGATGCGACGCCATTTTATTTTATTTATCTTTAATGCGCCAAAAGGATGGCTTAAGGTTACCTTTGATGCGCCAAAAGGATGGTTATATATAACATTTGCTACGGTTGGCAATTAACTAAAATAAAGTAAACCTGCTGAAACAGAAGATTCGGGAACGGTAGGTAAATGAATACGATATGATGATGAGGGTAAGGCCCTCATCATCATTATTATCATCACCATGAGCCTATATAGTAGTCCACTGCTGGAAAAAAGCCTCCCTTAATGAGCGCCATACTACCCTGTCTTCAGCTTGCCGCATCCAGCATCTGCCTGCAGTCCTTTGCAGGTCGTCATGCCATCCGGCCGGAGGGCGTCTTACACTACGTTTATCGAGTTGCGATCCCAACCCTGTAGTTTAATTATATTATATAAAGTAATTAAGATGAAAAAAAGCGTGCAAAGCGTAGCGTGGCAATGTTTCTGTTTTCTAAAGCCACTTTTGCTTTCCTCTAAGCTAAAACTAAGCAGGTAGTAATTTTAGTATGCGTAGCTTTTCATTCGAGTCTTCACACATCACAAAAACGCATTTTACTTTCATTTCCGCACTACAGACTTTAATTAAAATCCCTCAATGCAAAGCTACGGTACACTGGCGAAATACACATAAAGGCCTTTATGAGAGGTACGAACAATCCATTGCATCGAGCTTTATAGCGTACTGCCATTGATTTTTGGCCGTCATTGTTCTCGGTGCTCGCGCAGTGACCTGGCAAACCCCTTATTGTTTTATGTATTGCATACTAAGTAATGCTCGCAGCTTCGCACGTGTACATATATGGGATAAAATGTGGATTATTAAGCGATCGAGACCTGCAGACGACCTCGGTGGCGCAGCGCGCGAATCCTACCTCTGACCTGCCTCCGATAGAAGGTTTCGTGTTCCATTCCCGCTTCGGGCACACACTTGTACGATCTGCAGATATCGTACAAACATGGATTCCGAAAAACGAATAAATACATTAAAAATATTTGCTTCGAGTGTTTTCTATTTAAAATAAAAGTACCTATATGTATTTAAAGTCTCATGTTATGTAGGTATATCGTATATCAGTTACCAAAGTACATTTTATATAATATGTACCTATTGTATATCAGTTATATACATTTTATTTGATATGTGCCCATAACACATGCTCTGCTTGACGCTAGATGATCATTATTACTGTGAGCGATGTCGTGACAAAGTGGATTTATGACCAATCTTGGGTCCAGCTCAGAATTGTGATGCGTTGAGGAACGGGGGAGGCCTTTGCCCAGCAGTGGGACACACCAGGCTAACAGTAACTCTGTTAATAACAGCCTACCTTCGAACTAATAGTGACAGAATAGATCATAACCACAACCTATAAGAGTCCACTGCTGGACATAGGCCTCCCCTAATGAGCGCCATAGCTACCTATCTTTAGCTTGCCGTATCCAGCATCTGCTTGCAGTCAGAAATAACAGATAATCTTGGTGAATAACACAAACACAGTAGAGCTATAGGTAAATAGTTTGGAGTCAGGGAAGGGTAGACGAGCTCATTATGCATGAGCACGTTACCTGTGCGATCCAATTGGAGGCGCGTCTCGGACCCCTCCGCGGGACACTGCACACTGGGGCACTAGCTGTTCTAGGATTTAAGGGGTATAATAGTCTCTTGGACAGGCCATGTGTTGAGAGACATACATATACCTCTATAGCTCTGATCAGATAAAACCTTTTATTATACCACACAAAACAGAAAAGACAGAAATAAAAACTTAGAATAAAGGTATAAAGGGCGGCCTTAATGCTCTCAGCGATAAGATATCGCTGAGAGCGAAAAGGCCGCCCTTCATCTCTTCCAGGTAACCGTAGGATGGACTGGACATGAAGGAACAATACGGTGGCAATTCCCCCTGGGAGAGTTCTTTGACTGTCAAAAGTCAAAGTCACAAAAGTGCAGTTTTTTTTTTGCTTTATTCGGAAGACAAACAGTTTAACACACTTAACAGATAACTTAAAACTTATAACCATTTATGTTTTGCGACAGTCCACCGGAAATGCGACTACAAAGGATACCTATTCTAATTCAAATATTACAACAGAAAAATCCTGACTCAACCGAAATGTAAATAAACTTTTCAAGTAAGCTGAATACTTGTGAAAAAGTCACCATTTTCATATAAGTAAACGACATACGTAAATGTACAGGCTCCCTAAGGACCCAGTGACTCGTAATTTTCTTGGGCTATCTCATGTTTTTGTCCTTTTCTTGAGCAGGTTTTTAGATGTCTATTACGTAAACAAAAAATATTCTACTTTACCCAGTTTTCTAAATGGAATTTGTACGTCATGCGGCTTTATACTGCAAAGAACAACCGCAAAGCTGGATCTAATAACTCTAGCTCGGCGCTTCCACGAAAGCCATCAATTTGCAGCCCCATTTCACGGGAACAACACATAATCATTTTCCTGGATTTGCACTACGAGGGAATTTAATCCAAAATCTATAACGCTAGAACTACTATCTGTGCGGAGAATTATTTGATAACCTCAGCTTCCCGGCGGGCGTATCGAGCGAGGAATACAAGCGCGCACATTGCTAGCCTCGTTGGGGAAGTTCCCAGAGCTTGTAGGTGGGAGCAGCAATGGGTATCGCGGAGTGGAAAGTGTTGGAGAGATGTGTGGCTGTCGGGGCGGCTGGATGGGGTCCACAATGCACGTTGTTTATCCGTGTGCGCGGGGGTGCGGGGCGGCGGCGGAGCTCGCGCTCGCGGCCGGGCTCAGTCCGTCGCCGCCGCCCGCCGCCGTCGCCCGCGACGCCCGTGTCATCTCATCTCGACCTTCAGCGAAAGAACGAGACGTCTATATCAAGTAAGTCTCACCGAGCCATCATCACCTGTTTTGTTATGTAATTGCTCATTACCAACAGGTCAGGATCGGTCCGGAAGTGCCAGATAAGATTGTGCGTTCACGGTCAAGGCAAGGTCTTAGAAGGCAGCGCTACGGCGCGCTGTCATTTTGCCATAATTGTCCTGAATCGCCGACCTTGTACGGACCATGAATTCTTTGTTTCTGCGGAGTGTTTTTATTTTTTTATTCCACGCGAAGCTTTCGTGATATCTCCGGATACGTGAATCTGTAGCTTATGTACGTGTGAATAACGAATAGTGTTGAGAGAAGAAAGGAAATGGAAAGGTCCTGTTCCAATGGAACTGCGCAAAAGCGTGGCTGGAGGATACTACGGCTACGACAGACGGTTATGATAACAGCCCGCAGCTAACGCCTTCGCTGCGACTACAGACCACCTACTCGCATAAATTAACGCGCATTAGCGGTTTTAATGCAAATTATCAGTTGAAATAGAAAGAAAAAATACTCTTAAGATATAGGTACACTGAAAAACCAAAGATAGGTTCCGTTTGTCCAGTCGCAAAAAGCTCCCACGGAAAAGAAAAGCTCTTGGAAGTCTAAAAAATACCTACTTATTCCAAAAGCTGAAAACACTAATTATTCAATTCCAATTATTCACTGGAATTATTCAAAAAATATGAAATGACTTGCCTAATACATGGTAGCCCCATGGATATTCCCGCGGGACTCCCGAAATAACAACAATCGCAATTTCAATTAATTGACGGAATGACGAATCTCAATTTTCATCTTTAGTTCAAACATAAATTATTTTCAACTGATGAATCAAATGACTTATGAACTTAAAATAGGTGCTTTATTTTGGGAATTGAATGGGCTTTCGTGGCTCTAACTAGAAAAGAGGAGTTTTGAAATGTTATACAGACTTTAATATGACATCTTACCTTGATAATATTGAGGTTTATAGAATGTATCTCTAGCGACTAGATAACTCTTATCTAGCCATGGGTTATCAGTTTTTTCAAGTCAAAACTGTTTACCAAATCTGAATTTTATAGATCGCCAATGATTCAATAGTTGAGCATGAACAAAAACACACATTATAAACCCAAATCACCCGAAGCTAAGATTTAAGCTCCCTGAATTAATTTGGCTATTATACGTTGTTGGTAAAATACAAAATATTTATTACTTTAACTTAAGGTACAATAATATAACAGTGTTTAAGATTCGCTTTTAACACTTTGACTGCGGTTTTTTTCGACGACTGCGATCTTTTTTTTAACCTAAAATATTCGTGCTGCCGCTCTACACAGCGGTTGTGTTGCGCCGCACATGCGTTTCGTTCGAAAAATATTACAGCTGTGCTGAGTCACACAGATCTGTATTTTCTCAGCCGCTGCGCTAGTATGGATTTACGCATATTAGTCACTTGTAGAAAACACATACCGTGTGATTTCAGCAGTCAAAGTGTTAAGTAAAAGAAAAAACTGCGTAAGGGAATTTCACTCCACCAAAACAAATACAAAAATAAGGAATAAAACAGGTACACAATATTTCATAGCATGAAGTTATAAAACGAAGTAACATATGCGGTCATTAATACAAGCTACGAGCAAGCTACCAGTTATCGATTTCGATCACCTGCTTCACACTAAAACAACATCCAGAAGTCGTAGGTACCCCTGCCCTGCACAAGTCAACAAAGAAAGTAAACTAGTACCGCTAACGACTTTCCGTGGCGTCGTCGGGCGGCAACCGTAACGCGTAGGTATAAACAAAATGTTAGTTTGTACACGCTAAAACATAGTCTGAGGTTACCGTGGCTGAACCACGTTAGGTCTTTCCTATTGGATACTATCGTATTTCTTTCCTCTTGGATACTATCGTAGCAACTATAGCTAGATATGGCGTGAGGTAGATATCGTTTGAAGCTGTAAGAGCTTTGCAGTCAGCATTATAGCTGCGCTATAAGCTTTAAATTATGCTTTAGCAACATATAGCTGCTTAGTTAGCAACATCTTTTTTGAAATAAATTTATTTTTATAGTTTTTATACACAAATTGTTGTACAATTGTTTGTAATGGAACTGTTCTTCAATTTCTTCGTATTACACTCGGATGTTTTTGAACTTGAGTACTAGTTCTTACTTTTATTGACGATTTCCACCTCTATCGACCATTCGTTATGATAAAAGCCTTCAAGCTTACGTGCTTCAAGGATTTCAAGAATTTGCGGGCTAAAATCCCACAACAGAGAGGACCCCGGATGTTTTTAAAGAATCGTAATCAGGACAGTGCCATAAGGAAATCATAACATTGTACTGTCGCGGTCCCCTACCTGTGCTAGGGGATATGACTGGTTTGGACCGGAGCAAACTGGTTCGTTACAATACGAGAGCAGATGAATTCGGTTCGATGGGGGAACACGGTACCATCATCACCAAAACATGCGAACAAGGTCAATCTACAAATATATCAGTGTTTTAGAAAATTGCCATTGGATTAAAGACGCAAAGTAAAATCTAATCTATATATTTATATTTATCCAAGATAAATAAAAATGAACCACTATTTCTCCTGGTTACGCTATAACTTGAGAAAGGCTTTACCGATTTCATTCATCTTTTTGAAAAAACAATTAAGAAAATTGGTGTAGCGGTGTTTCGCACCGCAGGTTCTCACCACAAATTCATATTTGCTTTATACCGAAAAATGTAGGCGTTTCAACCCACATAAAATTACTATTTTTAATATTTTTCTATTTTCCACACGGACGAAGCCGCGAACGCAGTTAATGTAAGATAAACGTCATGTTGATTATGATTAGTTATTAGTATCAATCTACATACATTTATTTTTATAAACATCGTGGATAATTAATTTTACATCAGGTTAGTTTGTATTAACATTAGGTATACCTACATTCCATTCAAAGCAATTAATATAACTTGAACTGTTTGTGACAACAAATGCATTTGTCATCGGCAATCGGCAATTAGTTTCCCGTCCCGCCATACATCACACACTGACCCCATTCGGTATCGATACCTATAGTTATACCTATCTAATAGAGTATAGAAGACATATCAACGTCATCTGTATTCTTGTTAGGTTTGTAGTAGTCCGTTCAATTTAGACATCAGATGCTTTAGATTTAATATAATGACCAGTGTGACCAATGTTAGTAGATTTCTACTTTTTCGGTAGATTTTGAGGAACTTGCAACAGCTGCTAGTAGGAAAAAAAATATCAGTATATTTTGGTAGAATTTGCAATTTTTTGGTATATTGGTAGTTTTTTTTCGAAAGAAGATGGCAACTCTCTTCTATAATCTATTCTTTTATGGGAATTCCCCCATTATGTGAATCGGAATCAGTCTATCTCTTTCTAAACACACGTACTCAAAGAACAAACACTCAAAGCCTAGCCGGGGCTTCCCCCGAAGGTAAATAATTGTTCAATCTATTTTCATTCATTATAAATTTATTTCTGTTGTTCATTCGCTATCATAGCATCATCTGTTTCTGGTGTTGTTTGACTTCGTGATGAAACGTAGATATATTCAAGGGTATCGCGCGGAGTGGGAGCAAGATCCCTTATTCAAGCAATGGTTGAATAAATCAAAAACTAATGAAGCGAATGCACACTGTAAAGTCTGTAATTGCGACATGCTCAGTAGAGTGGCTTCTCTGAAGGAACACATGGCTACATCTAAGCATCTAAAAAATATGAAAGGATTTTCTGGAACCTCACAGGTAAGCAGCATCTGAATACTGTCTTACAGCGCATTTAGATTTGTTTATAAAATATATTACTATGTATCAGATATTTTATTCATTCGTCTCGTAATAAATGCTACCAAATAGGCAGTGTGTGTTCTTGAGTGGAGACCGCGACTCGGTAAACGTAGTGTAGGACGGCCTCCGGCCAGGTGGGATGACGACTTGCGAAAGACTGCAGGCAGGCAGATGCTGGATGCGTCAAGCCGAAGACAGGGCGCTATGGCGCTCATTAGGGGAGGCCTATGTCCAGCAGTGGACTAATATATGTTGATGATGATGATGATGAAATAGGCAGCTTAATTAGGTACGCGCACAAGGCATAACTGGGCATTACCTTACTATGTGTTTATGCTTAGAGTAATAATAATAAGACGATAATTTGAAGATAATTTCACAAAACATTCCGCTCCACGTTGAAGCCAAAAAATAACCAATGTGTGCGTAAGCGGCTCGTGCGTGATTACATTAGCCGACACGCACACAAGCGCACAAATAATGTTGCAAGTTATTAACATTTTCCCTATAAATTAGGGAAATTGTAACATTTTGTAAGGAGTAAGTGATAATAATTTTTCTGTTTGATAATTTTTTATTAATTTCATTTATTATCAATGGCACGTTCAGAATTATGTCCTGTGTTAATATTACGTACTCTATGGACGTTTACAGACAGGGTTACAGGTTAAGTCGGGTAGTAAGTATGACAAAAGTAAAATCATGAAACTAAAGAATACAATACAATACAAAAATCCTTAGGCTTCACTTCGTTCGCGCGCGTCTACTGAGGTTCTAAACTTACTTATTCTAACTGCTTATGTTTTTTTCCCAGAGATAATAGCAAAATCTTTTGAATTTGGTTGCCCGCCAGGCATATCATATTGGACCAAAATTAAAACTTATAATCTTTCTTTGTTGTAGATTGATACTATTTTTAAAACAACAACTATTACTGAAGAAGTAAAGAAAGCTGAAATAAGTATCGTTGCGGCCCTCGTAGAACATAACATACCCTTTCGTGTTATGGATCACGTGAGTGAAGTTATTCCAAAAGCATTTCATGACTCTGAAATTGCCAAAAAGTTTTCATGCAAGAGAACTAAGTCTGCTGCAATTGCCTACAACGTCCTAGGAAAAAGCTTTGAAGAGAAAATGCTTGCAGACTTACGTTTGGACCGAGAAGTTGAAACTGAAACTGAAACTCCGATAAGACCAGTATTTTCTATAATTATTGACGAGAGCACTGACGTGAGCACTACTAAAGTTCTTGCAGCAGCAACTAAATATTATTCAGAGAAATTTCAGTGCCCACAAACAAAATTTTTATGTATGATTGACCTGAAAGGAGAAACTGCGCAAGATTTATTTGATAGTTTAAACAATGCCTTAACGGAACGAAACCTTAATCTAACCAATTTAATAGGGTTTGCTGCCGATACTACTAACGTAATGTTTGGAGAAAGGAATAGCGTGGTATCCAAACTCAGGGAAGTAAATCCGAACTGCATCTTTTTCAAATGTATGTGTCACTCAACAAATCTTTCAGTTAGTTATGCATGCAAGAAGCTGCCTCGTACTATAGAGTTATTCGTCAAAGAAGTGTATACCTATTTTTCACATAGCAGCCAAAGACAGAGAGAACTTGCAGAATTTCAAAAGTTTGTTGACACTCCGACTCACCGCATGCTTCGACATTATGACATCAGGTGGCTTTCCCTTTATGAATGCATACACAGAATTGTAGAGCAATGGGAAGCATTGAAACTTTTTTTTCACAGCGAGCGTTTTGGAACAAGAAATGCAAATGCTACTTGTGAGTTCCTATTTGACCACCTAAATAGCAATGAGACAAAACTTTACATAAATTTTTTGGATTTCATATTGCCAATAACCAATAAATTTAATATCATATTCCAAAGTGAACAAACAGTTGTTCACAATCTTCACACCGTTATGCAAAACATGATGTCGTCAATTCTGAGTTACTATATGAAAATAAATTATGTCAGAACTACCCCGCTTCATTCGATAGATCCAAACGCTAGGATGCATTATGTGCCACTAAAAAATATGTACATAGGTTTAAACGTGGCTATGATAATAAATTCATTAAAAGATGATGTTTCAATGAGACCTAAAATTGATGAATGCCTTGAAAGGTGTCAAACGTTTTTGATTGAATTGAGCAATCAATTTATAAAAAGAATGCCTGTTCAAGATGACCTGTACCAAGATCTATCATTCCTTGATCCTCAAAAGGCTGTGTATGACGACTTTCGAAGCTTGATTGGAGTACTCCAACGGTTCCCTAACTTGGTACCAACTGGAAAGTTACAGGTAGTTGACAATGAATATAGAGAATTAAAATTAGATCAATCAGTTTCTAACTTGTTGTCTTCTTCAAGTTCATCAACTGCAACATTTAACGTTGATAAGTTTTGGAGTGAAGTTGGCAAGATGTGTGATTCGAATAATAAACCGAAGTATGAAAATTTGTCCCGATTTGCAAAACAGATGACAATCCTGCCTGTGTCAAACGCTAAAGTAGAACGAATATTTTCTGATATTAATAGAATTAAAACTCGTGACAGGAACCGTTTTCACAATAAAAATGTAGCTGCAATCATGCATGGGAAAGAAGGTCTTCGACAAATTGAAGATGGTTGCGCAAATTTTGTCCCAGACAAAGATATGCTAAAATTAATGGAAGCTAAAAATCTGTATGATAATATAAATGAAGATTCCTAAGTGATAGTGACTGACGAATTCCTGAAGATAAATTTATTTGATTTGTGTGGTTATGATGAAACTCTGATGTTTAATTTATTTGATTTTTTTGTTTGATTTGTGTAATTGTGATAAATGAACCTTCATTGAGAATAAAACCTACCTATTGTGACTGAATTCCTGATGTTAAATTGATTGATAACCCAGTTAATTTTATAGTAGATTTTTAGTAGACTCCAGCTTATTATAAGTAGATTTCGGTAATTTTTCACCCTATGTTACAGTAGATTTGTCAATTCAAATCTGGTCACACTGATAATGACGGTGTTTTGAACAATCCTACAACTTTCAGCTAGGTGCGAATTATTGATTCAAATCCTATTTTTGGTCTAATTTCGGTTTAAACTTGTTTATTTTCTCATAAAACAATAACATGTTCACTTATAATGAGATATAATAAATCTGAATGAATGAATGCTTAACTAAAAATTACACCTCCGAGGCCAGTAGTAGTATTGTAAGTAAATAGTAAGTAGGTATAGAAATACATTATTGCGTATTTGAATCATATACTACACCTAAGTAATTTATGTAGTAATTTAGTAGTAACTGTAGTCCTATAACCTAAGTAATTTTTTAAAGTAAATAAAAAATTAGTCCCTTCACATCGAAACATTACAACTACCTACTTAAAGCTCAGAAATCAGAAGGCTCTACTTAGCTTAGGTAGTTCTTATAATTCAATTATTATTTTAGCTGTTTTTGTTGCATGCCATTTTCCTAATTTGTACACCGTAATCGGTAAAACATTTTGTACCTACCTACCTATTTCTACAATCTTATATTTACACATGCCAATAAATTATCTTTATCTTTGACGACCGATGTGGCGCGGTGGGCGAAGGTCCGCCTGCGACGCAGGAGGTTGCGGGTTCGATTCCCGCCTCGGAACAATTGTGTGTATGATCTACAGATATTTGTTCCGGGTGTTCTGGTCGTTTTCTATGTATAATAAAAAAAATATCTATCTATGTAATATTTAGTATTATGTATATCAGTTATCTAGTACCCATAACACAAGCTCTGCTTACCATGGGGCTAGATAATGCTGTGTGAATTGTCCAGCATTATTTATTTATTATTTATTTATTTAGTTCTTGGTCTCTACGAGTATTCATGCATTTTCTATCCTCACTTATCGTGTATGACCCCGTGTAATCAACTATACGGGTCCTGCGAAACTATCCCTATCCTAGTTTCAGTGCTCCATTATGCTGGAACATTCCGTAATCCCTTTGTTCCACGAACGTGTGTACAAGCTTTAGGTCTCTGACCTTTGGGACCAAACTACAACCCCCTAACTTCAACAGTACACCCCAAGAATTCAACTCCATTTGTTTTGTTGAAAAACAATGCAAAAGTTAATTAATTTCCGAAGAAAGTCAAGAAAGTTGCCTTATTGGAAAAGATTGCTTATCTTTTGAAGTTTTTCCATTAGAGAGCCTTTGGATGAGGGCTGCAGGGTTGCATTATTGAATAGCGTCTCTGAAGTTATTTGTTGTTTACTCTTTAGTGTAGTACTCTTTATTATATGGGGTCTTTGGTAACATTACAAAAAACGTTTGACAGCAAGTTAGGTCTAAGCAATATTATGCCTCCTTTCAAACGAAACATTTGTTTCTGCTGCCTTTTATGCTTAAAAACGCAAAAAAAACGTATCAATTCAAACCTATTTGAATTTGGTATCATCATCATAAAATTTGCACCGGAAGAGATCGCTTTCAGCGATGAGGTCGTAGGTTGTGCCACACTAGATTTAATTAGTTACAGTTTTTATAAATATTTTATAAGGTGTTATTAGGATATTGTGTGTACATCTAAATAAAGAAATAATACTGGACAACACACAGTTCCTCAGGCCCCAAGCTAAGAAGAACTTGAGTTATGGGTATGAGATAACTGTAATATCTTCGATTTTAATCTACTCCATTCTTGTCAAAAAAAAAAAAACAAGTCGCTGTGAACTAATAAAACCTAGACTTGCTCTGCTGACTTGCTTGACCCGTTTTTGGTTTTAAACGCATTTACTGACAACACAAGCCTAATCAATTTTGAGTCTTAAAAACTCTTTGAAGTATTATTTCCGTGGTCGACAGTGGGTGTGGCCGGGTCACAGGGCCACAGTAACTGCTGAACCAACTGTGCCTGAGTTTATGAACTTTGCAGCTGATGCGTGGGCAGGCACCGAAATAGAGCCGACAGCGGGGGCGTTCAAGGTTCAGGACTATGCTAATATACACGTGATGTTTTTACGCTGTTACGTGTTGTGTACGGAGGTGTGTACGGGCTGATTCACGGTCGCTTGCTGTCACTTTGTACTTATACTTTTAAGGAAAATTGACCTACAGACAGTGGCTGCTATCTGGAAAAGTACCTACACTGGATGTGTTGTGTTAAACTATCGCCTGGTTTAACATAGAGAGTTCAATCAAGAAAAATTTGAAGTTGACTTACTTATTTAGTATGTTTTCGTGTTGTGTGTATTGTATTTATTAGTCTTAGATAGGACCTAAGGCATACAATACACAGGTACCCATTATGGTACCTACTTTAATAACAATAACTTATATCTGATCTAATTATCTTTTTGAACGAAAACAAGTTGTCAGCCATCAATGCCTTGCAAAAGAAAAAATACTTAGCCAGGTACACTCGAATACGTACCTACATGTTTAAGGGACTGATCAAACATAATCTCAGCAAAAAAGACTATTTTTTTCATTTTTTCAGTAATAGAAAAGGAGGTGGAACGCTGTTTAGACTTTTTTATAGGCAACGAACGCCACAGCAAAGAAAAGAGCGGTAAGACTTGAATCCCAATTTATCAACCAGCTTAGGTACTCATTTTGACATCTGTCAAAAATGCCAACGTCAAAAATGTTTTAGCGCGTCCGGGCTCCGCAGTGCGGCTGGCTGCGGTGGCTCGACACGAGCTGTTTACCCTGACAAATAAGTGGAGTAACGGCCAAACTTACCCATTGCGGCACTTTCATAAACTTTTATACCTGATAATGGAATGGTTTTTAACTTGGGGCTCCGAGGTTTACCTGGAGATGATTAATGCGGGTTTTTTGTTTTGAATTTGGAATAAAAATTCTGTAGGTGTGCCAACGTCGCGATAAAATTGATTGGGTACTTATTAGTAAAATCTTTTAATTTGTAGTGTCCTACGTCAGCCAAAAGTCAAAAGTGTGTGGTGCTGGTTCTGTGCTGTGCTGGTTGGCACAGTCAAAATATCTCTTGACAGGCATAATTTTATAAACCCACACAGCAAAAAAAGTAGGTACCTAGTATTCGTGTCCAAAGAAGTTGTTGTTCCAAACTTAAAATCTAGTTTTAAAACTTCTACTTTTTCCTTGGAACTTTATTTTCCGAGAACACAACCCAAGTAACCAGTGGTTTGTTCAAGTTCTCGTCTTTAGCGTCATTGGTAGTGTTATTGTGTCATACCCACCTAAGATCACTCACTTCAATACCTACCTAAAACTAGAATGCTGTTTGCTAGGTATTTTAGATCCTTCATTCCAAATTTATAATATTTACTTAGAGACACGCTTCAAAGAATTTTCGGAGTTCATTTTTTGAAAAATTTTTGGGCATAATTTATTGACTGGCTGCTTTACTTTACACAAAGTTTCCTCCATCTTTCAGAAGAAGCTTCTTGCAACTAAGCTATAACCTACTAGTGGAAAGTAAATCCAATTAACTCGAAATCGGTTATTTGGCCGATTCAGATGTATTCGTGAGGGTAGCTAATACTACTTTCACCACTCATTTGCTGTGATTGACAGACATGACAGATTTGACAGTGGCGCGTTTTATTCATAAAAGCATTTTAAAGTTTTCATATAAGCAAAGCGTGCGAAGCTGCGAGCAGAAACTAGTTCTTAAATTAATACAAAATGCAATTTACTACCCTTCTATTCAGTGATCATCCAACTTGAGTTTATAAAACAGCAAGTTGACCTTTAACTGCACAAGTAATTGATAGTGTTGATAACAAGAATTCAATCGATTCTGAACTTTCAGGAAAATTGACGTAAACAACCCTTGTCCGTGATACGTGTCTTCCACTTCAAGATATGCTATTTTTTTTAACCCCCGATGCAAACAGAGACTCCTCTATTTTAAGTTTTACGCGAACATCCTGTACGTATACCTAATAAGTAATTTTGAATCTAGCTCTAGCTCTAGATGGAAATGGAATCTTAATAGATTTGAGGGGAACTTGATTCAACTATTTAGCCCTTAGTCGTTATATTTAAGTACCTATTTATTTATTAAAACTTCGCCAACCACATACATATCACATATTAAAAACAAATTTTGATTAGGCCCTGACCCGATAAGTGAATGAGCAGCTGTCAAGCGCTTTTAGGTAGGTACTTGTTATGTCAAACTATGCACGGTCTATAACATCACTACTATTACCCTAGGCCAGAGCACCCTCTTTCTATTCTGATCAAACTACACATAATTTTAAGAAAATTCCTTATTTGGCAAAAACTCCGTTCTGTCTTTTTCACTTATTCCAGTAGTAGAAAATTAAATAAAATTAGTTATTTGTATTATTAAATTAAAATCAATTAATTATTTATTTAAATAAATGTTATTTGATAACAATTTGACTTGTATTGTTAGCTTATTACGTACCTAAGTCTAAAAAAGTCATATCAGATTTACAGAAATCTGGCGACCACAGAGACATGCGAGAAATAGCTTAGGGGAACAGTCCTCTTAGCTATTTCTCGCAAATCTCTGTTGTCAGTGGTGCGCCAGGTTCCCACATGTGTGAACTGCTGACATTGACCATTATTTATAACGAGCTGGTCAATAAAATGAAAAGGAAGCAGTGGTTGCGTTTTTTCCGTAGTGTTTTTTTCACACAAGTGTTAGTATATAGTTTTCTTTCATCGTAGAAGTATTTTTAGAACAATAGACAAGTTTCTTTATACGGCCTTTACCCCGCGACGGATCATACTCCAATACGCTATACCGCTGGGGTAAAAGTGTTCTTGAGTGGAGACCACGACTCGGTAAACGAAGTGTCACGTGAAACGTAGGCCAGGTGGGGTGATGACAAGCGAAATACTGCAGGCAGATGCTGGTTGCGTCAAGCTGAAGACGGGGCGCTATGGCGCTCATTGGGAGAGGCCTATGTCCAGCTGTGGACTAACATAGGCTGATGTTGATTACTATACTAAATATGACAAACATTGCCCTACTAACAATCGTCAGTGTGCCATATCGTAATGCCACTTACAATAACGACATCCTCATTCGTATGATTCGATGAATTGTGCATTGGGAGTTGGGAGTCATACATATGATTGTTTCATCTAAAGCTGGATGCACACTTTTAGAAACTCATCACCAAATATGCAGCTTACCTGATTTTTAGTTAAGGTGGCTCGCTTCATGTTTTCACGAGAATATTTTTGTGGGGTTTTCAATATTATCTACTTTTTAAAAGAAATAAATCTTGCGGAAAAGTAACCATTTATCTATGAACCAATGAAAAACGAACTTCGATTCAATTACTTTCAGAGTATTTTGTAGGTATTCATTTTGAATACTACATAATAAATAATACATTACTTAAAATATAAAAAAAATTATGCAATAGCATTTTTCATAGTTCTTTCTATCGCTACTGCGATCGCGGGTTCGAACCGCACTAACAGTAACTTTTTGCACTACAAATTATTTGTCAACAAAACCATTATAAATTGCCACACTAACTGCTGTCCTATATAAAAAATTTAAAACCGCATCCCTGAATTTTGAGAAGCACATAAAATAATTATGTTAACATCCTCCTTTGCACATAAAGTACCTTAGGTAAATTTTAGCATTGTTTTTTTCTCTTTTTGAAAAGAGAATCTTTAGGAAATTTGAACTAGTTTTTGACTCTTTTGGTGAGAAGTTGTCTCTGGCCACGTTGGCGTTCAAAATTCAAAAGTCCGCGGAACGCGCCCTGTAACTTTTTAATTTCTCTTTCAACGAGGCAAGTCGCGAAGATTTTTATTAGTCCGGAAATTAAGCGCTGGAGTTAAGTGGACCACTGGAAGTTGGACGCTTGAGTGCTGCCAACCTAAGAACAGGAAATTGACAATAGTTGCGGTTTAACGAAGAATAAATACTCTGCGGGGGATTTGCTAGGTCACGATGAAGATAGATATAAAATTATTACGTAGTTTCAGACTTTCTGTAATTCTTTAATGTAAACAATAATACATAATAAATATTTAACTAAAGCGGATACATATACATAGGCGAGCTTAACCCAGAAGAAGAATTTTCTTCCAGCAAACCTGAGAGTCATGTGTATCATCAGTTTTCTGCCAGCAAACCTTAGAGTCATTATGTGTATCATGATTTTTATCTATGATTAATATATCATGCAGTAAAGTACCTACCAAATATGAGTTATTTGTTTATTTATATAAAGTCAGTAAGACAGTGTTTGCCATTATATTTTAAAAGAGCAGCCCTGTTAGTAGGTACATTAAAATTAATCGTAAATCTTACAAAATATAAACCTACTACAACTAGTCTTGTTGTGAGTGTGTGTGTATCAATAGTTGATAGATTGATACCCAAAAAATCGTACCTACCTTCTTAAACAGAAGCATTTTTTCCACGGATCATACATAGAAAAAAAACGTATAGTACGCTTAATAAGTAAAAGCAAGAAACCATAGATTATAGAATCACTATCCAAAGAAGTAATAAGACTTCTTGCGCCGGCCTTGCCGCCGGGCAAGCCCCCCCGGTGCGCCCAGAAGCTTTATAGCACGCACGCTGGCGGCACGTGGCGTTGTGTGTAGGAGCCTTTAGCATAGCTACTAAATTCTCTACCTGATTCGTGTTCGGATTTTTTTTAACTTGCTTCTTCCAATTTCAAATAAAATAAACAAATGAAAATCATAGAGTACCATGATTCGATTCCCGCCAATGTATCTCAAATAATATTCATAAAGTGTTCTGAATACGAATTTTCCGGCGCGCGGCCCTCCGTCCGCTGGAGTGACATCTTTACGAGCGTTTTGCTTTACTGCGAGAGACTAGCAACACTTTCAATATAAGTTTTGCTTTAGTCATAAAAACATCCGCGTATGTACGATGTATGGTTTATTTAGCGCATATTTGAATGCGAAAACAAATATGGCAGTATGAAATGTAAACATTCAAACTGACAATCATTATGCTGCAATCGCTATGGTGCCGTTTTTATTATTTAGGCAGTTAAGTTAGAGTTATTACCTAAATATTTTTTAATACAATGCTGGAAAACTCACATATCATCATCTAGCCCCAGGCTAAGCAGAGCTTGTGTTATTGTTGCCTGATAACTGATAACTCTAAAATCGCATAATATTTTGATTTAGATAGGCAAAACAAACATGTAGGTATCTATTGTGATGATATGAATGTACTAGTGGTTTCTTTTTCCCTTAAAAAAAAACACCTTATTTCTTATTTGTCAATAATTTATATTTGACTTGGTTAGTGCTTATTTTGTAAAAATAAAGCAATTGAATCTGAAATGTTCACTTTTATCTTCACTTTCATCGCTAAGCAGGAAGAGTATCGTGGCGAAGAATCGTCTTGAATCATTGATATACAATAGCGAAGATGTGATTCCGTAGGGTTGGGTGGACTCTGACAGCTAAGCTCGGGAGAGTAGAGGCCGCGAATACTAATGAGGTATCCAGGAACTTATTCGAATTTCGAATGCAGGGAATGGACAAAGTTTCGTGACAATTTTGAGTTATGGCAATGTCTTCAACTTATGATATCCATTACTTTGACGACTTCCGGCGTTCAAGATTTCAATTCTTGCCGCGGGTTTTCGAACGATTTTAAAATTTCAACTGAGCCATTCTTTTGGAATTGATAATTTGTATTGAGTTATATTGATTTTATGTCTATTTACGTATTACGGCTTTGCCCTCGGGGATTTCTTGTGTTTTTTTAACGCGGTAGGTAGGAAAGTGAATCTAATTGGTTTTTCTTAAATAAAAGTAGCCTAATTACTCTGCAAAAATTGGTTGAGCCATTTCGGTAGGAGTTACAACAATCAGAGTTACCCGGTTAAAACAAATAGATGACATACAATTTTTATAAATTGAATAATTGTTTTAAGTTCCTTCTCATCGCTTTTATGTCATTATGCAGTTTTTTAAGTTAAAAAGCTGTTATTTTGACATCACAAACATTTTACTTTATTTAAGTGTAGATTTTAGATACATATATTTTTTGTTCTGACTACAAAATTACTCGCTACTACGATAAATAACTAGCCTAACTATCGAGCAAGCTAAACTAAACTATACCTATGCTTGGCTCTCCGACAAACTATAACTATGCTTGGCTCTCCGAATCAATAGCATACCTACATGCCCCAACATGATGTACCTACAAGCTTGCCAGTGTTCTGCGATAATGCACCCTTTGACTGCAACCGGGAACATTCGGGAACGCGCTCCTTTGTGCGATTTAACACGTTTAACCTGGAACTGGGACGCCGCCGGCACAATGGCATATTTCGTTTTAAAAATAGAATTACTTTGGGGGTTTGTTTGACGCACAACATTCGTTCGTGTTGTTTTTTTATTTAGTACAGGAACAATAAAAAACAATGTATATTTTAAACTTAGGAATAAAAATTATATATGAAATTTAGAAAAAATATAGCCTACTACGTTTTACTCAAAAATGATAGATATATAGATAGATAAAGAAGATTATCGTAAACTGTATGTATAATGTTATCGTATATGTAACTAATAACTAAATTTATATAAGACTTAACCATATTTCTTTTAGATACCTAATAAAACAAATTTACAACAATAAAGCAACAGTGCAACTAATAACAAAATGTATATAAGACTAAACTATAAATATTAGATAGGTACCTACATTTTTACAGCAATAAAACAAAAATCAAAGAACTCATGGAATTTATTGAAATTAGGAAATTAAGTAGCACATTATTGACATGTTCATATTATACGTATATACTGGATACCTAGTTTTAGAAATTGTTTGCATGCCAATGTGTTTTGGTGAAGTATGTGACACTACCTATTCTAATGTTTAAGACCTTGTATTATGACCATATTCTTGCAATAAATGAATTGAATTGAATTGAACACATTGGTGTTCAATTCTTTTCATTGGAAAAGAAAAATGGTTTTCTTACCTTAAAGTGACGCATGTCAGTTGAACATTTTTTATTTTGTGGTAGCTAGGTTTTGTTACCCTGGTTGGAAAGCAAGAGTTTGTTTGGATGTTTGTTAATATTTTTAAAATTAATTATGCTTAATTTACAATTTTTATTATATTCAATTTGTATTATAACTACACCAATTTTTATGAAAATTTGACGTTTAAATTGATTTCACCAATAAATTGTTTTCTGTATTAATGTATTAGATATTAATAAGATTTAAATTAGATATATAAATAAGATATATGTTGACGTGGAGTGAACGTAGATCTTTAGGCTATTTTTAACCCGGAAACAACACGAGCCAAACCGCGGGCAGGAACTAGCTAGTAACCAAATTATTGATAAATTTATACAAAACATTAACTAACAGTTAATTAATAATTTGTATAAATAAATTATTCTCAAGTAGATTAGTACCGAGGACTTTAATACAGATTAATGCGGATTACCATAAGCCAATATCATCAATTCAATTGGTATATTGGATGCAAACTATAATGAACTGATTTATATGTATGATACTTCATCATTCATGTATTCAGTTTGAGTAGCATAGATTATAAACCACATATCTACTCTACATACATGTACCATAGACTCTATGTCAACATGTAGGGATATTACATTATATTAAGTATTACATGATTAACCACGGAGAACCAAAGTCATCAAGATAGCTCTAAGAATTAGCAAGCAAAGAAAAATTTTAATGGTTGTGGGCCAGCCATATCCCGTTACTTTTTATGCCATAAATCAGTTCCCATGGGATAGACATAACCTTAAAATGCTTGCCTGCGGCTGGAACTCGCGGCTTCGCATGCGTTGTTTCCATAGAAACAACGCATGTGAAGCCGCGGGTAAAAACTAGTCTAACATTAAAGGAAATAACGCTATAATAACTCGCTTTTCCTCAGCAAAATACATTTTAAAAGGTTTAGACTTAAAAACACAAAGTATGTACCCACCTGCGACTGCCAAAGTATTCTACAAGGTTGTTTTCCACTTACAACGTCAAATGCAGTCGGTACCAGGTCACTGAATCACCTGGCATGGCGCCACGTAGGTTTATACACTTGGATACGTATTAGCTCAGTTTAGGATATCGAATTCTCTAGAAATTATTACTTCTACTCATTTATTTAACTTCTATAACCTTTACTCATTTATTTTATTGATTAGAACGGCACAATCACCAATTACACTAATTATTTATCGTTACAAACAAAAAATTAGACATCAGTACGTACGTATAATAAAATTATATAAAAAAAATGAAAAAAATAATATTTTAATGATTAGTTTACATGAGACAAAATCAGTCACCCCTCCCTCTCACAATAGAGCAAACAAACTGACAATAAATCTTTTAATTCGTCTGCGAAAATGTCGCAGTCAGGGAAGATCAGGAACGTATCTACGATATTGTTAGACCATAACACAAAACAACGAAGCTGCTTACAGATATTATTATCAAAACGTCTGCCATAACCAACACCTATTTAAACATGCGATAATGGACGTAAAAAACTTAAAGTTTTTCTTCAATCATCAGCTTTTTAGAATTCCGTTTAAACTTAGAAAAAAAATATGGTCGTAATCACACTGAACTTATTATACTTTCTTATAAAAAATCTAAAAATGTACGCTGTGTGAATTGTCCAGCATTTTATAAAAAACAATAAAAAACATCAAACAGAATAGAAAATATTATAAAAAAAAAGTTATTGTATTTTAACATTTGCAGTATAAATACGAGTACTAATCCATCGGGACTACAATTTTTAAGAGACCTTATTCGAAGTCTGTTGAAAACTGAAGAAGCAATGGCGGACGGGTAATCATGATTGTGGGAGTGTTTAAAGGATTGCCAATAAATTTTCTCTTGGTCCATGCAGCCGATTAACTTCCACAACTCACTCACGTTTAAAGAATAAACGTGTCAATTGTTTACTACATATTAAATCAATGCCTAGAATATATAAGTAGGGAGAAGGTACCAAGAACCTACCAACTTATCGTCATATCGACCCGATGCATGCAGTATCGAGTCATAGCCGAATCAAGTCTAATATTCTTTTGAATTCAGTTTAAACTCCGTTCTAGAATGCGGCCATGCATGACATATCTATGTCCTAGCCCTGTATGTACGTTCGTAGGTTTGCACCGAGGTCGTATTCTGACGGAGTCTAACTGTAAGTTTATTAGGACATTCTTATGCAGAACTGCGCTATAAATTCAGCTCTATCTGCCGGTTATCGCGGGCCCAGCACGGTACTGAAAGGTCACGGCGTTAGGCGCTGAATACACGATCAAGCTCGATGTGTTAGAAATGAATATGGAATTGAGGACCATGTAGGTATCATGGAAATACGGTATGTTCATTATTATACAATGGCTTTTTGAGAAGCTATTTGACAACCAACCAATCTGTGTTCGAGAAAAATCTTGAACTCATGATTCCTTATACAACTTTATTATATTTCTCATAAGTCCTCAATTTTGCATATGAACGTATGATACCATCTCGAAAAGCCACCCTGTAAGCTGTAGGTATCATTTTCATTGATGTTTTTACTTGAGTGGATCCCGTCTTCCATAAAATGCATCCGTTATTTTAAAGTTGAGTGCTTTCTCGTTGAACCAGCTTTTCGATCTACCTAGTAAGAGGTAGAACATATACTATCTAGTAAGAGGTACACAAAAAAGATACATATATTTTTAATAGTAAAACACATTGAATCAAATCTATTTATCGTCTGTATCTAAGCCTGTACATATTGTACATAGGGCATATAGAACATAACAATTGAGTGAGTGCTACTAGTTGTGGTAGCACTTCTAGTAGCACTCACTCAACTGTTCCATTTTTTAAATTATGAACAAGTATCGAAAATAGTGGCCAAGTCAAATACAATAAACTTTTTAAAAACTCTACGTAGCTCTCAAAGACTCTATGCATTTCTAAAATCTCTTATGTGTACCTAGCCTACTGCAGGTAGGTAACATTTTTTTTTATATCTGATTAAATATAGCGGAAACCCTAAAATAAGGTAATCAAGGAATAAGTTTTAAATAGGTAATAAATAAAATAAGGGCATAAAAGTCTTCCATCCTCAACAGATCACTCAATCGAGTGTATCAAAGACGCCGCCGCTTCTTGATTCATCGTCAATTTGAAAGCGCTGGTGTGCACCAACTGAGTTTCACGACTCTCCTTCCGCGTCATTGCTCATTACGGTCTTATTTAAATTGATATAAGGTCTCGTTTAGCAAAATAGCTTTTGTGAACACAGGCAATGCGATTTACGTCAAATCAAGTTTAAAAACTTGACCGTATAAAACAAGCCAAACTTTAAACTGGTTAGGTAAGGTTTGAATATCGAACATGGGATCTAAATAGGTGCGAGCTCGTTCAGCAAAGCGTTTTTAAAAATAAAAGACAACCTAGATATTTACGCTTCGTTCATTCTTGAAACACCTAAATAATATTATAATTTCATTCTATTGATTGAAAAAACGCGTGTAAAACTGCGTCAGAAGCTAAATTGTAGTATACCATTTTTCACATCAATATCGCATTGCCCAAGAACTATTATTGAATTAAAGCGTCACCTACACTTGAATTAATTGTGCGACCACAAAAGCCTATAGCAACCAACCACTAAGGTACCTATAGTTATTACAATTGGTAGGTAATAGAAAGCCCCGGTCATTTGTACCGATTCGTATCGAGCTCAAGCAAAAAGGAACATTAATTATATTGTGTTTGTGTCGAGGTTTGATTGACGGCTGTTTGGTTACTGCCTACTTTTTAGTTTATCGTAGGAATATAGTGATTTGGTTATTGTATCAGACCATCGTAGCATAATGAAATAATATGAGGTGAGGGAATTAAAATCAGTCACTTTTGGTTGATGCGTTTGCATAGTATGACTTAGGTATTTTTTTTAATAACAATGACCATTCGATGTATTTTTACAAGTAACGGAACGTTGAGTAGGTATTGTGTAACATAAACGAAAAAGTTTTCGAAGTTAAATTCAAAAAATAAGGTATTAGGTACCTCATTTTTAAAAAGTGGCTTAATAAGATTTTACAATGAAAATTTCACTAAAAATAGTAGTTAAAATAGTTTTAGTAGTTTAGTATTTAATAAATATATTACAAAATTAAATTTTCTTGTAACACGCGTAATTTCACGAAAACGCTAGACGCAGTAAATTTAAAAATTCAATTCGAAGTTTTCAGTTTTTTGTTTTTTAACACGATGAAACGCGTAATGTTATTGAAAAATCAAAAGTATCAACAGCTATATCTGGACGCCATATAGCTCTGTTTTTATGACGTCATTAGAA
Organism: Eupithecia abbreviata; assembly: GCA_943735965.1. Classification (NCBI taxonomy): domain Eukaryota; kingdom Metazoa; phylum Arthropoda; class Insecta; order Lepidoptera; family Geometridae; genus Eupithecia; species Eupithecia abbreviata. The sequence continues at coordinate 2,891,384 of OX030976.1, forward strand.
AGAAAGAAGAAAAGAAGAAAGAAAATACATTTTTTTTTATTGACTTCATTAGGCTATGTAGTTACCTTATGCAATGTTGCTGATGACAGTTGATATTTTTGATTTTTCAATAACATTACGCGTTTCATCGTCTTAAAAAAACAGAAAACTGAAAACTTCGAATTGAATTTTTAAATTTATTTTGTCTTTTATTAACTAAAACATTTTCCGACTGCTTTTTGCCTAAGCTATCTCAATAATGTAACGCTTGATTTTATGAGACAAAATGAGGGTTACAATACCCTATTCATAAGTACTCAATATAATCTTACGTAAAAAATGAGCCAATATACATAAATGTATGTATAATAAATATAAATAAATAAATAATAAATAATGCTGGACAATCCACACAGCATTATCTAGCCCCATGGTAAGCAGAGCTTGTGTTATGGGTACTAGATAACTGATATACATAATACAACACATTACATAGATAGATATTTTTTATTATACATAGAAAACGACCAGAACACCCGGAACAAATATCTGCAGATCGTACACACAATTGTTCCGAGGCGGAAATCGAACCCGCAACCTCCTGCGTCGCAGGCAGTCGCAATGTATGTTGTACGAAGCAAATTATAATGCCTTATTGTAGAAAATCTTATCTAAGGAAACGTAGATCCTATTTCTACAATTTACTATTCATTGTATTAGACCGTAGAGCGTAACCATCCACAAATGGACACTGAAAACTAGTTTTTAGTGAGGAGAGGTTTTTTCATTATCATCAGCCTATATTAATCCACTGCTGGATAAAGGCCTTCCAAAAGAGCGCCCCGTCTTCAGCTTGCTGGGTTTTTTTACATCACCGAAATGCGTCAGGCAGAAAAATTTTGCTGTAACAACATGGCTAAAGAGTAGGTATGCTCATTTTCCCCCTCACGTATGAAATGTATTGATTTTGAAACAGGTAACAAAGCTTACGCGACTGCGGAAGGAAAGGAGGTTATGTGTGCGACGTATGCTGATGTCTTCCGGTCTAAATGTGTTTAGGACGGTGTGGGTAATTTGCTGAATTTGGGTTCCGTTGGGAATATGGCGAGGTTTCATATTTTATGGGGGTGTTTAGCGTCATCAAGTGTTACCTACTACCCTTGACGAGGAGTGTGTATGTCAGCGTTAAAATGTTTGATGGTTTCGTTATTTGTTAACAAACAACGATGGAACGTATAATAGGTTTAATGTTTTTATTTTCATAATTTAACTGTATATTTTTTTTTATTATACAGAAACTAAAACGAACTTCATATTCCTGAATAAATTTGCTGATTTTAATAAGTTTTAAGGGACAGATTGTATATTATCAATATTCTATTAATCAATATATTATTATTATATATAATAATTAATAATATTATTAATCATTATCCATACATAAGCAAAGGAATCAGCAAAACTCGTAAATAAAACATAGCATTAAGTATTTAGCCGAATTAAAAACTGCACCTCTTTTTAACCTCCTTTGCGATAAATACTCCATGGTAGAGTGGAGTGGAGAAGTGGATTTCCAAATGCACCTCTCATTCTACCTCCATAATAGAGAACAGAACTTATAGCAAAGTCAATACGGTTCAGTATCTTCATTGATTCTAACGTAATACTGAACCCGGCAAGATGGGCAAAGTTGGGATGAGTTATAAACTAGAGTCCGATGTGAATATCCGATAGCTAGAAATACACACTAACAAAATATGATAGTTTGTATGTTGTTGGAATATGCACGTATAAGCAACCAACTATAAAAAATAGCAAAAAGAAACACACCTTAAATTCAAGCTATAAAAACTGGCGCAATGTTTGTTCGAAAATAATTCTTGGTTGCCTTAGTTTTATCGAAGAAATTTCCGCTAAATAATTTAAAAATTCTTTCACTTTTCTCCTACTTATTTATTCAGGTCACACCATAAGGGTCAAGTGGCATTTTTTCATGAAATCACCAACTACTTACCTGGGTGGTGTGTATAGAACATTAAAATGTAGATATATCTAAGTTACTTTCACCGATGACACCTAATCTCGTATTATACTGTAACATATCCTCCTGATCAACAGGGGGTCGTAGGTATGTGACCTACGTCCACTGCTGAACATGTCTCCCACGAAGGAAGAGGCATGTTAAGCAGCGCGCCCACCATGTAAAACCCTAGCCCTTAATAAGCAAAAATACTTTTTAAAATTTAGTTTATCATCATCCCGGCCAATGTTTCGAATGATGATGATGATGGCTTTTTCTTTTGCACGCAGCTCAACCAGTAATGTGTGGGTCTCATCTAACTAAACGTGGATGAAATAACCCTAAAATTAATTTTAAGTCTCAAAAATATTTCTTTATTCGTCTCCAAGTAAATCGGTATGCTGCAACGAGTTTTCCTGCAAACTCGAAATTGAATGCGCAAAGTTTGCGACTGCAGTCGCCAGCATATGGGCGGACTCATAAGATGCATTGATGTTTCAATAAGGCTTAAACTTTGCTAGGATAGGTGAGCGGCGCAAAGTTTCCAGCTTTGGTACAAAGTTGATTAGTAAAATATGTTGCAGTTACTTTGTTGATTTGGATATCACAGTAACAAAATGTTTGATTTTCAACCATATGCAGAGCAAGATGTTCGATACAATAATATTATAGAAAAGATAAAAGATGAAATATGGAGGTAACCATGCGCCAAAGCATGACTTACCTACATATTTCGCATATCTTTATTACATAGTATAAAATGAAGTCGCTTCCGCTGTCTGTGCACTTACATCTCTTAAACTACTCAACGGATTTTAATAAATTTTTCAGCAATACATATAGTGATTCCAGAGGAAGGTTACGTGTAAACCATGTATGGCAGTATGGTATATTAATCATATTCATATGTACATTGCACCCGTGCGAAACCGGGGCGGGTCGCTTTTATAATAAATAATACCTAGAGCCGCAGTTCTAGGTAGTAAACTAATATATTTATGCAAAATAACCGGGTTATTCAGCCGTTTAAATAACATCCTTATATTTTTGTACCATATTTTATGACGGTACGCAATCCTAAAAATGTTAATACATAGTGGATAATGCGAAAAGGGACGTAAGGTAAGCATAATTTTGCCCGCGTCAGGGATGGCCAAATTGCCAATAATAGGAATTAATGGACGAGGTCAAGGGCGGTATCGAGTGCTTAATCTACGGAAGCCCTTCCACGAGGCAATATAGGGAGAATGTTCTAGAGTTTTACTTGAAAGATAGTTTACTTATAGAACAGACTACTTCAGCTATATAAGACCGCCCATTGTACTTGTCACATGTAATATCTTTATTTGTAATGATCTGTAGCTGGTGTACAATAAAGTGTTATTGTTTTGTATTACAAACTACATAGTTTAAATTTAAACAAAAGTTTAAATTCTTTTCTTTGCATTTTGAAGCACGAATGATATGACACACGCGCATATGCGTTCATTGAGTGCGTCGTGAGATATATGTAGTTGTATTCTAATATTTAGTTTTTAAGAAAATAATATCTTTAACATTTCTTTTTAATTACTCCTAGCGTAAGGCCTCACGCACTATAATAACAAAAAATATCCAGCTAAGTGATCTCTGCGATAAAACACCCATACTAACAAATACCATATTCATAATTTTGAGAAACGCGAGTATTTTGCACCTGAGACCAATAAAACTTAACACATTTGCCTCTAAAGTGGCATAATAATTTAATTCCGCTTGTAGTGCTTGTATCTTTGTTCCACCGGACTTCGGTTGGCCAGCCACCTCCGGAAATTGGCCTAACGGAGCCTTTGAGGGTGCAAATAGTTGGAGTTGGACCTTATTTATCTGCTGGATAAAAAGTAAATATTTACACTGTATAAAATGAAGTCGATTCTGCTGTCTGTTCGCTTAGATCTTTTTCTCAACGGATTTTAATGCAGTTTTCAGCAATAGATGGAGTGATTCAAGAGAAAAGTTTAATTAAAGATCAAAAAGCATGCGAAGCCAAATGTAAATAACAAATAAATGAGTTAGTAGCTGAAATCACTTATTGTGAGAATATCGTATATATATATATATATAATGATATAGGGATAAATGATATAAATAAATAAATAAATATTTGAATTTGTTGTATATTTTTCTGTAAGGAATTGTAATTAAACGGTTTGGTCTTTATTAAACCAATTGAATTGAATTGAATTATGCTGGGGGCAATCCAGAATTAGGGACGCTGTCAGTATTTGTCATGTGTCCGATTGCAGGACAGTCGTAGCACGAAGCACACACTTATCAAGCACATAATTCGACGAGGAAGAAAGAAAAAAAACATCTTTAAAATTAAAATTCGGTCGTTTCTTGATCTCAATCGCCTTTCGAACCACCCTTTCGAAACAGTAACGTGCACTATCTCACTTTGACTGCGGTTTTTTTTCGACGACTGCGATCTTTTTTTTTAACTAAAAAATTCGTGCTGCCGCTCTACACAGCGGTTGTTTTGCGCCGCACATGCGTTTCGTTCGAAAAATATTACAGCTCTGCTGAGTCACAAAGATCTGTATTTTCTCAGCCGCTGCGCTAGTGTGGATTTACGCATATTAGTCACTTGTAGAAAACTCATACCGTGCGTTTTCAGCAGTCGAAGTGTTCTCTATTTGTGAAATACTTTTCAAAATTCAAAAGTTTTTTTAAGGCTTACAAATAAGTACTTAGACATACTGCCACTTATAGATACCTACACTGATATAGGGATATATGTACACGTGAACCTCGTAATAGCTTATTTTATATTATGAAGTCGGTTAACTTCGGACCTAGTTTGTGTTGGAAGAAGACCAACATTTAAACCCTTAACTAGTGACTTGTTCAGGGTGAGTGCGGTTCTAGTCGCCCGCGTTCATTTATTATTTGTCGGTGGTCATTATACAGTGTCAGCAATAAAGCTGACGCGACGTCATGATAACATTCGTCCGATCCGGTCCGCAATCGGTCGATATCGGATTGCGGATAACACGGGTTCGACCTCAGTTAGTTTGTTAAACTCGATTTGTAACTGCCCTCCCGCGGGGCTTAGCTGATGATAACTGTTCTTTGTTGACATGACAGCGTAATTAAACTGAAAGTAGAAGAAAAGGGAGAGTGGACTTTTTCTCATTAGATTTATTCTGGATTATATGTTTTTGTATGTATATATATATATATTTGCAGAGCTTATCATGATTTGACATTTTAACATGTTCTAAGCTATCAGAATTTGGGCTTCCTTTAGATACAATTGAGAATTGTACCTACGAACCAACATGCAGTAGAATTTGTACATCATTATCATCATCAGCCTATGTTAGTCCACTACTCGACATAGGTCTCCCCGCCATATGCGCCATAGCGCCCTGTCTTCAGCTTGCCGCATACAACATCTCCCTGCGGTGTTTCGCATGTCGTCATCTCACCTGGTCGGAGGGCGTCCTACACTACGGTTACCGAGTCGTGGTCTCCACTCAAAAACACGTTTACCCTAAGGTATATTACGAAGAACCGACAACCTCTAGAGGTTGTCGATTCTTCGCGAAATATGGCCGGCCCACTGCCACTTCAGCTTGCTAATTCTTGAGTGTGTACATACTACCTATTTAAAGAAAGAAGATATGCTTTGGTGCTATTTACACTTGACGTGCGTTCCTCCATCTGTCATTCTTTAACTTAAAGTAGAACAACAAAACGTGTCATCCCGTGACGGACCATTGTCATGGTGAAACAATTAGTTCACCAGAATAGGGCCCTTGTTCGATGTAGGTAAGCTGGAACCCTAGAATCACCGCTCAAATCACACCTTAGAACTTGCATATATCAATTTTCATACTTGGTGGTTATGGAGTTAGAACTTTCATAATTCCATAACCACCAATTTATATTTCACCCCGCATATTTGCACCTACAAACAACAATATGACCTTTATTCTATAGACGATAAAGTCTAAAGTAATATTCGATGACGTAAAGCTATGTGGTTCAGAGTTGAATTACTTTCTAATGGGCTTACTTATAAACGTTGCATAACTTAAAAGCGAATAATGATGTACCTACGAGTATAAAGCTATTGGTGCAAGCAAGTTACGTAAATCATTTTAATTATTAAAAGAGGACGAAGACTTATTTTAACGGATTTTTTATAATAATTATTGCGACTTAGTCAGTACCATTTGTTCTATTTTTCTTTATTTATTCTTTTCACAATGTTTTTCAAAAAATCACTCCACTCAAGTATCTGAATTCGTTTGTCTATCCTTCGGAAGATATGCAAAATCGAAAACCCCTGACGAAAAGTTTTTAGCACCTATTTTTATCATAATACTAGCTGCTCCCCGCGGCTTCGCCCCCGTGGAAATCTATGTGTCAAATTGTTTAAATGATAAAAATTCTACGTTGGACTCCTGGTTCTAAGCTACCTCTACACCAATTTTCAGCTAAATCGGTCCAGCCGTTCTCGAGTTATAAGTGTTGTAACAAACACGACTTTCTTTTATATATATAGATAAACAAAGATTTCGATGACGTCACAGCACAAAAAAAGCTCCAATCATTTTATCCATTTGGGAGCACGAAGCACACATACAGACATAAAGACTCACACGTCACACATTCAACACCCTCTTTTGTCAAGAGCTCAGGCTACGTTTATAAATAACGCCGTACTATTTATTTACTTTGGTCGCGGTTGTCGTGACTACTCATCGTATTTTGTTAAAATTACAGTATTTGATTGTTCAAGTTTAAATACACGCTAGCGTATATTAATTGTCACCTAGTTTACCTGCCCGATAATGTTAAGGGTTCATGAAACCTTTCAATGTTTCAATTAAATAAATAAATAATGCTGAACAATTCACACAGCATTATCTAGCCCCATGGTAAGCAGAGCTTGTGTTATGGGTACTAGATAACTGATATACATAATACAATATTACATAGATAGTTTTTTTTTATTATACATAGAAAACCGACCGATAGACCAGAACACCCGGAACAAATATCTGCACATCGTACACACAATTATTCCGAGGCGGGAATCAAAACCACAACCTCCTGCGTCGCAGGCGGACCTTCGCCCACCGCGCCACATCGGTCGTCAAGTGTTATACTGAATAAAATATTAGTAGATTTAATTTTACTTTCTGAATGCGTTGTCGGAGGACAACGCAGAAGTTTTAAAAGAAAATCTCTCGCGCGTCTAAGAAACGATCAATGGATCATTTCTTAGACGTGCGATAGATTTGATTGATCTATCAAAAATCCGCATCTTGCCTAGCTCTTTACCATAAGCAGAGCCTTAAAATATGATATTGATCGTTTACAATGTACCGTTAGAAAAGAGTGGATCTACGTAGCATAGTCTACGACGTAGATATCTCTACGCCGTAGACTTTGCTCTATAGCACGTAGCTACGATGCAGATACCTCTACGTCGTAGACTTGGATACGTAGCACGTAGATAGCTCTACGTCGTAGCTATATGCTACGAAAAGCGTAGACAAGCTACGAAATTCCCACAAAATCGTGTGAAATTACTTGACTCTTGTTTCCAGTAGCCACTGGAGGGCAATTAGTCCCTTACCAAGTGTATTCTACACTGAAAACTGGTTGTTTGTTGGTCTGTCTTCACTCAAAAAGTGAATTAAAATTTTTGTTTCTTTAAATTTACGTTCGAAGCGATGAATGATAAATCGTTTCTTTTGAGTTTTTGCTTCGTTAATTCCAATAAAAAATTAAGTGAATTATAAGCTTGCGTTCTATTAAAAATATTTATAAGTAAATGTAATGCATTATTTTTAACATATCCGTAATTTAGTACCCATAACACAAGCTCTGCTCAGCTTGGGGCTAGATTTATTTAATTATTTTAAGGAAGGCCTACAGCTTAAATAATACAAAATAGGTAACATTAACCTAGCAACAGAAAAGCTAATAAATGGCCTTCACGGCTAAATGACATTATGAAAATTAAATATACGCTATGCAGTTAGATTAGACAAAAGAAATGTATTGTTAACAATCGTCGAAATTGTGATGATTTAAATGAAATAAAAAGCTAAACAAAAGATGATGCTATGTGGATTGTCCATAATTATTTATTTATTTATCTTCATAAAACTTCTCTCCTGCTCATCTTACTGTAACATTTCCATTATTTTGCTATTGTATATATCTCAATATACAATAAATCATACCTCCGAATAGACTTCCGAACTACTAGAGCTCGACCAACCCTCACCTACTCCAGTGAAAATATCTCTAGCCGTAGTGGAAAACGTACCGGAGCGGAGACAATTTTAAATTTTCACGAGTGGATGGGCAGTCGCCTAATGGTCGGGAAGTAATGCTCGGGGCATGACCAGCATTGTTACCTGATTCGCCCTCCCGCTTTTATTGGTCAGTTAAATTAATTCTTTCCAGCGGGGTTTGGTTGTGACGTCAGGAAGAACGACAAACTGCTTTTCAATATCCCCGAGGAGCAGCGCAACCTCCATCTTTTCCTGTGCGTCTTCAAAATGCAGCCGATGAGAGGCGAATATTGTATGACTGAATAACTCGTTGATAAAACACGACGTCTGAAATTGACTACTAACAACTACAATATAAATAAAAGTTATATAACTTTATTTACTACTTTAAATATACAAACCGGTGCAAGCGCAGCGCGCGCCGGGACAGGCGCCCGCGGGGTGTTTTCTTTTTATGTCAACTAAACAATTATTGTTACTTTTAGCTTGTGGTGCGAACAATTTGGCGACCGATGTGGCGCGGTGGGCGAAGGTCCGCCTGCGACGCAGGAGGGTTCGAACAATTGTGTGTACGATCTGCAGATATTTGTTCCGGGTGTTCTGGTCGTTTTCTATGTATAATAAAAAATATCTATCTATGTAATATATTGTATTATGTATATCAGTTATCTAGTACCCATAACACAAGCTCTGATTACCATGGGGCTAGATAATGCTGTGTGAGTTGTCCAGCATTATTTATTTATTTATTTAATTTGGTGCGAAACACCGCTACACCAATAAAATACCTTTTTTGAATCAAAGTACGCGAAGTGTTACGTCGCTCCTCGGTTATAGGTCTCGTATGAGTTAGTACGACGGATCGTATTTAATTATATCCTCACTACGCTGCACCGGACACAACAGCAACCAAAAACAACTGACAGTCAAATGCTCCCATTCCCAGGTATTCCTAACAATTCGCTTGTGACCTGCTTACCGCCCAAAACTGGCCTTGACTGTTTTTGTTTATCAGCGGAAAAGTTAGTCATATGAATTTATAACCGCCAGTGCGGCAAAGCTAAACTGGCGCATTGTTAACTTGCCAAATACTCGTCCTACTGTCTATTATTTCTAATTTGATACCTAGTTTTGGAATCAGAAGTTATAGTTGCTTGTAGGATTATTTGGAAAATACGAGATTACTCAAGAAAGTTTTCGATTGTAAGTTAAAAAGACTTTTACCAGAACAGAGACGAATAAGATACATATAAAAACGTTAAATTTACAGAAAACTTAATAATACCGGTCTCAGCATGCGCCATGGTACAGCAGATCGTACCATAGCGCTGGTCTTCCGTGAAGACCAATGATATACAAACCAGCTTTTAGTAAGCTTTTTTCTAGTTTAAAAATGCAAACAACAAAACGAGATAGTGAAAAAAGTTCAAAAAAGTATTTCACGTGCACTAAAATAATTTACGACTTGCTGCACTTGATTCACACGAAAGTAACATCAATCAAAACTTTATCAGATCGCTTTACATTGCTTAAAAGTCCCCGAAATATCAAAAGAATATTCCCGTGAATCTCCACAATTGCGAAAAGCGAACATAACGAAGCAGGTAAGATGGGGGGGACATTTGGGAAGTTGCACGTACTCCCCTAATTTATTCCCCAACTTGGGACTTTACAAGCACTTCAACACGTAGGTACAGTCAGCTTCAGATCTGTGTAGATTTGACTGTAGGATAAGTTTATAGGTTATTTAGTCAACATTAGATCTTTACACACAATTATATAGATATCCGAGTATTTGTATTATATTCATGAACATCACACACTCGAGTCTAACTAATCTATAGTATTTATTTGTTTCTTTTTTATTTATAGTAATATAAATAAAATAATGCTGGACAATCAGCCGCTGCGCCACATCGCGCATATGTTTGACTCCTTGGCCTCCTGCGCATAGATGTGTCCAGCTTTAGGCTGTCATAAACATTTGTACACCTTTTCTAAACTTAATCATCATGAGTCCTGTCATTAACTGCTGAACATAGCCTCCGCCAAACGAATAGCGGTCCTGAGCCGCCTTCTTCCATCGACTCCCTGCGATCGCTATAATGCTGTTGGTCCATCGGGTTTCCCACATTCCGTTTTGATGCTTAGTCGCCACTCACAGAATTTTTACTCCCTTTACCCAAATGGTTATTTGCGAGCTATATTTCTAAAAATATCTACAAATATTTAAGCATGCCTGTTTGTTTGCTGAGTGTACCGGACCGCAATGCTGCAGGCCATTACTCGTACTCGTAAAGCGGCCGTAAAACTGCAAGAGCAGTGTAATTAGTGTCAGTGAGACTCATTTGTGACGGAAACAGGCGTCTGGATCTGGCCACTAATGATGATGATTTCTTCATTATAAACGCAAGCGGGTTAACTACCAACCGAGATTGTAGTAGGAACGCACGCGACTAGAACTGCACTCACCCTTAAGAATTCCCTCGTTAAGGTCAAACAAGTTGCTCATACAAATGTGAAACTACTACACTGTTTTATGTTGACGAAGAAGCGACTCGTTAAGGTTAAACAAAAGTTAGTATGCCATAGAATAAAAATGTAATTTAACTTTTATATAGTATTTAACGACATCAAGTGTAACATGTGTGCCTACGGTGGAAATAAATAAACTGATGAACAAGTCGCTCATCTTACCATACAAACGTGGAAGGGGTAACTACTACACTGTTTTATGCTGACCATGCAATATTAAGAATGATATCAATTTATCTCGTCATTACCTATGTTTGTATATACTCAAAACAGTAAGAAAAAGTTTACATTTAAAAAATAAAAGCGAATCTTTGGTATTTCGTGAAAATAATAATTATTAGCAAAGTAATTTTGAATGAGTCACAGCGTTGACTCCTGCCGTTGATTTGACTGCCTCTTGGTTTATTTGACAACTTGAAAATGCCTATATCTACACATGACACACACAAATCTCAAATAAGGTTCGTAGTTAACCCGCTTAAATCCGTATTGTATGTTTATATCATTTATCTCTCATATCAGACCGTAAACGAGCACTGCTGAAAAGCCTTCTCCGAACGCCCCTCCAAAAATAGGGGCCTTGAGCCCTATACATTAATCGAGTACCTCTATAGCCTGTAAAGGCTGTTAAATTAAATAAGATGGCTATATCGACTTAGTCCACTCGTGAGCAGACTAATGGAAGTCCTTGGGCCATGGAAGCTATATCACCCACTGCATGCCGGTCAAGGCCTAAACATTTTATATGACAATGTGACGTATATCTTCCTTATTGCAATGCCATGAGAAATTTCACACGTGTGTGTTGGTTGGTGTTATATGAACATAGTTTTGAATTCCAATCAAATCTCCTACACTAACTGGCCTTAATTCACAACGAGATGGCAGCGTTAAATATTTTTGAACTTTATCTACACACTGAAAAAGACCAGTATCGCTCGAAAAGTTTTCGCTGTCGGACGTGTAAATTGAGCCTTTGTTTTTTGGTCTGTAAAAAAATAGTTTTCTGTGTAAATGCGTCCCATAGCAGAATTTAGAAGTGATTTTTATGACAACGGGAACTGCGATGCAATAAAACAGGTTTTTAGAACCCGGCTTAATGGCCGTGTTGTATTGCTTTGAAGGTTGAAGTGAGTGCAGTTCCGAGGACGGCGACTTGCGCGACTTTCGAGGCGTATTTTGATCTTATAGACCCGTACCTAAGTCCTTCATAGATAGGGTTGATTCTATAACGTTAATTTGTTCTGTACATACATAAGTACAGATATATAACTTGATCAGCTTATCCTATCCTAGTGAACGCGATTAAATAAAATAACATTCAACTCTCAATTACTTTTGATTGCGGTCATGTCATGTGGTACAGGTTTATAAAAAGTTAGCAAGACAACAGACACGCTATCCACATCATATTGAGTATAAGGACAATTAACTTAAATTATAACACAATTTTCCTAATACACTTAAACACAAATGCTTAGAACTTCGCTATTATTTTGACGGCATATTATTACGCCTATCCTCGTACACTCCTCCAGCCTTCAGGCTTAGAACTCCCAGGAGAGTGGTTCAGGAATATTTCTCATATGACTACAGACACTAGAAAAAAGAATTACCTATTTGGTTTTAGAGGTCGCCATTGACGTCATATATATAGCGTCAGAATTTTTTTTTGGTTTTGAGACCAGATTAGTAACATTTTCGTGATATCTAGAATAACGAATATGTTCAAATGCTGTTATATAAAGCGAGCGAAGAAAGAAGATTTAGATTGAATATGTATGTGCCATGTGTGTGTGTGAGTAAGATATGTAGATGTATGGAAACTTAACTAAACGAATTTATTTATTGTTAAATAAACACCAAAAAAGAAAATAACTCCACACCTAGTCAACAACTAGTGGAAAAGGTTCACATTCTTGTTCGACAACCAACAAAAAGGTTTGAAACCAAATTTTTATCGAACTTGCTTTTTCTGTGTTGGACCAATGTCGTAGAATATTCTCCACCAATATTTATTTAATTCCCCTTGAAATCGACATCCAACTACAGATAATTTATTTCAGAATGTAGAATCAATTTTAGAAAAGTCGCCTAATACAAACCGCACCATAACCCTCAGAAGCTTTCGCGTTGAATGCGGATCGTAATGGAGCCAGAGAATATGAATAGATCGCTGAGAGGTTCCCTTTTAGTTCCAAGTGTGGGTGTAGCAATGATATTTTGAATCCACCAATCGGAAAGGGCAAAGTCAAAAAGTTTGGATCTCTTTGAGGTTTTGGCTTAACCTTATCATTTGTACTCGGTACTCTGACAGGTAATCGGTACATTAGGGTTGATTTCAGTGGGGTGTGTCATATAATGAGAAGAGTCCTTTATGGATTGGTTATTTACTTACTATATGTTAATGCTTTTATTAAAATAAACCAGTTGAATTATAAATACTAATACAACAGGTATTTATAGCGTTTATTTAAATTTTTTGTGTTGAGTGTGGATGTAGCAATGATATTTTGAATCCACCAATCGGAAAGGGCAAAGTCAAAAAGTTTGGATCTCTTTGAGGTTTTGGCTTAACCTTATCATTTCTACTCGGTAATCTGACAGGTAATCGGTACATTAGGGTTGATTTCAGTGGGGTGTGTCATTGCTGTATGGTTGTTATAATGTGAAGTGTCTTTATGGATTGGTTACCTACTGGTATATTTAATAATGCTTGTATTAGACATTCTAAGATAGATTAGAATTAGATAAAGAATAAGATTTTTTCCTTTTTATTTCTGTTCATTTAATACACCAAACAAGTCTGTGTCTGTTACAGAAGAGTGAGACCTTCTAACACAAGTATTTATACTTAAGTGAAGGTCTCCACTCTGGTGTAAACAATGATTAAATTTAAATTTAAAATTTTAAATAATGCTGGACAATTCACACAGCATTATCTAGCCCCATGGTAAGCAGAGCTTCTGTTATGGGTACTAGATAACTGATATACATAATAGAATATATTACATAGATAGATATTTTTTATTATACATAGAAAACGACCAGAACACCCGGAACAAATATCTGCAGATCGTACACACAATTGTTCCGAGGCGGGAATCGAACCCGCAACCTCCTGCGTCGCAGGCGGACCTTCGCCCACCGCGCCACATCGGTCGTCACTTTGTGATTGTGATTGTAAACATTTTACAGATTTTTTTTGTTATTTATTAAGTTGAAGTGAATAATCTCTAATCAGTATTTTATTTCATTTATAATTAATTAAATAATGCTGCTGGAAAATTCACACAGCATCATCTAAAGCCCCAAAGTAAGCAGAGCTTGTATTATGGGTACTAGATAACTGAAATGCATAAAACAGTAAACTGCATACTACATGCATACAAGTTTTTTATACACAGAAACACACAGAACACCCGAAAAAAATATCTGCAGATCGTACAAAGATTTATCCTAGCGGGAATCGAACCCGCGAACAACGAGAACCTTAGCCCGCTTCGCCACATCGGTCGTCGCGATACAAAGAGGATTGGTAATACAATCATAAAAAAGCCGTTTCAATTCCGTAAAACTATTTGAGTCAGCCTGAGTTAGCCATTTATTGGTCGCTAGCAACACCATTTTATATATTTGGACATGAATTATGTTGTGGACTGTACGTCATACATGCAATCAGCTAAGTGCTGAGATTGAGGACAGTCGCATACATAGTATAAAACGTTTTAGATTTGCAGCGCTTTCCCTCTAATAAAAGTTTTTTGTTACCCTGTTGGCTGACCTACTTGGTTTTATGGCTCTACTAGCTTTGTTCGTAGTTTTATTCGTGTTATAAATGCGGTAGCTTATGTTTCAGGGTGGATTTTTAGACTTTTGTCAGATCTATACATAATTTAAAAGATTCGAAAAAATTTAAAACTGATTTCGAATTCCTTTTAAGTTTTGCGAATCAAATGCTAATCCTTCGGGAATAACATTATTATAGTACCATACCATAGCGAAATTTGAGAATTCTCAAAATCGGTCCTAAATAAGGGAAAAAATCATGAACATTATAACATACATATAGCCGAACATAGCCTGCAACGTCAGAGACATTACTCGCGCCTTACTAACCCTTTAAATGTTTTAGAACACCCATTTTAAAGAACCTAATGTTGTAGTCTTAGGGAAAAACCTCAGCAGGGCGATCATTAGTAAACGCGTCGTCCGCAAATCGTGGGAGGAAATTTCCCATGAATTCGGCTAGTAGGTCATCAAACTAAAAACATTATCAACAAACTCCCTGTTAGGAAGTACCTACATCTCTTACACGTGGCCCACGTAGTCCTTCTACCTGTCCAATCAGGAGGCGCCGAGGGAATTCAGACACCGCTGTGAGCACACGATTGGATGTTTTTAAATATAATAATATAATAAATAAATAATGCTGGACATTCACATGTAGCCCCAAGCTAAGCAGAGCTTGTATTATGTGTGCTAGATAACCGATATTCATAAAACCTTAGCATAAAACAATACATTACACAGTTTTTTTATTGTACATAGATAACGACCAGAACACCCAGGACAAATATCTGCAGATCGTGTACACACAATTGTCCCGAGGCGGGAATCGAACCCGCAACCTCCTGCGTCGCAAGCGGAGCTTCGCCCTTCGAACATCAGCAGAGAGATAATTTCACGAACTGAGTGTTCGCGGGAGGAAATTCCTCACGGATACGGCCAGAAGGTCATCAAACTATAAACATTACCAACAAACTACCTAGATCTCTTACACGTGGCCCACGTACTCCTTCTACCTGCCCAATCAGAAGGCGCCGAGGGAATTCAGACACCGCTGTGAGCACACGATTGGATGTTTTTGAAAGTACTTTAAAACTACCATGGTTATAATCATAACAATGACGAGCTCGAGGCACATCTTCCATTGTTGCCCGTCAAAATTGAAATGTAATAAAAATTATTTCATATAAATAATTATTATTAATACGTACACACCGTCCACGTGTTTGTTTTCTTTGAATGAATAAAATGCAATGTTTCATAACGAATCGTATCCGCTGAATGTTTATTTTTCTATGAAGTCGTTTTCTATCTGTCTACCTACACAGCATGTCAGAAACAACTATAGTGTTTAAAGCCTTCCTCTGTCCGGTTCCGGAATCTAAATTTTGACAATGCTTTTTTTCAGCATGTCTAGTAATTGATTTTATAATTATTTTGTTACATTTTTGTTAACAGCGGATATAAGTACTGCTACTACTTTGTTTGATTTGACGACCGCTGCTGTGAGTGTGTGGATTGTACAGCATTATTTATGTATCTTTGACGATGCCCGATTACAGCCGATATCGATATAATTTAGTTTTATGTTGCTTTAATTATTTATTTTGTTTCTCTCTTCTAATATAGAGAGCCCCTGCGTCTACATCACAAGTCTAGAACTTAGTTAGAGCAAGGTGTCGAAACTAAGAAGTGGAATAGGTCTACAGTATACATTACTTTGTTTTGTTTATTACTTTGGTTTTGTTTTTAAGACCTTTTTTGAATAAATAAATATTATTATTATATCTCTCATTTACCATGATCTCGGGCCATAAAGTGACCCGGTCCTTTGGAAGGCTTGCGTGGGGCCGAAGCCAACAACACAGAGGCCCTTTGAGAAGTTAATCTAAAGGCGATGGCTACACATAGCGGGTATCATCCTCGGGTGCACAATATGATACACCCAAAGATGGTATCCGCCAGGTGTAGAGACTATTGCAAAGAAAAATGAAAGAAATAAAACCAGGCTATTGTGATGGATGGATTGACTGGGTAATCGGGCTATAGGGGAGATTGCGGACGTCTGCCATAAACAAGTCACTCATAATGTTAAGAAGAGTGGCAGACGGTGGCTTGCCGAATGCTGGATGGGTTCCTTAAAAAGCCGGAGTAAATTACCGGAGAGGAACAACATCGGCGGAAACGACTGATGGGTGTCTAAAGGTGCGGCCCCGATTTCACCATCACGAAGTCTGCTCGTGAGCGGGTTTCCTCGCTATTACGCCATTAGACACTTCCACCCCCCGAGTCTACATCCTAAGATGCATCTCTCGCGACTCTACTCAGACCGGCCAATGAAGGCAAGCAAGAGGTGGGGATCTGGTTCTCTTGGGATGCCACTCCGCAAGCGGAGACGAGAACCAGGAACTTCCCCGGGAGCACTCGGTACCCGTGGTGTCGCTACTCACCAACAGCTCGCCACAAGCTGCCCTGCGGGCTTATTATTATTATTATGTCTCTCATTTACCATGATCTCGGGCCATAAAGTGACCCGGTCCTTTGGAAGGCTTGCGTGGAGCGTTGATTATTATTATTATTATTTCACTCATTTATTTAAATTCTCGTATAAAATACATTTTTTACTATAGAAAATACAATAAAATATTATAAAACTATTCTACAGTAAAAAATATATCAAAACGGTAGATCACCGACCGCGAAGCTAGGCTCAAGCGGCCGGTGACTAGGGCTGCAGAGAAAGGAACTCCTGACGATACGTGCCGAGTCCAAGATCCTGCCTTCTGGATCTGGCCCTTGATCCAACTTCCTAGCGAGAGTCTCTTCAGGTGTTGATCGAGGCTCTTCGCTATTACGCCGTTAACCGAAACGACTATCGGGACTATGGTCGCTGAATCTACATCCCACATGCTGACAACCTCGTTAGCCAAGTCAAGATATTTGCTAAGTTTATCTTTCTCAGCTCTAACGAGGTTAGCATCATGCGGTATGGTGACATCAGCGAGCACCGCCCTCCGTTCTAACCGATCTATCAGTACAATATCAGGCTTATTCGCAAGAATAGTCCTGTCCGTAATGATAGATCGGTCCCAATAGAGCGTGGCACGGCCATTTTCAAGAACTGGCGCCGGTGTGTACTTATAGTACGGAACTTCAGGACCAGTAAGGCCATATCGGAGAGCAAGTTGGTGGTGTATAATTTTGGCTACTTGGTTGTGTCTGTGCAAGTATTGAGAGTTAGCAAGGTGCGAACAACCCGAAAGTATATGACGGAGGGTCTCCCCAGGAAGATGACACGCTCGACAAATATCGATCGTGCCGTCTTTCATGATATACTTTCGATAATTGTTCGTCTTTACCACCTCGTCCATTATTATTATTATTAATATATAAGTAAAAAGACGTATCCAAGCGTGCCTTGTGCTCGGCAAATAATTATATGAGTAGAGGTTGCTATGCCCCCTCCTCTCTCCACTCTTCCCCATATATTTTAAGCTAATGTCTAAATTCGATGAAATCTAGTTAAAACTGGTGTTCGTCCGTTGCAGGAGCGTTGGGATGTGAAGTGGACCGGCGGCATCAGACACACTCGCCGCCAGCAGGCATGGCGCTCCGGAGATAGTGCCAGGTACTAATCACCAAACTATAATTCAATGAAATGAAAATATTTATTGAAAAAGAAATACACAATAACAATGGTTAACTCTATGTTAAGCTAAGGTCAGGTGTTATCAGTTTCTCGTCAATTAAAATAATTACTATTACATAAGTTCGTTTGAATTAGGCATGTAGAGATCAGGGAAGGTTCGTCTTTGAGGAATTGCAAATATTTTATAGTCATTGTCAAGGAATTCCCTTCAGAGTATATGGTTTTATCTAATAGAAGAAGTTTCATATTACATAAAAATGATTTTTCACATATAAGTCTAATACATAATGGAAGTTTGTTAAAAAGTTTAGGACCAATTACTTCTGGTTGCTTTTTAGACATGTATCTGAGTCTATAAGCACTTGATTCTAGATACATTTGATGCCTATTACTGTATCTGCATTGACTTCCTCTTACATTAAATTGAGATATATTCTGTATTACAAACTTTAATACCTCATGTAAAATGCGGAAGAGGTAAGTATTTCTAGATTTTTTTCTCTACAGGTGTCTTTGAATTTTGCGCTAACCAGCAACCTAATTACATGTTTCTGCATCTTTAAGATTCTTTCGCAATCTGTAGAGTTTCCCCATAATATCATGTCATAACTAATTATAGAGTGTACGTACCTATATAAGAGTAATAAATATCTTTGAGATTTAATTGGGATGTCATAGGGACGCAGTTGTTTTAGAGCATATATAAATAAATAAATAATGCTGGACAATTCACACAGCATTATCTAGCCCCATGGTAAGCAGAGCTTGTGTTATGGGTACTAGATAACTGATAAACAATACATTACATAGATAGATATTTTTTATTATACATAGAAAACGACCAGAACACCCGGAACAATTATCTGCAGATCGTACACACAATTGTTCCGAGGCGGGAATCGAACCCGCGACCTCCTGCGTCCACCTTCGACCACCGCGCCACAGAGGTCGTTGATATATGCCTCTAGCCATTTTTTTAATTTATAAGATAAAGATAAAGATTTATATTTGAGTGTGTAATATGTTTCCTATTTTGTTCTTACCTATCTGGAAATGAAATTTGTGCAATCTGTAATAACCTGCCTATAGATCGAACAACAACTTATATTTACCTCTACGAATAGTTTACACTAAGCTAAATAACTTTTATCATGTAAGTGATTGTGTCTTATTGAGAATAAAAATATCTTAAGCCATACATAACATGGCTGGCTGTAAGAGCTAATATGTTGGTTCCAAGGTTCTCTCACTGTTCAGAAGAGGTCAAAATTAGTCTATTCAAATCTTACCTACACGAGTAGCCTTTGCACCACTTATATACTAAAAAGCAGTGAGCTTCCTTTGCGTCCAATATAACAATGCGTTTAGGATGCTGCTGAGGCTTCCGCGGTTCTGCAGCGCCTCCGGCATGTTCGCCGAGGAGCGCACCGACGGCTTCCACGCCTGCATGCGGAAGAAAACAGCCTCACTGATGCGCAGGTAGCGCGAGAGCTCCAACGGCATCCTAAGCTCATTGTCCGATAAATGGGACAGTCCAATATTGAGACACTGTATTCGAACAAGTCGGGCTGGTCCACCAGTTCAAAGTCGCTCAGCGAGCTATGGAAAGAGCTATGCTCGGAGTTTCTCTGAAGGATAGGATTCGCAACGAATACATCCGACAGAGAACCAAAGTTATCGACATAGCTCTGAGAATTAGCAAGCTGAAGTGGCAGTGGGCCGGCCATATCTCGCGAAGAACCGACGGCCGCTGGGGCAAACGTGTTCTCGAGTGGAGAACACGACTCGGTAAACGTAGTGTAGGACGCCCCCCGACCAGGTGGGATGACTGCAGGTAGATGCTGGATGCGTCAAGCTGAAGACAGGGCGCTATGGTGCTCATTGGGGGAGACCTATGTCCAGCAGTGGACTAATAAAGGCTGATGATGATGATGATGATGATGCGAACAATGCTGAAATAGCATTCGAATCAGTGTCATCAATAATTATGTCATTATAACCTGCTCTGCCTACTAACTTAGTATCAGTATGTACTAACCATGATATGGATCTGTGTCGGAAATAAAAACATTTTTTTTAATAACACATGTCTTTGGCAAATAGTTTTCACAAAATGTATATTACAATAATTTAACATAAACTTTTTAGCACAATTGAAATCAATTGTGCTAAAAAATATCCCAAAAAAACGATTTCAGTGAGTCTTGAATCCACGACGTTCCCGACATACCTACGGGATACGCTTACCAATAGCGCTAACCATTTTCGGGTTTAGTTTTTTTTTTAAATCAAATTGTTCTTCTACCGTAAATAATGTCTTTTCAGCACGTAGGTATGTACCTACGTGCCGAAAAGACATTATTTATTTTAAGCCGTTATTATCCCACTGCTGGGCAAAGGCCTCCCTTTCCTCCTCGCGATCCAACGCTGCAACAGGCCATGATGGAAGATGTACCTCGAGCTCGTCGCGCCGTCTCATCCTGGGCCTTCCACGTCGCCTCTTAGCGTCGAAAATACATGTAAAAGAAAATTTAAAACACATTTAGCATTATAATGAGCAAAAGAACATGTAAAAACATTCCCCATCCTCAACCGCAAAGATAAACACAGCAAAAATGTCGCAGAGAGAACATAAAATGAGTTCCCGCGACCTCATTAAACATTTTCATTTGGAACTTAATATCCCAGTAACAGGGGTTATGATCCCGAATGGTGCGCTTGCAACATGCTGGGAGAGGGTGCCACAGAAACAGTGCTTCCTTTATTCTTTTATTTTCTCTCATGATACGAGTTCCTACTGTCTAGGTATATTACGATTCTAGAATCAGGGGCTAGATGATGCTGTGTGTATAATATTGTCTGGCATTATTTATTTATTATCACACGATAACATAGTAGTTCTAACTAGACTTCCCCTTGTGGAAACTTGTACCAACTAAAGAATTTTGCTCCATATCTGAGCATAGATCGTGCAAACATTTGTCCCGTGTCGGGGATCGAACTCACAACCTCCTGCTTTGCAGGCGGACTTTCACCCACCGCGCCACAGAGGACGTCAAAGAATGAATAAGTCTAATAACATTACAAAATAAATGTATGATTCCTACCAATTCGTGAACGTTAACATCAAAATTGTATTAGGTATACCTGTAAAAATAGGTGTAATGCTTTAAATAAATAAATAAAAAAAAAAGAAATATCGGTCCTTTTTCACCAGATGATGTTTCTGGCAGTAGTTGGGTTCACCCTGTATAATTAGGTCGTTTGTATGTGCAAGCACGGAGAAGGCGTACGAGACTTATGTACTTGACATTTAGAGTTGTGACTTGTGACAGATAAAAAAACATCGATGGAATAAAACTTATCTTTATTCAATACAAGTATTATTCAATTTAACCAAATGACATTCCTATATTAACGAATTCTATGCATATGAAGTAAATGTGAAGTTAACAATCTAACAATAATGAAATCATAGAAATAGAATTGTTGTGCCCTGATAGGGTTTTTATTAATTGTAGATACTACACCTAAGAACAATAGGCCACGCACGAATGTTGTGTATGTAGGTCGTTATTTATTAAATTACTAGCTGCGCCCCGCGGCTTCACCCGCATGGAAATTTCTGCGCAATTTTATATCTATTTTATTTCATGTTTTCTCACCCTGGACTACGACAAACATTTCAAAACCAAAATCAGCTAAATCGGCCCAGCCGTTCTCGAGTTTAGCGAGACTAACGAACAGCAATAGATTTATATATATAAAGATTTCTAGTATTTAGTAAAAACACCTAATTATGTTTGACGTTTAGTCTACAGAAATAACAAATCTAACGACGAAATTACATTTTTAAATTATGCGGTAAATAATGCTGGACAATTCACACAGCATATCTATCAAGCTAAGCAGAGCTTGTGTTATGGTTACTAGATAACTGATATAACATAATATATATACATAATACAATATATTACATAGATAGATATTTTTTATTATGTCTAATACCTATATTTTTATTACCACAAAGAAATATTAAACGGCAATCAAGAAGAGTAAATTATAAATCGAATCATCAATTTCATCGTACGCTTGACCTCGGCGAGTATATTAGAGTATAGATATTATTTTCATCGATAAGTAAATCTTCTCTCGTCAGAGTCTCAACCCTAAACAGTACGGTATTTCTGAGGATGTGCTCACGTCAACTGAGTTTTTAGATGAGACCCGAGGCATTGCATCAACAAAAATATGAAATAACGTCACGTTTTCAGGAACTTTTTGCCTTTTTGCCACCAATTTTGTGTGCCAATTTTAATCAAGTATTTTTTGCCACGTAAAAGTTTTCTAACAGAACCAACTTTATTTTGAACAAGGTTAAAAATGAATAAATGTTAGATATACGTCCCACTGGAATCTATTAATTGTCTAAGTTTTCTTTGTGCTTCCCTGAAATTATAGAGTAGAGAATATCAAAAACAAAGTAGGTCTCTTTTCTTACAATTTTCAGTACATATGTTACCTAAAATTTTAAGAAAAATAAATAAATAATGCTTGACAATCCACATAGATTCATCTGGCCCAAGCCTGCGCCAGTTTTAAGGAACAAATACTTATCCCTAGGAAATAAAAATTGTATGGCACCACCTCGAGATCATTGTTTTGAGATAAATTATTTTTTATTGATTATAAGCTCAAACTCATTTTTTTCTTTAGGCTTACAAGATAAGCACTAGGTATATTATTATACCTTACTTATATGGTGGAAATTAAACCATTCTTTGTGAATCTTTAGGAACTGGACAAATTATTATGAATTCAGTTCGAAATAATACAATGGATTTTGTCTAGATCTCTCTTAATCAAAAAGTTTGTCCTATACAATAATCAATATTTTATTGCTTATATGTGTACAAATATCATAGTCCAACATGTAACCTGTAAGGGCATTACAATATAAATTTTAAGTTAAATGCTAGGTGGCTGTTTATAGCATATCTAGGACAAATTCGTAAAAGCGCTTCATAAATGATCTTTACCATCTACTACTTACCTCGGCCTTCTGTAAAGGGCAAAGTTCTCAAAAGAAGCAAAGTAATCATTTCCATCAAACCATTTTCCAATTAGCGGTCCATGGCCAATATAGCTGAACGAAGTGGCTGAAAACCAAATTTATAGCAGCAGCCCTCGGTCGCAGCTATATCCCGTTGGAAGCCTATTACTTCCCGAGCTTCCGCTGACCAGCGTACCCTGACACGTCAGGATGACCACAATTTACCCTTCAATAGACGAACTTATTCTGGTTCTGATTTTCTTTCGTAATTTCGCAAAGCCAACCCTTTGGATGAGGTGATAGGGGTCATAATTAGTTATTACCTTTCGTATATAAAACCACTGGGATGGAAGTAGTTTTGTGGTTTTGTTTGGGATGCCTCTGGATTTCATCAGAATTATTATTTGTGCTTGTGCTGGTTGGATTTTTGACCCTCGAGACTTTTAGGTAAACACAAATTGTATTACGTAGTGGATCAATTGATTCCACGCCAATATTTTGTTGTTTTTTTATCTATTTTTAAGGCTCTCGGGAAGTAGTAGAAAAATAAGGGTTTTTTAGCTTAGTATATCGCATTCATTGCCAATGCCTCTGCGGTGCTGTGGAGTCAGTCGGGATACGCCGCAGCTGCGGAAGGAATGTCCAGTTAAATAAACCTTTGGCAAAACTAAATTGACCACTTTTCACAGTTGCTTATGCAAAAAATAATTGTAATTAAACACACATAATTTTCGATGACTATAACTATTTAGTTTATGTTTAACATGTTTTCATTGAGAAATGGCTACTCTACTCGAGGTCTCTACATTAAATGGCCAAGTCGCAGCAAGACCGAGGAGGTTTGAAACTTCAAGTATATTTTCTCGAGAGAATTACTAGCCGGTGACGAGAGCCAATCGTTGACTTTATGAAATATCCTGGCTTTGTTCGGTTCTTAAACTATACTTTACTTAAATGTGTAGGTACCGTAATATTACGTTTTTTGAGATAGGATAGGATTAACTATCATTGAGTTGAGTAAGTATTACAACTTATTCAACTGAATGATAGTTAATCCTATCATGTTTCACAATTATCAACCCGCTCAAGCGTGGAGATTATGGCATACTCCTTCTCCCCCCTTGTTTGAGGAGGCATGTTCACCAGTGGACGTATGCGTGCTGATGAAGGAAGGGATGTCTCACAATCAGATTTTTACACTGTTGAGCTAAATCAAACTCGTGAAGCCTCCGATGACCAGGGCCTATAAAGGCCTATCGGGCAATATCGCCTCGCGTGCGAAGGTCACAGACGATTTGCAATTCAAAGTGGCATTGCGACAGAACGTCTTATCTTTCGCCCTTGGGCCTTAATTGCTGTTTTGTGATTCCACGATTGTGTAACTTGACCGGGAAGAAAGGTACTGATTGATCGGATTTGCGCAGAGGTAATTTTTGATTGGTTGATTTTTAATAGGCAACGATGTCGGTGACTCAGGGATATCCACCAGGGGGCGGGCAGCAACGCCTCCTGCAGAACAATTGTTCCACCAAACTGCGATCCCGAACCCACATGCCCAGCGTGGGGATTATTTGCATTACTCCCCATATGATAAAAGCCAATAAAACGCTTGGGACGGGGAGACTTGTGTCCAGCAGCGGGTTCATTTATTATTATTATTATTTAATAAACTGACATTAATTCGGTACATGGATCTATGATCTATAAAGTTAAATGTCACAAAAACATAGAAAATGCACCAGCTGGTCTATGCATTTTCTACATAACGCAGTACTGCTATGGCGTAGATGCTATGACGTAGACTAGCTACAACGTAGACCAGCTATGGAGTAGACCAGCTACGACGTAGAACAGCTATGACTTAGACTAGCTACGACGTTGACAAGCTACGACGTAAAACAGCTATAACGTAGACCAGCTATAACGTAGAACAGCTATGACTTAGACTAGCTACGACGTTGACAAGCTACGACCTAGACCAGCTACGACGTAGATCAGCTAAGACGTAGACTAGCTACGACGTATTATAGCTATAGCGTAGATCTTGAGGGTGACCTCTACGAAGCTATAAACTTTTGAATAATAAATAAACTTTACTAAGGCAGTAGTAGGCTGCAATCGGTGTTAATACCAACAAAATATACATATATCATAATCATATCAGCCCGTCTCTACAAACCTTTGGACGTCCTGTA
This sequence comes from Eupithecia abbreviata, assembly GCA_943735965.1. Taxonomy (NCBI): domain Eukaryota; kingdom Metazoa; phylum Arthropoda; class Insecta; order Lepidoptera; family Geometridae; genus Eupithecia; species Eupithecia abbreviata. The sequence continues at coordinate 2,916,903 of OX030976.1, forward strand.
GTTATACAAAATAAGATAAAATCAAAGCTAAAATGTCCAATAAATTATAGAAAACTTTGAACAACCTTCACCTGAAATACGGCAGCGAATGAAAACCAATTAATTACAGAGTCATTGTCGATCAACAATAGGTTTCCGTCGCATTCAGCTGAACAAAACACTCTCGCAACCATTTGCCTGCGACCCCCTTCAACCCCTTTCACCCCCATTTTACCCCCTCATGGGGTGTAACGGGTTGTGGGTTAAAATGCGGTGACGATATTTTTGAAACAATGAGTTTTAACGATGGGGCTTGTTGGCATAGTGGTGTCCTGACCCGATATAGATGTGTTCCGTTTTTTTTAGTATTTAGTATAATAAAAAGTTCGTTTTGAGGGGATTAAAAAAACGGGGGTTTGAGGGTAGAACATAAATTGTTTTACATAGGTAGATCCAATCCTACCTATGTAAAATAATGTATGTTCTAAGATTTTTTTCGTTAAGAAGTCAGAGTTGATTGATTATTTTTATGTTTTTGACCATTTTGTAAAGCGAAATTGTGAAAAGTTTATATCAATAAATCTTTAATCTGAAACTTTTACTGTCAAAATTACTAAGTAATATAAACCCACACTTAGGTACTATTAATTTATCACCTTACGAAATGAATGGTAGGTAAACCTAAAGTAGCCCGGCAATTCCTAGCATTGCCTGTAGTGTAGAACGCCAGCAAGCAGGTGGTATGATGACCTGCGAAGGACTACAGCCAGATGCTGGATGCGGCAAGCTGAAGATAGGGCGCTATGCTAGGGCTGTTTCTTTTGACGCCGCACTAGCTGCTTACCATGGTCATGTGTCTTCAGTCCTGGGATACGGGTTGTTACTGTGGGGCAACTCAGTAGATGTCGAAAGAGTATTTAAAATTCAAAAAAGATGCCTTAGAGTGATAAACAGGTCTTGGTTCCTTGATAGTTGCAAGCCTCTCTTCAAGAACTGTAGGATCCTTCCTCTCGCATGTATGTATATAAGGGAAGTTTGTCTGTTTGTAAAATCATATCCAAAATATTTTCAAAAACGTAGCGATGTAATAACCCGGCAAAAAAGGCCGAAGTTTCAAAATGCACTCTATAAACACCAATGCCATAAAGATATTTATAAAAGAAATGTGTATAACATGTGCATAACTATTTACAATAAATTACCGGAAGAACTAAAAGAATTAAATGGAAATATATTTAGGAAAAAGTTAAGAGGATGGCTACTTGAAAAATGTTTTTATACTGTGAACGAATATCTAGAGATTTAAATTGTTACTTATAATGACTAATATAATTAATTTAACATATAATTATAATAATATGACTCGCATAATATTTGCACGCCTGCATGCAGGCTGAATACATTTACTAAATTAGTTATAAGATCTGACATTGTATAATTTTGTATTCTTGCAAATAAACGATTTGATTTGATATGTCGCTCATTAGGGGAGCCTTAGTCAAGCAGTGGAGTTATATTAGGCTGATGATGATGATAATGTAACCTTACTCCACAACATCCATTGTAATAAAAAACTCCATCGCATTATTTAACTTTACCGCAATATTAAACTTTCATCGTTATTTACCTTACTTCGCAATATCGAACTTTCATCGCAGTATTCAAGTACCATAGGTATCGACTTCCCTCAATATCGGATGACCAGTAATAAGAGTTTGTCTGTTTGTTCGCCAACGCAAACAGCGCGAGCCAATATTGTTGTTTCACTTCGTGTTTTATCGGATATTCCATAACTCAATTCTGCAATATCTGAATCGGATTTAACTGTTTACTTTGATGGAGCTTATATTTATTTTCACAGAGAATATTATTATTACATTTATAGAAAAAAATAATGTTATGCAGTCTCATAGATTCTATGTTTCTAATCTCCCAACGCATTGCATTACATAGGTACACAGATAGATTGTGTATTTTTTTTTATTGATATTAAAATAAATAATGCTGGACAATTCACACAGCATTATCTAGCCCCATGGTAAGCAGAGCTTGTGTTATGGGTACTAGATAACTGATATACATAATACAATACATTACATAGATAGATATTTTTTATTATACATAGAAAACGACCAGAACACCCGAAACAAAGATCTGCAGATCGTACACACATTTGTTCCGAGGTGGGAATCGAACCCGCAACCTCATGCGTCGCAGGCGGACCTTGGCCCACCGCGCAACATCGGTCGTCGTATGTAGAGCTATATTCGGATATCTATAGTATCTTTTATAATTTTTATCTAATCTCACAAAATTTTTGGCAACTGCCACGAACTTTATCTGTTTAGAAGATATTGGAAAGTAGTCAAATTTTTTCACTTGACTGGAATCAAAAGTTCTCAATCTGTTAAGAAACCTACGTCCCAACATAGATTTATGATCTATGATACTGTGATCATAGTTGTAGCAAATCTATGTTGGGACGATCGATCTAATTTCCTTATCACACGGCCCACGAATGACTATAAATATAAAGTTTATTAGGAGTTGCGAAATAAAAAGCTTTAAACTTTGTATGTCAACGATACAATTTTGTAACAATTTTGTAAGCGACGAGGCAGAGAACTTTGATGAAGATTGATCGGAGAGTAGATTAGTCCACTTAAACCTGTGTTTTACCTAGCAGTCATAAGACTCAAGTAATAAAAGATTTAGACCATACCAGCTTCTGGCTATGTATCGCTTCATTGCCGTCAGCCGTAACAGCTTTCTGCCAGCGATAGCGGGAAATGTGGACGGTCTCGGCTTACGGCGGCACTGGGTAGGGATGCATTCGGTGCTTGCAACCTACACCTGGCACCGAGTTCATGCATTTCTGGTTCATAAGTTTTGTCAAATGTGTTTGGTAGGTATTATTTTCTTTGGTTTTCCTTAAAAGTTCTTTTAAGTTGTTATTCCTTTAGAATTGTAATATTGTCTATATGTATAACATATCTATTATGTATAAGACCACGAAATTTCTAAAATAATAATTATTTTGTATGTTAAACTGTACCTGTAATCAATGTATGTTTCGTTGTATTCCAGGTGGATCCCGTGGTTCGTAGTACAAGCGCGGCATGCGCGTGGTCCTGGCTGCGCTGACGGCGCTGTCGGCGCTGGCAGCGCGTGCGTGGGCCGGCCCGCACGAGCACCGCGCGCGGCACCACGCCCCCGACCACCCCCCTGCGCAGCCCTACCGCGGCCACGGCGAGGCCGTCCGGTACAACCCTGACCTCGACACAATCCTCCCTCGCATCGAGGACCATGAGACCTCCTCCAAACGAGCTGCCCTCGAAACCTCCTCCAAGCGATCCAAGTTCGACGAGCGGCTCTACGAGCAGCTTATGGCTGATGAGCCCCAACCGCACACGCAAACCCCCAAAGAGCACTACGGACCGGATGATGATGACCCCCTCATCGTTCGGACCAGGAAGGGACGCGTCAGGGGCATCACACTAACAGCCGCGACCGGAAAGAAGGTCGACGCTTGGTTCGGTATACCTTACGCGCAAAAACCTCTCGGTGACCTCAGGTTCAGGCACCCGAGACCGGTCGAGAATTGGGGAGATGAGATTTTGAACACGACGACACTGCCACATTCATGCGTCCAGATTATAGACACAGTGTTTGGAGACTTCCCGGGAGCGATGATGTGGAACCCCAACACTGATATGCAGGAAGACTGCCTTTACATAAACATAGTGACGCCACGACCCCGTCCGAAGAACGCTGCCGTAATGCTCTGGGTATTTGGAGGTGGCTTCTACTCCGGCACTGCTACTCTAGACATATACGACCCGAAGATTCTGGTCTCAGAAGAGAAAATAGTTTACGTATCGATGCAGTACAGAGTTGCTTCACTTGGTTTCCTGTACTTCGACACTGCTGACGTTCCAGGCAACGCCGGGATGTTCGACCAGCTCATGGCTCTGCAATGGGTAAAAGACAATATCGGCTACTTTGGAGGAAACCCACACAATGTAACTTTGTTTGGAGAATCCGCTGGTGCTGCATCTGTTTCTCTGCACTTACTGTCTCCACTTTCAAGAAATCTGTTCTCTCAAGCGATTATGCAATCAGGATCTGCCACCGTTCCTTGGGCCATAATCTCTAGAGAGGAAAGTATTCTACGTGGCATCCGTTTGGCCGAAGCTGTTCACTGTCCACATTCACGAACAGACATGGGCCCAATGATCGATTGCTTGCGTCAGAAGAGTGCTGATGAATTAGTCAACAACGAGTGGGGGACCTTAGGGATATGCGAGTTCCCTTTTGTTCCTATAATAGACGGTGCCTTCTTAGATGAGTCACCTTCTCGAGCACTTATACATCAAAACTTTAAGAAAACGAATATTCTAATGGGTTCAAACACGGAGGAGGGATATTACTTCATACTGTATTACCTTACAGAACTATTTCCCAAAGAAGAAAACGTAGGCATAACACGAGAGCAGTATCTACAAGCTGTGAGGGAGCTGAACCCGTACGTGAATGATGTAGGAAAGCAAGCAATAGTTTTCGAATACACAGATTGGTTAAACCCTGATGATCCTATAAAGAATAGGAATTCCCTTGACAAAATGGTCGGCGATTACCATTTCACGTGTGGAGTGAACGAGTTTGCATTACGTTACGCAGAAACTGGGAATAAAGTGTTCACTTATTACTACAAGCATCGAAGTAAGAACCATCCTTGGCCGTCTTGGACAGGAGTTATGCATGCTGATGAGATAAACTTTGTGTTCGGAGAGCCATTGAACCCTGGGAAGAATTATTCGCCTGAAGAGGTGGAGTTCAGCAAACGTCTGATGAGATATTGGTCTAACTTTGCAAGGAGCGGGTGAGTATCTCTGAAATAGTATGCTGTTGCTGCACTGGTAAGACGACAGTGACGCGATTAGCGGCGATTTGCGAAATATATTCTGTAAATATAAATTTACAGAGCAATCCCGTTGCTTCGCAGCGCCTCGCCTTATAAGTGGACATAACCTTATAATTTATTTCACTTTGCACACTGTTAACAGGTAGTTTTCTTTCCAGGAACCCATCCCAGAATCCTGGAAGTGAACCTCCCGACGTGCACTGGCCAGCTCACACCGCTTTGCACAGAGAATACTTGTCTTTAGATGTTAACTCTAGCTCTGTGGGCTACGGGGTGAGAGTCAAGGAGTGCGCCTTCTGGCAGAAGTATCTGCCACAGCTGATGACAGCTACAAGTAAGCTTATTTTCATTTGATGCATATATAGACGACTGATGTGGCGCGGTGGGCGAAGGTCCACCTGTGACGCAGGAGGTTGCGGGTTCGATTCCCGCCTCGGTACAATTGTGTGTACGATCTGCAGATATTTGTTCCGGGTGTTCTGGTCGTTTTCTATGTATACTAAAAAAAATCTATCTATGTAATGTATTGTATTATGTATATCAGTTATCTAGTACCCGTAACACAAGCTCTGCTTACCATGGGGCTAGATAATGCTGTGTGAATTGTCCAGCATTATTTTTATTTTTTATTTTTTAAATATTGCTATTATGACCACCACTTCGATCCTGCAAGTCAAAGTGTACAAAATTATCACCGTCTTATAAAAGAGCTAGGCAATCCAGATTCCTTTAGTCATTTCTGTCTAGTAGTTTTTCTGGACCTCAAAAAAGCTTTTGACACAGTCTCCATCCCAATGTAAACAAATGTTGTAAACAAACTTGAAAAAATAGGTATACGTGGCACACCACTATTATTGTTCAAGGATTATTTGTCTGATCGCAAGCAAAGAATAAAAATAGGAGATTTTATTAGTGAAGAACAAGCAATAACTTTCGGTGTTCCCCAAGGCAGTGTATTGGGTCCTACACTGTTCCTCGTATACATAAATAGTTTAAGTAACATGAGCATAGACCACGGCCATGTTCTATCGTACGCAGATGACACAGCGTTAATTTTCTCAGGGAAAACGTGGGACTGTGTTAAAGAATCCGCAGAAACTGGTCTAATAAAGGTGGCTACCTGGCTGGACATTAACCTCTTAACTTTGAATATTTCAAAAACCAATTACATATGCTTTACCATTTATGACTCATTTCAACCCTCAAATAATTTTGAATTAAAAATTCATAAATGCTACCCCAATCCTACATGTACTTGCACCGAAATAAAAAGAGTAAAACAAACTAAATATCTTGGTGTAATGCTTGATCAGAGACTGTCCTGGCATATGCATACTGAACTTATAATCAGTAGAATCAGGAAAATTATATGGACCTTTAAAACACTGCGTCATGTAGTGCCAACAGATCTTCTTTGCCAAATTTACACATCGCTAGCGCAATCCGTTATTGGATACTGTTTACCGATTTGGGGAGGGTCAACTAAAATGAAATTCCTAGAGCTAGAAAGAGCGCAACGCTCTTTATTAAAGGTTATGTTTTTTAAGCCCTATAGGTTCTCTACTGATAGCTTATACATTGAATCAGGACTCCTTAGTGTGAGAAAACTCTACATACTCCGGCTGTTGCTAAGAATCCATAAATCTTTGTTTTATGGTGCTAAGCTGGAAAAGGTTTCTAGTCGAAGAAAGAAAGACCCAATACCCGTAGTTGCTGTTAAAACTATATTTGCAAGGAGACAATATGTTTGGCAATCATCATATATTTATAATCTACGTAATAAACGTTTAGGAATTTATTCAATGACACTATTTAAATGCAAGAAATCACTCACTGAATGGCTGTTGACAAAAAACTATGATGAAATAGAAACCATTGTACAAAGGATGAGGCTTTAATGCCTAAAAACTCAAAACTCACACGCACACACATAAGTAAATAAACGGATTTTCTACTCTGGTACCCGACTCTTATGAGGCCGGTGATATTGGAGAAGAACTACATAACTCATTTATACTAAACACACTTTACATAGGTACATTATAGACACAAATTTCTGTTGATTGTTTGATTTTGATCTTGAAAATATCATATAATTTAGCTAATCATTTATTTTAAATTTTCTTAGATTATTTTATATAGTTTTGATTTGTTTCTTTTCATAAAAAAATATTATTTGTACACCAACTTATAAAATGTTAATCATTAATCTGGCAAGAGCGGTTTCCTCTAATACAAGCAAATTTTGCTTAAAGGGGGACTCCAATACATGTATGTTTAATTTATAAGTTACCGAAATAAAACATTTTATTTATTATTTTATTATTTATTTATATTTCTATAATGGAGAGATAGTTATCTTTTAGCAAGCATATGCCTACTTACCTATTATATATTGTTTACTATATAACCTGATGAAGCATTACTTCGTATTGTGGCCAAAATATTTAATTACGTAGAACACTTTATCTTTTTCAAGTCACGCCGTTATAATTAGTTAGATAATGATAGTTGAATTCAAAACAAACGAAACTAATCACACCAATATTATAAAAGTTAAAGTTTGTATTTATATTTATAGCTTTTGCCCGCGGCTTTGCACGCGTTTATTGGGATAAAAAGTGTCCAATATTTTATTTCAAATGCTGAATCTATGTAAAAAATAAGCCAAATCCGTTCAGTAGGTACCTTGCTACCATAAAATATGCAATGAAACACTTTTTGCGTGAAGAAGAAACAGACATTTGAACATCTAAATGTTCACATTATAATATGCGCGTGATTTGTGTGATAGGTAATCATAACAGAGATAATACTAAGGCTTGGCGTTAATTAATAATTGTATTTTTTGTTAAAAGTTACTTTGTTGAAATCTCAAATGTTTTTCAGCTAAACCGGAGATGCCCCGAAACTGCACCAACAATGCTAATGCCCTCTGGTCCATCAACGACTGGGTCAACTTCATTATCTTCGTGGGCTCAGGCTGTGTCTGCAGCAAAATCTGCAAGTTCATCACATGAATTTTTCGTCACATCTAAGTGACCACTCAAATCAATACGGTCTTTCAAATAATTTACATGTTTCATTTCATGTAATACGTTTGTTATTATTAGTTACATAAGTCTATCTGTTGCCGTCAAGTTTATGGATTTTATTTTTATATGTATTTTGTATGTATAGTTTTAATTGTTAATTAAGTTTTAATATTCAAGATAAATTACTAAGTCCATTCACTCTAGAAAATTACTATGTTCAGTAAAATATAAGTGTAAAATTTCTATTAACTTAAAATTAACATTAAATTACAAGGAGTGATGTCTCCAACAACATATCACTTGTTAATAACAAAAAATAGGATAGTAAATTTAATGTAGACGTAATTTCGTCATAGATATAAGTCATTACATATCTTTGTGAGTAGGTATTTCTGCCAGATGAAAGTGACAATGATAATGAAATTGTAAACTTTGTCTTCGTTTATTATAAGAATTTACTTAAACAAGCATATAAGCTTTTTGATGGTATAACTTTAATAACTTAAGGGTCGTGTAGGTACGGTGTTTAGGATGGCGTAGAGGATGGTAATTATAATAAAATGTTAGCTTTAACGCGCCTCTAACGCAAGACATATCACGCAAAGCTGGAGATGTTTAAGTTCATTCTAGGATAAGTTACGGGTAAGCTAGGTCATTTCACAACTCTGTAGCGGACCAATATTAGAAAGTTGTACGTGTATGTGGTTCGACAAAAATGGAAAAAGATATGCAATAACATGCATGGAAAATAACAATTCAGAACTTGAAGTTAAAATTGTAAAAAGACATCTTGAACTACGAGAAAAGATACAGTAACCGACATAAGATGTATGTAAAAAGAGAGTTGAAATGTAAAGTTTGTAGAATACTTATTGGGAGCAGAGAGTAGATCATACAAATTAGTAAGTAACGTTTTTTAGGGTCGACGTACATCTAGGTTAGAAAACGTAGTGCCAGCGGTCAGCTTTCGAATATTGGTGTTATTAACTCTTTACAAGTCCTTCAAGAATTACGATAATTTATATAAGATCTCTCATTATATGTTGATTGGACCTTAAAGAGACATGTGAAAAGACAATGATCAAACCAATTATCCAAGATTGATAAACAATATAACCTATGTTTAAGGAAGTACCGACATCGTTTTGAGTACGAAAAAGCAGCTCTTATCCACACAGTTTTCGTGAAATAGTAAAACATATAACTTTTTAAACTTTCGCGATTTGTTAACATATTAACGATTATTTATCGGGTATTGACCGAAAACAATTGCTGCAACTCAATGGAAACGTAGGGGAAAATAAAACGAAAGGTGCGCGATAAAAAATCTATAATATAGTAAAAGTGACAAGAATCCTTTTGAAAAAAATATAACCAAGAGAAGAGATGCATAAATGAGATATCTTGTAAACTACAACAGACGTGTAAATAATGTATTGAGTGTTAGTTTATGTACGTAGGAGCCCGTTATATCGAGGGTGGTTCGTACGGGTGCCTGTAATGGTAATTATTATATGAAAAATATAACCTGTTGTGGAAGACGATACCTTATGAGATAATATGTAATTAGAATCTCTTGCTTTTGTTTTTTACTATTTAGAAGTATTTCTGGCAGACGTTAGTCTGTAGCATCAGCGTCCGCTGATGTCGGAAAACTTGCTTTACAGTTTTATAATAGAGTTCAAAATTAGATTTCGTGTATTGAATGGATAATTGGCGTTGACGGAGAATATGATGTAGAATGCTAAATACGGAGATATCCTTGTTATAAAACTGTGAAATAAGTTTTTCGTATAGTTAGATCCACGATGTCTAGTTCAAAATTCGATGTTTCAAGAACTACGCTTATTTTAATCTGCGTATAAACCTATATAGTGCCTCTTGTTCACTTTTATATATATTGATACACATAGGTGATTAAGTAGATGTAGAAGTACCTGCTGCGTTACTTACGATGCACTGATTTCTTTTAGAAAAAGGCCAACGATAGTCGCGTAGTGCCAAAGTTATGCAATGTAAGAAGAAGGATATATCTACTGATTTAAAATATAAAGGTTTGTAAAAATTCACATAATTTATCCAGATTTATAATATATAGCTGGATTTTGGACCCAATACAGGTAGCAACCTACATGTATTAGGTTCGAAATCTAACAACACGGTAATTTAGAATTCCTCTCACTGTCTTTGTAATGCTCCTTTGTTTACATAACTATGAGTAAAAATTATTTTTTTATTAGTTTGTTATATATTTGTTGTTTATTTATACTTAACAAGAAATAAATTAGAAGTTGATGTACGAAAACGTATTAATTTCATAGTCAGTAGCACTGTTACTGTATAAGTGTATAGGTTATTGTTTTTCGTGATAACGATATTTTGTATCATCTTACTAAGATAATTAGCTTCAAATCTGCTTGGCTATAAAATCTATGAATCAATGTATAAGGGATGGCCTAAAACTATGCGTTTGGTGACACACTTGAAGGGCCTACGCAACACGGCATATTGTTTTCATTATTGACTTATTGTCTTACCATGGCTCAAATACACCAAAAAATTTATAACTAAGAAAAGAAGCTGAAGTTTTTACTGACCGTATAAATAATGAATACCTCGGGCCTATTCTGCTAAAGGAATCGCTATAACAGGACAATGGAATCGTCGTCGAATCACCACGTGTAGAATACTAAAAGCTGTCATTGTCGTAGTGAAGCGATTGGTTTAGAAGAATAATTGTAACAATTGCCCCCCCCCCTCTCCCCCTCCCCCCTCCCCCCTGTCAGCTAAGCCATACTATTCTAGTCAATATCAGTTTTTATTATATAAAACTGGACATTGATGAACATGGGTGAGGGCTATATAGTAGAAACTTCAAGTAAACAAAATAAAAATAACAACATAAAAAAAAAATTTTGAATCATGGTAGAGCAAGTCATTACTCTTTACATTCTAATAGCGAAAGATGTTTAAAGTAAATTATTCGTAATTAGTGCTGTAACTGCATTATTGAATGTTTGCAAGTTTGTGTTTCATTATGAAAATAAACGCTTGTATATAAATACGTTTGTTTTCCTTATGTTCTGTTTTTCATTCACAAGATTATTTTTTGTTTGATGTTTATTTTATATATGCCTTGATTGTATTTTGATACATTTTTTCAATTTCAATCTCATTTTTAGTAGGTACCTATTAAAAATGGGTGTGGGTAGAAATGGGCTTCTGCTGCTAGTTTTTGACGTAAATATTAGGTATGTATATTGTCTATAGTAGTACCTATATATCTAATAGTTATGGCAAAAAGTTTGGTGGCCATCAAAGGCAACTTCGCATCTCTGCTTAAACTACATAAAATAAAACTATTACAGAGTTATTAAAACAACGGACGTTTGTACGTCCAGTAGGGTTGTTCGTTTGGTGCGATCTGGAAACCGAAACTTCGTATTTCGTTTTACAAAGTTGTCTTCCGTTTATTCGTCGTTTCATGTGTCATCCATCACTCATCACAAACTAAATCAGATACATACAAATATGTGAAAATATTGATCGTGCTATCGAAGAGTTCCATTTTTAAAACTTTCACAACAACCCTAATCATTCCGAATCCTAATCAGCCACAATCATTATTCAGGAAATTTAGTCGATACCAATCTATTAAATTCTTTAAATATAGTCTATATAGTTTAGTCTATTTAAAACACGCCAAATTTTAAAGATGACCGATGTAAACAGCGTAGGTATTTATTCAGTAGTAATGCGATTACATTGATTTTATACAGTATTATCACTGTTATCTAAAAGAGCACTCATATTATGAGCACACGTTACAAAGGAATCTAACTGACCAAAAATGTGTGGTTGCTGTTGTGGTGAAAGAGAAAAGTTCCCACCTTTAATGCTTGGGAAAGCCGGTTTCAGAGCCAAAGAAACCATCTGCATAGATATTCCATGTCTAAATGTAATATATTTAAGGACGTAGATGGTTTGATCATCATATATGTATAGGTATATAACATTGAAGAACATTGCGATGTAGACTGCAACAATAAAAGCATAGGTACTTGCCAATTCGACGACCGATGTGGCGCGGTGGCCTGCGACGCAGAAGGTTGCGGGTTCGATTCCCGCCTCGGAACAGTTGTGTGTACGATCTGCAGATATTTGTTCCGGGTGTTCTGGTCGTTTTCTATGTATAATAAAACATATCTATCTATGTAATGTATTGTATTATGTTTTGTCAGTTATCTAGTACCCATTAACACAAGCTCTGCTTACCTTGGGGCTAGATAATGCTGTGTGAATTGTGCAGCATTATTTATTTATTTAATTAGGTATGATATGAAGCATTATTATTATTATTTTGCAAGCTACGCAATACCATTTAACTCTAGAGTGGCGAGACGCCGTCGATGTATTTGCTTCCTTATAGAATAGTAGAGATTATAAAATAAAAAACGGATTAATTGATAAAGAATATGTTAATCTGTCTTGATAGCACTATAAAAGAATAATCATAACATGATTTGATGGTCATTGGTGTCTTAAAAGGTAAGAAGCGTGTCATTCATTAAAGAAATTCAAATTATTTTTAAATACATATCACAAAAAGATTCAGTCAAAATTAACCATTTGAATGTCAATTATTGATTAATAGATTATAAAAACCCTGTTTGTAAGACAATGGTTTTTAGGCTCTTGGTTTATAATTATTTTTCATGTTCGATCAAAAATGGTAAACACATGTCTTAAATTTTCAGCCAAATTATGAAAAGCTTCGTTGTTTTCGCCCTTATCATCGCGGGCATCAGTGCTCTGCCATCAGAGCTCACAAAAGGTACCTACTAGTCTAATCTAAAGTAGTTTTAGTAAAGAAAGAACCAAAAAGATAGGTAAGGGGTGTTTTTATTTTCTTGCAAAAAGGTGAGACTATCAAAAGAAGTGTATTTTTAGCCGTTGCATCGGGTAAATATCCCCAGACTAGTCTACAGTAGTTTTGGGAACGAATGAACCAAATGGCAAGTGGCCACTTTAGCAAGTTGAAGTGGCAGTGGGCCGGCCATATCTCACGAAGAACCGACGGCCGCTGGGGCAAACGTGTTCTTGAGTCGAGACCACGACTAGGTAAACATAGTGTAGAACGCCCTCCGACCAGGTGCGATGACGACCTGTGAAAGACTGCAAGTAGATGCTGGATGCGGCAAGCTGAAGACAGGGTGCTATGGCGCTCATTGGGGGAGGCCTATGTCCAGCAGTGGACTGCTATAGGCTGATGATGAACCAAATGGGGTTATTTTTTTCCTTTAAAAATGGCGATACTTTCGAAAGACGTTTATTTTTAGCATCGGGTAAATGTCCCCAGAAAACGGTACTGTGCGAGTACCGTTTTCTGCAGCTAAGATGACCAATGTATTTACTTTGAGCATGCATTTTATTTAACGTATGGCGACATAATAACTTTAAAGTTCTAGTATGGCAGTCAAATCGGTCAGTATGTTCCAAAGGTATTTTCTGTAATAAAATTTCTATGATAAAATATATCACGTTTGCTTGTTTTGCAGGACTGTTAACGTCCGACGAGCGACTGATAACAGACACCATTGCCAGTACCATCGAAGATGTATCCCAAAGCATCAAGAATGCTGGGCTAGACCCCGCGCACATTCCCCTTCAGCAAGCCAGCTATGCTCTGCCCGTGCCTGTGTAAGTACCTACCTACTCATTTAAAGTTTTCAGTTACCTCTAAAACGCTACCTTAAGCACATAATTGACGTCAATAGAGGCGCTCCATAATGGATCGGCCATACGCTCCGTCTTGCTTGTGAGCATGCTTGCATGAACCAGTTTGCGCAGGTAAGAGGAAGCGGGTGGACAGTAACACCGTAACTCGCGCAGGCCCGGAAGTGTTGCTTGTGCAATTGATGACAAGCTAAAGATTGGATTATGCAAGCAAGACGAAGCGTGTGGCCGGGCTATAAAGTAATATCAAAGAACTGAAGCTAGTGAGAAGCAAGAACCTAACTATGTAAGTGCTTCGGAGTGTATCTGGTAGATGGCGCCATACAAATCTGTTTAAGAATAAGAATAAGTTTATTGTAAAATTGTGTGAATCATAGTTACATGAAGGTCTTATATTTAAAATATAGTATCAACAATTTAATCCTGTTCGGACATACAATATTTTTTAAATAATATTAACATTCATAGGTTCAAAGTCATACCTTTTCTTTTCAACTTTTCTAAACTTGTTATGTTTACATCTAGGTCTACAATCTGGTTCACTACTGTAACTCTATGCATAAATGTGATTATAAACTGCTTTGTAAACTTATTACAATAAATAAATACCAAAATATTATTTTACTCATATTCTTAATGTAGGCATAATCTAATTATTTACATAATTAAATTTCTAAACGCAAAAACAACCTAAAACTTACGAAGCGGCAGTTTTAACAACACTCATGCAGTCTCGACAAACATAGTGATCGCATGCGACCGACCTTGATACAGAGTAGGTATTATGCCCGTGTAGTAAATACTAATATTTTTGTTATTGAGCCGCGGTAACTGTATCAACTATAATGCGTGGTGGTAGAGGCTAATGAATCGACCGCTTTTAACTTACCCCCTGAGTGTGGTATGTAAAATAAACCTACCAGAGGGAAAGGCAGTCGCTTCCTTCTGTGTTTTTTATAAATACCTACACTACGATCAAGAATCCACCAGCACAACTTAGTGATTATGGTCAAACCAAAACAGAGAGAGGCAAGGTAAACAATCAGCAGTGATGATGATAAATCTTTGTTTCAGGCTGTTCAATTTCTTGGGCAAGATTGAGGAGTTCCATTGCAAGGGCCTCAGCAATATCCTGATCACCAGGCTGAGCTTTGGCACGTTGACCCTTCGTCTACGCCTTGACTTGAGGCTGCCTCTCATTGAAGCTACTCTTGGTAAGATAGATAGATAATTCTTGATTTCACACTTAGTATAAAAGAACAAAGTAAAATAAAAAATTAAAAAACTAGATAAAATTGGCGGTCTTATCGCTCGCGACCGAGCGATCTCTACCAAACAACCATGGATGGATAGGATTGTTGACAGTAGAAGTAATATATCACTTTTTTATTGCATGAAATATACTAAATATGCTGAGACATGACCTAGGTTCGCTGCGTAGTCTCTTTTGGCTATTTTAGAACTAGGTTATTTCTGTTTTTAATGTTCTCATTTATTTATAATATTTGCAAGCTTGTACGTCAGTAGTAAATCAATAGACAATTACTTTTCTTTTTTCTTCCTTACTTTATTTTTTTACTAGCTTCCGTCCGAGACTTGTTTGACACTGTTTTGTGATTCAGTTACAAAAATCTATTTTGTCTTTTATTTTTTAATCATTTTTGTTTTATTTTTTGTTTATTGAGTTGCAAATAAAATATTATATTGTATTCTAATTGCATCTTGTTCGTCAGATAATGCCGAGATTATCGCGGTCTTGTTCGGAGAAAAGATCAACTTGTCAGCATCAGGAAGGTTCGTATCATCAACATCATTATATACTCTCTGTTTTATTATCTCTCTCTATTCTTTACATTATCACTTATTCACATCTTATGATGAAGTCTTTTGTCATACTTTTACTTCGCTCAGTTTCACAATGTTCTCACTAATTCGATGTTATTTTTCTGCCTACCTTCTAGCCTAGTTTGATTATTTAGCCATTAGAAACGCCATTTTTTGTAAGATACATTGCGTCAAGGCCAAAACAAATTCTGAATTATTTTGAATTTCATTTCAAATCAAAAAGTTTTTGAGATTTTTGTTTAGTTTTTTTTTCTTTTACTAGACATTTAGAGACTGTGTTGAGTGTCCAGCATTATTTATTTGAAAGAGATATTTGTGGCTTGCAGTCGTATCTAGTTTCAATAAAGCTTATTTCTCGTTGCAGATTCGCGGTCAAAGAGATCACCGTGGAAATAGACATTCGCGTGCGCGTTGGTATCATCACTGGTATCAGCATCAACAGCGTTGACGTTAAACTCAATATAGGAGAGATTGATGTAAGGAAACAATGAGACATTTATAAATATTCATTTTTTTAACAAACAGGGAAGGAAATTCTAGTACAACCATAGGGTCAGAAAACATGGTGCAATAAAGAGGTGCTTCCTCTATACTGTCTGGTCCGGTCCCACTGTACCCAATGAGTGTAGTAGGTAACCGTTCTTATGAGTAAATTAGAAGTATATCCTAATTTATAAATATAGTAGCTGCGCCCCATATAGATAATATATTTGTTCAAATGAACAGTAGATCAAAGTTTGTACATTTCAAAACAGTTTTTGAAATGTTTGTGGGGTAAAAATTTACCATTATGATGGCATAATGGTTAATTATGACGCCACAAACATTCTAATCTGGGTCTTATTTAATTTGATGACACATGGATGATCTTCTGTCGTCCATAGACCCGAATCAGATGAGTTTATAAAACACCAAATAATTTAACTTGTTTATTTCTGTTTCAGTCTGACCTTGCCGTCGCTGGTTTTGGCCGTGACATCTCCTCCTTCGTCAACCACTTTATCAGAACCATCGTCCCCAACAAACTCAAAAATTTCGAGGTAATTAGTAGTATTAGTAGATTTATGGGTCTGTTCACACTTCGACGTGACGCGACGCGACGCGACGCGACGATGCTTGAAGACGCCAGTGGTTTTGCGCTGCGCAGCGCGACACGGTATCTCACTGCGCCGCGGGGCAATTTCATATTTTCACAAAAAAAAATGCGTAAATTTGTACGCAGAAAAAAAGCGCTGCGTCGCGTCGTGTCTAAGTGTGAGCTGACTTGATAAAAAAGACGCAGAACTGAACTACAGCATTACCGCACATCCTAAAAATTTACATGCAGATATGGTCTTTAACTCGTACTGTTTAAGTGCATTTTTATTGACAGCGTCGGATACAAGATGGCTCGTGAGCCACTGGCTTGAAGCTTGCGGTAGCTATTAAGTCACTGTAAAATATGTGACTAACGAAATGAAATGAATTTATTTGTTATTAGACTTACACAGAACATAATAAACTTAAACTAAGAGGAAACGTGTTGGTAAGTGTGCAAGTCCAGTAACAAAATGGCTTAACGAAGAGTTTAAGCTCAAATTTATAATAATAAAAATAAATAATAATAAAATTTATTTAAAAATATCTTAGGACTAAAGAGTAACAGTAACAAAAAAAGTACCTTACTTAAATTCTGATGGAAACAACAATGTGGGTGCCTGAACTAGGTGAAAACCTGTTTTTCAGGCTGAAAGAGTGCTACCAACAAATAAATAATCAATTTGAACTTGCTTATTATACAAAGCGACGAACATTTATACTTTATGATATTAACTTATGCTACTTACACTAAACTAAATTTGAATGCATAAAGTGGTGCCATGCGGTGGCGGTGGATGTATGATACATGTGCTGAGTCGTTTATTTAGATGTTGCGGGTTCGATTCTCGGAACAAAATGTTTGTACGATCTGCAGATTCCGTGTGTTCTGGGTGTTTTCAATGTCAAGTTAAATATCTATTTTCAATGCGAATTGCTACTCGTGTGTATAACCAAAGCTAAGAGACAAATTCTCAAAAGAACAAACAAAAGAAAACTAAATAAAACTAAATAAAAAAACTTTTAAAACGAGCTAATTATATTAAATACTAACCATCATTTTTTTCATTTCAGAGCGATATCAACAAACTCTTGGAAATTGTCCTCCTTGACGTCATCAACGATAACCTGTAAAGCATTAAGGAGTGCGGACATTTATCCAATACCGCTACCACCCAGCACAAGTGTGCATTCAAAAATGGCCATAAATTGTGTTACCTTCAAATTTTAAAATTTAGTACATTGTGATAGAATAGCTTTACACAAGATTCAAACGAGTGGCCCGCGAGTTGTCTGTCATGTGATGCCATCAATATAGTAAAATGCTTCTAACCCCCATATCCTTAGTCATTACCTCGACCTCGATTCAAACTCTACTCAACCTCCAAATGCGTTTCGGTATGCTTGATCGTAAAAATATCCTTCACTCGAAACAGCCTTTGAGAATTTTCTCATACGAGTGGAATAACGAACTGTCATCTCAAGGTACGTCGCTACCTACCTTGAATGCTCCTCGAAATAGTTTGTTGTCATTTACAATGGAGTTTGGAGACTATCTCAATTACATTTACGACGATGAAACCTACAACGGTAACGGTAACGGTGACGCACTGACTTGACTCAACCATGTTCGAGTGAGGTTGTTATATAACCAAATTAACGACTAAGCATACCGAACTCGAGCATGTTTTGGAGGAATGCTCGAAACACCCTTGAACAAGTTTAAGTGGAGAATTATTTGAGGTAATGACTAAAGATATGGGGGTAAATGTTACAAGTTAAAGTCCTTATTCGAATGCACATTTTTGTTCACGATCTGCGACAACCTTTACTTACATAAATTTGTGCCGACGATACTTTTTCCAATTAAATAAAAATATTCATAACAAGTGTTATCTGATTTTTTTTTATCTTTATTATTATTTTTTAGATTATTATACCTATTTATTATTGTTTTCAATGGAAACATTAAGCGAAATCAATTTAATAATGATGGACATAATCGGTAGGTCCCATTTGTTCTATGGAACATGACGTAATATAACAATTTGAGAAAATATTGTCCCTATTTGTACTATAGAACTACATACTAGCTTTTGCTCCTGTTTTTATTTGTCTGTGAATGCACAGAACTAAATGGGAATCGCTTTTCCCAAATTCTTCCATGATGAGATATATAAGACGTGAAGAAAATTCAAATTATCAAATTTTACGTTTATTTCCATTACGATTAGCAAAGATCTAATCTAATCATTGTAAACAAACAACAATAAAGAAGTGAGTACCCACTTCAACTAAATAGGGACAATATTTTCTCAAATTGTTATATTACGTCATGTTCCATAGGACAAATGGGACCTACCGGACATAATTACCTCACAGAATTATCTATAGAGTTGTGTAGGTAGTTGGGCAGATAACTAGATTAAACTGATAAAACTTTGTCTAGGCCCAAAGTACGCAGAGTTTGTGTTGTGTATCCTACTAATATTATAAACGCGAAAGTTTGTAAGTATGGATGGATGGATGGATGGATGGTTGTTACTCTTTCACGTAAAAACTACTGATTGGATTTTAATGAAACTTTACAATGATATAGCTAATACATCAGAATAACACATAGGCTACAATTTATAAAGATAAATTGTATATTATCCAAAATATCTATCACCACGCGGGTGAAACCGCATGGCGCAGCTAGTCATCATCATCATCATCAGCCTATAGCAGTCCACTGCTGGACATAGGCCTCCCCCAATGAGCGCCATAGCGCCCTGTCTTCAGCTTGCCGCATCCAGCATCTACCTGCAGTCTTTTGCAGGTCGTCATCCCACCGGGTCGGAGGGCGGAGGTGTATGATATTAATAAAGATACAAATTAATAATACTAGCTGCGCCCCGCGGCTTCGCCCGCGTGGAAACTTCTGCGCAATTTCACCATGTTTTCTCTTTAAACCTTCCCTGTACTACGACAAACATTTCAAAACCAAAATCATCAAAATCGGCCCAGCCGTTCTCGAGTTTTAGCGAGACTAACGAACAGCAATAGATGTTTACATAGCATCTACCTGCAGTCTTTCGCAGGTCTTTATCCCACCTGGTCGGAGGGAGTCCTTCACTACGTTTACCGAGTCGTGGTCTCCACTCAAGAACACGTTTGCCCCAGCGGCCGTCGGTTCTTCGCGAGATATGGCCATATTATAAAGATTACAATTTACCTCTACGTACCACATTAGAAGCGGTGATGAAGTGCCACTGGTTTCGCATTGGTTTAATCCTGAGTATCGAACGATAATGTTATCTTAATCAAATAGCTTAATTACAAATTATTATATCTGCAAGATTAATTTATTAGTGTTATCAAAGTCTCTGTAAAGGTATGTCCGTTCAAAATAAGTTTTATAGTAATTATTATTTTCTTGAAACAGTCTGCTATTGCTTACATTAATTATTTTGACATCATCATCCTATAGCAATCCACAGCAGGACATAGGCGTCCCCCAATGAGCGCCATAGCGCCCTGTCTTTAGCTTGCCGCATTCAGCATCTACCTGCAGTCTTTTAGCAGGTTGTCATCCCACCTGGTCGGAGGGCGTCCTATTTTTACATAGCTACTTTGAAATTCAAGTTGATAAAAAAAGTATCTCGCTAGATTATTATTACATTTGCTTTAACTGATTTCAGGTACAATGAATTCTATTTTAATTTTTCTGGTGGCCATATTTGGTGTCACTTTGGCGCTACCTGTCAACAACGATCAAGAAGCATTGCTACAACTTCTTTCCCAAACAGGTATGCAGAATACTATTGCATGTTCTCATTTCATTGTTAGATTTGAGTTTTGTGCTTATATTTGTGACTAGCTGTTTCCCGCGGTTTCACCCGCGTTAAATTCAAATTTCACATTTCTAAATTTTAATATAGCCTATGTTCACCGCGGATAGTGTAGCTTCCCAACGGTGAATGATATTTTTTTTCAAATCGGTCCAGTAGTTTCGGAGCCTATTCAATACAAACAAACAAAAAATTAAACCTTTCCTCTTTATAATTTAGTATAGATGAATTCAAGTCTAGTTCACGTGAATTACGACACTACAAGCTATAAAGGTTGTTTAGTATTGAAACCGATGTAATTTTTTGGGAAAGTGTCGGGCTATATCTCTGGTAAAATCGATTTCCTAAGTTTGACGGTTTGCAGATATAAATGCTTTTTTTTTTTTTCTTTTTACGATAATTACCCAGATCTCCTCTTCAAATCGCATCGGGTGTCCCACAGCCATGCCACATGAAGGGAAAGTACCTTAAATATTGTAGATAGAACATAATATATTAAGCTTGACTGTTGATCCTGAACCAATGGATCCACGTTCTATAAATAATATAAATAAATAATGCTGGACAATCCACACAGCATCATCTAGCCCCAAGGTAAGCAGAGCTTGTCCCAACGTCTCAACTGCTGCTATCATTACAGATACAAATGGAAGGAACAGCATCCTCGAGAACGCCTTGATCAGCGCGCTAGAAGACTTCCGTCAGACTATGGTGACGGGCAGTGATGACATACCGGTCCTGGATCCCTTCAGTCTCAATCGTATCTACCTGGATGACTCTGTTATTCCTGTGCATGGGTAAGGGGATTTTATACATATATATTTTATAGAGCCGTTGCATCGGGTAAATGTCCCCAGACTAGTTTACAGTAGTTTTGGGAACAAATGAACCAAATGGCAAGTGGCCCATTGCCACTTTAGCAAGTTGAATATTTATCTGTTATCACTCTCTAGTATAACACTGTTTTACGGCGTGGTAGTGATTCCCGTCCTTGGTTTTGATTGCAGCGCCCGAGTCGAAATCAACGATCTGACAGTATCACAGCTGAGTACCTTCGAGCTGAACACTGTCAGCATCTCCATAGCTTCAGTCCTGCTCCAGCGGTACAACGTGGTGATTGATGGAGAGGTGCCAGTCATTGACGTGGACGTTGGTAAGAACAGAATAACGTTTGAAGCCCTTGTTCATTTAAAGCCAGATTCTTCGCTTTAGGACAGTATTTGGATAAAATATCACTTTCGAAACTATCATGGTTATTAACACTAAAGTCATTTAAAACGGGATATTTACCGTGATTAGATTTTTGAAATATTTTGGCACAGTTTCATGCGCCATGATCACGGAATAACTGGAAAACTCAAAAATCAAATCATGGTAAATATACCGTTTTACATGACTTTAGTATTTGTACAGTCGTCTATGTAGGTACATATTACAGCCATAGAAGAACATAAAAGGTACTTACATAATTTAAAAATAAAAACATTGTAGCGTCTATATTTCTTTCGCTTTTGTATATAATATAATGTAGTACCTACCCATAACAAAAGCTCTGCTTAGCTCGGGGCTAAATGCTGTGGAAATTGTCCAGCATTATTTATTTATTTACTTTATTCTTACTAATATTATTATAAATAAGTTTCAATACATATACATATTAAACCGAATTATCCGTATCTTGTTTCAGGTAACTACGATCTATTTTTGAGCACAAATGGTCTGAGCCTATTTGGAAATGGTGACGCTAAGTAAGATGCCTAACCTATAACCTATTAGACCTTCAATCTCTTCGTATTATAAAGCTCGAATACAAATTAACATGCTGAATATAACTTCCTATAACAGAAAAAGAAAACTGGGATATGTGACAGGTTTTTTAACTTCTTTTTAATTTGGTACATTGGCAGAATTGCATCAATCCAGACGCAGAGCCATCTAGGAAGAAGTTGAAGTTGGTATCCAAAGTTCGCTACTTGCTTAATTCCCCTACTTAGTTCTAAGCGAGTACCAAATCATATTTATTATTTCTGGAATCCCCGAAAATTGATAAAAAGCAAAAGCATTGATAAAATGTATGGGCTGCTATAATGTGTAAAAAATATATAACTACTGCTGACGACGTAATCTAATCATCCTTTAAGACCCCTCATGTCATCAAAAATAAGCAAGACCAAGACCCCCCCCACCTCCTCTATAGTGCTTACGTAATACTTCCATGGCCCTATGGCAGGGTAATTAAAATGTTGCATTTTTGTTTTATTTTAGAATCACCATTATAAAGCCTAGAGTGAAGATAGAACTTTTGGTGGGACTTAGGCCTCGGCTGGGAATCTACCTGAATGTACTGAGCACGCGAATCGAAGTCAGCATCACGGATATCCAGGTTTGTATTATAATTAATTTATTATTAGGTATGTATGTAATGTAGGTCCGACAGAGAACCAAAGTTATCGATATACCTAGTTCTAAGAATTAGCAAGCTGAAGTTGCAGTGGGCCGGCCATATCTCGCGAAGAACCGACGGTCGCTGGGGCAAACCTGTTCTTGAGTGAAGACCACGATTCGGTAAACGTAGTGTAGGGCGCCCTCCGACCTGCGAAAGACTGCAGATAGATGCTGGATGCGTTAAGCTGAAGACAGGGCGCTATGGCGCTCATTGGGGAGGCCTATGTCCAGCAGTGGACCACCAACATAGGTTGATCACAATAGGACTATCGTGGCCGCAGTGATACCCAAGCTGGGTGGCTTGGGTATCACTGCGGCCACTATAGGCACGAAGAAAAATAAATGTCGGTACTTTAAAACTAATTATTAATAATAATATATATTCGTTTTAAAGTACCTTTAAATCTAATTATTAATAATAATATATATATATAAGATTGACTTGTTTATGGCAGACGTCCGCAATCTCCCCTATAGCCCGATTACCCAGTCCATCCATCCATCACAATAACCTGGTTTTATTTCTTTCATTTTTCTTTGCAATAGTCTCTACACCTGGTGGATACCATCTTTGGATGTATCATATTGTGCACCCGAGGATGATACCCGCTATGTGTAGCCATCGCCTTTAGATTAACTTCTCAAAGGGCCTCTGTGCTGTTGGCTTCGGCCCCACGCAAGCCTTCCAAAGGACCGGGTCACTTTATGGCCCGAGATCATGGTAAATGAGAGACATATATATAATAAAAATTATTATTCTTTTAAAAAAGTTTTTTCTTGCTTGTATCATTTCACGGCCTCGGCCAAGTTTGCAAACTGTAATTTAATGGTCTTTATCATCGATGAAACAGTTATTCTTAAAGAATTTTGGAATGCATGAAAATTGAATACGATTCTAGAAAACATAAGTACCTATGTAGTTTTAATTGTTTCATTATACTGAGTCCTTGAGTCATCATCGGCAAGAGAAAAAAAATCGTGAACAAAAAATCCTTTCACGATGTTTCCCTAAATATCTTACTTTTCAGCCCGAAATCAACGGATTCTTCAACAACCCTATCGTGGACAGCTTTGTCAACTTATTCTTGAAGAATTTTGTGCTTGAATTTTTGGAAAACTTCTCGGTAAGAATTATGTAGGAACGATATTTTTTAACAATTCTATTATAATTTGTTTGAATTTAATAAAAAAAAATTGTTACAGGAGGAAATAACGGAAATAATCAGTCCGTTAGTCCAGGACGTCGCCAATGAAATCCTTGATGACATTAACCTTATAAACATTCTCGGATAGCTGTTATGCCATACATGTTTTTAAGATTGTACTTGTTTATGAACAATTTTATAAAGTTGCCTACAAACGCCCTCTATGTTAAAATTTCGACACTATTATCTAATTCTGCTGCTATGTTTGTGCTGTTTGTGCTAGTTCAAGCCAGTAAAAAGCTGATAGATGGCGTTAAATAAAATTTTTGAAAGATTTTTGTTATAATCCGTTTGCGGAATATAATAATAATTATTATAGTCCCTATTATGTTTACAGAAAGAAGACTTAATTTCTCTATGGTAATAAGCGTTTACTTTACTATAAAAACTTGTGGTGGTACTAGTTCTGGGTAGTCAATTCCTATCATGAAAGCTTCTTATACTCCAACGGCGGGGTAGTTAAGTATAAGCCCGATAGATGTCGTATTAAACTTTTTGATAGCTTGTTTGTTACTCCGTTAGCTATCAAGCTCAATCTTGGTACGAAACTGGCTGCGAATACGGCAACACCCAGCCGCCATCATTTGCAAGTATTTACGTATATTGATTTTTGACGTAAGTCTTTATTTCTAGGAAATTAATAATTTTGAAACTAAATAATAGGATATTAAGAACGCGTGTATATTTATTATGCAGTTTTCTCAAAATTCTAGCAAAAGTCTTTGCTTGTGATTTTCAGGATGATGCATATAATAATTTATAGGAAACCGGCCCTTGAAAAATGACAATATCAGAGATTTTTGTGCGTCGTATTCTTTTTTATTCAAGTACCTAACTGTAAAGCTATTTTTACACACACACATACACACATACAGGTCTGTAAGCGTGCAATATGTTTAAGAAAAAAGTTTGTATGTAGGTAGTTATGATTTTTATACATAAAAGAAACAGTAGGTACCTACTTTCTTTCTGTCAAAATTTGCGGTTTGTGTGTCTAATTTGGAAAGTTTCAAAGGTATGGTAAGGCAATTTTTATATGAGTTCTATTGGCGTGTGTATGTTTAGGAAAACAACAGGTCACTATTTATGATTTTTAATATCAATACAAAGTTTACTAATTTGGTACATTAAAATATTCAAGAATTATTGGAATTGTACCTAGGTACATACATAGTTCATGTATATTTCGATTATTTTCTTAATTATTTCATTTGATATTGACATAATTAGCTTAACAGAACATTGGCTAAAAAGCTATGAGCTCATTTTTAATTTAAGTAACCACCAGGTTGGTAGGTAGTTCTTTTGACCCGCGACCCGTGCACCCCCTGGCTTCACCCACCGGTGGGTGTAGGGGTAATTCCTGTTTACCCGTGTACCCGCTGCGATATGGATACCTACTAATAATAAAAAAAGAGCTTAAGATTGTGCTTTCTTGTTCAGTGTTTTTTCGGAAGGTAGGTAAATGTCGAATAAAGATGGTTTCTTCAGAGGCCACAGCTACCACACAGCACAAAAATGTGCATTCAAATACGTGCTTTAATTCGTATTATTTAGATGCATTTAGTATTGACGGAATCAGATGATACTCGTTTCAGGCTTTTGGGAAGCCATTTTGTTACTATAAAATTTTTATATTTTACATTTTAAATTACATT
The DNA here is from genome assembly GCA_943735965.1 of Eupithecia abbreviata. Lineage (NCBI taxonomy): Eukaryota > Metazoa > Arthropoda > Insecta > Lepidoptera > Geometridae > Eupithecia > Eupithecia abbreviata. Next base: position 2,942,640 of record OX030976.1, read on the forward strand.
TAATGTATCTTAAAATACCTCACTAGTTAAAGCCCACATTTTAATGCACATTTTTCGTCGTTTGTCGTAGCGGCGTTGGATTAATGTGTGCAGAGCTTAAGGTCATGTACCACATGTGTTAAAAAAAAAAATTCATGCCTAAGAAAATTTTCTATTTTTGACTGTTGAATACAAAAGATATTCAGATCGCTACAAAACCAAACCAGTTCATCGCTACAATCTATCGCCCTCATTTTCTTTTTAGGCAATTTATTATCAAATTCGCAAGGAATTTTCGCCTTCGAGTGGCAAAGTTCGGCGGTTTCCAAAGGCTTATGAATTATGCAAAACCTTCTGCTTTTGATTTCGGATACTTACTGAAAAATATAATTTTAGCTTTGGGATTCAAGGGCCTCGCCACTTTGTGCTAATCAAAGCCCCGGACAGTTTCTTGTCAATAAAATCGGCTGGAATTTACGTTATTTTTTATTTCGGGAATAAGTTTTGATTTCAGATTATACAATGTGATCTGGAACCAAAACCAATTCCTTATGTGATTCACATAAATTATTATACGAGTAGTAAATCATATAATTTCCACGGCCAATTAAAATTTTCAAACTGCTTAGTCACACTGGTGTGATGGTTGGGTAAGGAAATGTCCGCTACGTAACAATAGTATTAAAGATTTACCTATAATTATGCATTGTCAACCAATAATAACACAACACGCTGTGGTTGCATGTTGGAGATTACAGGTAAGTAGTTATAGGTAGGACCTACCCATGCTTTGAAATTCGCAACATATTTTTCTAAAAACTTCTATTAATAACTCGTCCAATGAGATGTATTTTTTCGTCTTTCACAGTAGATGACTAGGTTCAGCTACGGAAGAATAATTAAATAGAAACAGAAAAATGATACAGTCTCATGTCACCCTATGAGGAGTTATGCCATTTTCATTTAAATCTAAAGGCGCCATCTTTTCATTCTACTGGAACAATTTTTTTACAATAAAAGACATTTACTGTATTAGATAAGAGGCATCACAACTTTCTTTTGTTTCATTTCAAAGCATTGATAAACCTAAACAAGTGAATGTGAACACGTCATGATGCGGTTAACATCAATTTCTTTCACCCTGAACCAAAATCCGAGGAAAAATCTTGAAAGATCTCCATGAATTTGTAAGGAAAGCCGAATGCACCGTTTATTACGTCAGCTGAGGTCGGGCTAGTCCCACAAGGGGCATAACTTGAGGAAATTAGAGATACGGAGAAACTCTAGCGGCAGGCTCGTATAGCCTAACCAGCAACGTCTGGGCACAGTATACATATGGACATATGTATACTGTGGCCTGGGGTTTAATATCATCCGTGGTGTGTAATTAGAATAGGATATAACTCGGGTCTGCAGTACATAGTATGAATTGTTTTATTATTCTCATCGAGGCTCGCAGCCTTTGCCGCAGCCTTTGATAAGATAGCTACAGGAATAGATAGATAGAATATACTTTATTGCACAAAAGTTGTACATAGGCGAGCGATAATTCAATTCAATTCAATTCATTTATTGCAAGAAATATGGTCATAATACAAGGTGTTAAACATTAGAATAGGTAGTTTCACATACTTCACCAAAACACATTGGCATGCAAACAATTTCTAAAACTAGGTTCCTACAATGTAATTTTAAAATAATTTAAATTAATAAGTTATATAATATTAACATGTCAATAATGTGCTATTTAATTTTCAAATTTAGGTCCATGAGTTCTTTGACATTATAGAAAGCTTTTCCAATGAGCCATAATTTGAACTTTTTTATAAATATTGTTAAAGGTATTCAGGTAGGTATTAAAGGTAATCTTTGATGTCATTAGGAATTTTATTATATATAGAACCACACATGCTAGATATTATTCTCTACCTGCTTGCTAACCTTTGGTAGTGTGGACAATAACTTAGTAGGTAGTAAGAATAGTCTTGTACCCACTGTCAAGGAATATCATTTTCGGATCAACATTGTATTTAAAAGTACTTGAATAATCAAATTAATCAGTACTTACCTGTGCTGCAAGCGTGCAGCGCATACTATGCGATGCGAGTATGACGATACTTACTTATCTTGTCAATCCGGGAATGCTCGTCATTCCGGAATTTTTAGCGAGGCAGTCTTTTTAACCGAATTTCGGATTCCGCTATCCTTCATGTCCAGCCGTCCGATACACTCGTCTTGCTGCTGTCCTGCCACGCTCTTGCTGCTGCAATGGAAAACTGCTCAGACCCGTCTCCTCCATGATAGCTACTCCGGCGCACATTCTAAAACACGACAGAGTTGCTTCACGGACTTATAGTCCGTACGGCGAAAGCGACGGCCGAAGCTTACCCCCAGAAGGTACCGCTCTTAGCACCGCCCATGAGAAAAAGTGAAGGGCAAAAGGGACGGACGTGAGGGATGCGGTCCCTAAATATTTTGGATTTATTTATATGTTGATGATATAACCAAATTTGGTGAAGCTGTGTCTAAACTCCTAACCAACTTAAATCAATATTTAATATATTAACACGAAGAGCCAAGAGACCTCTTTCGGTTGCAAAATTTGAAGTTTCACATGCCTTCGTAGTTTTAGGATTGTACCACAGAGGAAATTATCTAAAGAGTTGGTCTGATTACTCGTACCTCATCATAATTAAACTTTGTCGTAAGTGCGCGATTTTTTTTGCGACGCGGATATGGGTTGGCGTTGCGTCGCGAATGTTGCTAACAAAGGATTATTAAAAGTTATCTTTTTTTATGTTATTTGTGTAAAGTACAACACAATCTCTGCCAAGTTTGAAGCTAGACAATCCTGTGTCAACTATCTTTGACGACCGATGTGGCGCGGTGGGCGATGGTCCGCCTGCGACGCAGGGGGTTGCGGGTTCGATTCCCGCCTCGGAACAATTGTGTGTACGATCTGCAGATATTTGTTCCGGGTGTATTATGTATATCAGTTATCTAGTACCCATAACACAAGCTTTGCTTACCATGGGGCCAGATAATGCTGTGTGAATTGTCCAGAATTATTTATTTATTATTATTATTTATTTATCTAGCATCATTTATTTATGATGATTGCAGATCACCCAACCACCGCACATTTCTAAACATTACGATTCTCGACTGCATAAACTGTTGCGTTCATCAGCATAATTGAATCAGTTCCATTCGCAAGTTGTTGTACTGATTACGAACGTACTGTGCTATCCCCAAGGAATGTTGGAATGTACGTGAGTATAAGTTAAAACTTTACCCGAGAGAGTGCGGTAATTGTGATTAGTATGCTCGGGATGGTATGCAGATGTATGGAGATTTATGTATATTGGCAGTTTGTAAAAATGTCCCCGGGAAGTTGGAAAGCTAATTGCGTTTGATGTGAGTTTTGGTTTATCTATGAAATTTTAATGTTTTAGATGTAGGTTAAACTAAATATGGAAACACAGGTACAGGTACAGGAATTATTCTTCTTTCAAGTCAAAATAAATTTGACTTGAAAGAAGAATAATTCCTGTACTTATGACAAATGTTATTGGAAATGTATTTCTGTAGGTACCTACTAGCTCAAGAAGTAAAAATAAATATAATAGCTAATAGCTATATAAATTCTGACTTCGGCCTTGCCCTTAATATAGCTTAACACTTTGAGTGCTGAAAACGCACGGTATGAGTTTTCTACAAGTGACTAATATGTGTAAATCCACACTAGCGCAGCGGCTGAGAAAATACAGATCTTTGTGACTCAGCACAGCCGTAATATTTTTCGAACGAAACGCATGTGCGGCGCAACACAACCGCTGTGTAGAGCGGCAGCACGAATTTTTTAGGTAAAAAAAAAGATTGCAGTCGTCGAAAAAAAACCGCAGTCAAAGTGTTAAATAATATTATAGGTATCCTATATCCTTCCCTACGATACCTACGAGTATATTCTGTATCCTCGATCCATTCAGTTAATAAACAACGGAGGAGGTATAATTTTAATTACATCGTAATTGCAGAATCAAACTTCGAACCATCAACTAATATCAATATGAAACTTTTTTTGCCTAAAATATTGAAATTTTTGACGATCTGCGAAAGACTGCAGGCAGATGCTGGATGCGGCAAGCTGAAGATAGGCCGCTATGGCGCTCATTATAAAAGGTCTATGTCAGTGGACAAAGGCCTGGCTGGTATAGGCTGATGAAAATGATGATTGAAATTTTATATAATATTCAAAGAGCTAATCTTGCAAGTGTAAAATTTTATAAAAAAAAAACAGTATTAATTCTAAGTGTAATTTGTTCTAAAATGTCAACAAAAATCACACTGGACTGTGCAATAGAATATCATGCCTGCCTAACAATAGAATGATCCATCATAATTTTATTGTAACACTAGCTGCGCCCCGCGGTTTCACCCGCGTGGTGATACATATTTTGGATAATATAAAATATATCTTTATGAATTGTAGCCTATGTTTTTTGATATGTAAGCTATATTATTGTGAAGTAGATATCTTAGATACCTTAGTACCTACCTACATATTTATATTTTACTAAAAACAACCTCGGTCTGCCTTCCACTTGTTGTTCACGCCCAATAGGGTTCACATTGTGATACTAATCTATACATAAGAACCTACTAATTAAGCCAATGTGATGACAACAATAAATATATTGAGTATTGAGTATTGAGTATTGAGAAGTTTCATCAAAATCCATTCAGTAGTTTTTGCGTGAAAGAGCAACAAACATATGCACATAGATACATACATCCTCACATCGCGTTTATAATATTAGTAACATTGTAAGGGATCTCTGAACTTCCAAACATATCAACGTAACTACTAAAGCATGGTTCCCAGCAGTGTTTGCCAGATAACCGCAAACGTTTGTACTCAAGCGTGTACACAACAGCTGGCTTTGTGAGCGGCCAATCACAGCTCAAGTGTTTTGGGACGCACTATTGGTACATTTTGTAGGCTACAGTCCTGTAGTGTTGATACAAGAGGCTTTTTTGTCAAAAGTCCTTAACACTTTGACTGCGGTTTTTTTTCGACGACTGCGATTTTTTTTTAACCTAAAAAATTCGTGCTGCCGCTCTACATAGCGGTTGTGTTGCGCCGCACATGCGTTTCGTTCGAAAAATATTACGCTGTGCTGAGTCACAAAGATCTGTATACTCAGCCGCTGCGCTAGTGTGGATTTACGCATATTAGTCACTTGTAGAAAACACATACCGTGTGATTTCAGCAGTCAAAGTGTTAAAAGGATAGGGCTGAAACTTTGGTTACTTACGGCTTGGGTTACGTCTCACCTCACCGCTGGCATATAACTATCTAATATCCATGTTTCTACCACGGGAAATGACTTAACTCTTGCCCGAGGACTGTTGCACCAATCTAAGTATTTCTATACTAATATTATAAAGGTTTGATTTTTGGTTTGTTTTTATTGAATAGGCTCTGAAACTACTGGACCGATTTTAAAAATTCTTTCACCGTTGGGAAGCTACACTATCCCTGGGTGACAAAGGCAATATTATATTTTAGAAATGATAAAATCGAATTTAACGCGTGTGAAACCGCGGGAAACAGCTAGTATTTCATAAAGGCAACACACCTCGGTCGAATTGGCACTCAAGTTTTCCCTTAGAAATTCAATCACAACCTTGGAGCAATTACTTTTGTTTTCCGCCCTTACGCTGCTTGTTTAGGATGCTACAGGAAGGGTTCCACTTGTCCTCAACTACGGCAAATTGGGATGTTCACGATCGGCTATTTGCTGAATGTAGCTACTTCTAATTTTTTTATAAATATGGTATCAAATGTTCGGCTGACAATGCAGAGAAAACAGCTATATTGGACCAAATGAGTATCTCGGTCGGTTCGTAGGAAAAGTTTACATTACGCCTTGTGAGGCGTTGTTGTGAGGTCGTAAACTTTACGACCTCACAACAAATTTACGCCAAATTGTTATCGTATAAATGTTTTGTTGCTTAAAAAATACTAAACTTAAAAAATATGCTTGATGTTGATCAAGCATATTTTTTAAGTTTACGACCTCACAACAAAACACTAGCGATAACAATCTGGAGAAGTCTGATATTTCTCTGGTTTAACTATTTAGATTATATAGACGTAAGTTTCTTGATTTCATAACCTTAAAAATTTGTTGGGAATTAATTACTCGTAATGTAAACTTTTCCTATAAAGAGGCAATTGGAGAACTTGCGGTGTTAACGCTTAAAGCGATTTCATCATCATTAACTCAATCCATCTGAAAAGAAAAGCTGTTGCTGTGGGTTCAGTATAAAAAATACAAAGAAAAACCGCGAATGTAAACTGGAAGATAAAACTAAAAAGCGTCTTGGATTCAACCAATCAGCGACGTAGGTCTTGTGATTAGCATACAAACTTGCTTTCTTTCTCTCACAATATTATTGAACTTCGTATATCGCTCCAATTCTCAGCAGAAAAGGAATTTGAAATTCAAAATGTATCTGATTTGCATACAACAAGGCAGCCAAGTTTTATGAGAAGTTTTAGATGTGGTTTCATTTCGCTGTTTGAACGGCTCTTTGGAATGGAAAAATGAATGGATTCTGTGCGAACAAGCAAGTGCGAAAATCTTTAGGCTTTTCGTGAGGTACAGTTCAGTTCATTCAGAAACAATTTATATTGTGTATGAATTAATACTTATAGCTACAAATACTTAATCTAAATAAAATAAATAAAAATAAAAATAGGTTAGTGAATCAAAAGCATACATAATAATAACTACTTTCGTCTGATAAATTCGTACGAGTATGTACCAGTTATTTTATAGGGTATCTAGACGTTCCGGGTTTTCAAAAATCTATCAGAGGGTCGGTAAGCACGGGGATTGTTGTTTAGGGCAGAGCATAAAAAAATTATGTCACTTCGTCATCGAATGCCTAATTTTATTTGAAATACATTCCCTCAACTTATTAACTTGTTCCCACAACAATGCTTATCATAATTTTGTTACATTTTTTAACAAACTAATTGATCTTAAGTTGTAAGTGTATCAGTGTGTAGATACTGTACGTACTTCGGATTGACCTTTGAGATCAGAGGATAATGATATCTAAATCCTACTTGATGAAGATGTTAGGGCTCTTATTTCTGACTCTTTAGGGGTAAATCTGTCAGTGTATATACGTTATATTGTGCAGTGCATATTATGTTCTAATAATTTGTCTATTCTACCCTAGAGAACAATCCCCGTGCTTGGCCTACAGGTCGAAGCGCAACGCATCAGCACAGCATTGCCATACAGCAGCCAAAGTTTAAGGGATGTTTCCGATTGGTATTGATATGGATTAGTTGATTGGTACCCCTAGATTGTTTGCAACAGTCTGTAGTTAGCTCAACTGTTTCAATTGTAAATACTAGTTATAATTTGTTTTTATATTTTGTTAATTAGGTAATTTTTTAGTTTACACAATAAAGAATGAAGATGAAATTAAAGAAAGATTTAAGACGGAAGCCATATTATTCATCATCCACCTGTTTAATATATTTACAAAATGATATTTAGTGTATGTACCTATCTATGATTTTTGTGTTGTTTTTCTGTATTATATAATTATTTCTAATTTTAATATTAAATTTAAATATGTACTCTATTGCATTGGGTGTTCCCGTAAAAATAGAGGTACTTTTGTAAATAAATAAATAAATCTATAAAATTTAATATATGCACAGTCAGGGTTGCCATACTCGCATTTTATAGGTCTTTCCAGATAAATCAAAAAGAATAAACAACGTTTGTGGTGTCGCGCTCCAAACCTTTTTTTTTCATACTTCTGTGTTGTCTTGCGCGTGTAGTAGGTATAGTGATTTTTTTGTAGATTTATTTTATGTTTAGAGTAATTATTTTTCTATATTTCCTAATTTTACGGATAAAAAACAAATGAAGTCTGTAAATGAAGAAGCTTAGACCTTTATTCTTATAACAAGCCATACTTCTCTGAAAGATCAAAAGACAAAATTTCTCTTTGAAATAAAGTTTCATCTATTGCCGTGGACAAAAGCTCCTTGTAGTGACTGCAGCGGACTCATTAGGGAGAATAATGCAGATATAGTAGACCACAGTCTATGGAGTGGATTCTAAGCTAAATATTTTATTAACTCAATTTTTTTTATTTTTTATTTACAGATTCAATATTTTAATTTATTTCAAGAAACTAATGTTGCATAAAAATATGGAAAACCAAATGATTTAATTGTGGCCATGCTGTTTAAAAAGATTTTGAGAAAAAGATCGTCCTAAAAAGATAAGATTTCAAGAAAAGAAAAGTTTTTATTTCAAACTTTTCAAGCTCTGCTATCTTTTTAGAACATACTTTTTATATTATAACTGAATAAAACTTTTTAAGGCTTCATATACATATATAAGTGTCCGTTATGATACACATACGCTTTTAACAGTCCACAGCTGGACAAAATATGTAACTGTGATATACACACTGATGAGCGCATTATTGACACAACAAATTTGGAAGTCACAATTAATCTTTACTCCACCAGGGCAGTGATTATAGCAGTTTGCCAAGTGGTTTGCGTGTTTGGGATCGCAGTTCAGTGGTGATTCTGTTCTACAGGAGGCACCGCGGCCGGCCCCCGGATACGTCAGTGGCCTCTTAAGACACCTCGGGGTTGTAAAAATTTCAAACCGACCCCGTAATGATAAAAACTATGTAAACGCTTGCAGCCGATGCTGCCGCCAATAACTAACTTAGTTTAAATTAGTTTTATGTTTAAATTTGTTAATAGTGGAGACTTCACTGGTCTATGTAAATCCTTATTGTAACTCCAAATAAATAAAAATAAAATAAACGCCAAACTTTAAAACCAAACTCACGAGGTTTTTCTGCTCTCTCCATGGTACTCCTGTTCTGGTCAGGTCACCTGCTCTTGTAAGCACCTTATCTCGGAAAACAGCGCCGCTTCGTCTTCATTAGCCGGCTCCAGACTTAATGAGACTCAATTTACATATACTTATATAAACAAAGGAACTTTATATTCAACAATACAGTGTTTTAGTCTTCTATTGTTATGAACACTAGCTATGGGACGGAAACTTGTTAAAGCAAGTATTTTACGTAGAAACATATTTTGACAATTTACAGCGCCGTGGTGGGGTAAGGCGAGGCCCTCGCCTCATTCATTCCTCGCGCCATGTAGGTCAATAGTCCTAGTCTCAATGAGGACTATTCAGGTGGACACAAAATATTATAGTGCACAAGTGTGCACGCAAACACAGCTGCACTATCAATTCTCTCATTCTCAAAATCCGAAGTTGGCAACACTTGCATGCATAACATCTGACCAATACAATAACTCTAATTAGGCACCTATAGCAAACAGCCAATACCCGTGCATTCCATTTACGAACATTCGCATGGCGCTTGTTTCAAATACCACGGCAATTGTGGCCGCCGAACATTTGCGGTTTGGATTAATTAAAGCCTATGATACATCTGGAGGTAGACCTACCTACTTGAACGCGTATCAGTCTGTAGTACCAGTTAGCATTCGTTTAGGACGACGTTAAAAGATTTTGTCTCTTTAAAACAAAATCGTAATCTGTAAACTCCCATTTCTGCGGATTGAAGGAAATATAACAGAATATTTACATTTTATTTAGTTCGAAAATTTATTAATAACAATATAAATTAACAAAAACACACTATTAAAATAGGTACCGATGACTTATAGAATATGACGACCGATGTGGCGCGGTGGGCGAAGGTCCGCCTGCGACGCAGGAGGTTGCGGGTTCGATTCCCGCCTCTTGTTCCGGGTATTCTGGTCGTTTTCTATGTATAATAAAAAATATCTATCTAAGTAATGTATTGTATTATGTATATCAGTTATCTAGTACCCATAACACAAGCTTTGCTTACCATGGGGCTAGATAATGTTGTGTGGATTGTCCAGCATTATTTATTTATTTATTTATAGGTACATGTATAAAGTGGTTATAAAAAGGCTTTAACTAAGCATAATGCTTAGTTAAAGCCTTTTGATGTTTAGTTTTTTTATGCTTAGTTAAAGGCTAAGGGATTGGTACCTGGGATATGATAATGATATGAGCAATCAGGGTGCTTAACTGGGGATGCTACGTCCAGCAGTGGACTGGTAATGGCTGTTGAAAATAGTTGCACTTTATAATGCCCTCCTAGCGGTCATTTTGAATGAAGACTAGACAGGACTACCACGGTAGCTACAACTACCGCCGAACATTTGCGGTTTGGATTAATTAAAGCCTATGATACATCTGGAGGTACACTTACCTACATGATCGCGTATCGGTCCGTAGTACCAGTTTGCATTCGTTTAGGATGACGATAAGAGTTTTTGTCTCTTTCAAATAAATACCGGTTAAGTGCGAGTCGGGCTCGCGCACGAAGGGTTCCGTATCTATAAAAACGAGCAAATATCACGTATGTTGTATGGGAGCCCCCTTAAATATTATTTTATCCTGTTTTTAGTTTTTATAGCGGCAACAGAAAGCCATCATCTGTGAAAATTGCAACTGTATAACTATTATGGTTTATGAGATACAGCCTGATGATAGACGATCAGACAGACATAAGGACGGACAGCGGCTTATTAATATGGTCCCGTTTTGCCCTTAGGGTACGGAACCCGACAAATTCGCAGTCTATTAAATTCCATTTCCGTGGAGTGAAAGGACTGGTGACCTGTCATCATCATCATCATCATCAGCCTATAGCAATCCACTGCTGGACATAGGCCCCCAATGAGCGCCATAGCGCCCTGTCTTCAGCTTGCCGCATCCAGCATCTACCTGCAGTCTTTCGCAGGTCGTCATCCCACCTGGTCGGAGGGCGTCCTACACTACGTTTACCGAGTCGTGGTCTCCACTCAAGAACACGTTTGCTCCATCGGCCGTCGGTTCTTCGCGAGATATGGCCGGCCCACTGCCACTTCAGCTTGCTAATTCTTTGAGCTATGTCGATAACCTGGTGACCTGTGCCACTGGTTTAAAAACATCTATTTGAGGCGCCAGTCTGCGTCTATTTATTAAACATTTTGAGGTGAATGTTTTAGTTATAGTTAAATGGTCGTCGTAACAAGATATAGAATTGTCCTCATTGACATGTTCATAGTAATACTGTTTAACACTTTTACCGTGTGTGTTAATATTCCGTGAAAACCTTAGATAACCTTCCTGGTATTTATTTATTTTAAGGAAGGCCTACAACATATATACATGCAAAATAAATAACATTAGCAACAGAAAAGCTAATTAATTAAAATAATTTCGTTTTCCTGCAAATAATTATCAATTATCAAAGCTACCTGGCAGTAGTCTGTATTCTAACTATTATTATAATGTATACGTTCGTATATTATATATAATATATATATATATATCGTCAATGTCTCGTGTTTGCAATAACATCGTCTGTAATCCGATTACAATGGGCTTACGACACCACGCGTATATGACGAATGTAGACTTAGTAAAGTTTGCTTTTAGAGGGAAGGAAAGGGAATAAATGAAGATGCATGGGAAACTCCGATCCGCTCTCTTCTATCTTATCTATAGCGATATCTATTATGAGCTTTTAAGAAACCAAGCTCACTTCCATTCACTGTACATATCGCCACACCCTGGTTGGGTACCATTGTGTATCGTATACATTACAAGACCTACAAATGTACACAATAAAAATAAATATGAAGTATGAAATAAATTTGTGGACCATGTAATGGCGTTAAATAGGCATATGGAAGCATTTTGTAGTTTAGAGATTTTGAATTAACCATAATATAATAACAAGGAAGATCGAGATTAACCATAATATATTAAACAAGGAAGATCGAGTTATGTGGCATTTTCTCAAAGTAGAGCAAGGGTGAAGAAAATGATAGAGGAGGCGCAAACTCAGCACCAGCAACGAGTGGAGCACCGTCTGATGGAGGATCCGAAGTCGTTCTGGAATTTTGTGAAAGCAAAAAGAGGGACCGTGAACCGAAAACAGATCACATTGAACGGAAAATCTCTCTCGGAACCGCAATGTGCGGAAGAATTTGCGAAGTTTTTTCATTCGGTTTACGGCACCTCACCGGCTCGACGACGACGTGGCAGCAGCTGAAGCGGCGAGCGCCGCCAGCGCCGCGCGCGTGCACGTGCCGCACCTAACGCTGGCCGAAGTACGCGCGGCGCTGACGAGGCTTAAACCGAAGCGGTCCGCAGGCCCGGACGGCATACCGGTCTTTATTACGAGAGACTGTCGAATGTCGCTTGCGGAACCACTCGCCCACATTTACAATGCTTGTCTAGAGAAATCACATTTTCCAGAACGATGGAAGATAACAAGGGTTATTTCTATACCTAAAGGCTCTGGATCAGATGTGACGGAATACCGACCTGTGGCCATTCTGTCAACGGCGGCAAAGGTGTTCGAGTCGGCCGTGCAGCGCAGCGTGCAGGACCAGATCTCGGAGAGACTGTCCGACGCGCAGCACGGTTTTCGGCCGGCTCATAGCACTTCAACGAACCTCCTTGACTCCATGGCCTTCGTGCTACCGCAAGTCGACGCAGGAGTGCAAGTCGACGCCGCCTACTTCGACTACAAAAAAGCGTTCGATCTAGTCGACAACGATATCTTGCTTGAGAAGTTGGCGACGATCGGCTGCACTACCAAACTGCTGCAGTTCTTCGCGAGCTATATGAAGGACCGGCGGCAGTATGTCGACTACGCGGGATGCAGATCACAGGCTTACACTACCATAACAGGCGTGAGTCAGGGGAGTAATTTAGGGCCGCTAGAGTTTACCATAATGATTAACGACCTGCCCACAGTCGTCAAAGACGCCAAGTGTTTGTTGTTCGCGGACGACCTCAAGTTACTCTTACCCATCAAGGACGAAGAAGACTGTGTACGCCTTCAACGGGACGTGGATAGAGTAGTAGAATGGAGTAGGGTAAATAAGCTTCAGTTTAATGCCAGCAAATGCTCTATAATAACTTTTAGTCGAGCTAAGACTCCACTCTACTACGACTACCAGTTGAAGGATACTCAACTAAAGAGAGTCGAATCAGTAAGAGATTTAGGGGTTCGTCTCGACGACAATCTTCACTTCAGGGAGCATGTTGTTAACATATGTAAGAAGGCCTTTAAAACTTTAGGATTTGTGCTCCGTCAGACAAACAGCTTTAAAAACCTGCAAGCAGTAAAATCGGTCTATGGCGCTTTAGTTAGAAGCCATTTGGAATTTAATTACGCGATATGGGCTCCGCATGAGGCCAAGTACATCCAAATGGTAGAACGCATACAAAATAAGTTCACAAGATATTTATACCTGAAGCAATACGGTACGTATCCCTTCTACCCTTTGAAGTTGTATCCAACCTTGTTTGTTATTGGCATGGTTGGATACAACAAGCTAGAAGTAAGGAGGGATGCAGCGCTCGCTCTACACCTGTTCAAAGTGCTGAGAGGGATGATCGCCCATCCAAGCATTTTGGAGGAACTGCGGCTGAATGTGCCGGCGGACTATGTGCACAGACGAAGGCGTCCAGCCCTATTCGCAGTACCAAAAGGGCGAACTAACCTAGTACATAAATCCCCTCTAACGCGCAGCATCCGCACGCTGAATCTGATTGCCGAGATAATAGATCTTTTCTCCTGTTCCCAGAGCGAGTTCCAAAAAGCTGCATTGTTTATTTTATGTAATCGTTAGTTGTGTAAATCCGTATTATCACAGTTAGACTCAAATTTTTATTTTTTAATATCGATAATATTCTTATTTAATGAAATTATGTTGTATATGGAAATGGATATGATTAGTGATTTTTAATTTATGATTTTGTAATGTAAGGTTGACTCTATGATTTTTGTGTTGTTTTTCTGTATTATATAATTATTTCTAATTTTAATATTAAATTTAAGTATGTACTCTATTGCATTGGGTGTTCCCGTAAAAATAGAGATACTTTTGTAAATAAATAAATAAATAATAGGCCTCCTCATCGATTTCGATGACAGCGACCCTAGACATTAGGGATTCCTCTTTCTATCATTAGCCCTAATATGGCAGGCTAGACTGAACTTGGTCTTGAATAACCTAATATGTATGGCAGTATAGTTGGCCTAATTAACCATAATTAGCCTGAGGGTACTGCAAAGCTTACGAAACAACAGTTTTCATTCGAGTCTGAATTTGAACTTCTCAAATTATGTAACTTTATTTTACAACTAGTTTCTGCCCGCGACTTCGCACGCGTTGTTACTACGGAAACGTTTTAAGGTTATTTCTATCCCATGGGAACTGATTTAAGGGATAAAACTAGCCTATGTTTTATTCCAGGCTTAGAACTAACTGTATGCATAATTCAGCCAATTGGAGTTACAAAACAAACACATATTTACCACAGTACATATTATATAACCAGTCTCTGCTTTTATCCAGATAAAACGTATGTAATCCCGCGTGCAAATAAAATAACAAAATATTTCTATTTTATTGTATTGAAAAAAATAATGATAAAATGATTCAAAAAAATAAAGCCATTTAGACGCCTAACTGTAGGTACTATAAAATTATATAAATCACGATTTGGTTATCAGTTGAACCGATAGAAAGGTAATAAATGTGTGGAATGAGTACCTACCTACCATTAATAAAGACGATTAGGTAGTAGTATGGATTTGCTCTGTTATTTCGTATTGGGCTAAAAATAAATCTTGTTTCGCTCTCTGAGTCAAATTACGATACAGAATAATAACGAGTTAACCGATCAAATAAAGCGATGCTTTTGAGTAAACCAATATAAAATAAATACGACGAAATAATCGATTTATAAGCGTTGGTACGGTCAATAATCGATTTAAAAACTGCCATTTCGAGTAGGTACGGATACCGATTTTCAATTAACGTTTTAAAGCGAACGCAATTTGTGCCGAGTTCGTCGAAATCTGATTACTTTTCCAATGTCATATTTTTTAATATATTCTTTTACACTAACTTTTTAATAATCAATGATTTTGAACTGACGAAATTAAAAGGAGGAGGTTCTCAATTCGACTGTATTATTTTTAAGTTTGATTCGCGACTGGTTCAGCCAGAGACACTTTGAGTTGTAATTTTTAAACTTTAATTAGGCTAAATTACAAAATGTCCTAATTGTTACTTATTATAAATTTTCTTTAATGTTGTTACTACTTAACTGTTCTTTATGTTATTTTAAATATGTATTATTCGTTTTATTTACATTGGGTATTGTTTTAAGTTAGTTTTATAGAAATTTTAAAGAACGACCTTAGGTTTAGTTCGTATACGAATTTCCGCCTGCTTCCTTTGTAATGATGTTTTTTTCAGTTTCTTTGAAATAAGTTCATAGTTGTTATGCTTTGTTGGAGAGCTAAGAAAACGGTTTTGTTTTTAAAATAATCTGCAAGCCAATTTTCATAACGTTTTTTTTAGGAAACAATTCTCAATGAATAATGAAATAATATCGTTTTTTATCTCGCATTTTTTAATTTGGAGCGATAATTGTTGTTTTAATATTGATAAACAACCAGTGTTTATTCGTTTTTATAATTCAGAAAAAAAAAATAGATTTAAATAGACAGTTTTTTAAATTGATTTTTGATGTTGCACTTTTGACTTATTTTGAAAAAAGCTAAAAATCATGATAACTTAAAAATGGTTCACTTTTGCATGATGCACATGGGGGTGAAAATTATCGCAAATAGTCACCGCTATCACCTCCTAACGGGAATACGTCGAATTACCAATAACCCAGTATACATATTTTACGAGCCGAAAAATGGACTGAATCTATTTTAAATTGGTATTCTCGAGATGGGAAAAGAAAATGTAAGAGGCAATTTACAAGATAGATAGACGAAATTAAGGCTATAGCAAGAGACAGAGTGGCCACATCTAAGCAAGCATGGAAATCGTTGGGAGAGGCCTTTGCGTAGGTCGGTCCTTGGTCAGTAATAAAAATAATCTGAGGCTGGGCCTATTAAGGCGCGCACATAGGGCCAATTCTTTTACCCTTGAATTGAAATTCAGAAAATTATGAGTATAACTACAACATTGAATTTCTTACATACTATTCACTCACTTGGAAAGTACACGTAGTCCCGTTTACCTAGGTATACATTTAAAACCCATAGGTTTGTGTTTTTTTCTGATATTATTATACTTACTAGTTTCTGCCCGTTGTTGCTATGAAAATTCTTTATGATTATTTTTATCCTATGGGAACTGATTTATGGGATAAAAAGAGACCTTTGTTTTATTCCGGGACTGGAACTACCTGTAGATGTAGATACTTACTAGATGTATACATTTATTGTGAATTGTTTTTGATTTTTAATATTTCTATTTTGTAATTTAATTTATTGTTTATAATATGTGTACCGCTATGACTTTTCCTAGTGTACAATAATATGTATCTAAACTGAATAAATGAATTGAATTGAATTGAAAATGTATGCAAAAATTCAGCCCGATCCAGTAAGAAGTTTTGAAAGAGTAACAAACATCTACGAGTACATCGAACTTTCGCGTTTATAATAAGTAGGATAATTTATTATATTTACCTCTTTTTACCGACTTCAGGAGGAGTTTCTATGTTCGGCTGTATGTATTTTTTTTTACATAAGTACAGATCAAAACTAAGTGAATTCCGACATAAAAATAAAAAAGATTAGAAACTAACAAAAAACCCAAGTTTTACTTTTTACTCATGGCATCACGTGACTCGAACATTTCCACAAAAAAACTTTCTGATTTCACCAGCGATGAAAGTTTCAGTGAGGATTAATTAATCAAGTTTAACGAATCGGTGAGGCTGACCTCGCTCGGCTTTTTAGAGTTCCGTCAATTAACACGACCTAGCTGCATCATCCTCATTATCTTCCCACCTCCTACCAATAATACTGTAAAGATCTTTTCCTATTAAATTTTGTCCTTACCTTAATAGCTAGGGACAAAACGCTGTTACTATGTTTAGTATTTAGTTAGCTGTAGTTTACCCAAAATTAAATAAAATAAAAATCTAATTATTTGGAGGAGGGTGGTGATCCAAGTGTCGAAAGACTAGCTGGATAGAAGAAGGGAAAAGTTATTTAAAACGGGATATTTACATGATTTGATAACTAAAATAGTTATTCCGTGATGGCGCATGAAACTCAAAAATCAAATCATGGTAAATATCCCGTTTTAAATGACTTTAGTGTTAATAACCATGATAGTTTCAAAAGCATCAATAGTTGTTTAAGTTTTATTATAAATTTAATATATTTATAAATATTCTCAACTCTGTTATCCAGCAATAATATGGCTTATTTTATTTATTGATTTATAACGTTGATGATCCACGCTGAACGTCCTTCCCTCAAACACGCTGGGCATGCATATGTTGTTGATCGCAAATCGGTGGTAGAATTGTTCTGCAGGAGGCGCTGTCTGAATCGCTGCCCGTGCCGTGTGGATATCCCTTACAGTCGCCTCTTACGACACTCATATTGGGTGATGCAAATTCTAAGCCGGCCACCACACGGCTTACATCTATATAATTCTAACGAAACGAGTCTTATAAATCTTCGTAAAACAAACGTGGATCTTTTTGCTTAGTCAGAAGATATTTACTAATTCCTCTGTGTTCTAAATTGCCCCATTTCTTAGCTCGTTTAGTAACAACTTCAATCAACGAAAGTTGGAACTCGAATGGCTGTAGAATACTCAAAGTGCCAACCTAATGAAAACTCTCGCTTGGCCGAGCTTTGTCGTAATTTTCTCACTTTCATGTTGGTAATAAAAACGAAGTTTGGAAAGCACGAGTTTTATTTGAAGAGGGTAACTTATGATTTATGGAGCTTTGTCCTTAGAAGGATCAAAGCATGTATTTAATATAGTAATGTACATAGGTACATATTTACATATATTCGGGAATGTGAGAAAGAACGAATGAAAGAAAATTAATTTATTGACACACAAAAACACTAGGTATATGTATATTCTGTAACCGACGAAAAACAAAAGAGGTGGAGGTTCTATGTCCAGCTGTATTCATTTATGTGTTTGTCAATTGCTGCCGTCAAATTAGGATGGATTTGGAAAAGTCTTTCGCTATTGTACGGAAAATTATTTCAAGGCGCTCCCATAAACATTTAATTTTTATTCCCCAACGATAAATAAGTTTTTGCCCCGACACTTAAAAAACCCTGTAATAATAATAAGGAACTTGAAGTGAGTTTTTAGTTTTTTTAATCAAATTATAAATAAATTTATCTTTAACTCTACTTTATAATAACAAATGCCTGCCCAGTGAACTTACTGGCCGCATGTCAGCTTAATGTTGCTCCACAAAAGTTGAGTAACTATTGTGGCAGGACCGTGGTGGGTTCCAGTAGTTTGGGCAACATACATAGGTACATACATACGTACCTATAACATAGCAGTTGCTTTGGATGGCGTAAAAATTATTACTTGGGACGCTTGTGCTAGACTTTTCAGGTCTATAATAAGGAAAGCGAATGAAAGTGGTCGTTTTTAACCAAAACATATATTCAATTCTGTTTTCTTTAGTTTATCTTTAAGTTTTATTGTGACAGTTAATTTTATTTAGTTTAATGTGTTTTAATGTATGTTTCTCACAAAAACCTAATACTGTATTATTAAAATATGTCAAAAACCATTTAATTAAAAAATGTTACTATACAATTGACGAAGCTATGGCTGACACATCTTTATTTTGTGAAGAAAATTCTGATATTTAATAATAAGTGAGATCTAGGTACATTGTACAAATTTTATGTAATGTTTCGACATGTCTAAGTGCTTTAAATATGTTTAAAGATGAAATAAATGACTTTTATGACTATCTCTTTATTTTTGTTCTTTCCTTCAGCCTTTTGTGTGTGCTAATAAAAACTTTCCTATTCTATTCAATTTCAAAGCAAAATAAGCAGCAAATAGAGCACAATCCCCGGATAAGCAATAAAAAATGTACGTCAACTTTTATTACATTCCTTCAAGTAGAAGCCAATTTAAGACATCCTCTTGATTAAAATAAGAGTCGACAAGATACGATACCGAGATTTTTTCAACAATGTTTGAAGACCTTCTTAGATGAAAGTTGAAACAATTAGAATAGGAATTGGAGGCTAAGATTAAACTTGTTTTTATTAAACAAAGAAAATTACAATGAAATAAAAGCATTAGAAATAAATTAAAAGTAGTATTTGTAATTTTTTTTGTACTTACTTGTATTATTATTTATTACACAAAACTACGCATCTAAACCCGTTGCGTGGTTTTAAAAAGTCTAAACATACATAGGGACGGACAGAAAGTGGGAAGGAACTTTGTTTTATACTATACTAGCTGTGCCCCGCGGCTTCGCCCCCGTGGAAAACTATGTATGTGTCAAATGGTTCAAATGATAAAAAGTATCCTTTGTTAGAATCCTGGTTCTAAGCTACCTCTCCACCAATTTTCAGCTAAATCGGTTCAGCCATTCTTGAGTTATAAATAGTGTAACAAACACGACTTTCTTTTATATACTACTAGCAGCGCCCCGCGGCTTCGCCCCCGTGGAAAGCCATGTGTCAAATGGTTTAAATGATAAAACATATCCTATATTAGACTCCTGGTTCTAAGCTACCTCTCCACCAATTTTCAGCTAAATCGGTTCAGCCGTTCTTGAGTTTTAAATAGTGTTACTAACACGACTTTCTTTTATTATATATATATAGATAGATAGATATTGATATCACTCTGAGTAAGAACGGTCTGGTCAAAAGTAGGTTAAACTCAGAAGAGATTCCTTAACGTTCGTTTAGAGAGTGTACATCTTTTTAATGTGGCTCCTTGGGTCTTCGCGACCACGGCCAAGCTAATTAACCGTTTTCGGCCCTTTTAGGCTATTAGTTTGTTTTTAGGGTTCTACCCAAGGAGTGGCAACTGGAACCTTTTGCTGAATATCTTGTCTGTCTATCATAAATGTAACTGTCATGAATCTTTTGCCTTCGTCACGAAGGCATAATAGAAGAACTCTGTATAAGTCGAGTAGTATTGACGACCTATGTGGCGTGGTGGGCGAAGGTCCGCCTGCGACGCAGGAGGTTGCGGGTTCGATTCCCGCCTCGTAACAATTGTGTGTACGATCTGCAGATAATTGTCCCGGGTGTTCTGGTTGTTTACTATGTATAATAAAAAATATCTATGTATGTAATGTACTGTATTATGTATATCAGTTATCTAGTACCCATAACACAAGCTCTGCTTACCATGGGGCTAGATAATGCTGTGTGACAATTCACACAGCATTATCTAGCCCCATGGTCCAGCATTATTTATTTATTTATTTATAGTAGATAAAGTTTGGGATTGCAAACGGCTTGCTGTAAGCGAGCGGCGCGACGGGCAGGTGAGAGGTTCGATCATATTTGTCAAATGCGATCACGGCGGGACAGCCTGATATTATTTACAATCATAATCTGTAACTGCTCGACTTTTATTATATCCATGTACCTAGCAAAATTTTCCGATATTTTGGGTTATTTCATAAAATTGCCTTATCAACAAAGATTCATATGGATCAGTGGAACTTGTAGACTGTTTGCAACAGTCTGCAGTTAGGTATCTCAATTGTTTCAATTGTAAATACTAGTTCTAAACTGTTTCTATTATTTTATTGTAACTTTCTTTATCAATAAAGAATCAACAATTAATTCCGACTTTACTAGGTATTACGACTTCATTGAATTTTAGAAAGAAAGCAATTTTATAGAATGTTTACAGCACAAACCTTTTTTTCCAACAGCATAAACAAAAGTAATATTTTATACTAGCTTTCGCCCGCGGCTTCTCTCGCGTGGTACCACGAAAAAAGTAGCCTATATGATATTCCAGTATACATACTATGTATGTTCCAAGTTTCATCAAGATCCGTTCAGTAGTTTTTACGTGAAAGAGTAACAAACATCCATCCATCCATCCATATTAGTAGGATTTTGAGACTTCATAATTATTCTACGGAACCAACTTGAAACCATAAAATACACAGTACCTTACCAGCTGCCATCTTGTATTTTTCATTTCGCTCCCCGACAAGTGAAATAAGTTAACTCAGATTAGCTTTCCCAAAAATACTTAGCAAAGAAATGGAATGAGCTCGCGAAAAAATCTTGTTTGTAACTTTCTTCCAATCCGAATGATGTACCTAACTAAATAAAGACACAAACAAACACAGACTTTGAAGATCTATGAGGAACATTTTGACTTATTCCCTCAACCCGTACCGATGAGTCTTGCAATTATCTGCCAGAATCCCTTTTTTTTTTTTTTTTTAATTTTTTTTTAATTTTATTTTTTTTAGTTATTTTTATTATTAATATTTTTTATGTATATATAAATATTGCTGGACAATTCACACAGCATTATCTAGCCCCATGGTAAGCAGAGCTTGTGTTATGGGTACTAGATAACTGATATACATAATACGATACATTACATAGATAGATATTTTTTATTATACATAGAAAACGACCAGAACACCCGAAACAAATATCTGCAGATCGTACACACATTTGTTCCGAGGCGGGAATCGAACCCACAACCTCCTGCGTCGCAGGCGGACCTTCGCCCACCGCGCCACATCGGTCGTCAAAATGATGTACCTAAGTAAATAAAGACACAAACAAACACAGACTTTGAAGATCTATGAGGAACATTTTGACTTATTCCCTCAACCCGTACCGATGAGTCTTGCAATTATCTGCCAGAATCCCTATAAATGGCGTCTATGGAAATTGTATCTCTTGGGCTTTTTCTAGGGTACACATAAACACAGGAAAATATCTTCTTTAATGAACGCCAAATTCTAAAATGAATGCAGTTTATTTTAGAATTTGGCGAGCTCGATTCCCGTTTCAGACAGGCGATTATTTAATTTTGTTCAGTTTAAATTGTTTTAAAAATTAAATAAAGTATTATTTCTTGGGCCTAGCCGATGCTGTGTGAATTATCAAGCATTATTATTCTCTAACTAAATTTCTTCAGACTTTTTCACGAGTCAAGGCATCGCAACGGTCGCTTTTGTGTTTCTAGTTTGAGACCAACTCAACTTGCCATTTTTTCCACAACGTTTTCGCAATCAGCACTTACACTCAAAAACCGATTTAGTTAGCTGAGAACAGAGTCCATATTCGATTCAAGTCGCGTATTTCTCACGGCGATTGGATTCAATAGTTCATTTACGTCAGGTGACGGTAATAGGGTACTCGCTTAAAGGCAACCATACGGTTAGAACCTCTCAACCGACCCTGGCTAAGTCTGAACGTATAACTATTCGAACTTAGACTATTCGACGCGTGGAATCATCATCATCATCATCAACCTATAGTACTCCACTGCTGGACACAGGCCTCCCCCAATGAGCGCTATAGCGCCCTGTCTTCAGCTTGCCGCATCCAGCATCGCCCTGCAGTCTTTTGCAGGTCGTCATCCCACCTGGTCGGAGGGCGTCCTTACACTACGTTACGTGTGGAATAAGCCGAAGTAATCAAATTTAAACGAACATCCGATGTTCCGAAAATACATAGTGACCAGCAACGTTGGTTGTACGTAAATAAAACCAACTTATGCGGAGACTCGAACCGTTTTGGAACTGAAGCAAACAAGATGTGTTCCTATATGGGTGTGTCATGTATATTTTGTCCTTTATCCATACCTATATCTTTACCTATATCTTGAAAAGGTTTTCATTCATTTTCGATTTAGATGCTTTTCGGTCTCTGCAAAAACGGCCTGTAGGTTATTTTGTCACACACTGTAAAAAGGTAGCCCAAGTCCAAGACGACCGATGTGGCGGGGTGGGTTCGATTCCCGCCTCGGAACAATTGTGTGTACGATCTGCAGATATTTGTTCCGGGTGTTCGGGACGTTTTCTATGTATAATAAAAAATATCTATCTATGTAATGTATTGTATTATGTATATCAGTCATCTAGTACCCATAACACAAGCTCTGCTTAGCTTGGGGCTAGATGATGCTGTGTGAATTGTCCAGCATTATTTATTATTTATATTATATTAAGTGGGCGAGAGTTATAGTTTATATTCAATTTTATACGACCTCCTTAATATTTTAACCGACTTCTAAACTTCAAAAAAGGAACATGCTCAATTATATTACAACCAATTTTTTGATTATTTCGGTACGTTCGCATCTAAAAGATGGCCGTTCATCTAAAAGCAGCACCTGTTCTGTATATTTATTAGCTTTTACCTGTACACAAGGGATTAGTTGATGGCCATTGAGGTAATAATGGTAAAGGCGTCAATATGGCTCTGAGCCCGTACCACATATCCGTAAAGGTATAGGCTTATAGACGTTTTTATAATAATTCAATTTTATTACTCGGATAGTTTTACAATTATGTTTGGCTTATAAAAATGAGCTAGTACTAAAATTTAATTTTTGGACAAATTTGTAAACTTCTTGACTGTAAATTTTTTTGTTACTGCGTTTAGAATGCTGTTGCCGCTCCCGCGGGTTCTGCTGAGTAGTGAGGCTGACTCCTTTCGCCAGATCAGAATCAAAGGTATCGATGTGTGCCTGGGCGAACATGGCCGAGGCACTGCAGTATCGTGGTCGATATTGGCCCACAAAGCACCCAGTAAACAAGCTTGTCCTAACCTAGCTACTCGTTGGTTGAAGTCTGCTTCAAGCGAGGACGCGTGCTGTTGCCGATTGCTTGAAGCAAGTTTTACGATCAGTCGTCGTTTTGTTGAATGCTTGTGGACAGTGAGCTTACTGCAAGCAATCATCGCGTGGACAGCGTGCGGACAACACTACTTGAGACGTAGGCGTAGGGCCTATGCATACGACGACCTTTAAATGCTCGATGTAACGAAACCAATTGACCATGAGCCGTATAGCCGCCTCATTCTGATCACGTACCTGACGGAATATCGGAAGATCAGGAGCGTAGCACATTTTCTCAAACTGTTGCACTCATTTGCTCAGTCGATCTATATATTGTCGAAGAACGATTACATGATAAAAGGAAAATTTTCGATAAAGGTAATATAATAATGAATTATCATCACATCCTAGTAAAGGCCTCCTATGAAGGTTAGTTTAATTATTAAAATAGTGTTCACAAGTGCTACTAAACAAAGCTATTACAAGCTTTATTATTCTACTTGCCCTGTTAGTTTTTGTGGGACAAATCTCGCGCTTAAATTTGCCATACTTATGTCATTTTGGTGACAGTAAAATGTAATGGTGCCATAGAAAGGTGATGGAGACGGGTTTTTTATATGTGGTGTGTTTAACAGTTGTTTTATCCATGTTTTCATACTTTATGTATATGTCAAAGTTAAACGACGAAACTGCATAATTGCTTTTAGTGAACACATAGCTTACGCTAGCAAAGTCTCCATATTTTTAGCTCCCACGAGATTTTGCTGGATGAACGTATGACATTTTACATGAAGGAGAATAAGCCAGGCTTGGATTTGAGCAAATAATAAAACATAATACTTTACTAAGCTTTGTGAGAGTTGAACATGTGCCGACCCGAGGAGGCAACTTAGTAGATATGACAGCTTATAGTCACCGCTTCTTACGACCGATGTGGCGCAGTGGGCGAAGGTCCGCTTATGACGCAGGAGTTTGCGGGTTCGATTCCCGCCTCGGAACAATTGTGTGTACGATCTGCAGATATTTGTTCCAGGTGTTCTGGTCGTTTTCTATGTATAATAAAAAATATCTATCTATGTAATGTATGTATATCAGTTATCTAGTACCCATAACACAAGCTCTGCTTACCATGGGGCTAGATAATGCTGTGTGGATTGGTCCAGCACCATTTATATTTATTTATTTACCTTAATTTATTTAGTTACATAGATAGAGGTCGGGGACTTTACATCGTTATGATAAATTAGTATATTGAGCTTGAAAAAGTTATTTACCTGTGTCATTGAATTGAATTGAATTTATTACTAGTGACCATGAAAGTGAGTTTAATTTAATAATGTATTTATTACTAGTGACCCGCCCCGGCCTCGCACGTGTACAAATGCATATATTATATACATATTATAATATTCCTCTTGAATCACTCTATTTAAAAAAACTGCATCAAAATCCGTTGCGCAGTTTTAAAGATAAGCATACATAGGGACAGACAGACAGCGGGAAGCGACTTTGTTTTATACTATGTGGTGGTGGTTACATAATTCAGTGAATAGTTCAGCCTATGCTAGGTTTGTGTAACTAATTTGTTATAATAACTTTCATCTGCTTAAGTTGGTCAGATATTTTTGATCTTTTAATTGTGAATCTGACTTTACTTGGTTTATAAATAAAATCGTACCTTACCAAACATTAATTCAAATTCCTTTCAACCTTCGGGACCCAATTTATTTTCTGATTACTCCGCATTTGAATCTCGCTCCTTGAAAAGTTTATCTAATATTATAACTCGCTTTTGACCGCGGATTTACTTGATTGGTAGATTCTCTTACCTGTCTTAAAAGTACGATTCACCATCATTATCTATACTAATATGTTAACACCGTTAACACCCTTAACACCGTTGCCGTTGCTCTCATATACATAACAGATAAATAGGGCAATAGTTGTAATAGCTAAGCACTAGATACGTAATAAAATTAACACAAACAATTACGTATTAACACAAATAATATGTATTTTTCGTTTTATTTACATTGGGTATTGTTTTAAATTAGTTTTATAGAAATTTTAAAGAACGACCTTAGGTTTAGTTCGTATACGAATTTCCGCCTGCTTCCTTTGTAATGATGTTTTTTTCAGTTTCTTTGAAATAAGTTCATAGTTGTTATGCATTGTTGGAGAGCTAAGAAAACGGTTTTGTTTTTAAAATAATCTGCAAGCCAATTTTCATAACGTTATTTTTAGGAAACAATTCTCAATGAATAATGAAATAATATCGTTTTTTATCTCGCATTTTTTAATTTGGAGCGATAATTATTGTTTTAATATTGATAAACAACCAGTGTTTATTCGTTCTTATAATTCAGAAAAAAAAATAGATTTAAATAGACAGTTTTTTTAATTGATTTTTGATATTGCACTTTTGACTTATTTTGAAAAAAGCTAAAAATCATGATAACTTAAAAATGGTTCACTTTTGCATGATGCACATGGGTGTGAAAATTATCGCAAATAGTCACCGCTATCACCTCCTAACGGGAATACGTCGAATTACCAATAACCCAGTATACATATTTTACGAGCCGAAAAATGGACTGAATCTATTTTAAATTGGTATTCTCGAGATGGGAAAAGAAAATGTAAGAGGCAATTTACAAGATAGATAGACGAAATTAAGGCTATAGCAAGAGACAGAGTGGCCACATCTAAGCAAGCATGGAAATCGTTGGGAGAGGCCTTTGCGTAGGTCGGTCCTTGGTCAGTACTAAAAATTATCTGAGGCTGGGCCTATTAAGGCGCGCACATAGGGCCAATTCTTTTACCCTTGAATTGAAATTCAGAAAATTATGAGTATAACTATAACATTGAATTTCTTAAATACTATTGTCACTCACTTGGAAAGTACACGTAGTCCCGTTTACCTAGGTATACATTTAAAACCATAGGTTTGTGTTTTTTTCTGATATTATTATACTTACTAGTTTCTGCCCGTTGTTGCTATGAAAATTTATGATTATTTTTATCCTATGGGAACTGATTTATGGGATAAAAAGAGGCCTTTGTTTTATTCCGGGACTGGAACTACCTGTAGATGTAGATACTTACTAGATGTATACATTTATTGTGAATTGTTTTTGATTTTTAATATTTCTATTTTGTAATTTAATTTATTGTTTATAATATGTGTACCGCTATGACTTTTCCTAGTGTACAACAATATGTATCTAAACGGAATAAATGAATTGAATTGAAAATGTATGCAAAAATTCAGCCCGATCCAGTAAGAAGTTTTGAAAGAGTAACAAACATCTACGAGTACATCGAACTTTCGCGTTTATAATAAGTAGGATAATTTATTATATTTACCTCTTTTTACCGACTTCAGGAGGAGTTTCTATGTTCGGCTGTATGTATTTTTTTTTACATAAGTACAGATCAAAACCAAGTGAATTCCGACATAAAAATAAAAAAGATTAGAAACTAACAAAAAACCCAAGTTTTACTTTTTACTCACATCACGTGACTCGAACATTTCCACAAAAAAACTTTCTGATTTCACCAGCGATGAAAGTTTCAGTGAGGATTAATTAATCAAGTTTAACGAATCGGTGAGGCTGACCTCGCTCGGCTTTTTAGAGTTCCGTCAATTAACACGACCTAGCTGCATCATCCTCATTATCTTCCCACCTCACCAATAATACTGTAAAGAGCTTTTCCTATTGAATTTTGTCCTTACCTTAGCTAGGGACAAAACGCTGTTACTATGTTTAGTATTTAGTTAGCTGTAGTTTACCCAAAATTAAATAAAATAAAAATCTAATTATTTGGAGGACGGTGGTGATCCAAGTGTTGAAAGACTAGCTGGATAGAAGAAGGGAAGAGTTATTGAAAACGGCATATTTACATGATTTGATAACTAAAATAGTTATTCCGTGATGGCGCATGAAACTCAAAAATCAAATCATGGTAAATATCCCGTTTTAAATGACTTTAGTGTTAATAACCGATAGTTTCAAAAGCATCAATAGTTGTTTAAGTTTTATTATAAATTGATATATATTTATAAATATTCTCAACTCTGTTATCCAGCAATAATAAGGCTTATTTTATTTATTTATTTATAACGTTGATGATCCACGCTGAACGTCCTTCCCTCAAACACGCTGGGCATGCATATGTTGTTGATCGCAAATCGGTGGTAGAATTGTTCTGCAGGAGGCGCTGTCTGAATCGCTGCCCGTGCCGTGTGGATATCCCTTACAGTCGCCTCTTACGACACTCATATTGGGTGATGCAAATTCTAAGCCGGCCACCACACGGCTTACATCTATATAATTCTAACGAAACGAGTCTTATAAATCTTCGTAAAACAAACGTGGATCTTTTTGCTTAGTCAGAAGATATTTACTAATTCCTCTGTGTTCTAAATTGCCCCATTTCTTAGCTCGTTTAGTAACAACTTCAATCAACGAAAGTTGGAACTCGAATGGCTGTAGAATACTCAAAGTGCCAACCTAATGAAAACTCTCGCTTGGCCGAGCTTTGTCGTAATTTTCTCACTTTCATGTTGGTAATAAAAACGAAGTTTGGAAAGCACGAGTTTTATTTGAAGAGGGTAACTTATGATTTATGGAGCTTTGTCCTTAGAAGGATCAAAGCATGTATTTAATATAGTAATGTACATAGGTACATACATATATTCGGGAATGTAAGAAATAACGAATGAAAGAAAATTAATTTATTGACACACAAAAACACTAGGTATATGTATATTCTGTAACCGACGAAAAACAAAAGAGGTGGAGGTTCTATGTTCAGCTGTATTCATTTATATGTTTGTCAATTGCTGCCGTCAAATTAGGATGGATTTGGAAAAGTCTTTCACTATTGTACGGAAAACTATTTCAAGGCGCTCCCATAAACATTTAATTTTTATTCCCCAACGATAAATAAGTTTTTGCCCCGACACTTAAAAAACCCTGTAATAATAATAAGGAACTTGAAGTGAGTTTTTCGTTTTTTTTTTAAATCAAATAATTATTAAATTTATCTTGAACTCTACGTTTTAATCACAAGTGCCTGCCCAGTGAACTTACTGGGCAGCATGTCAGCTTAATGTTGCTCCACAAAAGTTGAGTAACTTTTGTGGCAGGACCGTGGGTTCGAGTAGTTTGGGCAACATACATAGGTACATACATACGTACCCATAACTTAGCAGTTGCGTTGGATGGCGTAAAAATTATTACTTGGGACGCTTGTGCTAGACTTTTCAGGTCTATAATAAGGAAAGCGAATGAAAGTGGTCGTTTTTAACCAAAACATATATTCAATTCTGTTTTCTTTAGTTTATCTTTAAGTTTTATTGTGACAGTTTTTCAGAAATTTTATTTAGTTTAATGTGTTTTAATGTATGTTTCTCACAAAAACCTAATACTGTATTATTAAAATATGTCAAAAACCATTTAATTAAAAAATGTTACTATACAATTGACGAAGCTATGGCTGACACATCTTTATTTTGTGAAGAAAATTCTGATATTTAATAATAAGTGAGATCTAGGTACATTGTACAAATTTTATGTAATGTTTCGACATGTCTAAGTGCTTTAAATAAGTTTAAAGATGAAATAAATGACTTTTATGACTTTCTCTTTATTTTTGTTCTTTCCTTCAGCCTTTTGTGTGTGCTAATAAAAACTTTCCTATTCTATTCAATTCAATTTCAAAGCAAAATAAGCAGCACATAGAGCACAATCCCCGGATAAGCAATAAAAAATGTACGTCAACTTTTATTACATTCCTTCAAGTAGAAGCCAATTTAGGACATCCTCTTGATTAAAATAAGAGTCGACAAGATACGATACCGAGATTTTTTCAACAATGTTTGAAGACCTTCTTAGATGAAAGTTGAAACAATTAGAATAGGAATTGGAGGCTAAGATTAAACTTGTTTTTATTAAACAAAGAAAATTACAATGAAATAAAAGCATTAGAAATAAATTAAAAGTAGTATTTGTAATTTTTTTGTACTTACTTGTATTATTATTTATTAAACAAAACTACGCATCTAAACCCGTTGCGTGGTTTTAAAAAGTCTAAACATACATAGGGACGGACAGAAAGTGGGAAGGAACTTTGTTTTATACTATACTAGCTGTGCCCCGCGGCTTCGCCCCCGTGGAAAACTATGTATGTGTCAAATGGTTCAAATGATAAAAAGTATCCTTTGTTAGAATCCTGGTTCTAAGCTACCTCTCCACCAATTT
Source organism: Eupithecia abbreviata (assembly GCA_943735965.1). NCBI lineage: Eukaryota > Metazoa > Arthropoda > Insecta > Lepidoptera > Geometridae > Eupithecia > Eupithecia abbreviata. The sequence goes on from OX030976.1 coordinate 2,972,640, forward strand.
TCAGCTAAATCGGTTCAGCCATTCTTGAGTTATAAATAGTGTAACAAACACGACTTTCTTTTATATACTACTAGCAGCGCCCCGCGGCTTCGCCCCCGTGGAAAGCCATGTGTCAAATGGTTTAAATGATAAAACATATCCTATATTAGACTCCTGGTTCTAAGCTACCTCTCCACCAATTTTCAGCTAAATCGGTTCAGCCGTTCTTGAGTTTTAAATAGTGTTACTAACACGACTTTCTTTTATTATATATATATAGATAGATAGATATTGATATCACTCTGAGTAAGAACGGTCTGGTCAAAAGTAGGTTAAACTCAGAAGAGATTCCTTAACGTTCGTTTAGAGAGTGTACATCTTTTTAATGTGGCTCCTTGGGTCTTCGCGACCACGGCCAAGCTAATTAACCGTTTTCGGCCCTTTTAGGCTATTAGTTTGTTTTTAGGGTTCTACCCAAGGAGTGGCAACTGGAACCTTTTGCTGAATATCTTGTCTGTCTATCATAAATGTAACTGTCATGAATCTTTTGCCTTCGTCACGAAGGCATAATAGAAGAACTCTGTATAAGTCGAGTAGATTTGACGACCTATGTGGCGTGGTGGGCGAAGGTCCGCCTGCGACGCAGGAGGTTGCGGGTTCGATTCCCGCCTCGGAACAATTGTGTGTACGATCTGCAGATATTTGTCCCGGGTGTTCTGGTTGTTTACTATGTATAATAAAAAATATCTATGTATGTAATGTACTGTATTATGTATATCAGTTATCTAGTACCCATAACACAAGCTCTGCTTACCATGGGGCTAGATAATGCTGTGTGAATTGTCCAGCATTATTTATTTATTTATTTATAGTAGATAAAGTTTGGGATTGCAAGCGGCTTGCTGTAAGCGAGCGGCGCGACGGGCAGGTGAGAGGTTCGATCATATTTGTCAAATGCGATCACGGCGGGACAGCCTGATATTATTTACAATCATAATCTGTAACTGCTCGACTTTTGTTATATCTATGTACCTAGCAAAATTTCCGATATTTTGGGTTATTTCATAAAATTGCCTTATTAACAAAGATTCATATGGATCAGTGGAACCTGTAGACTGTTTGCAACAGTCTGCAGTTAGGTATCTCAATTGTTTCAATTGTAAATACTAGTTCTAAACTGTTTCTATTATTTTATTGTAACTTTCTTTATCAATAAAGAATCAACAATTACTTCTGACTTTACTTCTGTTGGGGAAGGCCTATGTCCAGCAGTGGACTGCTATAGGTTGATGATGATGATGATGATTACTATGTATTACGACATCATTGAATTTTAGAAAGAAAGCAATTTTATAGAATGTTTACAGCACAAACATTTTTTTCCAACAGCATAAACAAAAGAAATATTTTATACTAGCTTTCGGCCGCGGCTTCTCTCGCGTGGTACCACCATAAAAAGTAGCCTATATGTTATTCCAGTATACATACTATGTATGTTCCAAGTTTCATCAAGATCCGTTCTGTAGTTTTTACGTGAAAGAGTAACAGACATCCATCCATCCATCCATATTAGTAGGATTTCGAGACTTCATAATTATTCTACGGAACCAACTTGAAACCATAAAATACACAGTACCTTACCAGCTGCCATCTTGTATTTTTCATTTCGCTCCCCGACAAGTGAAATAAGTTAACTCAGATTAGCTTTCCCAAAAATACTTAGCAAAGAAATGGAATGAGCTCGCGAAAAAATCTTGTTTGTAACTTTCTTCCAATCCGAATGATGTACCTAACTAAATAAAGACACAAACAAACACAGACTTTGAAGATCGATAAGGAACATTTTGACTTATTCCCTCAACCCGTACCGATGAGTCTTGCAATTATCTGCCAGAATCCCTATAAATGGCGTCTATGGAAATTGTATCTCTTGGGCTTTTTCTAGGGTACACATAAACACAGGAAAATATCTTCTTTAATGAACGCCAAATTCTAAAATGAATGCAGTTTATTTTAGAATTTGGCGAGCTCGATTCCCGTTTCAGACAGGCGATTATTTAATTTTGTTCAGTTTAAATTGTTTTTAAAATTAAATTAAGTCTTCTTTCTTGGGCCGATGCTGTGTGAATTATCAAGCATTATTATTCTCTAACGAAATTTCTTCAGACTAACCTTCATTTTCACGAGTAAAGGCATCGCAAGGGTCGCTTTCGTGTTTCTAGTTTGATACCACCTCAACTCGCCATTTTTTCCACAACGTTTTCGCAATCAGCACTTACACTCAAAAACCGATTTAGTTAGCTGAGAACAGAGTCCATATTCGATTCAAGTCGCGTATTTCTCACGGCGATTGGATTCAATAGTTCATTTACGTCAGGTGACGGTAATAGGGTACTCGCTTAAAGGCAACCATACGGTTAGAACCTCTCAACCGACCCTGGCTAAGTCTGAACGTATAACTATTCGAACTTAGACTATTCGACGCGTGGAATCATCATCATCATCATCAACCTATAGTACTCCACTGCTGGACACATGCCTCCCCCAATGAGCGCTATAGCGCCCTGTCTTCAGCTTGCTGCATCCAGCATCGCCCTGCAGTCTTTTGCAGGTCGTCATCCCACCTGGTCGGAGGGCGTCCTTACACTACGTTACGCGTGGAATAAGCCGAAGTAATCAAATTTAAACGAACATCCGATGTTTAGAAAATACATAGTGGCCAGCAACGTTGGTTGTACGTAAATAAAACTAATTTATGCGGAGACTCGAACCGTTTTGGGACTGAAGCAAACAAGATGTGTTCCTATATGGGTGTGTCATGTATATTTTGTCCTTTATCCATACCTATATCTTTACCTATATCTTTACATATATCTTGAAAAGGTTTTCATTCATTTTCGATTTAGATGCTTTTCGGTCTCTGCAAAAACGGCCTGTAGGTTATTTTGTCACACACTGTAAAAAGGTAGCCCAAGTCCAAGACGACCGATGTGGCGGGGTGGGTTCGATTCCCGCCTCGGAACAATTGTGTGTACGATCTGCAGATATTTGTTCCGGGTGTTCTGGACGTTTTCTATGTATAATAAAAAATATCTATCTATGTAATGTATTGTATTATGTATATCAGTCATCTAGTACCCATAACACAAGCTCTGCTTACCTTGGGGCTAGATGATGCTGTGTGAATTGTCCAGCATTATTTATATTTATATTATATTAAGTGGGCGAGAGTTATAGTTTATATTCAATTTTATACGACCTCCTTAATATTTTAACCGACTTCTAAACTTCAAAAAAGGAACATGCTCAATTATATTACAACCAATTTTTTGATTATTTCGGTACGTTCGCATCTAAAAGATGGCCGTTCATCTAAAAGCAGCACCTGTTCTGTATATTTATTAGCTTTTACCTGTACACAAGGGATTAGTTGATGGCCATTGAGGTAATAATGGTAAAGGCTTCAATATGGCTCTGAGCCCGTACCACATATCCGTAAAGGTATATATGTAGACTTAGGTATATAGGCTTATAGACGTTTTTATAATAATTCAATTTATATTACTCGGATAGTTTTACAATTATTTTTGGCTTATAAAAATGAGCTAGTACTAAAATTTAATTTTTGCACAAATTTGTAAACTACTTGACAGTAAATTTTTTAGTTACTGCGTTTAGAATGCTGTTGCCGCTCCCGCGGGTTCTGCTGAGTAGTGAGGCTGACTGCTTTCGCCAGATAGAATCAAAGGTATCGATGTGTGCCTGGGCGAACATGGCCGAGACACTGCAGTATCGTGGTCGATATTGGCCCACAAAGCACCCAGTAAGCAAGCTTGTCCTAACCTAGCCACTCGTTGGTTGAAGTCTGCTTCAAGCGAGGACGCGTGCTGTTGCCGATTGCTTGAAGCAAGTTGTACGATCAGTCGTCGTTTTGTTGAATGCTTGTGGACATTGAGCTTACTGCAAGCAATCATCGCGTGGACAGCGTGCGGACAACACTACTTGAGACGTAGGCGTAGGGCCTATGCATACGACGACCTTTAAATGCTCGATGTAACGAAACCAATTGACCATGAGCCGTATAGCCGCCTCATTCTGATCACGTACCTGACGGAATATCGGAAGATCAGGAGCGTAGCACATTTTCTCAAACTGTTGCACTCATTTGCTCAGTCGATCTATATATTGTCGAAGAACGATTACATGATAAAAGGAAAATTTTCGATAAAGGTAAGATAATAATGAATTATCATCACATCCTAGTAAAGGCCTCCTATGAAGGTTAGTTTAATTATTAAAATAGTGTTCACAAGTGTTACTAGACAAAGCTATTACAAGCTTTATTATTCTACTTGCCCTGTTAGTTTTTGTGGGACAAATCTCGCGCTTAAATTTGCCATACTTATGTCATTTTGGTGACAGTAAAATGTTATGGTGCCATAGAAAGGTGATGGAGACGGGAGGTTTTTTATATGTGGTGTGTTTAACAGTTGTTTTATCCATGTTTTCATACTTTATGTATATGTCAAAGTTAAACGACGAAACTGCATAATTGCTTTTAGTGAACACAGAGCTTACGCTAGCAAAGTCTCCATATTTTTAGCTCCCACGAGATTTTGCTGGATGAACGTATGACATTTTACATGAAGGAGAATAAGTCAGGCTTGGATTTGAGCAAATAATAAAACATAATACTTTACTAAGCTTTGTGAGAGTTGAACATGTGCCGACCCGAGGAGGCAACTTAGTAGATATGACAGCTTATAGTCACCGCTTCTTACGACCGATGTGGCGCGGTGGGCGAAGGTCCGCTTATGACGCAGGAGTTTGCGGGTTCGATTCCCGCCTCGGAACAATTGTGTGTACGATCTGCAGATATTTGTTCCGGGTGTTCTGGTCGTTTTCTATGTATAATAAAAAATATCTATATATGTAATGTATGTATATCAGTTATCTAGTACCCATAACACAAGCTCTGCTTACCATGGGGCTAGATAATGCTGTGTGGATTGGTCCAGCACCATTTATATTTATTTATTTACCTTAATTTATTTAGTTACATAGATAGAGGTCGGAGACTTTACATCGTTATGATAAATTAATATATTGAGCTTTAAAAAGTTATTTACCTGTGTCATTGAATTGAATTGAATTTATTAGTAGTGACCATGAAAGTGAGTTTAATTTAATAATGTATTTATTACTAGTGACCCGCCCCGGCCTCGCACGTGTACAAATGCATATATTATATACATAATATTCCTCATGAATCACTCTATTTAAAAAAACTGCATCAAAATCCGTTGCGCAGTTTGAAAGATCTAAGCATACATAGGGACAGACAGACAGCGGGAAGCGACTTTGTTTTATACTATGTGGTGGTGGTTACATAATTCAGTGAATAGTTCAACCTATGCTAGGTTTGTGTAACTAATTTGTTATAATTACTTTCACCTGCTTAAGTTGGTCAGATATTTTTGATCTTTTAACTGTGAATCTGACTTTACTTGGTTTATAAATAAAATCGTACCTAACCAAACATTAATTCAAATTCCTTTCAACCTTCGGGACCCAATTTATTTTCTGATTACTCCGCATTTGAATCTCGCTCCTTGAAAAGTTTATCTAATATTATAACTCGCTTTTGACCGCGGATTTACTTGATTGGTAGATTCTTTTACCTGTCTTGAAAGTACGATTCACCATCATTATCTATACTAATATGTCCACTTCTGGACATATGCCACCCTTAACACCGTTGCCGTTGCCCTCATATACATAACAGATAAATAGGGCAATAGTTGTAATAGCTAAGCACTAGATACGTAATAAAATTAATACAAACAATTACATTGTATAGGAACCTAGTTTTAGAAATGTTTGCATGTCAATGTAATAATAATGCTGGACAATTCACACAGCATTATCTAGCCCCATGGTAAGCAGAGCTTGTGTTATGGGCACTAGATAACTGATGTATATAATACAATACATTACATAGATATATATTTTTATTATACATAAAAAACGACCAGAACACCCGGAACAAATATCTGCAGATCGTACACACAATTGTTCCGAGGCGGGAATCGAACCCGCAACCTCTCCTTCGCCCACCGCGCCACATCGGTCGTCAAATAATACGATAGCCGATAATTTTTAGAAGTTAATTAACTATTAACATTTTCCTTAAGGTTTTTAATTTTAATTCTCGTCAATCTCCGAGAATTGGCAGAGGAACTTTTATTATATATTTTTATATATATTTTTATCATACATAGAAAACGACCAGAACACCCGGAACAAATATCTGCAGATCGTACTCACTAAGTTGACTACACTATTGTATTAGGTGATACCTGTGAAAATAGTTGTAATGCTTTGAATAAATACAAATACAAAAAAAAATTGAAAAAAAAATTGTTCCGAGGCGGGAATCAGCCCGCAACCTCCTGCGTCGCAGGCGGACCTTCGCCCACCGCGCCACATCGGTCGTCTGTGTTTTGTTGAAGTATGTGACACTACCTATTCTAATGTTTAAGACCCTGTATTACGACCATGTTTCTTGCAATAAATGAATTGAATTGAATACTGTGTTCGTCCACTACAATCATAGCGGCCATTTCTCAGCTTCAAACAATAAAAATATACATTGGAAACTAAACTACAGCATAGACGTTACGTTATCATAATCATAGGTACAAAACCTTATCTATTAGCTTAGCGGTAGAATCGAGGCATTAATCGGATTTCAATAAGCTGAAATCGATTGACCGTTTATCACTCGGCCCCTTGGGGGAATTATCATTACGAGGTTACGAAATTGTCGTTTTGGTGAGAGTTTTTAGACACCTTCTACTTAAATGTTTACTTTATTTAATAGCCGTTGGTCTTCATAGCGGCCATTACTCAGCTTCAAACAATAAAAATATACATTGGAAACTAAACTACAGCATAGACGTTACGTTATTATAATAATAGGTACAAGATCTTATCTATTATTTCAGACGTATAATACTTATAGTAGGTAGCCTCGTGTATTATGAGCCTAATTCGTATCTTTCGAAAAGGTCGGAGGATCCGTGGCCCACAGAAAGTCTGCCCATTACAATGATAAATTGTTTTTACACAGACTTCTGAATAAACCAGGGGCGCTAATAAGAATTATATGGAATTTTTGTGTCGAGCATAAATCTAAAAGGTAGACATTTTTACCTGTTTAGGAAAGATAGAGATCTACCGTCGTAAGAAGCGAATCATTTTTTTACTAATTATTAGTATTAACAAAAGTTATAGTTAGTAAGAAATCACTTTAGTATCAAAAACATAATAATATTTATGTTACCAAGGTAACGATTTTTGAACATTTGCTTCAGGACATTTTTTTTGCTCGTTGTCATGCGTGCATTAGTTTTATTAATTTCGTTGCTAGTGATTTATTATGTTGACTACACTATTTTATTAGGTAATACCTGTAAAAATAGTTGTAATACTTGAAATAAATAAATAAAATAAATAAACATACAACAACAGAAAAGACAAATTCAACAAAAAAAATACCTTATTTCTAAAAAAATATCGATCCAAGAAAGTCGTAGCGTCGTAGCATCCCGTAGCTACTGCTACGCGGTGCTACGAGGTGCTACGAGGTGCTACGAATGATGTTGGTTATGCAGTTATACAGAGCTTATGTAATGAGTATTAGAAAACCTCATCATCATCAGCCTATAGCAGTCCACTGCTGGACATAGACTTCCCCCAATGAGCGCCATAGCGCCCTGTCTTCAGCTTGCCGCATCCAGCATCTACCAGCAGTCTTTTGCAGAAACCTTCACCTACAATACCATGTACCTTTCTATACACCTTCTACCTATACCTTTCTTAGAAAACCTGCAATATATCAAATAGTAAGAAAATTTTATTTTACATACAAAATACCCAAAACACCCGGACAAATATCGGCAGACCGTAATAACGTTTGTCTCAAGGTTGGAATCGAACCCACAGAGGTCGTCATACGTCACCGTTTTGTATCTGACGCCCTATGTTTTCTTTAATCATAACGATATTTTTATTAGTCTAATATTTTATCTTTACTTCAAGAACAATCATGAACTGTGTTAAAACATCGATTTTATACAAAGTAAATCTTTTATTGGCCTTAAGTTTAGTTATTAAATATGTTAATATTAGTTTTAAAGGCTGTGGATTTTGTTTCTAAATAAATAAATTATTTACTAGCGGACCTTTTCGGCTTGGCACGGTTTTAGTACGGATCCATAACTTTTTGAAATTATAATAATATAGCCTATGTTCATCGGGGATAGTGTACTTTTCCAACGGTGAAAGTATTTTTCAAATCGATCCAGTAGTTTCGTATCCTATTCATTACAAACAAACAAACAAAAAATCAAACCTTTCCTCTTTATAATATTAGTATAGATCTGTAACACCATTCATTCACCTTCATTCTTGTATTCGTTCTGTGCATTCATCATTCTTTATTTTTCAATACAAACTCGAGAAACACTCGCACGCAACAATTTATTTTAATATAAATCAGCACTCCACACCCAAGATAGGATCTTTTCAACCTGAAGAGCATTATATCGATGTTGAAGAGTCAAGTGCTTAGCGGTAGAATCGAGGCATTAATCGGATTTCAATAAGCTGAAATCGATTGACCGTTTATCACTCGGCCCCTTGGGGGAATTATCATTACGAGGTTACGAAATTGTCGTTTTGGTGAGAGTTTTTAGACACCTTCTACTTAAATGTAGTTGACTTTATTTAATAGCCGTTGGTCTTCGTCTAGTCAGAATGAGAAAAAACAAGAATGGTTACCTGAGTGGTAACTAACCTATTTTTAATACAGGGCTAAAAAAAAAGCATTAACCCGTCTTTTTTCCACCAATACCTGCAATTCGCCCTCAGTAGCATATCAATCATGTGACGGTATGATAACGGTAACATTAGATTACCGTGTTGTTAAATCATAGTTGTAAATCTACCTAAAATTGGTTAAATAAATCTATACTAATATTATAAAGAGGAAAGGTTTGATTTTTTGTTTGTTTGTAATGAATAGGCTCCAAAACTAACGGACTGATTTGAAAAATTCTTTCACCGTTGGGAAGCTACACTATCCCCGATGAACATTCAGACCCTGTATTACGACCATGTTTCTTGCAATAAATGAATTGAATTGAATACTGTGTTCGTCCACTACAATCATAGCGGCCATTTCTCAGCTTCAAACAATAAAAATATACATTGGAAACTAAACTACAGCATAGACGTTACGTTATTATAATAATAGGTACAAGACCTTATCTATTATTTCAGACGTATAATACTTATAGTAGGTAAACTCGTGTATTATGAGCCTAATTCGTATCTTTCGAAAAGGTCGGAGGATCTGTGGCCCACAGAAAGTCTGCCCATTACAATGATAAATTGTTTTTACACAGACTTCTGAATAAACCAGGGGCGCTAATAAGAATTATATGGAATTTTTGTGTCGAGCATAAATCTAAAAGGTAGACATTTTTAACTGTTTAGAAAGATAGAGATCTACTGTCGTAAGATAAATCGAATCATTGTTTTACTAATTATTAGTATTAACAAAAGTTATAGTTAGTAAGAAATCACTTTAGTATCAAAAACATAATAATATTTATGTTACCAAGGTAACGATTTTTGAACATTTGCTTGAGGACATTTGTGTTTGTATTTTATTGTATTTAGCTTATTGACATGTATATTGGATTATTTTTGATCGTTGTCATGCGTGCATTAGTTTTATTAATTTCGTTGCTAGTGATTTATTATGTTGACTACACTATTTTATTAGGTAATACCTGTAAAAATAGTTGTAATGTTTTAAATAAATAAATAAAATTACTAATATTTAGTACACATATTACTGTTTAAGTTAATCTTATTTTAAGTGAACTGTAATGTTTTTATGAGAAAATAAAGTTCTTTAAACCTAAAATTAATAAACATACAACCAATTAATATCTTCCTCGGAGATTGGTGGGAGATCGCACGTGACCGCACTGAGTGGAAAGATTTGGGGGAGGCCTTTGCCCAGCAGTGGGACGAAACAGGCTAAATATAAAAAAAAAAAAACATTCAACAACAGAAAAGACACTTTTAATAAAAAAATACCTTATTTCCAAAAAAATATCGATCCAAGAATGTCGCAGCGTCGTAGGATCCCGTAGCTACTGCTACGCGGTGCTGCGCGGTGCTACGCGGTGGTACGAGGTGCTACGCGGTGCTACGAGGTGCTACGAGGTGCTACGAGGTGCTACGAATGATGTTGGTTATGCAGTTAGACAGAGCTTATGTTATGAGTATTAGAAAACCTCATCTGCCTGAAAACCTATAGCAGTCCACTGCTGGACATAGGCTTCCCCCAAAGAGCGCCATAGCGCCCTGTCTTCAGCTTGCCGCATCCAGCATCTACCTGCAGTCTTTTGCAGAAACCTTCACCTACAATACCATGTACCTTTCTATACACCTTCTACCTATACCTTTCTTAGAAAACCTGCAATACATCAAATAGTAAGAAATTTTTATTTTACATACAAAATACCCAAAACACCCGGACAAATATCGGCAGACCGTAATAACGTTTGTCTCAAGGTTGGAATCGAACCCACAGAGGTCGTCATACGTCACCGTTTTGTATCTGACGCCCTATATTTTCTTTAATCATAACGATATTTTTATTAGTCTAATATTTTATCTTTACTTCAAGAACAATCATGAACTGTGTTAAAACATCAATTTTATTATTTACTAGCGGACCTTTTCGGCTTCGCACGGTTTTAGTACGGATCCATAACTTTTTGAAATTATAATAATATAGTCTATGTTCATCGGGGATAGTGTACTTTTCTAACGGTGAAAGTATTTTTCAAATCGATCCAGTAGTTTCGTATCCTATTCATTACAAACAAACAAACAAAAAATCAAACCTTTTCTCTTTATAATATTAGTATAGATCTGTAACACCATTCATTCACCTTCATTCTTGTATTCGTTCTGTTCATTCATCATTCTTTATTTTTCAATACAAACTCGAGAAACACTCGCACGCAACAATTTATTTTAATATAAATCAGCACTCCACACCCAAGATAGGATCTTTTCAACCTGAAGAGCATTATATCGATGTTGAAGAGTCAAGTGCTTAGCGGTAGAATCGAGGCATTAATCGGATTTCAATAAGCTGAAATCGATTGACCGTTTATCACTCGGCCCCTTGGGGGAATTATCATTACGAGGTTACGAAATTGTCGTTTTGGTGAGAGTTTTTAGACACCTTCTACTTAAATGTAGTTGACTTTATTTAATAGCCGTTGGTCTTCGTCTAGTCAGAATGAGAAAAAACAAGAATGGTTACCTGAGTGGTAACTAGCCCATTTTTAATACAGGGCTAAAAAAAAAGCATTAACCCGTCTTTTTTCCACCAATACCTGCAATTCGCCCTCAGTAGCATATCAATCATGTGACGGTATGATAACGGTAACATTAGATTACCGTGTTGTTAAATCATAGTAGTAAATCTACCTAAAATTGGTTAAATAAATCTATACTTCTATACTAAAAGAGGAAAGGTTTGATTTCTTGTTTGTTTGTAATGAATAGGCTCCGAAACTACTGGACCGATTTGAACAATTCTTTCACCGTTAGGAAGCTACACTATCCCCGATGAACATAGGCTATATTATATTTTCAAAAAAGTTAGTGTTCCCTACTAAACCGTGCGAAGCCGGGAAGGTCCGCTAGTATAAAATAAATAAAGGCGCCTTTCAGTGGAGGCCTACGTTACGTAGTGGAATGTGATACAATAGGTGATAAAGAGATTCAGTACTCAGACTCAGATAATGGTATTATTGTTGCTAGCTGCTCTGCTACAATAACATTTCTACGTATTAAATCAAAATTCACTATCAATTCAAAGCCTACAATTTCTGATCTGCACAACTCATTTTGAGTTCTACTCCATTATACTAAAGACCCTTTTCTAACTAAGATATCAGGCATGAACAGACGGATTAGTTCACATACTACTCACTCACGAACTCGGAATTTCTGTAGCTATTCCTGCGTTTAGTTTGTGCTATCATAATAGGTTCCACATTTGTAAAGGCCGTGTGATACTTGATTCTGGACCGGTTTCCGCAACTAGGACACAGGTGGGCCCTTTGTGTGTGTTGGGTGCAGGGGTCTGCTAGTCTAACCACCTGATGTCCCCCAGGATAGCTAGCAGCTCGCTGATGCCGGTGCATGCCTCTCTAGGCGTCCTCGGTGTCCCAAGGTGTTGCAGTCTTTTAGAAGCTACGCTGTCGCTATCTACAAGCACATACCCTGCCGTCTCCTCTGCACTCATGCACCCTCTGCAAAGGGGGTTGTCCGTGATCATCATCATCATCATCATCAGCCTATAGCAGTCCACTGCTGGACATAGGCCTCCCCCAATGAGCGCCATAGCGCCCTGTCTTCAGCTTGCCGCATCCAGCATCTACCTGCAGTCTTTCGCAGGTCATCCCACCTGGTCGGAGGGCGTCCTTCACTACGTTTACCGAGTCGTGGTCTCCACTCAAGAACACGTTTGCCCCATCGGCCGTCGGTTCTTCGCGAGATATGGCCGGTCCACTGCCACTTCAGCTTGCTAATTCTTTGAGCTATGTCGATAACCTTGGTTCTCTGTCGGATGTATTCGTTACGAATCCTATCCTTCTGAGAAACTCCGAGCATAGCTCTTTCCATAGCGAGAAGGTGACCATGTACGACCACCGGCCTTGGATCAATGTGACCATTGATCATGACTTTGGTTTTATCCAAATTCATGCCAAGACCGATACATCGGGAGGCTGAAGCTAGGCCGTCCAGCATCTGGTTCAGTTCCTCAAGCGACTCCGCCATTAAGTTTGTCACCCCAAATGAAATAGGTGTTTGTCTTGCATGCAGTGTCCTGTGACAATACCGATGACTGTCTCGTTCAAGATTGAGGAGTTTTTCGGAGAATCGTGGGTTTGCCGAGAATGCCCTCTTTTTTTACATAAACATTTAGACACGGTACAAAGCTACTAGAATTTTTAATAAATTGCCGCGCGAAATAAAAGACGTCATACATAAAAGAACACTTCTAAAAAATAAACTAAAATGTTATCTTCTGGAAAAGTGTATCTACTCCATTGACGAACTATGACCTTGATTATATAATATATGTATGTATAAACTTGGTGTATATGATGATAATCGTTCAATCATTTAATTTAATGTGATACTGTAGTTCTCTTTTAGTTAATATAATTTATTTTTAAGTTTCCGCACACAATGTATATTGTTTTATGGAATAAATAAATATGAAATATGAGATATAGTACCATAACACTGCAAGTACCTTCCTAATGCTATATCTGGCCTATGCTATATGTTTACGTAGATAAATTTCCTTTTCCGCCATAACATAATTACCTCTTCCATTGTATGTTACTCGTACCAGTGCCGATGCTGTATATCAACACATAATAAAGTTGCGTTACAGCTCTAATCACATTAACAACCTTTTACGTACATAATATACTGTTGACTTATACGATACAGAAGGTTCGCTTATGGGTACATACTCGTATTTGGTGGACAGCGGATTAGATGACGATTACATGTATTTTGACGTATTTTGACATTATTCCGTGAGACGCGCCTAGAACCATAGATAAATAAATAAATAAATTGCAATAATTATCCAAAGATATGTCGAGACTAGATCTCGCTTCTGCTGCTATCCACAGAAAATGCTGCATTATGCTAGTTCTACCCTGGCTTGCCTACATAACCTCTTCGCAGTGCCTGTAGGTACTAGGACTAGGATTGTACCACAATTCTGAAAGTTTACTCCACTACATAGTATAAAACAAAGTAGCTTCTCGCTGTCGGTCTGTCCATATGTATGCTTAGATCTTTAAAACTGTGCAACGGATTTTGATGCGTTTTTTTTAAATAGATAGAGTGATTCAAGATAAAGTTTTATAGATAGTTTTATGTATTACATTTCCACCCGTGCGAAGCCGGAGCGAGTCGCTAGTTTTATATAAAGTAAACTTTCTGGATTATGGCCCAATCTTACTGTCTATTTTGTGCCTACGCCCACCGTTCGTTCTCCAACACTCGTTCAATCACAACTCCCGAGTTTCGAAACTTACCGTCTCTTCGCGGATATCTAACAGAACCTCCTAGTTTGTAAGTAGGTAACAACTTCAATAACTTTACCTTGAAGTGATTAAATAAGTTTTTATGTGACAGTATTGAGTGAAAGTCTCACAACAAGGCAAAGTGTGTCACAAGTGACATAAATTTGTAGAAGAGTCGGTATATGGTATTTTTGTATTTGTATTTTTATTGTATTTTATTCAAAGCATTACAACTATTTTCACAGGTATCACCTAATACAATAGTGTAGTCAACTTAACCCATTAATGGTCAAACAAAAACTACATGGATTTATCCGAAACTTTGTTTATTTATTTATTCTATAGGTTACAAAAAAATATCAGAAAAGGAAAAAAGTTAGGTTTTTTTTGTTTTTCAGCATTTTGAAGGGGTGTGCCCAAATTGGCACAGTGGCCACTTATGAGTGATAATTTTCGGAACAAGGCTTTTCTATGAACAGGGTTTTCTTGCATTGTTTGCAACCCCAGCGGCTTTTATTATGGCAAACAACACAGCGTACTCGTTTCGGGAGCTTTTCAGGTACGTAGTCGGCGCCGTCCAGTTGCAAATCCTCGATATTTGAAGGACGAGCAGAGTGTCTTTGGGGCGATTTCAGATATAATCTGGCTATGCTTCGTCGAAAAAGCAGTTGGTCCATGGTAGGTAGCTTATGATAACCAGACAATATTAGTATTCTGAAGAAAATCTTTAGCTCTCCAGCACTGACCGTAAAATTATGTCGATTATTTTGACTTGCGTACAAAGTACTAAAGACCGCAATAATGGCAAAAACTTCGTCGTCAAAAACATTTCAAATATTTGAACAGGTGTAAGTTCTTTCATGCGAATTTCATTTAGTATTCGGCTGTCAGATTCTGTGTGGGAGTTGGTATAATTCGGGGTACACTTACGCCAAACTGGTGCATTTGATATAGAAGGACTCGGTCTGGTCGGATGGTCATCTGTTTGAGGTACATTGGCTCTAATTCAGGCTCTCTGGGTACCTAGAGACTCGTCATCACTGCTATTTTCTGAATCCGAAAGAACACCAACATCAAGGACAAATACCTCAATATTTCCCGGAACATAATTTGGAAAGTTAGATTACAGCATCGTTGTCGTCGAAACCGTCTTCTTCATCAGAGACGACACTGGGTTCTGGAGGAATTATCGCCAAGTCATACTCCCAACAACCTCTGTATTCTGCTATGGAATTTATAGCCTCTTCTAAGCCTTGAAAGTTGTTACAAGCGCTAAATCTACGCCTTTGACTCATTTTCAAACTCTGAATAAATTATGGATAAACTTAGTACACTTGTGGCCACTGTACCCAAATTGGCACAGTAATGTGTTGAACATCACAAAAATATAAATTATCATAATACGTTACTGCAATATGCTACAAATCATCAATTATTTATTGTATTTTACACATAGTAAGTAATCAGGGTGATTATATTTATCTACTTAATATAATATTTAAAAACGAATACATACCTCCACACGTCTTTTAATATAAAAATTCAGCAAGAAATTATCAAAAAACCACTAATGATAGCAAAATTGTTTTAATGTTTATTCAATCACTGTACGTACTTCCAACTACTCAAAACTGCAATAACATTACGACTGGTGTCAACAGTTTTTGTTTCTACCCTCATTATTTAGGTGTTCCCAAATTGGTACGGCGACCATTAATGGGTTTAATCGCTAGCATCGAATTTAATAAAACTAATAATCAAATATACATAATTACACATGTCAATGAGCAAAAGTAATCCAATATACATGTCAATAAGCAAAATAAAATAAAATATAATCACAAATGTCCTCAATAAAAATAATTCAATACATCAATGAGCAAAATAAATTCAAATTCACAGTAACATACACAAAAACATTATTATTTACCATAACATAAATTGAATAGTATAGCCCCTGGTGTGGGTTCTATGCCACAAGCCTTGTTCACATCACATACCTGAGTGAAATAAATTAACAGGATAATCCACACAGCATCATCTAGCCTCAAGCTAAGTAGAGCTTGTGTTATGGGTACTAGATGACTGATATACATTATACAATACATTACGTAATTAGATTTTTTTTTTATTCAAAGATAACGACCAGAACACCCGGAACAAATATCTGCAGATCTATCTATCTATCTACTAATTGCAAATAATACTACAATTTACGCAAAATAAATAGGATGATTAGGTATGTTGATGATTTCATTTAATTTAATGTGTATCAAACACATTATTTATTGCTTCAACAAATACGTTGACAATGTATTACTAACAAGTACAAATAAAAAAAAAAATTATTGTACACCAGTTACAGATCATTATAAAACACATCACATGATACAAGTACAATGGGCGGCATTATCGCTTAGAAGCGATCTCTTCCAGGCAACCTTTGGATGGAAATAATTATGTGAATTTAAGAAAGGCAGGGGGTGTACCAAAGTTAAGCTAGAATAAATATGAACATAACACGAATATTTAAAGATAAATATATATATATATATTATATAAAATATGTTTATCTAATATACTTCTTAGTAATTCTTAGTTTATAAATAAATAATAAGTACCAATATTCACTTTTCTGACAGGTAAAATTTTCTAACAAGTTACAGAACACTAAATTGAAACGGCTAATAACTAGATAATAACTTCAAAGGTCCAATATTTTCCAACCAGATGCTTAGTTCATAAGGAGTAAATAATGAGGCGTTTTCCAAAAAAGAAAAACTCCTATTTAGAACTCAAAGATGACGGAAATATTTTGCAGAGAGAGACAGATGTGATGGGATATTATCCCCAAATACAGTTACCTAAGATTTTTATTATAGTGCATTAGACCACTAGGGGAAATCTCTAAGATTTTTTGGGATAATATTAATTTTTTTATAGCACTTCACTATCTTTATTTTTACCTCACGTAAGTAGCACCTCTTTGTCTGATTTTTAGAGTATTCCTTATTGATTAAAAACGCCACATTAACACTTTGAGTGCTGAAAACGCACGGTATGAGTTTTCTACAAGTGACTAATATGCGTAAATCCACACTAGCGCAGCGGCTGAGATAATACAGATCTTTGTGACTCAGCACAGCTGTAATATTTTTCGAACGATACGCATGTGCGGCGCAACACAACCGCTGTGTAGAGCGGCAGCACGAATTTTTTAGGTTAAAAAAAAGATCGCTGTCGTCGAAAAAAAATCGCAGTCAAAGTGTTAGGGTAACAAACAGTATCACCTAAAAATTAACTAAAAACTATTAAACTTAAACGTAATTGTCGTTAGTGTAAATCTTTAAAAGCGAAAGCGAAAACGCAACAAAGCCGTAAACTCAAACATTAGCGAGCTTGTGGACTTGTGGACAGATAAATGAGATTATTCACTGTACATAAGCCGCGCTCCAACTTCAATGACTATACAGGGTGCTCCGATTTCAGAAGATCCAAGAAAGTGGTATTCGAGGTTTCTAACCTTCATCGGAATGACCCTCTGTCGAATGCTTATGTCACAAAGAAGATAAAAAAAAAATTAAACGGATTGTCCAAATCAAAAGTGAACAAAATCGGCCCTGATTTACAGAAAAAAAAAAACAAGAAACATACATAAATGCAGATTGATTCTCATATGCATGTATGCTTCTTGATTTTTTTCTAGGTATCTTCTTGCTTTGACCCCAATTATCTTGATGATATTTCTATAAATTATCTAATTGAGTCATACATAACACAAAAGTTGGATGACATGTTCAAAAAACACTGTCAGCTGCCGACAACGTTCGTACACCGAAATGTCGCACCAACCGCTGGGCTGTGTGTACGACTTTGGTGTAATATATCACACTAATATTATAAATACGAATGTTTGGATGTTTGTTACCTCTTCACGCCAAAACTTCTAAACAAATAGGGCTAATATTATTTCTATAAATGTCACCTTGACCCGGAATCAAACATAACCTTTAAACGTTTCTATAGGAACAACTCGTGTGAAGCCTCAGAAAAAAACTAGAAGTCCATACAGCGAAACAGCCGTTTGATCTAATTCTATACTGTAGACTTAATTTTTTTTTCTTCTCACTTCTTCCACTGGTGGACAAAAAATTGAAGTGAAGTCTAAGTGCTTATTTGTAAGCTTAAAGAAATAAAAACTTTTCATTTTCGTTTTCATTTTCAATGTATTTACACAATATACACTAAGTTAGAACGTCCTGTACAATGTACACTTATAGTACGGACCTCGAAGTCAAAGTGGCTTAGCAACACGTTACTTTACTGTGCTAAGTGCTCTGGTCGACGGGAACTGTGTCTCATAGGGTCTATTCTTAGTACAGTAGACATTAATTAACCAAGAATATTACACACCCCTTTTGGGCAGTCGTGAAATTTACTTAAATATATATTATGTATATTATACTTCTGAAACTATCATGGTTATTAACACTAAAATCATTTAAAACGGGATATTTAACATGATTTGACTTTTGAGTTTTCAAATAGGTATTTCGGCACAGTTTCATGCGCCATGATCACGGAATAACTGAAGACACTGCGAGTTCGTTTTTATGAGCAGATATACCGATCTACCCTCATTTTCTGTCTTTTGCTACGAACGTTAAAAATCAAAAATGAAATCATGGTAAATATCCCGTTTTAAATGACTTTAATATGCATATATTATGTACATAGCAAAGTTAATGTCGATTTTTTTAATCTAACCATATTAGTTCAGTAGACATTCATACTTAATCAAAGCTGAATATAACATATCCCTTTTGGGCAGGCTTCAAAAATTACTTAAATGTTTATAGCAAAGTTAATGTCGATTAATAATAGATTTTTTTTAATCTGACCATAGTCACGGAGATTGATCTGATATCCTGTATTTTACAATATCAACGTAGGTTTGAAGTGTTAGAGTAGTATTTTGCGATGCAGGTGGTTGTGGGTTCGATTCTAGCCTTGGGAAATTTTTGGCTAGTTTACTATCATAAAGTGGGCCAGCATTATGTGGATCGCAATACATCTATGAAAATTTAATGTATACCCACAAAAATAAGGATAGCCTTATGAAAAAGTGTGATGTTCACAAAATAAATACAAGAAACAAGAACAAGTTACACATCCCATCATTTAGATTACACAAGGTAGGGAAATCATTTATGGGCAATAGCGTGCGCTTCTATAATAAGCTTCCATCTGAAGCAACTGAGCTCCCTATTCGTAAATTTAAAAATAACATAAAACTAAATCTCATCAAGAAGGCTTTCTACTCCATAAATGATTATCTCAATGATGCTAATGCTTGGCCAGATGTCGCTCAGTTTCGCACCGACAATAGTATGTAGTAAGTAATTTGTTGTTGTGCATAGCTTTACTTAAATATTGACATGTATCGAATCATATTATATTGAGACTTAAATAGGCAAATAACCATGTATTAGACATATAAGAGATGAACATGCTAGTGGTTTCTTTTCACTTCTTCCAATAGTGGACAAAAAATTGAAGTGAACAGTAAAATAATTTTATTTGATAATAATTTATATGTATATAAAATATGACTTGTCTAAGTACTTATTTTGTAAGCCTAAAGAAATAAATGATTTTTTACTTTTTACTTACTATTATTTTTCAATTTATTTCTTCAACTTATATATGTTATTATATGTTCTGGTATTTTATACGCGAGGAACGAAATTACGTGAACATTACGCTATTTCCGTATTCTTTTGATGTTGTCAAGGTCAAAACGTCTCTTAGTTCCCTTACTTCATGGTACCAAGAAATCTTTATTTCCAATATGGAGGTTCATATTCCACTTCCTTTGTGCTCAAGATAATGCCGATATGAACATCTTATCTCATGATGTCCCAGATAAAACATGCTCACTTCTTTTACTTATTACTTAGAAATTAATAGAAGGAAGGAATTATTAAGAACTGAGTTAGTTTTCATTACAAGCTTTAAAGTAATTTAAAACGGGACTTTGATTTGAAACTGACATGGCGCATGAAACTGAGCCGAAATGTTGGAAAACTAAAAAATCTAATCTTTGTAAATATCCCGTTTTAAATGATTTTAAAAAGGAAGGAAGCCGCGGGCGAGGTCGGCCAAGAAAGCGCTGGCGAGACGACCTTAACGCCTTCCTCGGAGATTGGTGGGAGATCGCACGTGACCGCACTGAGTGGAAAGATTTAGGCCTTTGCCCAGCAGTGGGACGAAACAGGTTAAATAAAAAATAAAAAAGATAGTTTCAAAAGTTTAATTACAAGCTTTTATTGACGACCACTGGCGCGTTGGGCGAAGGTCCGCCTGCGATGCAGGAGGTTGCGAGTTCCTGGTCTACCACGTCTACGTCTTTAATGGATCTTCTACCCGCTGTGTCTAAGCGTAGATTTATTTTCGTCATGCCTAAAAACAGCCATCCTATTTTGCCGTATGCTGCAATCCGATCGCTTTACTTCGTCTTTAAATGAAAGAAACTCTAGATAGTGAGTGCGGTGAAATTTGCACGAAGAGTTTGTTAGAATGGTTTCAAACTTGTTACGTTTGATACGCGTCCCGCAGATGTATTTTCTTTCATCAAAGGTAAAATGCCAAAATCTGACCTTCTGAGATACCATTGTCATAGTAAAACGAACCCAGTTCGCAAACTGGCCAGTTTGCACTCGGCCAGTTTGTACTCACTCGGAGTTTCTCTGAAGGATAGGATTCGTAACGAAGAAACAAAGTTATCGACATAGCTCTAAGAATTAGCAAGCTGAAGTAGCAGGGGGCCAGCCATATCTCACGAAGAACTGACAAACTTTGAGGTAAACGTGTTCTTGAGTGTATAACACGAATCGGTAAACGAAGTGTAAGACGCCCTCCAATCAGGTGGGATGACGACCTGCGAGAGACTGCAGGTAGATGCTGAATGCGGCAAGCTGAAGACAGGGCGCTATGGCGCTCATTGGGGGAGGCCTATGTCCAGCAGTAGACTGCTATAGGCTGATGATGATGATGTTTGCACATGGATTAAAACAACGAGTGTAAAGTATACTGCAAGTATCCATTTCACATAAATAACACAAGCCTCATGGTGAGGGTTAGCAATTTCAAGTCGGTGTTTGTGTTGCGGCCACGTAATAGGCAGGCTTGGCTAAAACTTCATACACGGTTGGTTTGATCAGGTACAAACTTTTAAAAATTAAGTAAGTACCTACTGTAAAGAACTAGCAGCGACGAAGAACCAAATATCTAGTATGGTTCTAGTATATAGTATGACCCTAAAACTGTAACAAGTTTGCAGTTTCGCATTCGGGGCTTTGTTATGTGCCTTAATTGGCTCTTGCGCGATTCTTTGGACTAAGTGGATGAAAATACTAGTGGTTTCTTCTCACTTCTTCCACTGGTGGACAAAAAATTGAAGTGAACATCAATATAATAATGAATATTGTAAAATATGACTTTTCTAAGTGCTTATTTGTAAGCCTAAAGAAATAAACATTCATTTCATTTCATAAGTGCAACCTATGCTTTGAGTAAAATTTAAAACATAATTATTATTATCACAAAATCATATTCATTTTTATTTAATGTTGTCTTTTTTGATAAAATAGGCTCGTCAACTTGTTAATAACGGCTCTACGTCTATTTAGTCAATACTTGCGATGTGTTTTTAAAGTTGAAAAATAGTCGCCCCAACCAATAATACCATGTGTCCATGGCTAAAGGCCTAGCACGATGCCCTAGATACGTCCGACGATGTAGTTACTTTGATGTTAGTAAATGGTTTACAAATACAAATTGTGTTAGATTGCTGCAACGTGAGATGTGGTAGCCGTTGGCTAAACGTCATACATCTTGCATTATCATCATCATCGCCTGCGCGGCATTCGAAACGACTGCAACTCATTCATTCATTCCTGCGCGGCACTCGAAACGACTGCAACTAATCATTCATTCCTGCGCGGCACTCGAAACGACTGCAACTCATTCATTCATTCGTTCATTCCTGCGCGGCACTCGAAACGACTGCAACTCATTCATTCATTCATTCATTCCTGCGCGGCACTCGAAACGACTGCAACTCATTCATTCATTCGTTCATTCCTGCGCGGCACTCGAAACGACTGCAACTCATTCATTCATTCATTCCTGCGCGGCACTCGAAACGACTGCAGCTTGGAGCTTCGGACGCCTGTACCGTAGGTTATCATAGAACCTTCGCTGTAAAGCCACTCGGCTATGTAACAGTCTTCCCATTGAATATCGCGAGGCATCCTCGATAAATGTCTTCAGATGATGATATTTATCGCATGAAACTGTGCCGAAATATTGGAAAACTCAATAATCAAATCATGGTAAATATCCGTTTTGAATAACTTTAGTGTTAAATACCATGATGGTCTCAAAAGTTTTGAGTTAAAAATATACGTACAGCCGAACATAGAACCTACTTTTCTTGAAAACGGTTTAAAAAGGTTAAAATAAGGTTGATATTTGTACTAGCCGAGTAGTGACTGTGCAACACAAATGACAGTATTTGACGACCGATGTGGCGCGGTGGGCGAAGGTCCGCCTGCGACGCAGGAGGTTGCGGGTTCGATTCCCGCCTCGGGACAATTGTGTGTACGATCTGCAGATATTTGTTCTGGGTGTTCTGGTCGTTTTCTATGTATAATAAAAAATATCTATCTATGTAATATATTGTATTATGTATATCAGTTATCTAGCCATAACACAAGCTCTGCTTACCATGGGGCTAGATAATGCTGTGTGGATTGTCCAGCATTATTTATTATTTATAGTATCTTCATAAATTCCGTGTTATAATATATATAATATAATATATAGTCTTGTGAAAATCTCTATAAACAACATTCTGTTCCTATTAATGGAACAAATCTTTTTTGAGTAATTGATTTCTTTGCGTAATCTGCTAAGAAGTCTGGGTAAAATATTTAAAGGGAAAATAGCCAGTAAATAGGTTGCACTGCGAAACGGAACAGATTCTATAAACAGTCTCTGTATTTCATTAAAAATAAGAACAGTAAAATTTTCAGGGGAAAAGGGGGAGTCTTTGCCCAGCAGTGTGGCAGAATTGGGTTCATTTTATTATTTTATATTATAAAATGTTCAATTAAAGGATATTTATATTATATTGGATATTTTAAACGACATCTGCTAAAAGATGACTGATATTATGCATTAATAATTATACACCAGACCCGAAACAAATACCTGCAGTTAAAATCGAATCCGAAACCTTCGTCCACTACGCCACTCAGGTTATTTTTATCCCATGAGAACTGTGGTAATGTGTGTGAATTTATGGGAAAAGTTTTAATGTTACTTCTATCCCATGGGAACTGGCAATTTGTGTGAATTTATGGGTTATTATCCTATGGTTTATTCCGCGCCTGGAACTACCTGTATGCAGGATTTCAATAGGATCCGTTCAGTACCTAGTTATTGCAATCATTCAAAATTGCGACAGCGTGGCTTCTCAAAGACTGCATCACCTTGGGACACCGAGGACGCCTAGGGAGGCATGCACCAGCATCAGCGAGCTGCTGGCCTTCCTGGAGGACATCGGGTGGTTAGACTAGCAGCCCCCCACCCGACACGCAAAAAAGGCCCAACGGCGGCCAAGTTGCGGAAACCAGTCCAGAAACAAGTAACAAGTAACCTAGTTATTGCCTGAATGACAACAATACCATACATAGTTAAAATCCCTACGAATTTATGTTGTTCTGTATTTTTGTGTGTTTTCCTTTTTTTGTAACTGTTTATCATTGTGTGTTGGTATCAATAAATTATTTTATTCTTTTTTAAAATTATTTTTACATAGTAAAAAACATCCATCCATACAAACTTTCGCGTGTATAATATTAGTAGGGTTATTTCTTTGGTACTTTTTGATGTGCGGTCATCAGGTAGGAATTACGAAAGCTCCGAAGAGCTCGCTTTGACGTAACGGCAAAATAAATTGATTTGTGAACTACTCGCCGAAATGGAACCCGAATTAGTTCGTTACTACTTTCACATTTGTACGCAGTTACATGTTCATATTTAATAATATTTATTCTAACTTACCTTTGGTACAGCTCCCTTTCTTAAATTCACATAATTATTTCCATCCATAGGTTGTCCAGAAGATACTTCTTTTAACACTTTATTATTATTATTAACTCATTTATTGTCAGATTCACAGTCCATTTACAAACTTAAAAATAAATACAAAATTAAAACAATTTACACAATTTTAACTTTGACTGCGGTTTTTTTTCGACGACTGCGATCTTTTTTTTAACCTAAAAAATTCGTGCTGCCGCTCTACACAGCGGTTGTGTTGCGCCGCACATGCGTCTCGTTCGAAAAATATTACGGCTGTGCTGAGTCACACAGATCTGTATTTTCTCAGCCGCTGCGCTAGTGTGGATTTACGCATATTAGTCACTTGTAGAAAACACATACCGTGTGATTTCAGCAATCAAAGTGTTAAGTGATAAGGAAATAAGAATTATCGCATGTTTTTTATTTTATGTAATGTTCTCTTTCTGGCACATAATAAAGTATTTTTGTATGGTATATTTTACTCAGAAGTCCTGGGATAAATTTTTCCAGATCGACCAACTTTTGTTCCAAGGCGGGAATCGAACCCGCAACCTCCTGCGTCGCAGGCGGACCTTCGCCCGCCGCGCCACATCGGTCATCGTATAATGGATACAGTTGAAATGTGTAATTTGTTATCGAGACATAAAAAAACACTAAAATATATGACTATTTTGTTATCTATAATAAATCTTAAAATGGTTTCTCTGTAGGCACGTGTAATAAACGCTCGTTTAACAAAAAAAAATTGGTTGAAACTATGAATATTTATAGCTAGCGAAAACTTAGCTAAGAAAAACCAGTAATTTCCTGAAAAATATTATTTTAAGTGCTGATAATGCTGAGTTATGTAAGAGCCACCATCTTGATTTATTTTTGGCACTTGGCTAATGTTATGGAACGCGAAAGTACCGACGGCCGCTTCTGGGGCAAACGTGTTCTTGAGTGGAGACCAGAACAGAAGAAGAAAAGAAAGAAAATACATTTATTTGACACTATATATAACACATTACATGGTAAGAAAAGAAAATAATAAAAACAAGAAAACCACGACTTGGTAAACGTAGTGTAGGACGCCCTCCGACCAGGTGGGATGACGGCCTGCGAAAGACTGCAGGTAGTATATGCTGGATGCGTTAAGCTGAAGACAGGGCGCTATGGCGCTCTTTGGGGGAGGCCTATGTCCAGCAGTGGACTAATATAGGCTGATGATAGGGGAAGTTCAGAACTATGGAAAGTTTTGTTTTAATGACATTTTAAGAAAGCACTGTAGCCTGCCATTAAAATAAATCAGAAAGTTGCTATCGAAACTATGGACGAGGTCTCGATAGTGAAATTGGCAATTGGCCATTACATTTCAGTTTTTTTTTGCAATTTTACATGGCATTTTATGGTTTCGAGTTGCAATCTTAATGCTCTTTATTGACAACTTTATTAACAAAGATATAGAACATTTCTTTTTTTGGGAAATATCGAAATGTGTAAATATCGGACTGAAAGGCTCAGAAGTCCGATGATCTGTATTGATCAGCATCATCGGACTAAATCATCGGACTACTGATACTAGACCATACAGTAGTGGAAATTGAATTCAGTAATTAAAAACACGTTACCGTAATGGCGTTTTACGAAAATGAGGCAGACCACCAGCCCGATGGTCAGACAAGACTACATCACCAATATTGCAGGGACCGGAAATAGGTAATGACAATGAAGCAGTAGTGGGGAAGCCAACCGAGCAGTAAAATTTATTCAAATCGTAATGGTGGCTGGTTTAACCAATTTTATGTATTCAAAGAAGCTACTCAATCAATCAATAAATTTCTTTCCGGCCCTGGTGGGGGCACAGAGAGGGGCCTCGAGGCTTGGCCTCATTACCCCGGCGTCAACCCCTCGGTCCTTGGGTTTTGTGGGAATATCTTTTTTTTTCCCCTTTCTCAATGTTTTGTTTTTTTTTTGGCTGCATTTGTTTTGTTTATTTATTTTTTTCTTTCTTTTTTTGTATTAAAGAAGCTACTATCGTGGCTCAGGAACTATAACAGGTATTTAGGCAAGCAAGTATTTTGGCTCTCGCGTTGAGTTCGCAATCATCTTGATAAAGCGAATGAATTACGTTGATTGCTCAGTAGGCTTTAAACTCTGCCTCTAATAAATGGGCAGCCATCTCTTTTGATGTGCTATCCTCACTTTTCGGGTATTTTCCGCCTCCGTTAATTTTAAGTGCGGTAACGAAGGCAATTTTGGATTAGGTTAGTCTAAGCATCTTTTACACATCATTATTATATTGATTGTATGTCCAGCAGTGGACTGCTATAGGCTGATGATGATGATATATTGACAGGTGTCTATTGTGGCCAATCGTCTTCACTGAAATGTTGACTTAACCTATGACAGCTCACGTGGGAATCCCAATAAAGGACGTCGAAAAGACCTTGATTATTTACGGGTTGGATATTTCTTTTTATTTACGTTGACACGATCAGAGCCGGCTCGGACCGAGTGAACTCGGATACCTACTCGGACGCAACTCGGATTGTAGCAACCTCACGCCGTCGTCCGAGTGGGCTCGGATTAGTCCGATGGAAAACGAACAGTTTATGAAACTTAAATAAGTAAAAACAATGGTGGTCTAACTGAAGGTTCACAGTTTTCACTTATAGTAGGTACTTAAATATGCTTAAACTAAAATATCTAACATATAGGTACTTATTAATAGTAAGTATAAGTGGTTTATTAATAACTAAATAATGAATAACAAATAAACTCGGTTAAAAGGGTTTTGCCTGTTCGTTGTAATCTTGTTATAAAGGCAATTTGTACGAGTCACATAAATCCAGATTACCATTGACTTTTTAGATTATGAAATACGGTGTAATTATAAATAAGAATACTTATTGTGTACCCACTTATTAAATGTTCAGGGAGGCGCGTCACCATCACGCGACCTTTAGTAGATAGTCGATGCATCGCGTGGGGGGCCTACCCACACTGCGTTTCCGGTACGTGGTCGTCACTCAACCGCCTTGCGGCCCCTGTGATCATCGGTAGCTATATGCCCTGCCCACGCTACTTGAGTTTCTCAATTCTAAGATCTATATCGGTTTTCTTGGTTCTTCTGCGAATCTCTTCTTTACTGATTGGTACGTAATCCTGGAATGCGAGGGAGTATCAGCGCAACGAACAGAAATCCTCAACTTGTCGAGGTCGCTCCGCGAAGCCTGCGAAGACCCCAGGAAGATTCTGTGCTTCTGGACGGAGCTTGGTTGGCTATGCTAGCAAACAACACGCGTAGTCGACCGCATCGTGCCCAAATGCGGAAATAGTATTACCTCCACCTAAGCCTATTACTGATTCGATCTCGCAGAGATACTCCAACCATAACCCTCTATGCGACCTTGAACTTGAGACACATACCGAAAGGACTCGAGGACCCGTATCTATTTCAAGTAGTGAAGCTATAACGAAAGGTTGGGTCGGCAGCTATTTATGAATAAATTTCGAAATACCGGTTCGAGTTGGCACGAGTTGTTATCAATCGTCTACGAAGTTGGTCGGATACATTCTGAAGTTCGAACTGGAATCAAGATAGCCGGCGACGTAATTTATAGCGTGTCTGACTGCTATCTGCATGGAAAATAGGGAAATATATCGGTCCCTGCACCACATAGTACACCTGGCTGTGCCAGTAGCATTTTTTCATTCCATGGTGTACTTCAAGATAACTGGGTGTTCCAGGGGATTTTTTTTCTTTCCATTGTCCACCTTGGTTCCCCTGGTTGTAACAGGGGTAATTTTTGCGTCCCCTAATTCACTTACATTAAGGGCATACAAACTTTTTCCATTACCTACCTACTGTATATAGTATAAGTTACTTAATTAAATATCTTAGCTTTACAACCTATAAATATGATGACAAAGCTTATTACTTAGGTAGAAACAATTATAGGGAGTAGTACCTATACTTGTTCTAACACATCGCTTCGATCCATAGGTTGCCTGGCAGTGATCGCTCATAGCGATAAGGCCACAAAAAACAAGTACAACATATTTTGTATTTATTTTTTTCTTTTCCTGTCTTGTATCTGTTTTTTATTTGGTGTGCAATAAAGAGTAATTTGATTGTATTGTATTGCATAGGGAATACCTCTACGATTTTGATTACACTTCATAACACCAGCTAAGAGATTTGCAAAGTTTTTGTATATAAACATAAGTTTATTTCATACACGTTATTGCATACACCATACAATAATCTTCACACATCCTCATGTACTACAGAAAGCGCCACATCCAATTAAAACTTGTGTTATGTGCAGGAAATTGATAAAACTTTTTAAATGGAAGAGAGTAGTGCTTACTCATCTTCAGGAACGGACGCGGCAATCTACTAGTGCGGTGTAATCAACTTGCAGAGAGGTTTTATGTATCAAAGAGGGACTATCAGAGTTGATTAAGGCCTTTTGCTTTTGTAGTTTTATAGTCATTATCTCTTGTTTTCAGGTAACTGGAAGTATTTTTCGTGGCGTTCATCTTGATTGTCTAGAAAACGACGATTTTGACGGCCGATGTGGCGGGGTGGGCGAAGGTCCGCCTGCGACGCAGGAGGTTGCGGGTTCGATTCCCGCCTCGGAACAATTGTGTGTACGATCTGCAGATATTTGTTCCGGGTGTTCTGGTCGTTTTCTATGTATAATAAAAAATATGTATCTATGTAATGTATTGTATTATGTATATCAGTTATCTAGTACCCATAACACAAGTTCTGCTTACCATGGGGCTAGATAATGCTGTGTGAATTGTCCAGCATTTTTATATTGTATATAAATGAAATGAATTTATTTGTTAATGGACACAGAACATAATAAACTTAAACTAAGAGGAAACGTGTTGGTAAATGTTTATACCTGTACTTACTCGTACCTACATATGTGGTAAAAGGGTATACTTTAGAATTTGGGGATGCAAACTGGTCAAAAGAAATAGCGTATATTTTATTACAATTAAAAAGAAGAAGTGGGCTAATGCTGCAACACCCTGGGTCCCGGAAGAAAGCCGCGGGCGAGGTCGGCCAAGAAAGTGCTGGCGAGACGACCTTAACGCCTTCCTCGGAGATTGGTGGGAGATCGCACGTGACCGCACTGAGTGGAAAGATTTGGGGGAGGCCTTTGCCCAGCAGCGGGACGAAACAGACTAAATAAAAAACTAAATAAAGAACTGAAATCGAAGTAGTCTACTAAAGTAAACCTACATAATTTTAAAGTTGAAATTATGTACGTGGAGAGACAAACAGCCGTACCTACCGAAGGCACTAAAATCAGTAACATCAATAAACGTCTTCAAGAAGAAATTCGAAAAAAGGTTTCGAGACAAAAAAAACAAACTCAATAATGTGACGCAATGAATAAATTCAACTGTGTGATAATAGATAGCCTGTGGTTGATGCCAAAGGCTGCTCGTCACATAAATAAATATGTTTATTTTTCTTCCTACTATTGTGAAAGAGGTTTTTTATCTATCTTCCTTAATCGAAATCAAATTGTCCGTGTTAACTTAATTTCGCCGCTGGCCAGTCTCGGAAATAATTACTCCGCTGCAAATGTTCAGTACAAAAAAAAAAAACGTTTAATTTTGTCGCTCACGGCAACTTCAGTTTCATTTATTTCTCTTTCGCACTTAAAAGTGTTTTTCCCTGTCTCTTGCAGGACGTTTTAGATAGGAACGTTATATTGAAAAATCTGTTTGTAAAGATAAGTAGACTTAATAAATTGGACAACATTATTTGGCGACGAAAGACTCAATAGCTGGTGAGTATCTGGTGCAACGCATCAGCATTGCCATACAGCGGGGCAATAGCCAGCGTCTTGCTGACCCTTCCGACTGGTATCGATATGGATCAGAGCTATCTGTAAATTGTTTACAACAGTCAGCAGTTAGCTCAATTGTCAATACTAGTTCTAATTTTTTATATTATTTAATTAACTAATAAATAAGAAATAATGCTGGGCAATCCACAGAGCGTCATCTAGCTACCAGCTAAGCAGAGCTTGTGTTATGGGTACTAGATGACTGATATACATAATATAATATATAAAAAAGATAGATATTCTTTTAATTATACATAGAAAACTACTAAAACTTTCCTTGTTATTATAGTATTTGTATTATATTATTATATTTATTTGTATCAAAGTATGTTTATTTTGTAGGACGAAAGAGGTGTCCTCAATTAATTTTTTAATTGCCTCAGGGCAAAATAAACAGATGCTAACCTAAAATATCTTTATATATCTGTACGCTCCAATATTTTCCTAGCGTCTTCCCAGCCATGTTGATGAAGTTATGTGGGCAAATTGATAATTATAATTTACCCAAGTAATATCTACCCAGCAATTTAGTTGTGCTGCCCGTGGTCCGGCTTACCAATCTAATTTTGCCACCGGCGACTGGCTCCTGAGAGTAGTAATATAGGACAGTAGTAGATAGTTTTTATTTTATTTTCTTCGGGTGGCTTGGGTATCACAGCGGCCATGATAGGCCTATTGTGATCGCCACTTATATGTACGTTCAGCCCCGAAGCCGTAGCGTTCATAGTTCGCCACTAACCCTTGCAACTGCTAGGAACTGTAGGATTTTCTTCGGGATGATGTCTCGCAGCTCGTCTGGGCTATGCAGATGCAGGCCCAGATGGATGCTGCGTTTGTGCATATAGTAAATAAATAAATAAATAAAATAAATAATGCTGCACAATTCACCCCATGGTAAGCAGCGCTTATGTTATGGGTACTAGACAACTGATATACATAATACAATATATTACATAGATAGATATTTTTATTATACATAGAAAACGACCAGAACACCCGGAACAAATATCTGCAGATCGTACACACAATTGTTCCGAGGCGGGATTCGAACCCGCAACCTCCTGCGTCGCAGGCGGACCTTCGCCCACCGCGCCACATCGGTCGTCAATAGTAGATAGATAGTAATATGTGAAGAGGAAACAAACAATTTTATTATTTCTTATTATTTATTTATTTAGAGTTCTCTTACATCGAGTAAGGAAAACTGACAAACAGTGAAAATAATAATTTGGCGTGTTTTAAAAAACTTTAATCCGACTTCATAGTTAAAAAAAGAATCATCTTAATCGGTTGGCGTGTTATTATATAATATATATAAAAATAAATACATATGGGAGTCGATCAAATGGTTTTTTGGTTAAAGTGGTTTTAGAATTAGCAATTTAAAGGCAGTGGGCCGGCCATATCTCACGAAGAACTGACAACCGCCGGGTAAACGTGTTTTTGAGTGGAAACTGCGACTCGGCAAACGTAGTGTAGGAAGCCCTGCGGCCAGGTGGGATGCGTCAAGCTGAAGACAGGGCGCTATGACGCTCATTGGGGGAGGCCTATGACTACTAGTGGACTAACATAAGCTGATGATGATGATGAAAATGGTGTTGCCGTTGATGGATAACTGTCCTAAATAAGCTTAATCTGCTGAAGCGGTACCCTTTACGAATTTCTACTCTGTAGACCACTCATTTATATGCGCGAGACGTACCAAAGATAACTTTTCATTTTACCGGTAAAGTTCTCTGGACCACGAAGTCATAACCTAGACGCAATTATTTTACGGAATAATAGCGAATGAGTTGAAACTTGAAAGATCTCTCTTTCTCAGAGAATGATTGTTGGGTCAGACAAACGTTAAATTTGTCAGAAAAGTGGGGGCAAAATAGTTGGTATTATTATGATTTTCCACCCAATCTGGTCAACTTAATCCATACCTATTCCATCCATTCCTAATAAAGACAAAAAAAACTTTTTTTGCCTGATAATATAATTGCAAAAAATAGGTCTTTTTAGTTTTTAGTACTACGATTTCGGTTGAACCCAAGAAACTGATAGAAGTTTGAGATACCAAAATCGATTGGCAAAAAAAGATTTTGTGTAAAATGCCCATCTCCTTACTAACTGTAACAATATTTTAATCTGTGAAAGGTTTCCCCAATGCGCACCATAGCGCCCTGTCTTCAGCTTGCCCTTCCTTATGTCAATGAAAGCGCTAACAAAACGAGAAAAAATAACGTTTGCCCTAAAGAACTAGCTCGGAGACACACCTTTTCAAATAAATTTTACAGTATCCTTGGTCCTTTTTTATACAATAGATTAAATGTATTAGCCAATATTTATCCCCTAAATTATAATAGTTGTAAGAAAAAACTTAAGGATACACTGCAATGTATGTCATACGAAGACACAGAAAATTTATTGACTGTTTTTAAGTAGACCTAAAAAACTTTGTGTACACCTTTATTATTTAAATTTAGTTTAGTGTAAGTAGCATAAGTTATTATCATAAAGTATACATGTTCGTCGCTTTGTATAATAAGCAAGTTCAAATTGATTATTTATTTGTTGGTAGCACTCTTTCAGCCTGAAAAACAGGTTTTCACCTAGTTCAGGCACCCACATTGTTGTTTCCATCAAAATTTAAGTAAGGTACTTTTTGTTACTCTTTAGTCCTAAGATATTTTTGAATAAATTTTATTTATTTTTATTTTATTTATCATCAGTTGTAAGGTTTCACTCACGCTGTTAACAGCGTTGTGGTGTGCAATAAAGTGTTTTCTATCTATCCATCTACAGGGGGCAGTATTTGTTATTCTTTTATAGTAGGACGAACAGAAACTGGTCTCCCTCGTGGTCCTACTAGTGGGACAAAATAGTAGGGCCACGAGAAAACGGCCGTATATTTCTGATAAAAATATGAATAGTCTCCTTAGGTCACTTTCATGTAGCAACTGCCATTTTATACCGCCCCTTACTGCTCCGACAAACAAAAATGCTGCCCTATACCTACGTGACTCGACTCTAGATATATTTTATAAAAATATAAATTACCCGCAATCTCCGAGACAAGGCTATAAGTATATTAATATTCTTTTAATGAGTACTTATGTCTGTACTTACATTTAATTCTTTTCACCAAAAACACGTGTACAGACGTGAATTTTTATCGTTTCATTACGCTTGTTCTGAAGTTCTCAATCTTTTTGGGTACAAAATTTGGTATACACGTTAGGTTAACTTTTGTTGATATGATCAAAGGTTGTTGATGTAGGTACTGACGCGTCGTTTGTAAAAACCCTGTTTTTAAGTAATGATCAAAAAGTTGACGTTGATTTTATGCCGGTACTTGGAAGAAAAATTATAAATGTACATTTGGTTATTTACTGAGAACTTGTGATTTTCTCAGAGTTTTTAGCAAAAGAAAGATGAATTCGACGATGATGGATATTATTTGGAAAACCTCAAATGAAATTTAATCCTAAGTAATCCTAGAAAATCAATGCTTGATAAGTTGATAAAAACTCCAGGGACGAATGATCCATCTCGCAAAATAATGAATTTTGCGAACACAAGAACAACACTACCACAATAAGATCTGAATTTATAAGAACCATTATAAATTGAGAAACACTGGCTCCACCATTTGGATATAATTTACAGAAATAACATGTGCGGCCTTTACAGACCTGAGCTCTTGATAAATTAACATTTTGCTAATTACTTTTGCAGTAATTCAGTTGGTAATCCTATTAACATAGAAGTCATTATGGCATGCACATAGGGGTTCACACCACAGTGTAATCGATTTTAGCTACATCGTGCAGTAAAACAAGTATGAAACTAACCGAACCTTGCTAAAAGTTGGTAAAAGTTTTCTTACCAACTAAACGGTTAAGCCAGAACTTTCATCTTCGTTCGTGTAAAGAATTCCAAACTTTGAAATGCAACCAGAAACAAAATTCCTTAAAGTTTTTTTCGTAAATAACTGTAGAGTGTAGGTAGATGGATTATAGTTCTCTTTGTATCTATAAGTATGTTAAGTTCGTGTAAGTTCTGTAGACTTTCTTACACTTTCACGACGCGTGAAAATTAAATCAAGTAATCAATATGCAAGACCGTAACGACCGTACCTCAGTCATTCATTAGTGTATACGTTAATTAGAAATGGACCGAAATAACAATGAATGTAGTTGGAAGATTATATTATTTGTTGCCTTCCCTATTTTATTTTTACGCGCAAGAAATAGATTTTGTGTCTCGATAGTAACGTTTTTAAATTTATATTGTTCTGTGATTTTTATTACCCTGCAGTATCCTACAAGATACGGATTAAAAAACAACAATTGAAACATTATCATACAAAACTTTTTTTTACTAAACAATCGTATTTTGTCGACATTAATATAATATGCCAAGCAACGCACGCGTAACGCAGTGCATCTAGATCCTTCTAGGTCTAGCTAGAACCGTTTTACTGTGTGTGACTCATGCTTTAAATAAAATACCACATATTGTTATGCAATGTTGTTGAAACCCACGAAACAAAAAGTTGGGTAGCTGCAAATTCTCTACGCTGTGCCCCATGCAGTTTGCATTTATGAAGAGGCTATTATATCGCTAACAAGCTCCCACGATGTCGGGAAGGTAACGATATTATCAATTAAACTAAAGTGTTGTTTCAGATTGCGTTTATGGACTAATTGAATGTTGGTGAATGTGGCCTTGTTTGTATGGGGAACTCTTGAACTTTCCACTAAGTTCTTTTAGGACAACCTCTATGACGCAGTAGGCAAAAATCACCGAGTTAAAAATGATTTTAAGGTTGATTCCCGCCACGCCACAGGACAAAAGTACCGTCCCTCCATATCTCTAATTGTAGTCCGGGATAAATAATATTAACCTTGTTCCATGTTTAATTTATTATTAAACGACTTTGAAAAAAGAAGGAGGTTCTATGTTTGGCTGATTCGAGGCGGATCTCCTCGGCAATTATGAACCAAATTTGAAAATTCTTTCATAATTGTATAGACAATAATCCCGTGGTTCCATATGTTTTTTTAAATTGTATTATTAAAAATCAGTTTTTAGTGTTTACAGAACAATCAATTTACTAAGGGTTAAGTTTGTTATGTCTCGCCTAGATCAATGCAAAATTTCAGCCTGATCCATTCAGTACATTTGGCATAAACGACTTCCAAATCATCCATTCAAACTTTCACCAACATTCGTGTGTTATTCGTGTGTTCCGCAATGTGCAGTGTACGAAACACGAACAAACGCTTCGGTCTATCTGTCCATTCGATCAATTCTGCACAGAGCAATTTGTTACTTATTTGAATAGATATAGCATTGCTTTGTGCAGATAACTGCAACGTCTAACCACTCATAGCTTTGCTGATGAGGGTAGATAACAATTGAAGAGGAGTGGAGCGAGCCA
Source organism: Eupithecia abbreviata (assembly GCA_943735965.1). Taxonomy (NCBI): domain Eukaryota; kingdom Metazoa; phylum Arthropoda; class Insecta; order Lepidoptera; family Geometridae; genus Eupithecia; species Eupithecia abbreviata. Next base: position 3,008,276 of record OX030976.1, read on the forward strand.
TTCCTTTGGGGTGCAATTGAGTGCGAATGCGAATAGGTATTTAGTTATAAATAATAGATGTAGACCGTTTGTTTAGACTACACCGATTTGTAGGTACAGTCCAATTTGATAATGAATTAAATTGAATAGGGTTTTTGGACACGCAGTAAAATAACCATCGAATCTTACAAAATTTATCCTCTGGAGAAAATCTAAGCTAAGCTAACGTTTTTTTTATTGTAGAAGAGGTAACAAACATCCAAACTTTCGCTTTTATAATATTATAGTGTGATATTGTATTTGAATTCACCGCAGCATTCGTTTTTTCCGAGAGTAATATTCTAACAGCTGGAATATATGTTTCTCGTATATGTAGCAATTTATCACGAAGCAACATCGTAGCGTGTTGCTGATTTATAACTTCTCTCATCTTTACTGCCTCCTTTATATCTGTTTTGTTATGGAATAGACACATTACTTTGAAGGATCCATTATACCACATTAGCTGTGCGTAATAGTGCCCAGGAAAATTGACTTATATTTTACTAGCTGCGCTCCGCGGTTTCACCCGCGTGGTGATAGATATTTTGGATAATATACAATATATCTTTATAAATTGTAGCCTATGTGTTATTCTGATGTATAAGCTGTTTGTGTAACAAAGCTGTTTTGATGTAACTTGTTAGTGTGTGCTTGAAGTATCGATAATCGACTTATCGACATAGCTCTAAGAATAAGCAAGCTGAATTGGCAGTGGGCCGGTCATATCTTGCGAAGAACCGACAATCGCTGGGGCAAACATGTTCTTGAGCGGAGACCACGACTCGGTAAACGTAGTGTAGGACGCCCTCCGACCAGGTGGGATGACGACGTGCGAAAGACTGCAGGTATAAACGTAGTGTAGGACGCCCTCCGACCAGGTGGGATGACGACGTGCGAAAGTCTGCAGGTAGATGCTGGATGCGTCAAGCTGAAGACAGGGCGCTATGGCGCTCATTGGGGGAGGCCTATGTCCAGCAGTGGACTAACATAGACTGATGACGTGCTTGAAGTTGGTAGGGTAAGTGACTTGGCAGTATTATATTGCGTAATTCTGTTTTTCTACCTTCTCTGATTGCTCGGCTTCGCGGGACGGAGGGCGGTGACCGCGAATTGAATTATGTTGGATCTCATCAGACAGTTCTACGCGGAATGGTGACGAAAAATATTTTATCCAAATATTTTGCAATGGATTTACGCGAAGTAACATTGAATGTATAATTTATCGAGTCAAGTTCTTAATAATAAATAAATAATGCTGGATAATCCTTTCAGCATCATCTAGCCCCAAGTTAAGCAAAGGGTACTAGATAACTGATATATTAGGTACTTAAATCAATAGATTACATAGATCGATGGCCCCAAAGCTAAGCAGAGCTTGTGTTATTGGTACTAGATGATTGATATACTTAATACAATATCAAATAAATCATTACAAAAATACATTATATGCGACAGGTACAATGGGCGGCCTTATCGCTTAGAAGCGATCTCTTCCAGGCAACCTTTGGATGGAAAGAATTATATGAATTTAAGAAAAGGCAGGGGGTGTACCATAGGTTATCTAAATAAGAATACTAAAAAACAAATAATAAATATTACAAATTCCAAAATAAATAATACACTACTTAAATACATAAATAAATAAATAGTAAGTACCAATATTCATACAATAGATAACGGATAGATTTTTAAATGATATTATATAATGATATAATAATATGATGAATATTTTTAATTATTCATTGAAAAACGACCAGAACACCCGGAACGATACGAATATCTGCAGATCGTACACACAATTGTCCCTAAGCGGGAATCGACCCCGTTCTCCTGCGTCGCAAGCGGACCTTCGCCCACCGCGCCACAGATGTCGTCTAAATCAAAGTGAAGTAGGTATTCTTACGAAACTTGTTATTTTGTTACTTAAGTGGTGCCGTGATCATGGCGCCGATTTCAACAGCACAGCACCTACCTAGAGATATAAGTTATATTCGGTCCTTATTACCGCAAGGTTGGTAGAAGTCCTGAGAACCAGCCTTGCGGTTATACGGACCAAATTAGGGCCATGAAAAGTTTGTAGATATATGTAAATAACATAATTTTGTGTGTTTTAAAAAATTATAAACCGACTTCAAATTCCTAAATTATGAAAATGGGGTTAAAACTTTGTTTTGAAACAAGAATCATCGAAATCGGTTGGCGTCATATTGCGAATTGAAGAGTTATAATGGTTTGCTCATGGATGCCTTTGTTAAAAATGGACCAAATTGGAATGGGACCACACGGGAAGCACTAGCTTCCAATTAAAAAATATTTATCAAAATCGGTTCCCCAGTCGTAAGTTATAACTTACTCAATACTCAATATATTTATTGTTGTCATCACATTGGCTTAATTAGTAGGTTCTTATGTATAGATTAGTATCACAATGTGGACCCTATTGGGCGTGAACAACAAGTGGAAGGCAGACCGAGGTTGTTTTTAGTAAAATATAAATATGTAGGTACTAAGGTAAGTAGTACCTACTTGTCTAGTAATTTTAGTAATTATTATATTTTATTTGCCTTATCATAATGTCAGTTTTATTTATTTATACTTATCATAATGTCAATTTGTCATTTATGTCATAATAGCATTTGTTTTGTATCAGATTCTATGTCTATGAATATGGTATCAGATTCTATGTCTACTGTTCTATGTTTACTTATAAGGTAACAAGCGGGTTACATTTCCGCCTCGGGACAATTTTGTATACGATCTGCAGATATTTGTTCCGGGTGTTCTGGTCGTTTTCTATGTATAATAAAAAATATCTATGTATATAATGTATTATATTATGTATATCAGTCATCTAGTACCCATAACACAAGCTCTGCTTAGCTTGGGGCTAGATGATGCTGTGTGAATTGTCCAGCATTATTTATTTATTTATTTTTATTTATATAATAAAAAAAAAAAAAAAAAATTGTTCCGTGGTGTTCCGGTCGTTATCTATGTATAATAAAATAAAACATGTTTGTAATGTATAGTTTTAAGTATATCAGTCATCTGGTACCCATAACACAAGCTCTGCTTATCTTGGGGCTAGATGATACTGTGTGAATTGTCCAGTTTTTTTTATTTTTAATATTACCTTTGCACATGACTAGCCTCAGTTGAGACTGGGTGCCGGAAATAACGCTAGGTTCATATTCAGTGGAAAAACGCCTCTTTAAACTCCATAGCATTTTCCAACACTAACGTAGGAATACAAAAACCCAATTAGTGAAATTATATTTACATTTCAAATTATAGGCTGAGCACCCTTCAAAGATTAGACATGAACGCGAGCTCGTTAATCATGCAAATGGAGTCGCACTCATAAGCGGTACAAACTCTCATTACTTAAGGGCCCGGCGACCCTTGCTTGCAAAAATCGCTCCGAATATCGCTGTCTCTGTTTAACCCTTGCGCCACGCCCGATGCGTGCGCGATAGCAATATTAGCCGATCAAAATTTGGTTTGTTCCGTAATACCAAAAATTATGACTGAAAACTTTTTGTATTCTTCACAAAGTATTGTTAACTAGACAATATAAGCTATGTTTCTTAATAAATAACACGTAAGATATTGATGTTTTGAATACGAAACAAATAGCAAGAAAACTTGTCCATTTTCGCATAAAAATGTGCAAAATGCGATTGGCTTTCATTTAATTTTAGGCAAGTATTTTGAAAAAAAATACTATTTAGGAACCTAGATAATTACTATTTAAATACAAATAATACAATATTATAGTGGAAATATGCTTGAATTGGAAATCATTTTGGTATTACGTTTGTATGAAGAATTCGTCCCTCCGGAGGCCTCTTAAACCTGCTGTCCCATCGCCACGCACGGATAGGCTACGCACGGAGAGGCACGAGTAGGTATCTAGCACAGCTTTGCAAGAAAATGTATGTAACATCCACTGCAACCCACGATCACGCTACGCACGAATAGGAGACTAATGACGTCATTGCCAGACTGCTAGAAAAAAAAACTGTACTTAGTTATAAGTACAGTTTTTTTTGTTCTTTTATTTATCTAAGACATCTCATAGCGATATTATATTAAATCGATATTTTCCATCACTAAAATTAATTATCCAAATCAACTTTCCTTAGCTTGCGCAATTTTTGGAGTTCCTGGCTTAGTAAGTACCTACCTACATTCAATTTGTAACTTTACCAGCACGTTCCTACTCAGATCCAATATGATCAGAAAATCGTCCACGTGTCGTCCCTATACAGTTCATAACAAGGCAATTTGGTGCCATGCCTGAGACGCTTGTCCAAGAAAGGTCAACACGTGTAGAAACCATATTTTATAGGTTCCGTGAGGGAAGTACTCCTACTCGTAACACTTCCTAGAAAGTTCCTCCAGTTTATTAAGGGGCCAGGTTTAGAACCTTTTCGCTTTTTATGTTATCATTATCATCATCATCAGTATGTGTTAATCCACTGCTGGACATAGGCCTCCCATAATGGGCGCCATAGATAGATAGATAGATAATTCTTTATTGCACACTAAAATGACAATGTAAAATGAAAACTTAAAAAAACTAGATACAATTGGCGGTCTTATCGCTCAAGAGCGATCTCTACCAGACAACCATGGATGGATAGGAACGTGGACAGTACCAGGGGATCTGTGTGCTTGCAGGTGTGTGCTTGCCATAACGCCCTGTCTTCAGCTTTACGCATCCACCATCTCCCTGCAGTCTTTCGCTGGTCGTCATCCCACCTGGTCGAAGAACTACCTACACTACGTTTACCGAGTCTTTTTATGTCGATAACGAGTAATTGAAATAATATAATGAAATATTTGAATAAAGCCTGGTCAACTAGTAATTATATAGTACAAAGTTAAGTGGTAAAATTTGACGAAGTATCAAAAAGAAAACAATAGAATGGACAGACTATGGAGCCCCTTTTACCGTACTTAGCGGTTCGATTATACACTCCAAACACTAAGGGAAAAATTAAAATAAGTAAGGTTACCTATTATGAAAATTGTAGTGAAAAACTACAAAGCAGTAATGGGCACTTAGCGGTGAACAGATCGGTCATGAATATGCATCAGCGTGGTAGTGAGAGTCTAGTATGAGTTTACAACATGAAACGAAAAAAAACTATAATGTTATTAGGTTACGAGATAATATAATTAATATAATAAATAAATAATGCTGGACAATTCACACAGCATTATCTAGCCCTATGGAAAGCAGAGCTTGTGTTATGGGTACTAGATAACTGATAAACATAATACAATATATTACATAGATAGTTTTTTTTTTTATTTTACATAGAAAACGACCAGAACACCCGGAACAATTATCAGCAGATCGTACACACGATTGTTCCGAGGCGGGAATCGAACCCGCGACCTCCTGCGTCGCAGGCGGACCTTCGCCCACCGCGCCACATCGGTCGTCAAATAATACGATAGCCGATAATTTTTAGAAGTTAATTAACTATTAACATTTTCCTCAAGGTTTTTTATATTTAATTCTCGTCAATCTCCGAGAATTGGCAGAGGAACTTATATTTTCAAGACTCAAGTAAAGTTTTCTTCTATTTTTCTACTATTGATATTATGAATTCGAGATACAATCACGAATTCATCTGTTTATGTCTTTCTATGTACTATATAATATACTTTCATATTTGTTATTGTATAATTTGTTACGTAGGCACTGTTTTATCATTGTGCGCTACCTGCTACTGATTGTAAGAATCGGCGGAAGATCAGCGCTGCCTGTATTGGTTCTACCAGTACCCGGAGTATTTATGCTGAGCCATTTCCTAATTTTTTAGCTACAATCCGCATAGTATAGCTACCAAATGTACTTTTATAATATCGATCTTGTATGTGTGATTGGTTGTAGTAAAAAATAAAATATCTTTCTTTCTATGTTCATTCATACAATATAATCTAGTATAGACAAAAGTTGTAGGGTAAGTAGGCTGTGTGGTGTCGGCCTAGAAAGAATAGCACCAACCCAACTCTTCCCGTGGGTGTCGTAGGAGGCGACTAAGGGACATACACCTGGGGGCGGGCAGCAGCGTCCCTTGCAGCACACTCCCTATACTGCGATCCCCAACCCGCATGCCCAGCGTGGGGATTATGGGCATCAACCCCCCCATGGATCGATACGCCAGTAGAATGTGGCCCCCAGTTCCCGGCCGCCTCGCTATTCCTGGCCATGGTAGCGGCCACGGTAACGGCGGGGCAGGGGGTGCTAGGAATCCCCGGGCTACATTAGGCTACCACACCCTACATAAACTGACCCTGGCTACGTTTAACGGACGCACTCTTAGGCTTGACCATCATCTAGCGCAATTGGAAGTGGAGTTAGAGAACATCAAATGGCATGTTCTGGGGTTATGTGAAGTCCGTAGAGAGGGGGAGGACACCGTAACCCTAGACTCGGGCCATCTTCTCTACTTTCGCGAGGGTGATAAAACATCCCAGGGTGGCGTAGGTTTCCTCGTCAATAAGGCCCTCTCTAACAACGTCCAAGAAATCTCCAGTGTGTCGACCAGGGTAGCGTACCTGATCCTTCGGCTGTCCAAACGGTACAGCATGAAGGTCATCCAGGTCTACGCACCGACCTCGGCACACTCGGATGATGAAGTGGAGGATATGTACGAAGACATATCCAAAGCCTTACACAACACCACTAAGGCCCACTTCAACGTTGTTATGGGGGACTTTAACGGCAAGGTGGGAATCCAGACTGGCAACGAATCCCGAATAGGCCCACATGGTTATGGAGTTAGGAATCACAGGGGGCAAATGCTTGTCAACTTCCTTGAGAAGGAGGGGCTGTTCTTAATGAACTCCTTCTTTAAGAAACAGCCTCAAAGGAAGTGGACATGGCAAAGCCCCGACACTGTGACAAAAAATGAGATCGACTTCATCATGACGGATAGCAAGCACATATTCAGAGATGTCTCAGTGATCAACAGGTTCAATACCGGATCTGATCACCGACTCCTTCGAGGCTCTCTGAATATCAACATTAAGCTTGAAAGAAACCGTCTGATGAAGTCCACGCTCCGACCTGACCTAATCCAAATCATGGCGGGCACCGAGAAGTTTCAGCAGCTTCTCGGGGATCGATTTGTTGCCTTGGAACCAACTGATGACGCTGACGAGACCCTACACAATCTGGTTGAAACGTTGAGGGACGAGGGCATTAAATTCTGTCGAAAGCAGCGTACTGGCAAGAAGTCCAAACTCTCGGATGAGACTCTTGGGCTGATGACAAAAAGACGGGAGACCACCCAATCGACTTTGTCAGAGAGGTCAGACCTGAACAAGCGAATTGCGAAGATGGTACGGCACGATCTCCGGAGCTCCAACACGCGCCTCATTGAAGAGGCGATAGAGCGAAACCGGGGGTCCAAAGTATTCACTCAGCAGCTTGGCAGGAGCCACCTGACAAAGCTTAAAACGCACGACGGAAGGACCGTATTGTCGAAGCCAGAGATCTCAGCCGAGATAGAGGATTTCTATGGCCGTCTATACGCTGCTCATGCCCCTCGTTCCCGACGAGACAACCATGATTCCAGAGCCACCCTGACACGCCACTACACCGACGAACTACCTGACATCAGTCAAGACGAGATCGTGTTAGCTCTAAGGCAGCTTAAAAATGGAAAAGCCCCCGGTGAAGACGGTATAACATCCGAGCTCTTGAAAGCTGGAGGAGCTCCTGTTATACAGGAGCTACAGAACCTCTTCAACGCCGTTCTTAACAGTGGGAGAACTCCAAAGGCGTGGAGCGGGAGTTTGGTGGTGCTCTTTTTTAAGAAGGGCGATAAAACCCTTCTTAAAAACTACAGACCCATTTCACTCTTGAGCCACGTCTATAAGCTGTTCTCACGAGTAGTCACGAACCGTCTCGCTAGGAGACTCGACGAGTTTCAGCCACCAGAACAGGCCGGATTTCGCGGTGGATATGGCACCATAGACCACATACACACAGTGAGGCAGATTATACAGAAGTCCGAAGAGTATAATCAGCCCCTGTGTCTGGCTTTTGTGGACTATGAGAAGGCCTTTGACTCTGTCGAGACCTGGGCTGTTCTGGAATCCTTACAGCGATGCCAAGTGGACTATCGTTATATCGAGGTTCTGAGATGTCTCTACGAAGCCGCCACTATGAGTGTCCAAGTACAGGGCCAGCAGTCTAAACCTATCCAATTGCGCAGAGGAGTGAGACAGGGGGATGTCATATCCCCGAAACTGTTCACAAGCGCGTTGGAAGATTTGTTTAAGACGCTGGACTGGAAAGGTAAGGGCATAAACATAAACGGCAACTACATCTCACACCTACGATTCGCTGATGACATAGTCCTATTGGCGGAGTCGCTAGAGGAGCTGAACCAGATGCTGGACGGCCTAGCTTCAGCCTCCCGATGCATCGGTCTTGGCATGAATTTGGATAAAACCAAAGTCATGATCAATGGACACATTGATCCAAGGCCGGTGGTCGTACATGGTCACCTTCTCGAAATCGTTTCCGAATACACATACCTCGGGCAGATTCTGCAGTTAGGTAAAAACAATTTCGAGAAGGAGGCCAAAAGGAGGATCCAGCTGGGCTGGGCAGCGTTTGGGAAACTACGTCGAGTCTTCTCTTCATCCATACCGCAATGCTTGAAAACGAAAGTTTTCAACCAGTGCGTCCTACCCGTTATGACCTACGGAGCTGAGACGTGGACACTCACGATAGGGCTGGTCCACCAGTTCAAAGTCGCTCAGCGAGCTATGGAAAGAGCTATGCTCGGAGTATCTCTGAAGGATAGGATTCGCAACGAATACATCCGACAGAGAACTAAAGTTATCGACATAGCTCTGAGAATTGGCAAGCTGAAGTGGCAGTGGGCCGGCCATATCTCGCGAAGAACCGACGGCCGCTGGGGCAAACGTGTTCTTGAGTGGAGACCACGACTCGGTAAACGTAGTGTAGGACGCCCTCCGACCAGGTGGGATGACGACCTGCGAAAGACTGCAGGTAGATGCTGGATGCGTCAAGCCGAAGACAGGGCGCTATGGCGCTCATTGGGGGAGGCCTATGTCCAGCAGTGGACTAGTATAGGCTGATGATGATGATGATGATGATGATGATAGACAAAAGTTAACCTAAAAAATAAAGTTATTTTAAACGGTTGTTTTATAAATTAACCGTTAAACGTCGCTGCTTTAGTCTGATTATCTTTTGGTGAACACAGATCCAAGTGTTTTCGTCGCTAATTGGATTTGTATTTTATTTGTAATTTGTAAAATGCAACCAATAAGCGGCAAAAATAGTATAGGTGATACTCTCACGAATACTTTTGAATCGACCAGTTAATGTAGAACTCGTATGTAATGCGTAAATAAAGTATTGCATTGAGGATAACATCATCTCGCATACAATCCCGCCCAGATCGTTTTCGAACAGCGAAACAGCACAGCATGAGAGAGGATGAAATTCTCAATCCCTTTATGTAAGTGCGCAGGTTATATAGGCTGGATGAATCGGCACCATTCTGTCAGTCATTTGTGTTCATCGACAGAAAGTCGCGATTGATCAATCTCATTTGTATCCGTCAACCGCCTGTGTTAATTAACCATTGCTTATACAGGGTTACTTTATAGCTTTGGGGCCGCATTTTCGTAACTAATTTGTTTACTATGACAATGGTATTGTCGAAGAATCGTTCATAGATGAAATAACCTCTAGATAGTGCATGCGGTGTCAGTTGCAGGAGAGATTGATAGATTGGTTTCAACCTTGACACTTTCACCAGCCCGTCTGTAGTTTCTTTCAAAGGTAAAATAACAACATGTGTCTTTCTGAGACGATTGTTATGGTGAAGCGATTGATTTATTGGAATTAGGCCCCAGGATTTTTTTCCCACTACAAATGTGAGAGAGTTAACCCACACAAATATAAAATGAATTCAGACTACAATAGTTTAGGTAAAATCATGATAAAGCATGACCTTTTCCGTCATCAAAAGTTGCAAATTTTGAGTCCGGTTCATTGAGTAGTTTTTGGTATGAAGAATAAACAAACGTCCATAGAAACATTTTTTTTAAATATTAGAGATGTCTGCTTACCTTGTTCCCAAAAAAGATCGTTTATCAAAGTCTTACGGTATAGTAGATCAAGGTAATGTCAAATATTATGTACCTACAGAATTTAAAAACAAATAAATTAATTAAATATTAAAGAATTGAACAAATAAGCATAGATAGTGCATGCGGTGTAAGTTGCAGGGAGAGATTGATAGATTGGTTTCAACCTTGACATTTTTCGCCAGTCCGTCTGTAGTTTTTTTTTGTTTTCTTTTTTTCTAGTTTCTTAGGTTACAAATTAATAACTTAAGCACACTAAGTATTTTTTTACTATGTGAACATCGCCGTCAACCCCATACATTCCAAGAATCTGAGGTAAAATTAACCCTTTGTATAAAAGTAGACTTACCGGTCATATAAACAATAGAATAACCTGGAGGAAACAAAAGCATCTACCAATCAGCAAGCACGTGCAAGGGGCACATGCTTGCTGATTGGTAGAAGTTGCTTTTGATTGCACTGGGGATACTGATAAGGTCACAGTTTCTTATCTACTTTGAGAGTGACGTGACAGGTGTTATTCAAATGTGTGATGTGTTGTGAAGTTTATATGGTAAGTACAACTTATGATATTTATAGTGGTTAGTCTCCAAATAGAGCATAAAAACTCTTTGATCTCATGTAAGACTGCCCTGCCCGCGATTTTTAGAAAAAGATAACTATTTTTTCAAAGGTAAAATAACAACATGTGTCATTCTGAGACGATTGTTATGGTGAAGCGATTGATTTATTGGAATTAGGCCCCAGGATTTTTTTTCCACTACAAATGTGAGAGTGTTAACCAACACAAATATAAAATTAATTCAGACTACAATAGTTTTGGTAAAATAAGTATTTTTTTGTATTATTATGATTCTACCCATAGAGCTAAGCATGACCTTTTTTCCGTCATGAAAAGTTGCATATTTTGGGCCGGACGGTCCGGTCCATTGAGTAGTTTTTGGTATGAAGAATAAACAAACGTCCATCCAAACTCTTGTTTTTATAATATAAGAGTTGTCTGCCTACCTTGTTCCCAAAAAAAGATCGTTTATTTAAGCCTTATGGTACCTATAGCAGATCAGGTAATGTCAAATATTGTGTACCTACCGTATTTAAATACAAGTAAATTAATAAAATATTAAAGAATTGAACAAATTCCGACCCGACTGAACTAATAAGCACCCACTACGTAGGTACCTATTCTCTTTTGTCTTAATTGAACTTAAGACAAAAGAGCATGTTCAATTTATTTGGTAAAAACGAATTCAAATCCGAGTGGTCCACAGTTGGAATGGGCTTCTGAAGTAGTTGTAGTAGCTCCCTCTGTGTACAGCTTCAAAAAACAAACTCGACCACTGGTTACGAACTCACAATCTAACCATTTAGCATAGTGAAAAAGAAAAGCACTGTGATATAGTCATATCATATCAGATCAGCTGCTCGTCTATACTTCATCATCATCAGCCTATAGCAGTCCACTGCTGGACATAGGCCTCCCCCAATGAGCGCCATAGGGCCCTGTCTTCAGCTTAACACATCCAGCTTCTACCTGCAGTCTTTGGCAGGTCGTCATCCCACCTATCTATATTATACTTAACTATAACTATGTCTATACTTAAATAAATAATAATAATAAACACACGTCTTTTCTAGAGTACAAAATATAAATTGATCGATAAGTCTGCCTTTACAGATAGTAAATAGCCGCTTGTGTTTATGATGCAATGATAGAAGCGAGCAAGCCGGAAATTAGCTGCTCCGCCGCCAGCAAGACCTGTATTACAGTGTAGCTTTTCAAAGGAAAATCGGTAAAGTTTATATTTATCAAATTATTTCCGTAGCTTTGAGTCTTTTATATCTAAGCTTCTTTATAACTATAGTCTCGTAACGAAACATTTGAGAACAAACGAACAAACGATTTGGAACATGTCGTCGCAACTTCCGCCTTTGAAATGAAATGAAAATATTGAAAAAAGAAATACATTATGCCTATGGTAAACTCTATGTGAGGCTAAAGTAAGGTGTTATCAGTTTCTTGTCAAGTAAAACTCTGTATAAATTACATGAATTCGTTCGAAATAGGCATGTAGAGACAAGGAAAGGTTCGTCTTATTCATTCTCTCTGAATTCGCTTACAGAGTATATTATATAGATTAGATAGAGATTATATAGAGATATAAAAGACGACCGATGTGGCGCGGTGGGCGAAGGTCCGCCTGCGATGCTGAAGGTTGCGGGTTCGATTCCCGCCTCGGAACAATTGTGTGTACGATCTGCAGATATTTGTTCCAGGTGCTCTGGTCGTTTTCTATGTATAATAAAAAATATCTATCTATGTAATGTATTATGTATATCAGTTATCTCGTACCCATAACACAAGCTCTGCTTACCATGGGGCTAGATAATGCTGTGTGAATTGTCCAGCATTATTTATTTATTATTATTATTATTTTATCTAACATCCAACAACTTAACATTATTTAAAAATAACTTTTCACAAATTACGAGTCGAATACACACAATGGAAGTTTGTTAAAAATTTAAGGGCCAATTACTTGCTTTTCCTTTTACGCATGTTGCGGGTCCATGTATGTGAGTCTATGAGCAGTTGATTCTAAATACACTTGATCCCTTCCTATCTTCAAAAGTATGGTTCATCAACACTATCTGACCACTCTTGATAAGATTTCTTGATTTTTATTTTTAGTTTTATTTTCTATATTAATTGTTCCGGTTTTTTTTTGTTCTATTATATATGTACTTAAGATAAATATCAATTATTTGATATATAATTATTTTGATAATTACGCCACCGTCAGCTTTAAAACATAGCGATCCTATCCATCCAAAGGTTGCCTGGAAGAGATCGCTTTTAGCGATAAGGCCGCCGATTGTGCCACTAGTTATAATTAATATTAAGATCCTTTAGTATTTTTTTTTTTTTTTTTTGTATTGATGGTGCAATAAAGTTATATTGTATTGTATTGTATTGATGCCTATTACTGTGTTTGCTTTGGCTTCCTCTTACTATTTTGTATTTCGAAGACCTCGCGTTAACACCTCACCTCGGTTAATATTATCAGATTTTGGAATATTTAAAATGTGGGCATAAAATATTCGTAATCAATAATCATTTATTTCGTAGCTTTCATGAAATACACGTCACATTCGTTTCGGCTACAGATACGTAGCCATTTTAAACTTACTAAGGAATATCAAAACAATATTCAATTAAATTACTAATTAATTAATAATCAAGTATTTCATATATATCTGGAATAACACGTTTTTTGTTATACATGTCAGTACAAGCCTCTACGAATTCTCTACGAATTAGAAGTAAGTAATTATTTAATTATAAAAGTAATTATTAAAATAATTCAGACAGCAAAATAAGGTACAGTTCTAAAATTTTCCAATTTTATACGACTCGTACCATATCTTATTTATTTATTAACATTTTAACCTCGATTTTCGTTTCACTTTCGTTTCGATTTGATGTTTTAGTTATACTTAGTTTTGCTTTTCTTTCAATTGTTCAACATAATCTATGTATCAACTATACCTACCATTGTACTTTAGTCGCACTCCCGGTGTCTGTGAGGCAGAGTAGCCCTCGCGTCTAAACACAAGTTTTACTTAGTTAGAGCGAGGAGTCGATGCATTTTCAGCGCTAAGGTTTTAGGGTAGAGCACTTTACCTAAAGGTAAACTTAAATGTTATAGAGATAATCGTAATTAGTTTTAGATAAGTACTCTGTTAACCTTTAGAAACCATTTTTTGAAAATAAATACTTTTTGTTATTTATTATTATTATACACTCATTTATTTAAATTCTCGTATAAAATACATTTTTTACTATAGAAAATACAATAAAATATTATAAAACTATTCTACAGTAAAAAATATATCAAAACGGTAGATCACCGACCGCGAAGCTAGGCTCAAGCGGCCGGTGACTAGGGCTGCAGAGAAAGGAACTTCCTGACGATACGTGCCTAGTCCAAGAGTACCGCCTTCTGGATCTGGCCCTTGATCCAACTTCCTAGCGAGAGTCTCTTCAGGTGTTGATCGAGGCTCTTCGCTATTACGCCGTTAACCGAAACGACTATCGGGACTATGGTCGCTGAATCTACATCCCACATGCTGACAACCTCGTTAAGTTTATCTTTCTCAGCTCTGACGAGGTTAGCATCATGGGGTATGGTGACATCAGCGAGCACCGCCCTCCGTTCTAACCGATCTATCAGTACAATATCAGGCTTATTCGCAAGAATAGTCCTGTCCGTAATGATAGATCGGTCCCAATAGAGCGTGGCACGGCCATTTTCAAGAACTGGCGCCGGTGTGTACTTATAGTACGGAACTTCAGGACCAGTAAGGCCATATCGGAGAGCAAGTTGCTGGTGTATAATTTTGGCTACTTGGTTGTGTCTGTGCAAGTACTGAGAGTTAGCAAGGTGCGAACAACCCGAAAGTATATGACGGAGGGTCTCCCCAGGAAGATGACACGCTCGACAAATATCGATCGTGCCGTCTTTCATGATATACTTTCGATAATTGTTCGTCTTTACCACCTCGTCCATAATTGCACAGACAAAACCTTCGGTTTCCCCAAAGAGGTCACCAAAGCGTAGCCAGTTCACTGAGCTTAGGAGATCTACATCAGGTCCTGTGAGAACCTTGTAGAATCTCCCATGCAGCTCTTTGCTCTCCCATATAGTCTTCCGGTCCTGGATGCTCATCACCACAGGTTTGCGCCAGTTCTCGTTAGCCAAGGAGAGAGGGGTAAGGTTCTTATCTACTGCAACCACATCGCGATGCATCTGGTATTCAACTTGTAAAAAGTGATTTCTGAGATTGCATACCTCACGGTTGTGTAGGGTCTTGGCGTTTAAAAAGCCTCGACCACCACATTTCCGTGGGATATATAATCTCATTACCGAAGATCGAGGGTGTCGCATGCGATGAGTGACTAAAAGTTGACTAACCCTACAGTCCAAGGCGTCTAGTTCTAGCCTAGTTATTATTATTATATTTAGCGTTCATAAATATATAACTAACACCACCTTCTTAATATATACCAACTAACCAGTTCCTTCCTATTAAAATGTCTCTTATATTGTTACAACCAAGCCGTCCATTATGTACCTATCCAAAACAACTAAATAACCCATCCCGACTCAATATTCCTACTTTCCACAGTATATTGTTAAAATTATTACAAAAGCTGGAATTCTATTGTTACCCTGTATATTCTCCATTATCGCGGCATTGTCCCGCTTACGACAAGAAATTATGATTAATTTGGTCACGAATGACTATTGTAGTTTAACCAACAATAGGGTAAAATGGAAGTCTTCTCGCGTTTTCGCATTGCGTTCAAATCGTGTTTTATTTCCTAAAATACTTGTTCTATTTGACACTATTTGACACTATATATAACACATTACATGGTAAGAAAATAATAAAAACAAGAAAAATAAATTACAAGGAATAGACAAGACATACAAAATAGAGCAAATACGTGTTACATAAGGGGCCAAAAAGGTCCCTGTCTCAGCATTATGCCGCTACAAGCCTAAGTAAGTAGCGGCGCTGATTTTCAGACACTACTGTTCTAGGGTTATTTTAGTAACTACGGAACCTAAGCACTTTTTTAGTTCGAAGGTCTAACTGGTCGCACGGTTTCAAATAAAAATTGTATTTGAATCTATTAGACCTCAACCCAATGAATAATAATAAATAATAAATAAAATAATAAATAATGCTGGACAATTCACACAGCATTATCTAGCCCCATGGTAAGCAGAGCTTGTGTTATGGGTACTAGATAATTGATATATATAATACAATAACATTACATAGATAGATATTTTTTATTATAAATAGAAAACGACCAGAGCACCCGGAACAAATATCTGCAGATCGTACACACAATTGTTCCGAGGCGGGAATCGAACCCGCAACCTTCAGCGTCGCAGGCGGACCTTCGCCCACCGCGCCACATCGGTCGACAAATGAAGTACTAAAGTTGTATTATACAACTGGCTATAATATGGTAGAGCCTCGAAGCCAGTCTCTACCATATTATAGCCAGTTGTCGCTTCTAAGCTTCATATAAGGCCGAACATTACACTTAGGCATGCTACTAGGTATGTCATAATGTCTTATATGTACGAGCAGAAAATTATAATTCAAACATATCATCATCATCAGCCTATATTAGTCCACTGCTGGACATAGGCCTCCCCCAATGAGCGCCATAGCGCCCTGTCTTCAGCTTGACGCATCCAGCATCAACCTGCAGTATGTCGCAGGTCGTCATCCCACCTGATCGGAGGGCGTCCTACACTACGTTTACCGAGTCGTGGTCTCCACTCAACAACAATTCAAACACATCGTTTTTAGTTAATATTGGTCGATCCGGCGAGCTATAGCACAGATAACAACCTAACACACTTTCTTATGCCTTGAGCTATCGAACTGCTGGACTATAATAAGTACTGATGTGGCGCGATGTGGCGCGGTGGGCGAAGGTTCGCCTGCGACGCAGGAGGTTGCGGGTTCGATTCCCGCCTCGGAACAATTGTGTGTGCGATCTGCAGATATTTGTTCCGGGTGTTCTGGTCGTTTTCTATGTATAATAAAAATATATATCTATGTTATGTATTGTATTATGTATATCAGTTATCTAGTACCCATAACACAAGCTCTGCTTACCATGGGGCTAGATAATGCTGTGTGAATTGTCCAGCATTATTTATTTATTTTATTTATTTACTTAAAATTTCTTGTAATCTGGTAGTCTAATTAGCAATTTTGACAAAGAGCACATACACGAGATGACATTCCTGACCATCGAGAACGACGAACCTTAAGGGCGATTGTGCACTACAAGGAATTTTACTGTCCGAACATCCGATTTTTTACGGTCCGATATGGCACGCCATATAATGTATGTGGAAAAGTAAAATATCGGACGGTAAAATTACGTATAGTGCACAAACTAGTATATACATTATATGGCGTGCCATATCGGACCGTAAAAAATCGGACTGCCGAACAGTGAAATTCCTTGTAGTGCACAATAATCGCCCTTAGTTACCTCGGTATCGGATAAGAATTGGGCACAGTGCGTACACACAATAAGCTCCAGACTTACAAGCGCTAAAACAAAGTTTTCGGGAATTATTGGATGATAAAGTTATTATCTCGACCGCAATAATGTTCCTAAGCTTTTGGTAACGACTTCTAAATGCCAAATGCGAACGTTAGGATTTAGGAGGATACAGCGCTAACAAGTTATATCTCTATCAATAAAACTTTTGAAACTATCATGGTTATTAATACTAAAGTCATTTAAAACGGGATATTTACCATGATTTGATTTTTGAGTTTTGCAATATTTCGGCACAGTTGCATGCGCCATGATCACGGAGTAACTGTGGCGCATGCAACTGTGCCGAAATATTGGATAACTCAAAAATCAAATCATGGTAAATATCCCGTTTTAAATGACTTTAGTATATCTCTATCGTTTATTTGATGATGGTCACTCACTAATTGAAAAATGCACGCGATGTTTCTGTAGAAACCTTTGTAGTAATGCGCGTTATTATGTGATAAGGACAGGCATAGGATTTCGCGTTCCTAGAAACGGGACAGAGCATAGTGAGCAGTGAGATAAAAAGCCTATGTATCCTACCTGTATGCAAAATTTCAGCCCTATCTGTTCAGTATATCCGGTCCGGAGGTTGCAGGTTCGATTCCCGCCTCGGAACAAATGTGTGTACGATCTGCAGATATTTTTTTCGGGTGTCTGGTCGTTTTCTATGTATGTATAATAAAAAATATCTATCTATGTAATGTATTGCATTATGTATATCAGTTATCTAGTACCCATAACACAAGCTCTGCTTACCATAGGGCTAGATAATGCTGCGTGAATATTCCAGCATTATTTATTTATTTATTTTATCAATAAATCTTTAATATATTTTTTATTAAAAGAAAAAAAAAAAATTTCATAGTAAATCTTTTATTTAAGATGATATGTTTTTTAGAAAAAAGAATCCTAACGATTGAGCCTGTTGATTGGTATCGTAAAATTATAAGTGTTTTGTTTACATATTGGCGGGTTCGATTTCCGATTCAGACAGGCGATTTTTCAAAAATCTTTGAATGCTATTCAAATATTGTTTGAGGTTATACTCGTACCTGTAAAAATAGTTGTAATGCTTTGAATAAATAAATTGTTTTTAAAATCAAAATGAAGTCTTCATTCAGTTTTTTTTGTCTACAATATTTAAGATACTTCCCGTCCATGTGGCATAGCCGTGGGACACCCTGTAGATACGTACCTAGTTATTTGCAGACATTAGCAAACAGAATGCATTAAGTTTAGGGTCAGGTCCAGACCTTTCTGTCTAATCTAGGTGATTAGGGTACCTAGTTCACAGACACTTAGGATTAAGCGACCATAACCAATAGATAACGCTTAATGTAATGGTAGGTATATTATGGTGGTTTAGTAGTTAGTACTTTGTTTACGACATCTGTACCACTGTCTGTGTCTCGCGAAGAACCGACAACCGCTGGGGTAAACGTGTTCTTGAGTGGAGGCCACGACACGGTAAACGTAGTGTAGGACGCCCTGCGACCAGGTGGGATGACGACCTGCGAAAGACTGCAGGTAGATGCTGGATGCGTCAATCTGAAGGCAGGTTGAACGTCGCAAACAAATTCTACAAAAATCTCTTTACAGAATTCCTCTACTAAAATCTCTATAGCAATAAATCCCAACAAAACGTAAAAGCCGTTCCGTTACACGCGTTCAACGTTAAAACACGCTCGTAACGTAGCTTACAAAATGCTCGGAACAAAAACACGAAAATGCTTGTTCCCGCGGTATTTGCTTCACTATGAGCAACAAAAGCGATGGACGTCGCATCTTTTGTGCCGCAACAATGCACTTACTCCTCGCGTTACGGGAGGTAATGAATGCGGAGGCGTAAGGGCGCTCGCAAACGGGCAGATAGAGGTAAAGCACTAACTTCATCATCATCATCATCATCAGCCTATAGCAGTCCACTGCTGGACATAGGCCTCCCCCAATGAGCGCCATAGCGCCCTGTCTTCAGCTTGCCGCATCCAGCATCTACCTGCAGTCTTTCGCAGGTCGTTATCCCACCTGGTCGGAGGGCGTCCTACACTACGTTTACCGAGTCGTGGTCTCCACTCAAGAACACGTTTGCCCCATCGGCCGTCGGTTCTTCGCGAGATATGTCCGGCCCCATATACATATACATAACACATAACACGACACATTACATGGTAAGAAAATAATAAAAACAAGAAAAAAAAAATACAAGGAATAGATAAGACATACAGAATAGAGCAAATACGCGTTACCTAAGGGGCCAAAAAGGTCCCTGTCTCAGCATTATGCCGCTACAAGCCTAAGTAAGTAGCGGCGCTGATTTTCAGATTTTCTTGATTTTCATTTTTTTTATAATAATAAATAAATACAGAGCTTGTGTTATGGGTACTAGATAACTGATATACATAATACAATACATTACATAGATAGATATTTTTTATTATACATAGAAAACGACCAGAACACCCGGAACAAATATCTGCAGATCGTACACACAATTGTTCCGAGGCGGGAATCGAACCCGCAACCTCCTGCGTCGCAGGCGGACCATCGCCCACCGCGCCACATCGGTCGTCTAATAATGCAGCTGTATAAGGGTTATCTGCTTTAGCATTTTTTAATGTAATTTCGTTTATTATGACAGTTTTAATGCGCAAGTGTGCGCCTCAACTAACAATAAGGCCGGTTCAACCCGGCCCCTGTTTTTTCCGTTGCTACACTGTTCGCAGATTAAATTCCATCGCGGCCCGACGTTGACCTATGCAATAGTATATTTTATTTACACTATTTTAGACGAACAAAGCTTTCATTCATTTTTCAAGCGGTCCATATCAGGACATGACACAAAAAAATCTGACATAATTAATTCTAAATTCAATTCAATTCTAAAATTATAATGTACCTACACGACTATTAATTCTTTATTATACTATTATTATTATTATTTTAAAATTGTACATACTAATAACTATTGGGATATGGAATAAAGCTGTTTTTATTTTGATTTGATTTGATTTTTATTTTAAAGCTTTCATAATCGATGACGTCTCGTTACAATCGTCAAACTGACCTCAGGGCCCTGAGTCACCTCTCGGGTCGGCAAATATAAACTAAGACAAAGACAGAATATATCGTTGAAATGACAACAAATTATAAACTGGTACTGTCCACGATCCTATCCATCCATGATTGTCTGGTAGAGATCGCTCTTGAGCGATAAGACCGCCAATTGTAATCAATTTTTAAGTTTTTTCTGTACATAGTTTTCTATTAAGTGCAATAAAGAATTTTTCTTCTTTATCTTTCTATCTATCTATAAAAGACTTTTCTGATTTTTTCTGCTTTACCTCTGCTGGATTTAGTTCTGCAGAAAATCAAGGCTAATTAACTTGAGCAAAGCTACGAATAAACCAGACTACACAAACTATTCTTTGAAAGTAACATTGTAACAAAAAACTTGTACAAAGAAAAACTTCCCTCTTCCCAACATAAGCCGCATAACTTTAGCGTACCTCTCCACTCATAACTATAGTTCCTGCGCGATTAGAATGGGATGGAACCATTTCGAAGTGAAACAAAGTCAGTCATGCACGTTCACAAGGTTTCATCCAGTTTAGAGCGCTGAAAACCCACGCTCTGTTTAAATGGGAGTTACAGTAATAGCACAAAGCTGTGGTAATATTAGAAACGAAAAAGGTTAGATGGATCTTTGGATGTTTGCTACCTCTTTACACCAAAACTACAGTTACAGTTTTGGTGTTCTAGATCCAAGAATAAAACATCCGCTACTTTTTATATCATAAATAAATCCTTGAAAAAAATAACCTTTAAATATTTATATATATAGACAAATATATAAACATTTATTTGGTACTAATAACACACACATACAATTAACATAGAGATAGATACAATATTAAACAAAAGTACAATAAATAATAAATAAATAATTCACACAGAATTATCTAGCCCCATGGTAAGCAGAGCTTGTGTTATGGGTACTAGATAACTGATATACATAATACTATATATTACATAGATAGATATTTTTTATTATACATAGAAAACGACCAAAATAATAGAATAAAACAATTAAAACGAGCAATTAAAAGGGCAAGTACTTACTGTAGCTAAATACTTTTCCATACAAACAATATTTAAAACGGCATAAAATGTTTGCTTCGACAAGGTTCCTGCCCATTCTGATCGCGGCTGGGTTATTCCTACTCAAAGGCTGCCCAACTAACATAATTCAAGAACACTTGTAGCTCGGGAATATCCGAAGGGATATTCTTGCGTGCTTCCATCCGCTAGAAATATATGGGAAAAGTTTTGTAGATCAAGAGCTATTGCAGAGCATTTTAGCTCTTATAGTGTGCACTTGCGATGTCCAGTGGTTTATTCTATTAATAGATAGACATCGTTTCGGTATTGAGGGCAAACTTGTCGTTTGTGAATTTAAAATATTTTCTATTTATATTGTGAACGGTAAAGTGGCTGTGTCGGTTTGTTTGCTTATTACATTTTCACGTTAAACGATTTAGTGAATTTAAGGGATTTCGATTGGGATGAATTGTTTCCTTGAAATGCAAATGTAGCCACTGAATTAAAAAATGTTACACAACGTCATCTTCGCCCATTCGCTGGCGAGAGACAGCTCTTAGAACCGAGATAAAAAAAAAAAATATTATCATCACCTAGTCCCAACTGGTTCGTGGCTTAGGCCCCCAGTGGTCGACGCACCTGTCTCCAGCAGAGCTTGTGTTATGGGTACTAGATGACTGATGTACGTACATAATACAATACATTACATCATCATCAGCCTATAGCAGTCCACTGCTGGACATAGGCCTCCCCCAATGAGAAAATACATTACACATTGAATTTGAAAGAAATACATTACATAGATACATTATTTTATTATACATAGCAATACCTTTACACCCGGTTTTTTTTTTCAGGTACAAACATTTGGCCAAAGGCGGGAATTGAACCCGCAATCTCTTGCGTTGCGAGGACCTTTGCCTAGCGCCACATCGGTTGTCAAATGCTTGGAGAAGTCTTCTATCGGAGGCCAATATCCACTTTGGGTCGCAGAGTACAGGTTATTCATGTAAGTTAGAAGTTACTTAAGTTCACGAGCGTTTTTGTACTAGAATTTCCAGTTTGTAATGGAATGGTATTTATTTGACGACGACGCGACGGACGGGCGAAAGATGTGTCGCAGCGGGCGAAGGTCTACCTGCAAAGCAGTCGGCAGCATAGACTAGTCACCGTGAAGAAATTCGACGAGAGGATCATTATCATTACCGTCATACCATCATGCTGATATCTGAAACAACATTATAGCCTAAGCCACATTACAAAAAAAATATTTCGCTGTTAATCATTTTTACGATGTGGAATATCTTATTCAATGA
Organism: Eupithecia abbreviata; assembly: GCA_943735965.1. Lineage (NCBI taxonomy): Eukaryota > Metazoa > Arthropoda > Insecta > Lepidoptera > Geometridae > Eupithecia > Eupithecia abbreviata. The sequence goes on from OX030976.1 coordinate 3,031,016, forward strand.
ACACGAGGCTTAGCTTTGATTCAATATAGAATTTGTACCAAAAATATTTTATGAACATTTCCAAGCCAAGGAATCCCTCGCACAAATTCATTATACTCAACAAAATCTGTTGCGACTTGCGAAAGTAATAATTTAAATGTGTTCTGAGCAACGATTATCTAAGAGATTTATTGCCGACGGTACAGGTAAGAAATAAAAAGTTTTATTTTTAAGTTTCCGCACACAAGTATATTGTTTTATGGAATAAATAAATATGAAAATTCGTGCACTTTGGATTGTCGCTTTGTCATTCTATTGTATGGTTGACTTATAGCATTATGTTGTGTGTTTCGCCACAATCTTTCCTGATGTAAATGGCAAAATAGCCAAAGATCGCAACGAAATGAAAGAGAAAAAGACACCATATATTTGAAAATTTTAAATTTATAATTGGCAATAAAAACAAAAGTAGGTATAATGGGGTAAGGGTAACCTAAATTTGATGGTGTTTATTATTGCGAGTTAGAATAATTTTTTTGGCAAGCTTTATTTTTTAATATAATACGAATTTGATAACCAAATATCGAGATACAGAAATAAGCTCAGCCCGCCATTCTTTTCAAAAAACCGAAGACAACCGAAGCGCACAATTATTTTCCTATCCCTACTTGTAAAACTCATGAAACTCAGCAAATCTTTATCCCAATGCGCAACCTTCGGAGCTACTTCGCCTAAAATATGATATTAGGACTGCGGCATTGCAGGTTAAATTGAAACGTACCTTTCTGCGGGGAAAGCGGTATAAAAGGAAAAGTTAAGCAGATTGAAAAGTAATACAAGTTGATTTGTGGGTACCTACAAATTGTATTAAAACCGGAAAGAGATTTAGGGCCCATTAAGGAACGAAGGTGTCGTTTTTGTATGCTAGACTGCTGTAATAAAAGGTCAGATCGTGATCCTCGAAACGTATATTATCGTTTCGACGTGTCTGCAGAAAATGGTCACTTCGGAGTTTTTCAATATTTTTCCAATCGCTTTGAAGCGCCAAGAGGCACTTCAATCATTCCGCATTATGGGCATGTTGGTGGTATTGGCGATCGCAGTGAAGGTGCTAAAATACGAAGAAGAAAGCTGCTACCCTTATTCTGGCAGATTCCCTAAGTCAGCTCTTATGACATCACCAATATCATCTTAAGCCTATGTTAGTCCACGGCTGGACATAGGCCTCCCCTAATCAGCGCCACAGCGCTCTGTCTTCAGCTTGAAGTATCCAGCATCTCCCTGTAGTCTTTCGCAGGTCGTCATCCCACCTGTTCGGAACACGTCCTACACTACGTTTACCGAGTCGTGGTCTCCACTCAAGAATACGTTTTACCCCAGCGTTTGTCAGTTCTTCGCGAGATACGGCCGGTCCACTGCCACTTCAGCTTGACCAAATATATAGACACAGCTCTAAGAATAATCTAAGAGCCGGCTGTGTCGATATATTTGGTTCTCTGTCAGATGTATTCGTTACGAACGACGTTCTTACGGCATGCATGAGCTGAATTAGAGGGCGTCAGCCTGGTAACTGGTTGCCTATTCCTCGTCAATTCCTGTTCCCATTTTACATTCAGCTATAACTCTCCTACATGTATGTAATTTATCTGTTTCCTTCAGAGACAACTAAACACAGCGGCAATGGCGTACCAATGGTGACGTCACCGGACGTAGAGCGGAAGCCATTGCCACGTGGCATGCTAGGAAATGAATCCACCGAGGGATAATTGAAAATGTCACCGCTTTGTTCCACGTGGAATGGAGTGGCGGCCGAAAGAGATGACGAATGAAAGCTCCAAGCAAACAGTGCCGAAAATCAGCTGTTCCACATATCCCTACTAATTTTTAGGTAACAACGGATTTAATTTTCACCTAATACTACTTACTAGGGGGATACTTTTTCACTTATATTCACTGTTATAAACATTCAGGGTAATATCATATCGAAAATATGTAAGTGCATCATTCACTACTTATATTTGAATGTTTGATTATTTATGAAGGACCTGTTAAATGCGTCACTAAAGAAAATTATTAATAGACGACCGATGTGGCGCGGTGGACGAAGGTCCGCCTGCGACGCAGGAGGTTGCGGGTTCGATTCTCGCCTCGGAACAAATGTGTGTACGATCTGCAGATATTTGTTCCGGGTGTTCTGGTCGTTTTCTATGTATAATAAAAAATATCTATCTATGTAATATATTGTATTATATATATCAGTTATCTAGTACCCATAACACAAGCTTTGCTTACCATGGGGCTAGATAATGCTGTGTGAATTGTCCAGCATTATTTATTAATTTTTTTAGGAAATTAAGAAATAATAATTGCATTACGCCCCTATCATTAATAAAACCATTCTCCTAAGAATGATTTTGTCGCCAGTCACTCAGTGTATCGTACGAAATTCCATATTACTTCCTTATTACATTCATTCGTACTGTTTGTTGAGGAAAATGTACTGTTTTATTTAGATGTCAGAAAAATGAAGACCTGCCGGAGGCTGTACTCTGAGTTTTCAGCTATTTTCATCAAAAATTCATTCAAGTATGTGATTTATCTGGAAATAAACTACCGTTTTTTATAGCTTCAGTCAACTGCATTCATATGTATAATTTACAGGTAGGTATTAATAAAGAGTGCCTATAACTTTAACCCCGGAATACTCGAGCGTATCTCAGACTTAAGCCCGGCTCAGGCGACGATTTCCTAGCATATTTTCATTAAAAACTGCCAAAAAATTGCTACTTATTAAGTCCTTAAATCTAATGCTACGTTCACACGCGCGCGTTCAACTCGACATTCAACGTGCACATTCACATTCCCGAGCGTGTAAACGGTACGCCCGAGCCCGTAAACGCGCCTGTGAACGTGAATGCCGCGAATCGGGCGAGTGTCGGTTTTTTGGCAAAGTTCAAAGGATGAATGAGCGGGCGCCCGGTGACTGTTTTCACGCGCGCGACACGACGGCGTGCGTGTGAACAGCTTGAATTTTCGCCGGCCTGGGACGGGCTGCATGCCGCGCAGCCCACCAGGCAGCCCACCGGGCTGCACGGCGTGCATGTGAACATAGCATAAGATGCGTTTGAGTATTCGGAGAGGCCTCCGGAGGGACGAATTCTTCATACAAACGTAATACCAAAATAATTTCCAATTCAAGCATATTTTCACTATAATATTGTATTATTTGTATTTGAATAGTATTTATCTAGGTTCCTAAATAGTTCTTTTTCAAAATACTTACCTAAAATTAAATGAAAGCCAATCGAATTTTGCACATTTTTCTGCGAAAATGGACAAGTTTTCATGCTATTTGTTTCGTATTAAAAACATCAATATCTTACGTTTTATTTATTAAGGAACATAGCTTATATTGTCTTATTACAGAATAGCAATACTTTGTGAAGAATACAAAAAGTTTTCAGTCATAATTTTTGGTATTACGGAACAAACCAAAATTTGAACGGCTAATATTGCTATCGCGCAAGCATAGGGCGTGGCGCAAGGGTTAAACAGGGACAGCGATATTCGGAGCGATTTTTGCAAGCGAGGGTCGCCGGACCCTTAAGTTCAGGTACCGTGTCGCTTTTAGTGTGTATGTATTTGCGCACACACTTGGGCACTAAAATATATAATTGATTGAGAGTTAAATGGTTACTAAATAGAACCGTTAGATAGATATATTATTACTTTAGTCCACCATCAATGTGACGACCGATGTGGCGCGTTGGGCGAAGGTCCGCCTGCGAAGCAGTGAAAGTCTTTTTGAGATCTCACTCTGCACCTGTCTTTCGGCTCGCACAGTCTGGCAACGTTTTAGCAATGTTAGTAAGTTAAACTCGCGAAGAACCGACGGCCGCTGGAGCAAAAGTGTTCTTTAGTGGAGACCACGACTTGGTAAACGTAGTAGCCCTCCGACCAGGTGGGATGACGACCTGCGAAAGACTGCAGGTAGATGCAGGATGCGACAAGCTGAAGACAGGGCGCTATGGTGCTCATTGAGGGAGGCCTATGTCCAGCAGTGGATTGCTATAGGCTGATGATGATGATGATGATGAACAAGCGGCCCCCTAGAGCTACCTATTTTACCTCAGGTATCTCTCATGTTGATCAAAACATGCAATTTGTAAATTAATTTAGTTATTGATGCCCCACTTCGACTGCTGAAAACGCACGGTATGAGTTTTCTGCAAGTGACTTATATGCGTAAATCCACACTAGCGCAGCGGCTGAGAAAATACAGATCTTTGTGACTCAGCAGAGCTGTAATATTTTTCGAACGAAACGCATGTGCGGCGCAACACAACCGCTGTGTAGAGCGGCAGCACGAATTTTTTAGGTAAAAAAAAAAGATCGCAGTCGTCGAAAAAAAACCGCAGTCAAAGTATTAACGTAAGAAAAGCAGTGGACGTCTTATCAAGCAATTTCAGAGCTCACTCTACGTCAGTAAATCACCAGGTAAAAGCTACTCTATAGGTACTGTTAAACCATAAAACTTAGTAGTTTTTCAGGTAATACCGTTCGACGGCGCGATGGCACGTTCACTTCCCCATACACACAGACCGTGGCTTGCACAGGTGCGAATTAATCTTTACCGAGTTAGGAGGAGTTCACAAAGTGTTGTTTTACGACGCCGAGTAGATGGAAAGATAATAAGGGACTAGCTTCACGTCTGTTTCGGTGAATAGGGTTTGTTCCTTGATTAAAATAAGGTAATTTGCAACGAGTTCTTGGCGTTGCTGTAGGCGTCGAAGGTAGTAACTATGGCATATACTACACTCACTAATTCACTATACTGTAACTTTCAAAAAGCAATATTGAAGTATAAAATACTACTTCAACTTCTACTAATAAACAAGTATTTTTAAATGTTTTGTATTGTATATAATTTATATACAACATTAGTCTATCGCCACCGTCTATACCTATACCATAGCTACGTGTCCATCCAAAGGTTGCTTGGAAGAAATCGCTCTTAGCGATAAGGCCGCCCGTTTCGCCCTGTATATTTGTTTGTTTGTTCTTTACTGTTTTGTTTCTGTGTTTGATGTGCAATAAAGCGTATTTGTATTGTATTGTACTTCCTCTCGAAAACACGCCTTAGACATAATACACTCCCGAATAATGCAATCCCAAATAATGCAATCCCGACGCTGGGTATGCGGGCTGGGGATCGCAGATCGGTGGTACATTGGAGGCACTGCTATCCCCTGTTGGAGTCAGTCGCCTCTTGAAAACGCCTGCCTGTCGACTTAGCATTTGCACCACATCAACTCTTCTCGCGGGGGTCGTCCGCGAGAAGAGTTGATGTGGTGCAAATGCTAAGTCGACAGGCAGGCGTTTTCATTATCAAAATACAAAAAAAAAACGAAAATGTGTAATCAAATTGAAAACTCCACTTGTATTCTACTTCCATCGATTCACCGACAAAAACCCAGCAACAAAGTTTCAATAAGACTGTCTGACTACATTCAAGCTGAATTATTTGGAATTTAAATCAATTTAAATCAGTCCGCTGAGCAAGCGCCTTTACAAAAGAACTCGTCTTCTATCTCCGTGCACCATTACTACACTTTGAATATAAATAAATAAATAAAATAAATAATGCTGGACAATTCACACAGCATTATCTAGCCCCATGGTAAGCAGAGCTTGTGTTATGGGTACTAGATAACTGATATACATAATACAATATATTACATACATAGATAGATATTTTTTATTATACATAGAAAAACAACCAGAACACCCGGAACAAATATCTGCAGATCGTACACACAATTGTTCCGAGGCGGGAATCGAACCCGCAACCTCCTGCGTCGCAGGCGGACCTTCGCCCACCGCGCCACATCGGTAGTCATTATAATTATTACTTAGCTTTCTCGTGGCTCAGGCAACGTGAAGGTGACCGGTGACCTCCGACAAGGTGGGATAACGACCTGCGAAAGACTGCAGGCAGATGCTGGATGCGGCAAGCTGAAGACAGGGCGCTATGGCACTCACTGGGGGAGGCCTATGTTCAGCAGTGGACTGCTATAGGATGATGATGATGATGATATATATCTTATCTTACTAATATTATAAAGAGGAAATGTTTGTTTGTTTGTAATGAAGTGGCTCCGAAACTACTGGACCGATTTGAAAAATTCTTTCACCGTTGGGAAGCTACACTATCCCCGGTGAACATAGGCTATATTATATTTTCAAAAAAGTTAGAGATCCATACTAAAACCGTGCGAAGCCGGGAAGGTCCGCTAGTATTTTATAAGTATTTTGCGAGACAGCACCTAGTCTCTCTACATTTAAGCGGAGACTTAAATCGTGGCTCGTCGAGAAGGCGTTCTACAGTGTAGAGGATTATGTTACAAATTCTAAATAATGTATAATTTATTTATTATTTCTTTTTAAGAATATTTTTTTTGACTTTTCCAATTCAGTACCAATAAATTGATTATTCTAATTATTCTGAAGGATAACCTTTGTTGCGTAGCGGGCGATGGTAAGACTGCGACGGAGGACGTTGCGGGTTCGTATCTCGCCGTGGAACATATCTTTTTACAATCTGAAAAAAATATTAAATTAAGAAGTATAATCAATTACGAACTTGTACAAAGGCCTAAGAAAATTTCAATAAAAGAATAGAAACAAATTATTCGATTTCTCTAAATAAACTATCTTCATTCCGAGAACTCGAGCGTCGGTATATATTTTCTTTCATACGCTCCATACGCCCACTCGTATTTCAATCTTTAATATACCCACTCATTTTAATATCAGCTTATTTATATAAGGTTTATTGGCTTTGTATGCTCCTGAATAAGTCCATTCAATTCAATTCAATTCATTTATTTATCTTTTGACACAATACACATGTTCTTAGATAAGTCACAATTACATTTATAACTTATAATAACTAAAAAAAAACATAATTTTTATTCAGCCAATGTGAATGGCATTGGCACTGAGTAAAGTTTTCTTTGTTTTCACTTTACCTCTGCTGGTAGACGTCGAGAAAGGACCCGAACACTGGTGTCCCCCGATTGGTGTAGTACCTACGTGATGGTCTCCTTGAGGGCATAGATGGCACTCTCTGTGGAGAGCCCAGCTCTGAAGCCGAACTGAGCGTCGTGGAGCTTCAGGTGTTTACCCAGCTGTTTATCAAGGACACCATCAAACACTTTAGCCGCTACTGTGGCCAGTGATATAGGTCTATAATTATTTTTATCAGACGAGTCGCCTGTCTTATTACAAATGTACTTAGACACATAAGTTATGAACATACTAGTGGTTTCTTCTCACTTCTTCCACTGGTGGACAAAAAATAGAAGTGAACTATAAATTTTTAATTTAATTTTAATTTGTTTTAATTTTATATAAGTATACAAAAATATGGACACTTTGATTGTTTCTGTACTATAAACTGATTGTCTGAAATAAACGTTATGAATTGAATAAAATAATTATAATTGATAATAATGAATAGTATAAAATATGACCTGTCAAGTGCTTATTTGTAAAGCTTAAAGAAATAAAAAAAATCATTTTCATTTTCAGTCTTATTAACAACCCGTTTTATTCACTGTTCATAATATAAATCAACGTCTACAAAAATATACGACATTAAAACTTTTGAAACTATCATGGTTATTAACACTAAAGTCATTTAAAACGGGATATTTACCATGTTTTTTTTTTTTTTTTTTTTTTTTTTATTGCCTGCAGGGTCAAAGAACACATACGAGCAGTTAAGAATCGGGCAACCGAGAAGTCTGCCATAGCGGAACATCTTCTCGAGTCTGGTTAAAACCACTGGATCGAGTTGCACAATCCACAAGTAATCTCAACAGAGCGACACTACATACCAAGAATGGTACAGGAGGCCATTGAGATTACGAAACATAGGAACTTCAACCGAGAAGATGGCTTCCAATTATCGGGAACCTGGAACCCTGTTGTGAGAATGTGCAAAAACCGAAGAAGTGATGTACCAACCGCGTCGCGTTCTGATACCGTCAGTGTTGTGTGTCGTGATCGAGCTGCGTTCGATAATAATGAAACCGGTGGTAGTGGTAACGTTCGTAGCAAAAGACAAAAAATGAGGGTAGATCGGTATGTCTGCCCATAAAAACTTACTCGCAGTCGCAGTGCCTTCAGTTATTCCGTGATCTTGGCGCATGAAACTGTGCCGAAATATTGGATAACTCAAAAATCAAATCATGGTAAATATCCCGTTTTAAAATATACGACATTATTCTATACTCAACAGTTTTTGTGTACTGAACAATGTTTTCGTACAATAGGCAAATTGTTGTCACAACTGCGGAAATACAACGGCACGAAACTTTGAACTCGAATGCAGCCTGCCACAAAGCTTGGGCAGAGATTCTAAAATAATACTAACGCTCGGGGTCTAGAATATTCGCTATAACAATTCGTTTAAAAGTTTTTATGGTTGGAGAGAAAATAAATACGGAATAACAGTAACTGTACAAGAAAGAAAATATGTTAAAAATAAGACAAAAGTTAAAAATTAAGTTAAAAAAGTTCGGTTATGTTCAAAATTTAAATCTATATTTAGAGATCACTATACATCAGGTTAGCTGAAGTGGCAGTGGGCCGGCCATATCTCGCGAAGAACTGACGGCCGCCTCTGGGCAAACGTGTTCTTGAGTGGAGACCACGACTCGGTAAACGTAGTGTAGGACGCCCTCCGACCAGGTGGGATGACGACCTGCGAAAGACTGCAGGTAAATGCTGGTTGCAACAAGCTAAAGACAGGGCGCTATGGCGCTTATTGGGGGAGGCCTATGTCCAGCAGTGGACTGCTATAGGATGATGATGATGATTATATTAGGTATGTTCTTACCTTGTCATATTTCAGCTTCTTCGTCCAAGTTAATTATTAATTTAGTTCCTGAAAATATCAGAAAAAGTAATAAATCATATATAAATAATCCTGGACAATTCACACAGCATTATCTAGCCCCAAGTTAAGCAGAGCTTGTGTTATGCATACTAGATAACTGATATAAATGATATAGTACATTACAGAGATATTTATTTTTTATTTAATATAGAAAAACGACCCGAACACCCGGAACAAATATCTGCAGATTGTACAAAAATTTGTCCCGAGGCGGGAATCGAAACCGCAACCTCCTGTCGCAGGCGGACCTTTGCCCACCGCGCCACATCTGTCGTCGATTACAATAAAATTTAAAATATCAACTATCAATAGTCATATATACTTTTACAATTCAAAGCGAATCTTCCTTTACCTTTTACGTAGGTAAGTCCTATTGCTGTGTAAGATAGAATTTTATATCACCTTATTCCGAGACCTGGAGGAAATATTAAGGGGCCTCCGGAGGGACGAATTCTTCATACAAACGTAATACCAAAATTATTTCTAATTCAAGCATATTTCCACTATAATATTGCATTATTTGTAGTAGAATAGTATTTATCTAGGTTCCCAAATTGTTTTTTTTTTCAAAATACTTACCTAAAATGAAATGAAAGCCAATCTCATTTTGCACATTTTTATGCGAAAATGGACAAGTTTTGCTATTGCTATTTGCTATTTGTTTCGTATTAAAAACATCAATATCTTACGTTTTATTTATTAAGGAACATAGCTTATATTGTCTAGTTACAGAATAACAATACTTTGTGAAGAATACAAAAAGTTTTCAGTCATAATTTTTGGTATTACGGAACAAGCCAAATTTTGAACGGCTAATATTGCTATCGCGCACGCATGTGGCGCGGCGCAAGGGTTGAAAAGGGACAGCGATATTCGGAGCGATTTTTGCAAGCGAGTGTCGCCGGACCCTTAATATAGAAAAACGACCCGAACACCCGGAACAAATATCTGCAGATTGTACAAAAATTTGTCCCGAGGCGGGAATCGAAACCGCAACCTCCTGCGTCGCAGGTGGACCTTTGCCCACCGCGCCACATCTGTCGTCGAAAGCAATCAAATTTAAAATATCAACTATTAATCGTCATATATACTTTAACAATTCAAATCGAATCTTCCTTTACCTTTTACGTAAGTCCTATTGCTGTGTAAGATGGAATTTTATATCACCTTATTGCGAGACCCGGACGAAATATTAACACTTTGAGTGCTGAAAACGCACGGTATGAGTTTTCTACAAGTGGCTAATATGCGTAAATCCACACTAGCGCAGCGGCTGAGAAAATACAGATCTTTGTGACTCAGCAGAGCTGTAATATTTTTCGAACGAAACGCATGTGCGGCGCAACACAACCGCTGTGTAGAGCGGCAGCACGAATTTTTTAGGTAAAAAAAAAAGATCGCAGTCGTCGAAAAAAAACCGCAGTCAAAGTGTTAAGGTAATTTCGTGAGATTCGACAAACTCTACGTACTTTAAAGCTGCACTTTAGCTTGAAAAGTCTTTTGAAGATAAAAGATTATCTTTACGTACATGGCTTGCTTTTCTCTTTGTAATTTTTTATTCTTTGTCAGCCTTTTCTAGATAATACAGAATTACTTACGATGAATAAGATATTGTTTTCTTACGAATTTATAACAAAGCGCAGCTTAACAATATACATCATCATTATCAACATCAGCCTATGTTAGTCCACTGCTGGACATAGGCCTCCCCCAATGAGCGCCATAGCGCCCTGTCTTCAGTTTGACGCATCCCGCATCTGCCCGTAGTCCTTCGCAGGTCGTCATCCCACCTGGCCGGAGGGCGTCCTACACTACGTTTGCCGAGTCGCGGTCTCCACTCAAGAAATAAATATAAACACAAATATAAACAAACGAGAGTAAAATAAACACAAATATGATATACAAACGAGAGTAATCAAAAAATACCATTCCAAAATAATGAATAAAAAACCGGGCTTTCCCACGTTTATAAAATATCAGATCAACAAAGTACAAATACCTCTGTAATCCAAAAATACCTACAGAATTACTCACATAATTTCAGTGAGGCACGTACGTACCAGAGAATTTGGAGCCGAACGAATTCAAATCCCATTTCTTAGAAATGACGATATTAAGACGAATATCGCAAAAGGTTTGCCCGGCATACGCTTTACCCGGCTCTTTTCACTCTTGAATTGATAGCTTAATACTCTAGAGTTGATAGCGTCCGTGAAAATGATAATGACCTCTTAGTCGAAATTTTGAAACGGAGAATAATCTCAATGGAGACTAACTAATAGAAATGTGCGCAGAACATTTGGTGCACGAGAGTGTGTGCAAAAACATCATCATTTTCCGTAGTCCATAGCTGGACATAGACCTTCCCTAATGAGCGCCATAGCCTATCTTCAGCTTGCCGCATCCAGCATCTGCCTGCAGTCCTTCGCAGGTCGACATTGTGAGTGTGGGAGTCGAGTCGTGAGAGTAAAATCTTTCTTTTTTGACTATGTTAACTCTTTTTTGCCATAGGGACTTCAAAATTCAACATTGCTTATTACGTCAAACTACAAACAGAGAAGACGGTGTAATAGTCTGCTACGAAATTGGTGAACCGCACTTAGAATGACTACGGCGGCGTAGCGCGTGTATTTAGCATGTTGGAAAAAATAAACTGAAGTCGAAATGTGTAAATATCGGACTGAAAGGCTCAGAAGTCCGATGATCTATATTGATCAGCATCGTCGGACTGATTAGACTAAGACTGATGAGACTAAAAAGTCTCATCAGTCCGATCATCGGACTACTGATACTAGACCGTGTGGTCGATTAGTGCTACGACCACTTTCATTTGCTAGTACCCACTCGAATTCAAATCGCTTATATACTAGGTTAGGACAATGAAGTTTCAGGCTTCAATTGCTTTCATGGGCATAACTTAAAGGTAATGAAATAGTATATAGTACTAATATAGTATTTTAAATAAACGAAAAATAGTTCCTCCCTATCTGGTAGGTGTGCTGCAAGGCACTATTGTATTTTGGCGCGGTGGGCGAAGGTCCGCCTGCGACGCAGGAGGTTGCGGGTTCGATTTCCGCGTCGGAACAATTGTGTGCACGATCTGCAGATATTTGGTCCGGGTGTTCTGGTCGTTTTCTATGTATCATAAAAAATATCTATCTATGTATGTAAACTAGGACATAAAGTGATATCTTAGTTTTTTTGTTCGCTTCAATCTTTTTGGTAATGTACCTAAAGAAACGAACATGAAATGTTTACTTTGTTAGGTTGGTAGTTCTCGAGTTGAAGCAAAACTCACCCCAAGCTTTTTTATCGTCTAGATAGATAATCTGATATACATACATATGTTAATGTACCTAAAGAAACGAACATGAAATGTTTACTTTGTTAGGTTGGTAGTTCTCGAGTTGAAGCAAAACTCACCCCAAGCTTTTTTATCGTCTAGATAGATAATCTGATATACATACATATGTTAATGTACCTAAAGAAACGAACATGAAATGTTTACTTTGTTAGGTTGGTAGTTCTCGAGTTGAAGCAAAACTCACCCCAAGCTTTTTTATCGTCTAGATAGATAATCTGATATACATACATATGTTAATGTACCTAAAGAAACGAACATGAAATGTTTACTTTGTTAGGTTGGTAGTTCTCGAGTTGAAGCAAAACTCACCCCAAGCTTTTTTATCGTCTAGATAGATAATCTGATATACATACATATGTTAATGTACCTAAAGAAACGAACATGAAATGTTTACTTTGTTAGGTTGGTAGTTCTCGAGTTGAAGCAAAACTCACCCCAAGCTTTTTTATCGTCTAGATAGATAATCTGATATACATACATATGTTAATGTACCTAAAGAAACGAACATGAAATGTTTACTTTGTTAGGTTGGTAGTTCTCGAGTTGAAGCAAAACTCACCCCAAGCTTTTTTATCGTCTAGATAGATAATCTGATATACATACATATGTTAATGTACCTAAAGAAACGAACATGAAATGTTTACTTTGTTAGGTTGGTAGTTCTCGAGTTGAAGCAAAACTCATCCCAAGCTTTTTTATCGTCTAGATAGATAATCTGATATACATACAATATATGTAGTAAGTAAACCTTTTTACAAAGGATATGTTTGACAATTTGTTGGAATTTATTTATTGTGTCACAGATAATAAAATAAATAAGGTAGGTTTATTAAAGTGCCACCGTCTATATTGTTCGTTCATGTCCGGTCCATCCCAAGGTTGCCTGGAAGAGATCGCTCTCAGCGATAAGGCCGCCCTTTATACCTATATTCTAAGTTTTTATCTCTGTATTATTTTCTGTTTTGTGTGGTGTAATAAAGTGTTATCTATCTATCTATCAGGTCAAAACAAATGAAAGTTACCTGTGACTGCCAACGTGGTCATTATCGTTCAGCATGATCATCATCAACCTATACTAGTCCATTGCTATGGTCAATCAAACCCCGGACCTCCCTATCAAACCATCTCACTGGAGGGTGTCCTGTATTCATCTCATGATCGCTCAGCATGGCAAAAAATGTAAAGATTTCAGACACAAATATTGTGGCCTAAATCCGAACGTAGAAATACGAACCGAACAGCTGAGGAAGCCAACGATTTCTATTTTCAAACGATATGCGACGAATTACGGCGATTCAGCTTACTTGGCGTCTCGTCAGCTCTGTGAGTACCTCTGAGTGCTTTAGGCTTATTGAGATACGCGTTCAGGTTAACCTTTAGTATTTCGCAAGAAAGTTTCAATCTCGTAGCTCTGTTATTTAAACATAAATAAATATATAATAATGCTGGACAATTCACACAGCATTATCTAGCCCCATGGTAAGCAGAGCTTGTGTTATGGGTACTAGATAACTGATATATGTACATAATACAATACACTACATAGATAGATATTTTTTATTATACATAGAAAACGACCAGAACACCCGGAACAAATATCTGCAGATCGTACACACAATTGTTTCGAGGCGGGAATCGAACCCGCAACCTCCTGCGTCGCAGGCGGACCTTCGCCCACCGCGCCACATCGGTCGTCAAAAATAATATTTAAATCAATCAATCAAACAATAAATAATATTATCAAAAATAATAAAAATAAAAGTAATATATTTTAGGAAATGTCAAATTTAGTTTAGGTCAGAATATGTTAGTTAAATATGTAGTTTTCTTATCTTATGTTAGTTGTGTACATGATTGGTTAAACAGTTTTAAGTAATTTTGATGATTACAAACACTGCAATCGAGTTAATATGATTTTTCAGTTGGACCGCGATCATCTTTTGTTATAGTTGTATAGAAGCGACTACACTACACCTACGTCACAAATTTGCCAGCACAATATACGAAGAACAAAAGACGATCGCGCTTACTTGGTTGTACTACATAAACTTTATACGTTACATATCTACCTATTATGCATATCTATACTTCTATACTAATATTATAAAGAGGAAAGGTTTGATTTTTTGTTTGTTTGTTTGTAATGAATAGGCTCCGAAACTACTGGACCGATTCGAAAAATTCTTTCATCGTTTGGAAGCTACACTATCCCCGATGAACATAGGCTATATATATTTTCAAAAAAGTTAGGGATCCGTACTAAAACCGTGCGAAGCCGGGAAGGTACGCTAGTCGCTACATAAACTACTTAGATATATAAGTTCACGGAAGCTTCCGGAAAATTATAGACTTTGCTTAGTAACAGATACAAACGCCCTCGTGATGTATCGTCTCTCGGTACAGTACAACGCGTGTGTGGGCTCCGCACAATGAATGAGCCGGTCTCCGCAAAAAGTCGACATTCCTCCCATTCGTGCGACGACGGAGGTAGGTTTCAAGGGACGGGTGCTCAAGGGAATTCCTTGTTTGGTTCAAATTGGAAGAGGTCGCTATAATGTAAAATTTATTATATCCTACTAATATCATAAACGCGAAAGATTGTGAGGATGTACATATATAAGTATGTTTATTGCTCTTTCACGCAAAAACTACTGAACATCAGAAGAGTGTAGGAGCGTCTACATCCCTATCCCGGTATCATCCCTACTATCGTATGAGTTGATGTTGTTCGTTTAGTAAAAGAGTTAAGTTAAAAGAGTTTAGTTAAGGCTCGTTTACGCCGAGTCAACAACGTGCGACAGTGTCACATGCTACACATTGTTGCATGCGGCACCTTGTGGCATGCTACAAATAGAATGCATTTGCGGCATATGTAGCATACGGCAGCCTATTTTACGCCGAGGCAACATCGTGTCTGGATAATTTCCAAAGCATCGTGCTGTTTAAGGAGTGTTACTGGTCTAACTACTTGTTTGATCGAGGGGATACATACACCATAGAATATGGCTGATCAAGTAACTTAGGCAGCAGCTTATTTAGTACTACTAAGCCATGCAGCTAAACAACGGAAGAAGAAACGTTGGTGGAGAAGGAAGAAGATTACTTATTAATATTTTTCGTTACACCACTCCACGACCGATAATTCTCACTTTCCAAAACAAAAACATAACCTAAAAACTGTTTTGATGCACGAAAAATGTCTCATGGAATCCTATTGTGCCCTATTGGATACAAGTTGCGACAGTCTGCCACGTGACGCAAGGTGTTGCCATGCCGCACGGTTCTTGCCACAATGTGTGACATTTTTGACTTTGTAGCATGCGGCCTTGTGGCATGCCGCAATGCCGCACAGTGTTGCCCCGGTGTAATATAGCCTTTATGTTTACGGTTAATTGTTTATTTAGTTTAAAGTTGAAGAATTGCGAGTTTACGCCGTGACGTTGTTGCCCGAGGACAGTTGTTTGCGAATGCCAGTAATAGCGCCTTAGAGACACAGCGTATAACCGCTGACTCGCGGGAGAATGTACTTATCTCTGTATAAATAAATAAATAAATAAATAATGCTGGACAATTCACACAGCATTATCTAGATCCATGGTAAGCAGAGCTTGTGTTATGAGTACTAGATAACTGATATACATAATACAATACATTACATAGATAGATATTTTTTATTACACATAGAAAACGACCAGAACACCCGGAACAAATATCTGCAGATCGAACACACAATTGTTCTGAGGCGGGAATCGAACCCGCAACCTCCTGCGTCGCAGGCGGCCCTTCGCCCACCGCGCCACATCGGTCGTCTGGTACTCGTATGTAAACCGTACCAAGTGTTTATGTATATTTTTCTTTTCCTTGGACCAACGGCTGTCCTTAATTTGATCACATTGCGAGCCCACAAGTGTACAGAAAGGACACTTTTGATCCGCTCCTTAAATTTTGTTTTTATACCCGTATCTACCCTCTAGGAAGAAACATTCTCTTTTCATAGACGTCGTACCTTTTTGTACACGAAAACCTTTTCAGGAAATCGGTCGTATGCTCTGTATTTGTTTGTAATTTAGTCCGATTGTCCGTCAGCCCCTATGAATAAAGTTTTGGGTTCTATTGGATTAAGAAGGTTTGGATATTTGTAAGGAATGGAAAAGAATTACAATATGTAGCTACGAGTATGTGAAATGAATGAAAATGAAATGAAATTAATAGTCCAATGTCAAGTAGGTCATAGAAAATAATTGTAAAATTAATTAATTATCAAATTATGAAAATGGTTTGATATTTTCACCAGAGCCTAGTTCATTATCTAGCAGGGTGTACCAGGTGCAGGCTAGGTTTTCTTGGGAGACGAGACGTTGGAGTCCCCCTTACACCCCCTATATACGTCATCTCGTATGTCACGCAAACTGTCATGGTCATTTGACACATTGACATAGCCGGCAGGTGGGAAGTTGTCTTGACAGATGAACGGAGAACTACTGTGAGGTGACGTTTGGAGAGCCGCCGTGATGAATATCTTGGCGCCGATAGTAAATAAATAAATACGAGCCGAGCTTGCCAAGCTTGCCGAGCTTGTGTTATGGGTACTAGATCACTGATATACCTTCTTAATACAATATATTACGTAGATAGATCTTTAATTATACATCGATAACGACCAGAACACGACTCCGTAATGTAGTGTAGGACGCCCTCCGACCAGGTGGGATGACGACCTGCGAAAGACTGCAGGTAGATGCTGGATGCGGCAAGCTGAAGACAGGGCGCTATGGCGCTCATTGGGGGAGGCCTATGTCCAGCAGTGGACTGATATAGGCTGATGATGAACGACCAGAACAGCAGATTGGACAAACTTTTGTCCCGAGGAGAATCGAAACCGCAACCTCCTGCGTCGCAGGCGGGGACCTTCGCATATCGCGCGAGAGAGGTCGTCTGACGAAAATGACAAATACCTTGAGTGTTACATTCTCTTTGACCTTGGTACTGGCTGATGTATCCCTAGTTGTGTATAATACCGGTCTTCAGAACCCCATAGTTAAGTGAAGAATAACATATTATACGATGTTTGTTTCTGTTGAAAGTATCTCTGTTTGATCTCGAGTGGGCGAGTGTGAAGTGTACACAGGGATGTGTATGACGAAATGGAAAAATAATAGAATGGGGTGTAGGCAATAGTTCATATTATACTAGAATGGTTCCAAATTATAATAAAAATGAAAAATATGTTTATTACTATATTTAAACAGAACTAAAGTAAATACAGAATTGGTATGGTAAGTAGAAATAATTAATTAACAAAAGTGCTAATGATTCCCACACTAGGCTGGGCCTGTATCGTGGGAACCAATATGATTACCAGGTAAGAAGTGCCCAATTTATAAAACATAAATTCTATATCTATGTCTTATGTAATGTATTAAGTAAATCAGTGAAAATTAAAATGATTTTTTTTTATTTCTTTAAGCTTACAAATAAGCACTTAGACAGGTCATTTTTTATACTATTCATTATTATCAATTAAATTATTTTATAGTTCACTTAAATTTTTTGTCCACTAGTGGAAAAAGTGAGAAGAAACCACTAGTATGTTCATAACTTATGTGTCTAGTACATTTGATTTGCTTATCTGTAAGTTGGTAGATTTTGAGTTGGAGCAAAACTCGTTCCAAGCTTTTTTATCTTCTAGGTAATCTGATATTTTGTAATAAGTCATCTAGTACCCATAACATATAAGCTATGCATAGCTTGGGGCTAGATCATGCTGTGTGGATTGTTCAGCATTATTTATTATTATTTTATTAATACCAATGTAAAATAAAAGTAATGTACCGAGACCTGGAAAAAAACATATTTTTTTTATGTATCACGTAAAAGGAGGTAGGAAACGCCACATTATAAGAACTTCCTTATTACTACAAAAAAGACACATGTAGTAGCTATATTCACATTGAATTGAAACTCGTTCTGCTTGCTCTCTGCGTTCTGTGGTCTGGCTGAAAATCAGTGCTTTTGCTTCTTTAGAAAAAAATTACGACGACGACGACGTACTGCAGCACACATAGTCCCCTAGATTTTAATTACGTATGTAGGTATATCATTGTTTGTTTTTTTAGTTAACTATGTTTTATTAATGTACTGTATATAATTGTTGTATTTTTTGTGTCTGAAGTTACAAATAAATAAATAATGCTGGACAATCCACACGGCATCATCAAGCCCCAAGGTAAGCAGAGCTTATGTTATGGGTACTAGATGACTGATATACTTAATACAATAGATAACATAAATAAATAATAAATAAAGATTTTATCTATCTATTTATCACAATAATATAATTTTGTAGACTTAATTGCACTTACAAAAAGTTTGGATACATTCCCATTTTGCTGTCGCGAATGTAGTGCCCCAAAAATGCTTCCACAGCATCTGTATTGTATTACCCGCGGCCAAAACCACTCAGAACTTCTAAGAGACTGCCTGATCACAAGCAAGTACTAAACAAGTATTTTTATTCTGTCTCCAACGAAATTGATAATAACTTCGTTGGATCAAAACGCCCGAGGTTGTTCAACTTGTCAAATCAAAAATATAAAAACATTTTTGTTTTTCTCAAGTAAAGATATAAAAGAAACATTTTGCAACTAAATTTAAATAAAATAGGGACGTCACGAAAAATGCATTAATTTGTATCAAGCAGCTGTCGCCTTGTTTCAGAAAAGTCTGACTTAATTAAACGAAACATAATTTGGGTCCTTGAGACAGGGCGGTGCCAAGTGCTTGGCACCAGCCCTGTGAGTCGAACTTTAGAGAATTAATAGAAATTTAATAGATTTATAACATAACTATATTAGCCGGGGGATTTTCGCAGTAATAAGTTTAAGGGCGATCATCATCCAACAGCACACAGTCCACAGCTTAATCACCATCCAATATAAGTCCACTGCTGGACATAGGCCTTCCCATGAGCACCAAAGCGACCTGTTTTCAGCTTGACGCATCTAGCATCTACCTGCAGTCTTTCGCAGTTCATCGCCTTCCCAAACCGATGTCGATTTCTGTGGCGCGGCGGGCGAAGGTCCGCCTGCGATGGTTGAGGGTTCAATTCCCGCCTCGAAATAATTTTTTGGTACGTTTTTCAAATATTTGTTACGTTTGTTCTGGTCGTTATCTATGTTATAATAAAAAAATCTATGTATGTAATGTATATCATGTATTATGTATATAAGTCATCTAGTACCCATAACACAAGTTCTGCTTAGCTTGGGGCTAGATGATGCCAGCCCCACGGGTCTATGCCTATATCATAACTACATACGTCACACGGGAACAAGTGTCTATGGATTTATTATTGAAAGATACCACATCTTATATCTACCCACAGTGAATGTTTTTCCTATCTTTCAGCCATAAGCACGACTCGTAATCCATAGACACGTGTTCCCGTGTGACGTATGTAGTTATGATATAGGAGAAGGCTCGTGGGTGTACTGTCATACGGCGGCGGGTGTAGCAATATGCAAATTAATACATTGTGAGGTTAGTGCGTAGGTGAGCTTGTGTGGGAGTCGTAGGAGGTAATGCAAGGAAACGAGTTTTATATTTCTATGGAAAAAATCAACGATTTTTTCTATTGAAATAAGTGTGGGTATAAAGGTAGCTATTAAAAGGTAGCGGTTAGCTGAAAAATAGCGCTGAACATAAAATATTCAGCACACGCTGAGTCAACCCCTATTTCGGCGCAGGGTCATGGAGGTAGTCTTATTTTCTGAATATCACCCGTTTGTGTCACTTACCTCCATAATAAGCTTTAATTCTATGCCTATATTGACGCTGAAGGTTGCGGGTTCGATTCCCGCCTCGGAACAATTGTGTGTACGATCTGCAGATATTTGTTCCGGGTGTTCTGGTCGTTTTCTATGTATAATAAAAAAAAAAAAACTATCTATGTAATGTATTGTATTATGTATATCAGTTATCTAGTACCCATGACACAAGTTCTGCTTACCATGGGGCTAGATAATGCTGTGTGAATTGTCCAGCATTATTTATTATTATATTATTTATTATATTTATTCCCTGTGTCCAAATAAATGATTTTTCTATTATATCCTAGTTATTCCCCACACTTAAATTTTCAAAGAAGGTACGAAGTTATATGGATAAGGTTTTTCGTATTCTAAGTAGTGTTTTAATAATAATAATAAATAATACTGGACAATTCACACAGCATTATCTAGCCCCATGGTAATCAGAGCTTGTGTTATGGGTACTAGATAACTGATATACATAATATAATATATTACATAGATAGATATTTTTTATTATACATAGAAAACGACCAGAACACCCGGAACAAATATCTGCAGATCGAACACACAATTGTTCCGAGGCGGGAATCGAACCCGCAACCTCCTGCGTCGTAGGCGGACCTTCGCCTACCGCGCCACATCGGTTGAGTTAGAAGGAAATAAACTACCACGATGTTACCATGCAGTTTCTATTAATAGATTTAATATATGTAAGTAGGTAAGTACTAAACTATACTCGTGGGATACCTTTAACCTTTAATTACTCGCGTGGGGTGTTTAACACCCCAGCGACTGTGTGATCGTCTCTAGTTATTGGAGTTTCGAATTTACAACGCTTATTTTTTTATCTTAATCATAAATAAAAGTCTAATTGTGTTTGTAAATCATAAATCCCACCAAAAACACAAATGTAAAATAGGAGAGCCAAGTTCAATGCAAAAATTATGATTGGCTGTGGGCTTCGCGGCAAAAAGAATTGATATCTGAATGAGTGCCAAGTCAAATCTATGTAGGTTAGATTTTACTTGGCCAGTTTTCATTACATCAGTCATTTTATAAAGTTATTCAACGTTTTAATTCTGATAAAAACTGGCCAAGTCAAATCTAACCTACATAGATTTGACTTGGCACTCATTCAGATATCAATTCTTTTTGCCGCGAAGCCCACAGCCAATCATAATTTTTGCATTGAACTTGGCTCTCCTATTTTACATTTGTGTTTTTGGTGGGATATCATTACTTTTTGTAAAGAAAACTAGGCAGGTATTGACTCGGCGTTTCCAAATATAATTCTACTTGACAATAGATGGCGACACTTTGTATCATGGGAAATAAACCTACGTAGGTCTCAGTAATAATATATTTTAATAATCAAATGTACTGAAATTTGTTCAACTAGACAACTGACCAATATAATTCTTTTTGGATTTTTCTGAATACCGCATCATATTTTAAAAGTTCTCGAACATTTCCATTGCGACTCGGCGTTTCCAAATATAATTCTACTTGACAATAGATGGCGATACTTTGTATCATGGGAAATAAACATTTATAGGTACGTAGGGCTCAGTGTTAATATATTTTAATAATCATATGTACTGAAATTAGTTCAACTTACGTTCCTAAAGACTTTTTAGTCGCCAAAATTTTAATTTTTCAGTTTTTATAGTCATTTTTAAACAAGCCGCCATCTATCGTCAACCATTAACTTATAAAGAAAAACAGGGCCAGGGCCGTATTTAGAATCCAATTATTTTACTGAATGTCCCACGGCTATGGTGAAACATAGCATGTATGAAATGCACCTATGGAATATTTTATAAATAAATATTAAATATGCAGGAAATAAAAATAAAGCCTCATTTATAATAAATATTCTATATTGAAAGTACTTTCCCTCCGTGAGACAACTGAGTAGTTGTTTAGTAAGTTTAATGAAATTGATGCCCACCTATTAATGCAATTTTAAATTGTGTATGTTCTAGATTTCCATCTCAAGATAATGTAAGACAGCAATGGATCACAAAAATTTATAGACAAGACTGGACTCCGACGAAATATACGAAGATTTGTTCTTGCTGATAATACTGATATTCATATTATTCTTCTGATTAAATCAATAGCTGAAAAATATATAGGTATTCGTTTTAAGCATTTTGCAACCATAGAAAATGATAGGGCAACCAACCGACAACAATTAACCAAAACAGTTATTTTTGCTGGAAAATGAATTTTGTGAATAAAATAATTCTTAGTACGTCCCCTACACTAGTGACATCTAGTGTTTGGTAGTAAAAATATGTAGTTACTTCGAAAACAGAATCTATTATTTGCCGGTCCCTAACAACTACACTGTATTCTATGGCGCAATCGGAGACGTTAGTACCTACTATTGCTTATTCTATGCAATGCGGATCTATTTTAATTTAAACCTTATTCCATTGACATAAGGTCGTCGTCGCTAACATCACTTACTTTTTGACTTTTTTTAATTTTTTGATTTTTTCCTACGCTTACACACAATTACCGAGCTGGATTCCAAATTTCATCCGTCTAGGTCATCTGGAAGTAGGTTAGAATTAGGTACTATATGTATGTCAGTCAGTCAATGTGAATTTTTACGACTTTTTGACCTTCATATCTTTGTAACCGTTTGAGCTAGCTTCATGAAATTTGGGCTTCTACACGTCCTTATGGATATAATTAAACACACGTAGTTTTATGTGTTTACGTTAAAGAGGTTTTGAGTTATAGAAGGGTCAAAAGTGGCACCAAGTGGTTCGTGTAATGATACACTCGGCGCGTTCCTTTGCTTGAACTTGGCTTGGTCACGCTGCCGCGTTCCCTGATAAAAGTCTGATTTTGTATGTATTTAGTAGTTTTTTCTACGCGAGTACTTATGTATGTTTTTATGCGCGAGTAACTAAGGGTTAACCTATTCGCTTATTCAAAGTATGTCACCTAGACGTTCATCCCAAGAGTTAAGCTGCCTGGTTGCTTAGTAACCAAGATCTATTTTACTTTCTACTATGTATAAAGCTACTGTTACACATGCTCTAAAATAGCATGCTAAACAGCGTGCTATTGAATCTGCTCAATATGAGCATGCTGATGAGTAGTTTACATTTGCTAGCAATTAGCATGCTAGTTTTAAGTATGCTCCTGAATAAGCATGCTCAAAGCAAACACTCCAATTACACATGCCATTTTATAGCATGCTCTCTCGCTCTCAGTCTCAGTTCAAACAAAGCCATGGACAATCAAACAGCTATCCGTATGGAGCTGAATAAGATCATCCTTTTGCTGGCGATGCAATTCATCCAGAAGCTTATATCAGCTCAGCAAGAAAAGAAAAGTAAGAGAAAGATTTGAGTCCGTTGCGAACGACTGCTCGATACTAGCATGCTCAATAAGCAAACCTGTTCCCATGCGCTAAAAGCACGCCCCCCTCGACCCGCGCTGCAGGTAGCATGCTCATTATTAGCAATGTTTCAATACACATGCTACTAATGTGCATTTGCTCAATAAAAGCATGCTTTCGTGCTTGTAATGAGCATGAGTAACAGTAGCTTAAGGTCGTGGACAATGCTAAAAGCAACTTGTGCATCTAACTTTGTAACAGAATTGTCGCGGACGTTCTAATGGAGCGAGGGCTGACACCTTTTCTCACTCAGTTTGTTGAGTAAGCTCTGAAACGCCAAGTAACGCTAGGTCTGGTACGATTCTAGTTGCGAGACAAATAAATAATGCTGGATAGTTCAGACATTCATTGAATTATACAATCATATACGACGACAACCTCCGTGGCGCGGTGGGCGATCTGTCTGCGATGCAGGAAGTCGCGGATTCGATTCCCACCTCACGAAAATTGTCTTTAGCTTGCCGCATCCGGAATCTGCCTGCAGTCTTTCGTAGATTGTTATTCCATCTATAATAATAAATACCAGACGACCGATGTGGCGCGGTGGGCGAAGGTCCGCCTGCGACCCAGGAGGTTGCGGATTCGATTCCCACCTCGCGAAAATTGTGTGTACGATCTGCAGATATTTGTACCGGGGTTCTGGTCGTTATCTATGTATAATAAAAAATATCTATCTATGTAATTTATTGTATTAAGTATATCAGTCAGTAAAGTAAAGTAAAGTAAAAAATCATTTATTTCTTTAGGCTTACAAAATAAGCACTTAGACAAGTCATATTTTATACATTAAATTATTATCAAATAAAATTATTTTACTATTCACTTCAATTTTTTGTCCACTAGTGGAAGAAGAAGTCTAGTACCCATAATAACACAAGCTCTGCTATGCTTAGGGCTAGACGATGCTGTGTCGGTTGTCCAGCATTATTTATTTATATTATTTATTTACCTGCCCTGTCCGTCTGTATGAAAGAAAAATATGCAAAAATACGGGAATCGATCCTGCAACCGTTAATTCTGGGTCGGCTAAGCGGCTACTGAACGTCATCAACACAATTACGTTCACCTCTCGCTTCTTTAGCATTTCATTCCTACGTGAGCGAATCAGAAAGGTCGCCGACGGAAGTGGTTCGATTCAGCCCAAGTGCTTAGAGACCCCCTAAACATCATATCGGAGATACCATTGAAATGCCTATTCCACCCAAATATTTAATTTCCCATGGTCGCTGTTACTGGTCCAATTCAAGCTATAACGAGCTTTATCTCTGGGGAATAGAGACGAAAACGGAGCATCACATCTGATACATTTTCGCACTTTGTATTTCGTCAACGAGAACCTAATATTTGGTTAAGATAACTGGTTTTAGGAAATGTAGGGTTTTCACCATTAGAATACTACATAATCCCTGAGTAACATTGGATATATTTATAGGTTTAAAAAATAAATGTCCACCCTTGCGAAGCCGGGGCGGACCGCTAGTATTATATATGTAACTAATTGTAGTAGTGGTGGTACTATTATAATAGAATTGCTCATATTAGGTATATGTCTGACAATTTATAGAGAAAATACAATACAATACAATGCAATGCAATGCAATGCAATGCAATACAATACAATACAATACAAAAATACTTTATTGTACACCATTATGATACAGATCATATGAAAGAAATTACATGTGACAGGTACAATGGGCGCTCTTATCGATTAGAAGCGATCTCTTCCAGGAAACCTATGGATGACAAGAATTATGTGAATTAAAGAAAGGTAGGGGTGTACAAAGGATGAAGCTAGAATAAATATTATGTTCATATTTATTCTAGCTTCATCCTTTGTACATGAATATTTAAAGATAAAATAAGAAAATATACATATATTTTTATCTCATTAAACATGGACTGGCTGGATAATTCACACAAATGTCCTTATTATATTTCTAAAGGAATAAAGAGGGGTGTCTTTATTCCTTTAGCTTCGTTTTCGACATTGACCTTTAATAATATCACTTTCATCACTTAAATCACTTAAAGTTTTCGACATTGACCTTTAATAATATCACTTCTTGGAAAAAATCGTTCATTAAGTGAATATTTCCATTTTTCTTTCCACTACGCTCTCACATCACACTTATATTATTAATACAAAAGTTTAGATGTTTGGATGGTTGTTACCTCTTCACGCCACAGTTTCTAAACAGAATAGACTGAAATTTTGCATCCAGGTGGTAGTTCTGGGCATGGAATTAAAGATAAAATACTTTTTATCCCACAAATCAGTTCCCGTGGGATAGAAATAACCTTCAAACGTTTTCATAGAAATAACGCGAGCGAAGCCGAGCGCAGACACTAGTTTGTCATAAATCAAATTTAAAATGCTGAAAGAGTCATGCAAATGTCTTTTTTTATATCTACACGCGAGCTAAAGGGTCGTTTTTCGACATCAACCTTTAATAATAGCAGTTCTTCGAAAAAATGTTTCACTAAGTGAATATTTTCATCTATAATTTCACTCTCTGTTAACCATAAAAGTGGTACTTGAAGAATAACAAAATAAGAGCCATCCATTACTCTGAATGGCACTTACGTTGGTAAAAGTGCACATTTCAACTATTCAGGCACCAAAACTGATAAGTGGCACTTAGAGATAACAATTTAGGCTGATGCTTTGCTTATTTTAATAGTCTACATTATGAAGACAAAGGGTTTTAAAATGTACAATTATTTACTTGTTTATTTACTTTAAAGTTAAGAATATAATCGTTCAAAACAAACAAACTAGATACATCATAAAATTATTTTACAGCGTCTAAAATTGGATTTTGATAGGTATAATATATAGGTTGCCTGGAAGAGATCGCTTCTAAGCGATAAGGCCGCCCATTGTACCTGTCGCATATAATGTATTTTTGTAATGATTAATTTGATTATGGTGTACAATAAAGAATTTTTGTATTGTATTGTATTGTATATATAGGTACAATACGGTTTTTTCCCTGTCTTGTGTATCTGTTTTTATTTGGTGTGCAATAAAGAGTAATTAATTGTATTGTAAATGCAAAAGTTTGGATGTTTGGATGTATCGATGCATATTTGTTACTTCTTCACGTCAAAACTACTGTACGGATCGGGCTGTTCTGCATACAGGTAAGTTCTACGCCTGGAATAAAACACAGGCTACTTTTTATCCCATGGTATCATGGCATAGATATTATGGCAAAGAAACTTAAATAGTTTCCATACAAAAATGCGTGCGATGCCGCGGAAGGACATTTGTCCTTTATATGTATTTTACCTTCCTTTTTAATTATTTAAGTCGTGGTTGGAAACCACTGATACGACACGCAAGGGACGGAAATTATGCGTTATAGGGCTTTTTTCAATAATGCAAAAATACTACAATGTATGTAGTCCTTCTGCTAATTTTTGTCATTATACTATGATAATGTTATTTGATTACGGGGTAATAAAAACAAATGAAACAACAAGCACGACTCGGCAAATGTAGTATAGAACGGCCCCCTGATTATGTAATTCGCGAGCGGTTTGCGACAGGCGTAAATTAAGCAATCAGTGCTGTTGGGAATGACGATCTGCAAATTACTGCGAGCGGATGGCAAGGCCTCTGTCCTGGAGTGGACTAGTATATGCTACGAGAAACAAGCAATTTATTGAAAACTATATTAATACCGAATACACCCGACAGAGAACCAAAGTTATCGAAATAGCTCTAAGAATTAGAAAGCTGAAGTGGCAGTGGGCCGGCTATATCTCGCGAAGAACCGACGGCGGCCGCTGGGGCAAACGTGTTGTTGAGTGGAGACCACGACTCGGTAAACGTGGTGTAGGACGTCCTCCGACCAGGTGGGATGACGACCTGCGAAAGGCTGCAGGTAGATGCTGGATGTGTCAAGCTGAAGACAGGGCGCTATGGCGCTCATTGGGGGAGGCCTATGTCATAGGGACTAACATAGGTTGATGATGATGATGATCTATCTATCTACATACTAACAGTAGGTATACTTATACATCCCGTGGTTAAAAATGGAGTTTTCCTATCTTGCAAAATGTTTCGTGACAAATTGATCAAAAAATCGAAGTCCACAAAAAGCCATTTAAAATAGAGATGTGTCGAGCAGTCCCATTCCCATAAATCGCTTAAGGCCCAGCCCTACCCTTGTCCCCAGGCAGACAGTAATAGGCTATTAGTGGCCTTCAAGTTGACAGAGAAATAAAGACATTTTTTATGGAAGCAGGTCCTAAATACTTGATGAAGTGTTTACGTATGGACAACTTATGGTTAAGGGGTTGACTACACTTCCAAGGGAGGTTTTACTCGTATGTTTCTTGATTCTTAGGCATAGTAATAGTAAAGTTTATTCATCATAATATATGTGTGTACATGCGTATATTATATATATCACAATCACTGAAAGTTACTTGTAGTATTGCTTAAGACTAATCGAGATCCCACTTTGATTTCCCCTCTAGTGCTGTAGACACCAAAAAGTAGTAGGTAGATTCTAGTTAAGAGTAACATATTAACAACAATTATAAGTACTTATCTAACGGGTATTTATCATGTTTATTTATAATTTTAGTACTTATTTATGTGTTCAGATCGCGTAAGTTTAAAAAAAAAAAATTTAAGAGTGACATTTATTTGAGATAGTAAATCAATATTAAGAACATAGCTGACTGTGAAATCGTGCCGACGCGATGGAAAGAGCTTGGCTGGCTATACTAGCAGACAACGCATCAGCTGGATATAGGCCTCCCCCAATGAGCGTCATAGCGCCCTGTTTTCAGCTTGAACAACATTATGCTGAGACAGGACCTATTGGTTCGCTTTGTGGAGTCGCTTGTTGCTTGTATATAATACATACGTAGTTAATTTTATTTATTTCTTTATGTTCTTATTTACTTATAGATTATTATTATTTAGTAGCAAGCTGTACCTACTTGTGAATCAATAAATGTATTTTATTTCTTTCTTTCTTTCTTGACGCATCACCCTGCTGTCTTTCGTAGGTCGTCATCCCACCTGGTCGCAGGGCATCCTACACTACGTTTGCTGAGTAGTGGTCTCCACACAAGAACACTTTTACCCCAGCGGTTGTCGGTTCTTCGCGAGATATGACCGGCCCACTGCCACTTCAGCTTGCTAATTCTTAAAGCTGCAACACGCATAATATGGATCAAATCGAGTCCAAATTCGGAAATAGGAGTCCCTCCACCTAAATCTTGACTGTAGGATCGGATAGTATTTATTCGAAAACGGTCTTGTTGAAACTAGTTCAAATAGCGTGTTTGGTTATTCAAA
Source organism: Eupithecia abbreviata (assembly GCA_943735965.1). NCBI lineage: Eukaryota > Metazoa > Arthropoda > Insecta > Lepidoptera > Geometridae > Eupithecia > Eupithecia abbreviata. Next base: position 3,059,879 of record OX030976.1, read on the forward strand.
ACTAGTAAACGATAAATTTACGGCGTTCTTTTACAATTGTATATAAAAATGTGTCAGTATTAGAAAATAATGCATTGTATATATATAAAATAATGAAGCCCAGGAAGAAAGCCCCAAGCTAAGCAGAGCTTGTGTTAGGGTACTAGATGAGTAATATACTTTAATACAATACATTACATAGATAGATATTTTTTATTATCCATAAATAAATAAAGACCAGAACACGCGAAACAAATGTCAGCAGATCGTAGACACAACTGTCCCGAGGCGGGAATCGAACTCGCAACCTCCTGCATCGCAGACGGACCTTCACCCACCGCTCCATAGAGATCGTCAAGTCAGGTACGGCCGGGTGATTATGTAACTCGCGACCGGTTTGCGACAGGCGTAAATTAAGCAATCGGTGCTGTCAAACGCCAATTTTGTATTAGTTTGACACCAGCTACAACGTCTAAATTGATCAAAATTGACGTTTGACAACACTGATTGCTTAATTTACACCTGTCGCAAACCGGTCGCGAGTTACATAATCACCATACGTTTATCTTATTCTGTACAGTAAAGCTAGGTAAGTGAGATATCGATCGCTTACTTATCCACTTATCTTAATTTATGCATAATAATACCAAGCATTGCTTAGTGCAAAAGGAGGAAAATAGTGTTCGGTAATGTTCCTTCCCTTATACATTTGCATAATAAAGGCGGGATCGAACGTTCGGTGTGAATGGTTTTATGCTAACAAGATGGTGATGTCAATATTGAGTGCGGTTGCCTGGCCGTGACTATTACCCACCCACGTTTATCGCTGGGGTAAACGTGTTCTTGTGTGGAGACCGCGACTCGGCAAACGTAGTGTAGCAAGCTGTACCTACTTGTGAATCAATAAATGTATTTTCTTTCTTTTCTTTTTTCTTTTAGTGTAGGACGCCCTCCAGCCAGGTGGGATGACGACCTGCGAAGGACTGCAGGCAGATGCTGGATGTGGCAAGCTGAGGACAGGGTGCTATGGCGCTCATTGGGGGAGGCCTATGTCCAGCAGTGAACTACTATAGGCTGATGATGATGATTTACCCACACTCACCACTTTCTGGAGTGAACTGAATACATTCCAAGGGGTTATTTTTATACCGACAAGGTGGCGAAATAGCACATGTCACGAAGCCTATTTTTCAGCTTGTACTTGAAGGGTTGCTTCGAAGGTGATTTCAAGTAGCAGTCCATTGTACCATACTCCATACCCATTACCTTCTTCATCATTAGCCTATGTTAGTCCACTTCTGGATATAGTCCTCCCCAATGAGCACCATAGCGCCCTATCTTCAGCTTGACGCATCCAGCACTACCTGCTGTCTTTCGCAGGTCGTCATCCCACCTGGTCGGAGGGCGTCCTACACTACGTTTACCGAGTCGTGGTCTTTATTCACGTTTGCCCCACTGGTTGTCGTCCATACCCACCTTTATGCAAATTAGTTCGCCTAGATTCGGTAGATTACAAGATCTTATTGCATCAGAAAAAATATACAAGCAATTGTATAAAATCAAAAGGGTTTGCCAATCGTTCGTATGATTTGGGTCACTATATGAGTTTTAACTTTTTGGCATAGCCCTGTTTGAAAAGTTAAATATTTGTCATATAAAAAAACCTTTATCACACGAGTATGTAAGTATTAAAAGGGTTACTCTCTCGAGACCGAACGACCGCAAATAGGTCGAGTTTGAAAGCCACCTGTGTAATTAATGTGTAATGGACAGGTGATTGGAAGCGAGGATGAGCGTTTGATTTTGCAGCTGGAGTGTTTAGTTATGCTTATATTGATAATAATTAATAAATTAATAACATGAATATTGTCATATAGATCAATTTGAATTTCGAATTCTTTCGTTATTGTATTGAAAATGTGGTGGTCCCTTAAAAATATTTCCGTTAGTATAAACTACTGCTTTAACCTATTTCATAATAATTTATGGCATAAAATTTGACTTGTCTAAGTGCTTTTGTAAGCATTGTTATATTAAACTGTGATTTATTTCAATAATTCAGGCCTTGTACAATTTCTTTTTATTTATTTGAAAGACAGACAGTACATAGACAATATAAAGAGGTACAATATAGATTTACATAGACCAATGAAGTCTCCTAAAGCCTACCTCCTGTTTACGAATACATCCGACAGAGAACTAAAGTTATCGACATAGCTCTGAGAATTAGCAAGCTGAAGTGGCAGTGGGCCGGCCATATCTCGCGAAGAACCGACGGCCGCTGGAGCAAACGTGTTCTTGGGTGGAGACCACGACTCGGTAAACGTAGTGTAGGACGCCCTCCGACCAGGTGGGATGACGACCTGCGAAAGACTGCAGGTAGATGCTGGATGCGTCAAGCCGAAGACAGGGCGCTATGGCGCTCATTGGGGGAGGCCTATGTCCAGCAGTGGACTAATATAGGCTGATGATGATGATGATGATGATGAATGAAGTCTCCACTATCAACAAATTTACACATAAAACTTGTTTTGTTTAATTCTATGTTTTCACTTAGTCATAATAATCTGTGAATGAAAGATGAAATAACACAACGAGTAAAAATGTTCTTTACCCTCCTTTTGATCCCGAACCTTGGAATTATGGTTGGTATTCCTTTTGAAATGAGAAATTCAAAAACGTGCCCGCAGAGATATAAAATAGCTCGGATAAAACGTACTCTAGATAGGACAGGTGTCGGATGGACGTGAAGCTACGCAAATGTGGTACTGTGTGGAATATGGTAAATTTAATAAAACTTTTGATACTACATATCATGGTTATTAACACTAAAGCCATTTAAAACGGGATATTTACCATGATTTGATTTTTGAGTTATCCAATATTAAATAATAAATAAATAAATAATGCTGGACAATTCACACAGCATTATCTAGCCCCATGGTAAGCAGAGCTTGTGTTATGGGTACTAGATAACTGATACACATAATACAATACATTACATAGATAGATATTTTTTATTATACATAGAAAACGACCAGAACACTCGGAACAAATATCTGCAGATCGTACATACAATTGTTCCGAGGCGGGAATCGAACCCGCAACCTCCTGCGTCGCAGGCGGACCTTCGCCCACCGCGCCACATCGGTCGTCAAAGTCACATTAGTGACAAATCTGCAGTGTGCCCTCTCCTATTTTTACGCCTTTTTGATTCTATGAAGTACCTACGAGTCACCTACATTTGTAAAAGCTTTTACTGCCTTTATTCTAGCTTTGGACTGCTATAGGCTAATGATGAGATAAGATGACGATTCTAGCTTTTACTTGCCCAGTTAGTATGTATAGGACAAATCTTGCAACTCAATTTTAGACCAGTTTATCCTCAACCGTTTGAGATGAAATTTGGCTTTACTTATGTAAATAAAATAAAAAAAACTGGACAATTCACACAGCATTATCTAGCCCCATGGTAAGCAGAGCTTGTGTTATGGGTACTAGATAACTGATATACATAATACAATACATTACATAGATATATTTTTTTATTATACATAGAAAACGGCCAGAACACCCGGAACAAATATCTGCAGATCGTGCACACAATTATTCCGAGGCGGGAATCGAACCCGCAACCTCCTGCGTCGCAGGCGGACCTTCGTCCACCGCGCCACATCGGTCGTCAAATTGGGTGACAATGCAATGTTATGGTACCAAGAAGCTTGTCTGATGATGAAGGACATGATCCATTCTGTAATGGACTGCAATGTTTTCGAATATTGTATGAGATAAAGAGCATTTTAGAGCATTTTCCCTTACGAGTGGGATGGCGAGAAAAAAAGACAGAATACATTTTAGGGGATTTTTCCGAAATTACCATATCTAACGCAAACCTACATCGTAGTCGGAATATACCGCAAAAACAGACGCTTCTAATCCTGGCCTTTTCCAATTCCCATTGAGGCGGATGGCGGATTTATTCGAAACAGAATAAATCTTCGAGCACACCTAGCCTATACCAGACCAGACCAGCCGTCTGTAATTTAACAATGTTACTTTCTCTCGGCTGAATACAGCAAAGATGAAATGAATTGTTTTATTGAAATGAAATTTTTATTTATTGCATACAAACATTGACAAAGTAATTCCAAAAACAATCATTTATCTAAATTAAACAAATAGTGGTACTTATTAAATCTATGGGTACATTGATTGATTTGGCTAGCCTTAGATATCTACGCTCGGCTTATAAAGTCTGTGTTATAGAGATGTCTATAATACATTTTAGGGGATTTTTCCGAAATTACCATATCTAACGCAAACCTACATCGTAGTCGGAATATTCCGCAAAAACAGACGCTTCTAATCCTGGCCTTTTCCAATTCCCATTGAGGCGGATGGCGGATTTATTCGAAACAGAATAAATCTTCGAGCACACCTAGCCTATACAGCCGTCTGTAATCTAACAATGTTACTTTCTCTCGGCTGAATACAGCAAAGATGTAATGATTTTTTTTATTGAAATGAAATTTTTATTTATTGCATACAAACATTGACAAAGTAATTCCAAAAACAATCATTTATCTAAATTAAACAAATAGTGGTACTTATTAAATCTATGGATACATTGATTGATTTGGCTTGCCTTAGATATCTACGCTCGGCTTATAAAGTCTGTGTTATAGAGATGTCTATAATACATTTTAGGGGATTTTTCCGAAATTACCATATCTAACGAAAACCTACATCGTAGTCGGAATATTCCGCAAAAACAGACGCTTCTAATCCTGGCCTTTTCCAATTCCCATTGAGGCGGATGGCGGATTTATTCGAAACAGAATAAATCTTCGAGCACACCTAGCCTATACCAGACCAGACCAGCCGTCTGTAATTTAACAATGTTACTTTCTCTCGGCTGAATACAGCAAAGATGAAATGATTTTTTTTATTGAAATGAAATTTTTGAAATGAAATTTTTAGTTATTGCATACAAACATTGACAAAGTAATTCCAAAAACAATCATTTATCTAAATTAAACAAATAGTGGTACTTATTAAATCTATGGATACATTGATTGATTTGGCTAGCCTTAGATATCTACGCTAGGCTTATAAAGCCTGTGTTATAGACATCTATGCCATCCCTCATTATAGTGACACTGATTTTATAAAAGCTATTTAAACATTTAGAATTCTTATTTCTACATACATTTGAAATTACTATTAAAGATCATTAATTCATTATACATACAAATTATTATTTTCAATTTTAGGGTTGTGATTATTTAATATAAAATAGTTATAAGAGAACATGCAGCAAAATAATAATAATAATAAAGCGTGTAACTATGTTTGTGTGCATGTGTGTACATGTGTGTTTGTTAGTGCATATATTGAAGTTCTCTGAGGGCAAAATTCTCTTAAGAGTATTGGCAACAGATTAAAACAAACAGAAAAAAATATTTAAAAAAAAAATATTATCATGAATAAATAATAATAATAATATAAAATAACTATTGTAAGATTTTAAATAAATCTTCGGTTTCTTAATAAGAGTGATTACCGAGAGTTTTTTCAAGGAATATTTTTAACTGATACGAGTTCATGTTCACAAAGTGTATCAAGTGTAGATAATTTATTATACAAAAAACGACCCATAAAGCAATCGAATTTTTGTATGAATGTTGTTTTAGGCTGAATTTTTTCGAAAACTCTATCTTTGCGACGTTTGTCAATGTGGGGTGGCCGTAATGAATGTTGTTTCAGATACTTGTTAGCAGATGAAAAATATACATAGTGTGAAGTTAAAAGGTTCCCAACCATAACTAAATTCAAATTTAGGCAATATATGTATGTTATAGTGTTTGTATGTACATCAATGAATTTGATTCCATATTCCATACTCATATATTAGGGAATTCATTTTTTTTTATTGGATTAGAGCGGAAAAGATGATTTTGGTGCTGCAAAATTAAAAAAATATTAAAAATATTTTATTTCGGACAACAAGCATGAGTCCATAATGCTACGAGTTTTTAAGACAAAACAACACAATATAAAAAATAAAGATAAAACACAAAATAAAAAATAAACATTTGTCGATGATGTTAACCCATTGAATCTCAAACTTTGGTTTGTTATTAAAAACTTGTATTTTGTATTTTTCTAGATAAAAATATTCCACATCGAGTTAAGCTAGTGTATAGGTACTTGGTTACTGGGTTTAAACCAAGATTACAGCATCAAACTGTCTGGCAGACACCTTCGCGTAAATCCCTTGTGTATGACGTTGACAGTTCGCGAGAAACTGTAATTCTGTCGCTTAACTTCGGAGTAAGTACAAATGATTAAATGATTGTGTCAGTGTTTATAACACGTTGACATAATCAGTCCCAAAACACACACACAACACAGTGTGTATTGGGCTGATGATGATTCAGATATCAGCCTATAGCAGTCCACTGCTGGATATAGGCCAATGAGCGCCATAGCCTCCATCTTCAGCTTGACGCATCTACCTGCAGTCTTTCGCAGGTCGTCATCCCACCTGAGTGTTTTGGAACACGTTTTGAGTGTAGGTACAGGAAATGTATTATTATAGCTATAATTGATTTTTATAAATTATGTTGATGAGCATCAAAATTTCAAGACTGTTGTTAATAAGTTATGGGGGTCGAAAGACGATTGGCTTAAGTAGACTCAATAAAAAAACAAAGTAGACAATTTCCTCTAAAACTTCATTTATACAGATATATTTCTACGGAAAAGCAGTTTCATTTGGTAGTTATTTAACATATTTCAATGGAATTTTGTCTTTGTGTTCCCTAATGGACATAATTTAAATATGACATTTTTTTATATATCATATGCATTATCATAAGCGGCCAAGGGTTGCCAAGCACAGTCCTAAAATAAAAGGCAGTTAGAAATGCATTTAGCTTTTACCTAACGTTGGATTCGAGAAAAACAACCGTCCTATTGCGATTCTATTTCGAGCCAAAACAAACCATTTGCCTAAACTAGCCCAAAATGATAACAGTTGCGGTTAACCCCTAATCAGGTCAGCGGGGTAAGTGGTCACTATATTTATAGGTGAGATTGGCTGCCTACGGTGCAGTGGTCGTTTACCTTTAAGATTGGCGCAGTATGATCGCAGGTTTGGACGACTTCTGTGGCGCAACGGGTGGAAGCCCGTCTGCGACGCACGAGATTGCGGGTTCGATTCCTGCTTCTTCCTGCTAAGTTATGCAGAAATAAGTTATAAAGTTATCTAATTTGTTTGTGTGTAATCTATTAAAAACCTATCTATGTAATTTTTGGTTTGGTATACCTGTTATCAAGTATTACCCATAAAACAAACTCTGGTTAATGGGGGGCTAGATGAATTGATTTGAATTAACACTTTATTGCACTTAAAACTATAAAATAACACCTTATAATGATGATGCTGAGCGAAGATTTTATTATTAAAGGTCCATCAGAAAAAGTTAAAAAAAAATGTTGTTAGTAAAGTTAAGGGCTGACCAGTGTTCGATTACAATCGAACTCAAACGTGTCATTTGATCACGGAGTTCGAACTTAAACGGACCCCACAAACAAATAAATTACATGTTTCAACTTTGTTTCAACTGTAATTTGAGGTTGCGATTGAGATCAAGTTTGTAACCACTGGTTGTAACCGACCATTGTATTGGAAATTTGTTTATTAATGGTAGAAAATGGCTTCGGCATTATGACTACCGTTTTTGTATGGCTTTTTCGTGTTCAGTAAATTTGTTGTCTTCATGATTTTAGTCCGTTTGAACCTACTGTTGGGTATTAGGACTCCGCCTCATTTCTGGCCCTTGCAATTCATATATAACGTTTAAAAAAAAAACAAATATCAAATCACATTTATTTCAGACATAGTTCAAAGTTAACATCATACATAATCGGTATAACGAGACACATTTTGAAACATACACAGAAAAACACACACATAACATTAGAAGACACTAAATAATGAACAATCCTTTTTATTTATTTAAACTTTATTGCACTACTAAAGATACAAAGGGTGGGCTTAATGCCGAGGCATTTTCTACCTGCCAACCAGGAATCACATGTTTTAAATAAAGGATTGGCGTGCTAACATTACATACAAATATAAGTAGTAGTAACTATGGTTATGACATTTTATAATTTATATATACCTAAAATACATATTATATTATACATATCTATATAACTAAGAAAATTTAGTTTTAATTTTTTTTGTAGCATTTCTTTAGGCTTAACTTAGACTTAGACAAGTCATATAATAATGTCGAGAAGATGCACTGGCTAATGTGTTGTTTTAATGATAAAAGCACTCTTATGCATGTGTTCTTCGAAAAAAATCCGGATTACTATTGATTGATGTTATTGACAAAGGCGTTCATTCATTATACAAAAGTTAACCGACGTTTTTGCTACTTTTCCAATTATCTTTCAAATCAACACCCTTCTTATTTGTGACGTCATCAAACGGCTCTATCGGAAGACCAATGGAAGACCAGCGTCGGTTGTAACATGCTTACAACTAACAGACTCATGCTGAGACAGAGACCGTTTCGTTTGTGACTCAATTACAAAGATCAGTTTTGTCTTTTTTTTTTAAATCATGTTTGTTTTATTTTTGTGCGTATTGAGTTACAAATAAAAACTATTCTATTCTTTTCTATTCCATTTTATATTTTATGTTAAGGTTGGTTGTTTCGTATTGGTGCGAGTTTTTTTTTGTGGTTTATATTTTTTTGATATTGACTGTGTTCTTCAAGTAACCAAAGTTGAGGAAAAGTAATACCTTTAACTTTATGAACAAAACCGAAACAAAATCCAAGCAGGAATCGAACTTATAAAAACACTTACTTCTATTCACTCGTTTTTTTTTAAATTTAGAGATTTTAATATTGAAATGCACTATAAAATTACGCTACACATAACCCTAATTTATTTTTATAAAAATAAAATGCCCATCAAAATATAATCGTAAATAAAGGTCAATTATTATTAAAAACCTAAAATTTTTTCATGTTCGTAGAAAACCATCACACACACCCACACACAGACACAAACACACACACCCAGCTTACGTTAAATAAAAACCAACGTTCTGATTACATCGTATTTATTCTACCTCAATAATAGATTATCGCGAGATTCAGACGAAAGCCGCTTACGTTTTCGCAAAAATATATTTGATACGAATAAGTCCCACAGATATTATTGATACGTTTGAAGATTATATCGTTATAAAAGTTCTTATTTTCTTTCGTATATGTCTGTAATAATCTTACTGGTATGCGTAAATGGAAATGGAATTTTAATATTTGGTTACGTGTATTCGTAATTTGAATATCATGGCAAAGGGTTTTGAAGTACTCGTAATGCCAAAGTCAATGTACAGTACCTACATAAAAATGTAACTGGTATCCTAGTACAGAGGAATGTTTATCCTGTTCGATTTAATTTAGTACTGGATTTTAGTAGGAATATAATGCCCTGCCACACCTAGTACCTAGTGTAGGACGCCCTCCAGCCTGGTGGGATGACGACCTGCTACAGACTGCAGACAGATGCTGGATGCATCAAGGTATCAAGGTAAAGTGGCCCTATGGCGCTTATTTGGGGAGGCCCATGTCCAACAATGAACTAATACAGGCTGATGATGTTGCCCCTTAATAAAAGTAAATGAACTTGTTTTTTAGCGTCATACAAAGAATACCTCAAATAATAACTAATTTATTTAATACACTAGAAGCACTGCAGCTAGCGCTTCGGGGACGAATCCGTTTAGTATTGATTTGAATCTGATGTGCTTATATTTAGATCGTTAGCACCAGTCTGCTGACAGTTTAACTGTTTCATGTGTTATTAAATTCTACGTGTATTTTATATCTAGTGATTTTATGTGTAAATAAAGTGTTATCAAACACACAAAGTTGAATAGAATAATTCTAAGGGCAGGTAGCTTTATGACCCCTCTTAAGTCAAGGCAGGTACCAGTCGGAGCAAGTTAGAGGGAAAATTTATGGCTTCCCATATAATTCCATCCATCTTCGAGGCTGACACATTTCTATGTAACGTTAATTTTACCAGGTTTTGGTAATTTATTGGATATCTTGAGATTTGTCATGTTAAATTACGAATTTAAGTAGACTCATCGATCAGTTAAGACGCTGAGCGATGGGCAGTTAGAAGTATACTTAACTGGTCATCTGAAAACGATCTTTAAATTAATTTATAGAAAACTAAGTCCATACGTGGACTATATAGGTTGGTGATGAAGGTGTAGGTCATTCTGGTAACTCTGCAAGTCCTTGCGTTGTTTTGGTTCCGGCGGAAGATCCGAGTTGTGATAGCTATGCAAAATGTCTATCACAACATAATGCTGAATCTGACGCCATTTTGTAGCAATTAAGTTTTGTAATAAGTTAGAAGTTATGTAGTCTTTATGGTGTAGGTAATTAAAGGAACTAGTTTAGTAAAATTGTTAATGATATACATAAATAAAGATTTTCTTATACAGCCATAGGCGTGCAAAGACAATGTTGCACGCCTATGGCTAAACGGATTTCGATGAAATTGAGAAAGGTTACTACATCCAGAAGATTAATAAAGTAGGGATCCTTTTATAGTAGGTTTCTTGTGAGGCACTTGTTTATGAAAATGTTAATAATATATTGTATAGAAAGACAAAAAATAGAGTTCAAAACAAATCAAATGTTTGCTCAAAATACTAAGAAACTCAGTTGTTTGTCACTTTTTGCGTAAAATATACAGCAATATTTATTTATTCTATCACTATTATATTATATTCGCGTTGGATAGCGATGGATGGAAGGAGAAAAGGGAGGCCTTTGCCCAGCAGTGGGAAAACAATGGCTCAAAATAAAAATAATAAATGATCACTAACAAAAATATTAGGAACAAAAATACTTTGAAAAAGAAAAACCCAATACGCCTAAAGACATAACTTCGAATGTTCACAAATGGTTCGCGATTACATAATTACGTAACGCCACGCAGACTACGTAGCGTAAGTACGCGGAGCGCCATTTCGAGAGGTTTTAATTGCTCAGTGGCTCGTTCTGACTTGACGGTATTTTGGGAATTGTCGCGATATGCCGCGCCGCACATGGTGGCAATGAGTTTATACCGACTTCGAAAATGAATGTTAGCAATCGATATGGGCTTTTAGGTTCGGGGTTTGTTGTTTTTAGAATCGGATGGGATTTGTTTGCTACAGATTTTTGCTTAACGAACTTTCTTCGCGACTTAATGCTACGTGGCATTTTGCACTAGCGTAGCATTGCTAGTAAGTAGCATAAGAAAAATATTTTGACCTGTGTGTTACTTGGCAAATCTAAATAAATTACTTTTGACGTTAGTGGCACAGTGGGCGAAGGATTCCTAACTCATGACAAATATTTGTATGAACTGAAGATATATATGCCAGCCGGGTGATTATGTAACTCGCGACCGGTTTGCGACAGGCGTAAATTAAGCAATCAGTGCTGTCAAACGTCAATTTTGTATTAGTTTGACACCACTACAACGTCAAATTGGTCAAAATTGGCGTTTGACAGCACTGATTGCTTAATTTACGCCTGTCGCAAACCTGTTGCGTTACATAATCACCATACGGGTGTTTTCTATCACATTACAATAATATTACTAATGCGAAAGTGTCGATGGATGTTTGTTCCTTTATCACGCCACAACTACTGAACGAATCAGGCAGAATTTTGCCATTTTTCATCAAATCAGTTCCCGTGACGTGGGATAGAAGTAAACTTTAAACGTTTTCTTAGAAAAAACGCGTGCGATGCTGCAGGCAGTTACTAGTGAATAATAAAGGTGAACAATATCTACCTATATTATGTATTATATGTCTTATCCAATTATCTAGTACACATAAAGTTCTACATACTTAACTTGAGGCTAAAGTAAAGTAAAGTAAAAAATCATTTATTTCTTTAGGCTTAAAAAATAAGCACTTACACAAGTCATATTTTATATATAAATTATTATCAAATAAAATTATTTTACTGTTCACTTCAATTTTTTGTTTTGGCTAGAACATTATGTGTGAATTGTCGATTTTTTTTTTATTCTTTCATTCTAAATAAGGTGACGATAGATTGAGTAATGCTGGCAACGATTTTCAACAGACTTCTAAAACGAATACGAGCGAGTCGGCTGATCCGTAAAATGCAAGGGCTTTTGCATAAATATAGGCTTTGTTTTTACGAAGTTTTAATCTAAAGTGATCAAATAAATATGTTTTACTGTTACTTTTTAGTTTTTTTGCAAATGGAATTCGTTTGCCACGGATTTTTGCTACGGCGTAGCGATTATCTACTGTCGTAGCACTTGGTCGTAGGCCTATCTCGTAGCACTAAGTCGTAGCTCCTTCATCAACAGTCTGCAAGAGCAAACTCAATTGTTGGAATTGTAAATAATATTTTTTCTTATTAAACAATTTTGTTTCTATTCTTTGATTATAGCTTTCATTATTTATAATGTACCTGAAAAGTCTCATCATCAACATCATCATTTACTATCATAGTCCATTGTATAGGCCTCCTCTAATAAGTGCTATAACACCCTATCTTCAGGGTACATAACAGGAAAACCCTCATAACAGGGGAAAAAGATCCTTAACCTAAAAAAGTGAATTTGACTCGATTCTCATTGTCGAATAAGTATCCAGATACTGTGAAACACAGCATGTGTCATGTTCTGATATCACTTTTGCATGTTCGCGTTACTGACAGACGTTTTTATTGAGAGACGGACGGTTAAAGAGAAAAAAATATGAAAATAAAACAAAATGTCCCATAAATTAGAAGTTTTCAAAGCAATCAAAGAAAATCCCCTGTTTTCCTATAAATAAATAAATAAATAAATAATGCTGGACAATTCACACAGCATTATCTAGCCCCATAGTAAGCAGAGCTTGTGTTATGGGTACTAGATAACTGATATACATAATACAATACATTACATAGATAGTTTTTTTTTTTTTATTATACATAGAAAACGACCAGAACACCCGAAACAAATATCACAGATCGTACACACATTTGTTCCGAGGCGGGAATCGAACCCGCAACCTCATGCGTCGCAGGCGGACCTTCGCCCACCGCGCCACATCAGTCGTCATCAAAGTCACAAGTCTTCCAGGCGCTCTTACGGGCCTTAGAGCTCAATAGACACGTGGACCTTTTGCGAAAACAATACGAGTAAAGGTTATCGTTGCGATGTCATGACTATGATTACTCTACGCAGGGTCTGCTATGTTAATTTGACGAACCAAAGACATACCGCTTTATTTAAAAAAAAAACGCCTTAATGTAAAAGTAAAATCAAATAAACGCGTGGAATATAACTTTTTCGTTGACTGTACCTAGCTAGATAGCAAAACGGAAGAGCTATTGATCTCAACGGTAAAGGTTAAGCATGCCCTGAAATAGAAATCCAACCTGCATCTTTTTGCGTCTCAGTATTTTTTTGCCCACTGCGCCAAAAAGGTCGCTTTAATAAAAGCACAAATTATTATTCTACAAAATATTGTCTTTAGCATATTACGAATAGTCTTTCACGGTACGAGTTACGCATGACTGCCACGGAAATAGAATCCAGAATAGTTACTATGTACCAAATCAATACCAGTACGTATGGCTGAATCTGTGAGAGGATGGAACACAATGGAAACATCCATACTTAAATTATAAAAGCGAACGTAACTATGTCTGTCTGTCTCCTTGTCACACCTGAAGGATTGAATGGATCTTAATGAAATTTGGCAGGGAACGGTATCCCGGGAACGGACATAGGCTATATGAAAAGTAAGGGGAAAAGCTAGTTACGAATAGAAACAATATGTAGTTAAGTCAAATCCCGAACTATTCTTAAGTCTATGCGAGTAACTTCGTTGAAAGGTGCCTAGCAAGTTTAACGAATAACTAACCATTCATGAAGCAGGTGCGAGTTTTCCGTACAGCATTGGGTTCTAAGTAAGCTTGCTGACGCTATGCAAGTCATCAAAAATAGATGAGACCAAAGTGACCCAAGTATTAGTGTGGGTGTAAGGTTGCGAACACAACAGGTGCGGCATTCGCTCGCAGACGCCGTCGCCGTCGCACGTCTCAGCATACCAAATACAAAATAAAATTCCAAATACGAAACTTTCATTTGAAATTCTAATATCTATATTTTTTTTAAAGTGAGTTACTGAAGTGCCAGTGAATAAGTTTTTAGTGACAGGTTTATTGGAAATGGGATACGTTTTTGGATAAGGTAAGTTTGTATTTAGAATGAAGGATGCCTTGATTGGATTATGCGAATTTCGTGATCGCATAGCCCATAAATTGAGCTTCTCATTAAAATTTGTTTGTATGATAAAGTTATAAATAACATGCCTTATTTTTGGTAATTTACACCAGTTATTGTCATTCCTCTTAGATGGACACTAAATAATAAATAAATAACTGGTGCGGATAAATTTTAATTCCAATAAAAGCGTTTTTTCATATTCTATTTTGAATGTAATTTCATAATACCGAAGTGATTACTAGAAATGTACTACTCGCAGAGTAAACATAATTCATTTGATTATGTTTGTACTCTTATGTAAGGAAATTTTTATTTCTTTCTCAAAACATTCTTGGTCATTTGAACCTTGAAAAGGTTGGCCTGTTTAATTAAATTCAAAGAAATTTAATTTAAAAAGGTGCTGGAACAACCAACTTCAATAGGGACTTCTAAGATGAGTTCCTAATTAATAACGATGTTTTTCCGATGTTTATTGATAAATAAATTCACAAAATATCTCAGTGATTTCAGGTTTTTGACCTTTTTTATTCGATTAGGAATAAATAACTTACCTAATAATACATTGCAAGGCTATGGTTCGTTAGGAAATATACGAAACAAAATTTAATAAAAAACATTTACGAAATAGTTGCCATTTCCCACTTTTTTAATTAAAAGAGTTTATTGATTGGTTGATGAGATGAGATGGATTTTATGATTATTCGCATTGGTAATAAATTGAAAACCTTATGATTCATGAGAAAAAGGTGTTTTTTAATGAAATAATTGCCATTTGACAAATTTTTTATTGAGTTTAATCGATAAAAATAATTCAAGTTAGGACTAACTGATGGACAGCTATGTTCAGTTGATTGGTAGCATTTCTGGTATATGAACTAAGATTAATGATGTGGCAAACGTGTTCTTGAGTGGAGACCACGACTCGGTAAACGTAGTGTAGGACGCCCTCCGACCAGGTGGCATGACGACCTGCGAAAGACTGAATGCTGCTCATTGGGGGAGGCCTGTGTCCAGTAGTGGACTATCATAGGCTAAGATTTAAGAGCAACGTAGAGTAACGGCCATGGCAGTTCTTCAAGTCATTATTTCTCTCTTTATCTTTTTACCAGCGAGGCGTGGGCCGGGTTTTTAAAGTGTTTGGCGGACAGTTTTTATTACCAGCTGAAGCAATTTTGATAAATTGAGTAAAATATTACTTGTCTTTATTTTTTTATAAGTAGTTTTTAGCTACATCACAGCCCTTCGTCCTTTCAGTGGAAAAGTAGGGCAGAGTCGGATTTTTTAAAGCTTTTTAATTAATCACTCGTTTTTTATGGTATGTGTGACTTGCACTGGCTTTAAAGTGCCTCTCATAATGTAGGATGAGCTGGTTTGAGCTGCTTTAGACTCTATCTTTAGACCCTATTTTACTCTTATCCAATGATTCATTTTCCCTGTCAAAACCTTTCTTTATTTTTGAACTTGATTCCATCCTAAGGTTGCCTGGAAGAGATCGCTCTCAGCGATAAAACCACCCTTTATACTTCCTTTATTCTAAACATTATATTTCTGTATTGTTTTTTGATTTGTGTGGTATAAAGTGTTTTCCATCTGTCTATCTTGACTTACACACCGGGAGGCCTATGTCCAGCGGTGCACGGACGCTTAGTGCTCAGATGATAATGATAATGACATGGGTTGTGTGTCTTACTTTATGAGTATTCTATCAAATTGTAGCAATTTCGCATTGAGAAAATTCTTTTCATCAAAAATGCCTATTGTTTCGTTGGTAAACAAACGGACGATTCCGACAACAGTTATTTAGCTCGGTCCGTTTTGAAAACTGGACAGAATTTTTAGATTGCTGTTTTATTTTATTTTTGAGTGACATCCGGTACTACCTGTGGGCTTTTTAATAAAATTGAATTGTAATTTTCTGAGTTCCGTGTTAAATGGGTGCCATCGGCTACGGAGCCTTTTACCTGGCCTACTAGGGCTGTGTGTCAGTTTGTAAAAGGCCTATAGCTGTTATTAGTTATACTGCCCAATTTTTAACAAAACACTATCTCGGCAATATTTTCGGGTTCGATTCCCGCCTCGGAACAATTGTGTGTACGATCTGCAGATATTTGTTCCGGGTTTTCTGGTTGTTTACTATGTATAATAAAAAATATGTATCTATGTAATGTATTGTATTATGTATATCAGTTATCTAGTGCCCGTAACACAAGCTCTGCTTACCATGGGGCTAGATAATGTTGTGTGAATTGTCCAGCATTATTTATTTATTATTATTATTTATTAATAGCCTATTTCTTTTACTGTTCGTACTCGTATTATGTATGTTGTATGTAGTAATTAAAATGACTCCATAAATATAATAATGAACAAAAAAAAATGGATGATAAACTCTTATTCACCCTAATTATTTTTATATTATTTTGAAGGTATTTTTAGCATTTCGTGAACTACTCGTTGTCGTGTTGATTCGCTGAATTAATGGAATAGAATAGAAAACTTTTATTAGCAAACACAAAAGACAAACGTACATTAAAAAAAAAAACACATTAAGCAATTGAATTCCGCTCTGATCGACTTAATTAATTCATTATTGGATTAGATTCCATTGTATTCCCCTTTTACCCATGGGACCCCCGATGGATCTTTTTCAACATCAAGTTCCACTCTGATCCATCGTATATACCTCATACTCGAAATCTTACTCGTACTGATCAAATTTTTATAAATAATAATTAATAAATAATGCTGGACAATCCACACAGCATTATTTAGCCCCATGGTAAGCAGAGCTTGTGTTATGGGTACTAGATAACTGATATACATAATACTATACATTACATAGATAGATATTTTTCATTATTTATAGAAAACAACCAGAACACCCGGAACAAATATATGCAGATCGTGCACACAATTGTTCCGAGGCGGGAATCGAACCCGCAACCTCCTGCGTCGCAGGCGGACCTTCGCCCACCGCGCCACATCGGTCGTCGTTTATCACCTACCATAGCCGAATTATATCCAAAAAATAAAGCTCGGAGTACCGTAGACGGTTATTTTGCAACTACAAATCACCGTAGACAATGTACAGACAAGATTTATTGGTTCGAAAATGTTTATAACTTTGGCGCTGTGCCCGTAACTTTGCCGCTATAAAAGCTTTTGCTCGAGTTCGTAAACTATTGGGTTATCTGCTCGTTTCTAGTTTTTTGCTGAATTATAACTCGTTTCAAATAAAACTTTGAAACTATCATGGTTATTAACACTAAAGTCATTTAAAACGGGATATTTACCATGGTTTGATTTTTGAGTTTTCCAATATTTCGGCACAGTTACATGTGCCATGATCACGGAATAACTGAAGGCACTGCGAGTTCGTTTTTATGGGCAGGTATACCGACCTACCCTCATTTTCTGTCTGAAACCAGTGTTTTTTGTTTCAAATATTAAAATTCAAAAAGTTTTTAGACCTCGCGGGCATTCCCTTGCTGAGGAAAGGTTGTAGTAGGTTCAAGTCCCGTCGAAGTAGATTTTTTTGGTATATTATTTGCATTCTTAGAAATACCAAGAGTCTGGTCTTACG
Source organism: Eupithecia abbreviata (assembly GCA_943735965.1). Taxonomy (NCBI): domain Eukaryota; kingdom Metazoa; phylum Arthropoda; class Insecta; order Lepidoptera; family Geometridae; genus Eupithecia; species Eupithecia abbreviata. The sequence goes on from OX030976.1 coordinate 3,077,802, forward strand.
AACTTAGGTATATAATAAACAAAAACCATAATATATCAATTAAAAATAAATATAACAATATACCCACCGTATTTTTTTTGAGAATATTACCTTCTCTGTTTTTTAAACGAATAGATAAATAAGTAGATTATACATAATTTACGATTAACTAGGAATAGCATTTAAACCTATAAAGGAGTCATCAAAATTGTTTCATCGGGTCTTTGATGCCGATTTTTATGACTTTTTTTATGTAATTAGACTAATTTTATCTTGCAAAAGTTAACTAGAAGTCGGCTTTAAGCTTTTGTAAAACTCTGAAAAAACGCGCAAATTGTCGCTAAAGAAGCCTCTTTTGTCATGTCATCATGCCTATGATAGTCCATAGCTGGACATAGGCCTCCTGCAATGAGCGCCGTAGCACCCTGTCTTCCGCTTAACGCATCCAGCATCTACCTGCAGTCTTTCGCGGGTCGTCATCCCACCTGGTCGGAGGGCGTCCTACACTACGTTTACCGATTTTTTTTGGTCATATAAGTACTTCCAAATGTGCCAACAAAACATTAAAATAAGAAGTCCCGTGTAGGTAACGAGAAAATCCTGAAATTTTCTTCTTCACGGTTGACTGAACTGTATTGTTTCCATGAGATTGCTTCAGTAATGGACATTTTGAAGTTGATTTATTGCATTGTTTGACATTAAAATTGAAGCAAGAACAATTTATGTCATCGTTAATACAGAATATTTATTATTCATTTTTTTTTTATTTCGAAATTTAATATTTAATATAATTAATTAATGCTGGACAATCCACACAGCATCATCTAGCCCCAAGCTAAGCCAATGTTATGTGAGCTTGTGTTATAAAAATTCACATAAATTCATATAAAAATTCACTCAAAGAAGTTGCTGTCTTTCGTTTGGAACATTACTTTCGCCTTTTACTAAATCTACGGGCTGAGTTGGGGGTTGATTCTTACGCCGCGACCGGTAAGGCTAAGGCCTGGTACATACGAAAATATACGGCACGTTTTTATCTATTTAGCCGCACAAATTGCAGGCCATTCAGACGATACATTTCAATTCATTTAAAAACTAAGAGCTGCAGTTTTCATAAAGCGACCTCCAAAAAGTAGACTTGTATTATGCTACGGATCCACGTGTTGTATAAAAATGTGTAGCATCGTGTAGTGTGAAAGAGATAAAGTCACACTATGCGCCACTGCAGACCGAATATTTTATAGAATAGAATATAATATTTATTACGACGGCCGCTGGGGCAAACGTGTTCTTGAGTGGAGACCACGACTCGGTAAACGTAGTGTAGGACGCCCTCCGACCAGGTATGATGGCGACCTACTAAAGACTGCAGGTAGATGCTGGATGCGGCAAGCTGAAGACAGGGCGCTATAGCGCTCATTGGGGAAGTCTATGTGGCTGATGATGATGATGATATTATTTATTCATAGAAGTATACATACTTTAGCCAATATTGCACCATTCAATATTGGTTTGTATTGGTGCTCACAATAGTTTTGAACTTATGGCATAAGTTCATACAGTTCCCTTGACAAGTTCGGACAGTATTCGATAAACGCCTTAGCTGTATACGTTTTTGCAATACAAGCGATGTGTTAACCGTTCTATACTCGATATATGCACTATTAACACTTTGAGTGCTGAAATCACACGGTATGTGTTTTCTACAAGTGACTAATATGCGTAAATCCACACTAGCGCAGCGGCTGAGATAATACAGATCTTTGTGACTCAGCACAGCTGTAATATTTTTCGAACGAAACGCATGTGCGGCGCAACACAACCGCTGTGTAGAGCGGCAGCACAAATTTTTTAGGTTAAAAAAAAGATCGCAGTCGTCGAAAAAAAATCGCAGTCAAAGTGTTAACCGTTCTATACTCGATGTATGCACTATTAATAATCCTGCCAGAAACGTGCAGTACGATGTTGTGTGAACCTAGCCTAACCGTATCAAGTTATATTGTGTACAAAGGTGTCTTACATAATATAAGTATGGTCGGTAGTAGGTACATCTCCGCCGCGTGAAACTCGCTTGTAAAGACAGTCCTTTACGGCCTTTAGGCTCAGTCAAAAAAGCAAAAGTAACGAGATGGTATAAACACGAGCTTTGGCCTTTGAGCGACGCGACTCAGCATGATAAAAGGAAGTGTTTTTAGGGCTGAAGCATGCCGTGAATGGGTATCCACTTGGCATTCTGCCAAATTTGGCACACTGTTCGAAATAATATGCTTTAGGCGTTTTTAGGGATATCTACGAGGATACCTTATCTTTGAAACTACATAACTGAGGCCATTTTTAATACTAATGGTTATTCTGGATATTAACACCAGGTAAATGTGAGAGTAAGTGAGTGTGTGATGAGTTATTCTGTGATCATGGCGCATAGAATCGTGCCAAAATATTGGGAAATTAACATCCCGTTGTTGTAAACGAGTTTAGTAACTAAATAAATAATAATAAATAATGCTGGACAATTCACACAGCATTATCTAGCCCCATGGTAAGCAGAGCTTGTGTTATGGGTACTAGATAACTGATATACATAATACAATACATTACATAGATAGATATTTTTTATTATACATAGAAAAACGACTAGGACACCCGGAACAAATATCTGCAGATCGTACACACAATTGTTCCGAGGCGGGAATCGAACCCGCAACTCAGACCATTCTACAAGTTTTTTGTAGCCTTGTTTCATTTTGATAATTTTATCTATTTTTGTGAAGATTCCATTCGTAAATGCCTTTGTTGACATAAAATAAATTAGATTCTAGAGCTGTGTTTACAGTGTAAATCTAAGGTATCTTGATTATGATAAGTATATTATGCTAAAGTGGTGACGGTTACACCATTACCATTGTCCATCACTGTTGTGGTTTCAGCACTTCATTTTTGCTTGTCGAGCAAACAACGCCAAACTTCTGAAAAGGTTGAGTTTAATTTTGCATTCCTATATATCTTTAGGTTTGTCATAGGCGATGATGATATATCCATAAATTGCACCTCAATCTTATATACATATAGCAAAGGATTTAAGATCTTGGGTTGTTATGAATTCAATTCAATTCGTTTATTTCAGAGATCATTATGGTACAGAAAATTCGAGCATAATTATAATATAAAAAATAAAATAAAACATTAAAATTAAAATTACTTAGGTAGTACCTAATATATAAATTAAAGTCATAATTAACATCATATTAATAAAAATTCAAATCCTAATTAAAATCAAAATACCCATTAATAAAACATTGAATCAGCGGGTAGAAGGAATATCAAAGACAAAGTGTTTATTACCTACTCCTACCTACCTATTATATAGCTAACAAGACATTAGCCGTTGAAATATCTAGATAGTTAATCGGCCGTTGCAGCCAGCTGGCAGCCGCCGGGAACACGTTCTAATCTAAAGGAAGTACAGGGTGTATTAATCGTAGAGGATCAACGAAAAACTTTGTATGGAATTAGTACGAAATACGAGCTTATCTTGTTTTTGATTTTATCCACTTCCAAAGTAAACTTGCTCTCGTATGAACTAGTTTTTAACCGGCGAAATTAAAAACAAATGAGGAGGAAGTTCTTGCCACGTTTTTTTTTGTCCTGGTGTTTATTTTAGTTCATGAGTATTTTACTTGGTTCAGTGACCCAAAGTGAATATTGTGAGGACAATATCGACTTTAGATCACAGAAGCATACTGTGCAAGTATTGTATTAGAGGAGGCTCTTTCACAACACTTCTCTAGGCAACACTGAACCAACAATTTATATGAGATTTAACAACAATTTATAAGCTACGTTATACATTTGATATGCATACTCAGCAGAGGTCATCAGAGGTCCACTACCTCGCGTCTTATCAACGCAATACCTATTTTGTTTCATTATCATCATCATGATCATGCCCTATATTTTCTTCTGCTAGACATAGGTCTCACCATACAATGTCTTCAGCTTGCATCAAGCATCTCTGCAGTTTTTCGCAACTCGTCACCTCCTTTTGTTTCACTTGCAGTGTAGGACGCCCTCCTCCCTTCTTTGATCCTTTACAAGTTGAAACACCCGGTATAGGTTATGTATGTGTACTACCTAGCCCTAAAACGTATTTCTAGTGTTGGGCGCCGATAACGCAGGTACGCTCGTGTGACTTTGATCGACTGCTACTAGCTGGCAATTTAAAACTTTTTATTTTCGTACAACAGCAATTGATCAATATAATTATTTAGTACAGCAATTGATCAATATATGTAGTTCGTGTCGGAAATAGAAGATTGAAAATTCTATATTCACTTATATTTGAAACTATTTATTTATACTTTTTGCACGAAAAACATAACACAAAACTTATTCTAGAAAATTTAAACAAAGGCGAACTTAACCCTAAAAAGAGTTCTCTTCCAGCAAACCTTATTGGGAGAGAGATACAAAGTGAAGAGAGAAGTGGGTACATGTGCATAAACGAAATGAAATAAGAAATAGACAAAAGATTAATTTTTAACTAACGTATTAATTTTACTAATATATAGTATATAACAATAACAGATATAAAATACTATATAAACTATGTACGGTATAAACTTAAAAATTAAGTTAATTGGCGGCTTATATGGATATACAATTGGATCTCTGCCAGACAACCGTGGATGGCTAAGATCATGGATAATACCAGGCTCTGCGCTTGTAGGTTTTATAATATTATAACTAAAATACTTATAATACTTCATATAATTAAAGTGTAAGTAGAAAGTAACAAAGGACTAAGTGTTGTCGTAAAAAGAGGTCTCTTAAGTTCTAAACGATTTATCACTCTGCAAACTTCAGATGGCGGGAATTTTTCGACTTTTTTCCAAAATATATCATAAATTATGATACTAAATTTTTTTTAATCTGTTTTATGATGTACAAGCCGATTCTTTTTATTTATTACCACAGTTGGTGTGGTGGTTTTGGCGTCCCTTTTTGAAAATTATTTCCCCCCATTTTGACTTTTTTACAAATAGTGTTCTACTTGTATATATACCTCTATATATTCTAAAAAGTATAATACCTTCAAAGATTTTATGTTATTTAAATGTACAAATTGATATTTCTCATTTGATACCGCACTTGACCTGGTCTTGTTCTTTTTTCAATTTCGACATCGCACTTTGTACTAAACATTTTCAGGCGCACGAAATGTATTATTATTTTAAATTTCAAGGTTAACTAAGATAATTGCTGAGATATTCAAGAGGAAAAACACTGACAAATCGAGAGCATAAGAATTAATAAACAAATATTCAACATGTCAATTATAAATGACTAAAGCCATTCCCGCGTTGTGTTGTGACAAGCTCATTTTAACACCAAGCACTTTGTCATAGAGCAGAGCTTTGTACAGGACATTAGTCACCTCGGCTTGCCAATAATGTCTAGCCAGAAATAAACCGAATCGTCAACAAAACACATCGAAAGATATATACAATACAAAAATACTATATTGTACTTTAGATGCAGATCATTACAAAAAAGACATTAAATGCGACATGTACAATGTGTGGCCTTATCGCTTAGAAGCGATCTCTTCCAGGAAACCTTTGGATGGAAAGATTATGTGAATTTATGAAAGGCAGGGGGTGTACCAATGATAAGCTAACGATACATACATACATATATATAAATATAAGATATAGTGTTAATTTTGTTCAACAAAATACTGACAAATTATACACAGTACTCAATATATTTACTGTTGTCATCACATTGGCTTAATTAGTAGGTTCTTATGTATATATTAGTATCCTAATGTGAACCCTATTGGGCGTGAACAACAAGACGAAGGCAGACCGAGGTTGTTTTTGGTAAAATATAAATATGTAGGTACTAATTATGGTATATATTATGGTGTATCTACCCCTTTTTATATATTTTTGGCTGACAAAACAATGAAAATAACTTAAATATGAATGTTATTCCGGATATTCAAATCCGTGACTATAATTACAAAATCCAATTATTATATTGTTATCAATTAATTAATATTTAAGAGATGAGTGCCGTAATGCGTATAACAAAATTTACATTTCAAATTAATCATTTCGGTCGGTTTATCGCTGCATAAAGTAAAATTAGGTAGGTATTGTCCACGGCTTCACTCGCGTTGTTGGGTTGGGATATTAATGAATATAATAGGATAGAAGACATTTATTTGTAACAAAAATAAATAAAAATCAATAATGCTGGAATAATCAATAATCCACACAGCATCTTGCACCAAGCTAAGCAGGACTTTGCCAATTCTATAGCTAGATTGTAAATAATTATATTATACCGTATATAGCATTGCGCGACCCTCCCTCTTGGCAAGTTCTCAGCTATTTTGGCCATATCAACCGAAGAAAACCAGACAACCTCAAAAAACTGGTGGTACTAGGTAAGATAGAGCGGAAAAGACCAACAGTAAGGTCACCAATCCGCTGGTCTGATCAAATTAAGGCAAAAACAAGACTAACTTTGCCTATAGCCCTGAGATAGGCCGAAGACAGAGTGTGGAAGCGGTTCATCAGCGTCTCCGTGACAGATTTCTAGGACGGGCAGGGCCTTAAATAAAAATAAGCGAATAAGCCTGATATTGTACTGATAGATCGGTTAGAACGGAGGGCGGTGCTCGCTGATGTCACCAAGAAACTTAGCAAATATCTTGATTTGGCTAACGAGGTTGTGGGATGTAGATTCAATAAATGAGTGTATAATAAAAATAAAATCTCTTTATTTCGGATATCCATGGATCCATATTTGGCTAGTAAACACACAAAAATATTATTATAGAGGATTAGTAGAATCTTAAATTAAATAGAACAATTGAAAACCTAGATTAATAATAAAATTATAATATAACATATGCATGTCCCTTTCCCAGAGTGATCCCTATAAGAAATATATATTTGCCGGGATCACTTTGCGAACAAGTTATGCCCACAGCGGGGATGAGTAAGTACTTAAGCAATGAAGAATCCGACAAAGAAGAAGAAGATTTAACATTAATTTAAGATGTGTATACCAGAAAAAAAAGACGAGGCAGTATTTGTTTTATAATTATGTAGTGATTGACCGATTGCCTTATACTTACGCCACAACTACACTAAATCTTTCACGAATAACTTATTACCCTTTCCAAGTGTTTAACTTCGAACCCTAAATAAATCTGATGTCTTCTTTTGTCCGGTGATTAGAAATTGTACCAATAAAATAGCCGGCAGAATGGATTCGTTCGACCGTTAAAGTGCCAGGGCAATACAAAGAGCCTTTTAGTAGCGGCGGATGGCGCCCACGGAAAATAGGTCCTTTAGAGGTAATCATAGGACGGAAACTGTATAAAAATATTTATGATGTTGTACACGGTCAATAAAAAGGTAAGGTTAGGTAAGGTGTGAGTAAGTACGGAGGCCACTGATTAGGAGAGTGGAAGAGAAATAAAATGATATGTATTATCATTTGTCACGCCACCTAGCGTGGGATAAAAAGATGAAGAAGTTGTGGATGGATCAGTGAGGTCGAACACGAATAATTACAGATCTGGAAAAAAAAATTGAGCTTCTAGTTAGAACCAAATTGCTTTAAATAAAAAACAAATGCTTATTGATAGAAAAGATAAGACGGACAAGAGAAAATCAGTTTTTTTAACTAAACATTTATACTAAAAATCCTTTTTTTCTTGGTTTTTCAATCACCTGGAAATGACTAAACTGGCTAAGCTATCTGTGTATTGATTTTACTAAGCTATTGGATTCTGTCGATTCTGGCTCGGAAGCCTGGGAGAAATCGCAATCAGAGATAAAGTTGCCTATTGTGCCGTTTTTTTTTTTTAAGTCACAAAAATGTTAATTTGTTTGTTTCCACGTGATCGATTCCAAGTGTGCGCCACCATTCCGTACACAGATCTCTAATAAACGTGGAGGTTGTAATTGTCTGTGAAGTGGAAGGTGGGAGACTTGGCTCGTAATTGTACTTCATCGTATAGCTCGACCAATAAACTGGTTATTGGCGATTTTACTATACAACTTAGGAACCAATCCGTATGAGACGAAAAAGGTTTAATTAAGATCCAACTTATAGCTACGTACGTAAGTGGAGCAAAGTAGAACGCAGACTCTCAGAAGACTTTTCAAGGTAGCCAGATTTGGAACAGAGAAATTGATATCATCAGAAATTGATATACAACCGATAGAGTTAAATATGATTAATAAAATAATAAACAAGGCAATCCACACAGCATCATCTTGACCCAAAGTAAACAGAGCTAGTGAATGAATTAATTCAAAAAGTGATATACATATGTAAATACTAGAAATAAGAATAAACTCGCTGTGCCCACAACTAAGCTACACAAGATAAATGTATCTTTTAAAGGGCAATGTATACGCTTCTACAACAAAACTCCAAGTGAGTTGCAAAAATTATCAATAAATAAATTTAAAAAGCTTGGAGCGAGTTTTGCTCCAACTCAAAATCTACCAACTTACAAATAAGCAAATCAAATGTACTAGACACATAAGTTATGAACATACTAGTGGTTTCTTCTCACTTCTTCCACTGGTGGACAAAAAATTGAAGTGAACTATAAAATAATTTAATAGTATAAAATATGACCTGTCTAAGTGCTTATTTGTAAGCTTAAAGAAATAAAAACTTTTCATTTTCATTTTCAATGAATTAACGTATGTTTTTTTGCACTTAACATATAAAAAATATAACCATATAATATGTTTTAAACATGAACAGTACATAAGCTTGTGCTATGGCTTGTGACTACTTAATAAGTAACGTTATATGCATAACATATAGATATTTTTAGAACGCTCAAAACCACCCGAATATGCAGATCATACAAACATTTGTCGAGACGGGAATTTAACCCACAACCTCTTCATCTACTAGACATTTAGCTCACTACTATGTATTCTGTGCCGCTGCGCCATCATCATCTGCCTATAGCAGTCCACTGCTGGACATAGGCCTCCCCCAATGAGCGCCATAGCGCCCTGTCTTCAGCTTGCCGCATCCAGCATCTACCTGCAGTCTTTCGCAGGTCGTCATCCCACCTGGTCGGAGGGCGTCCTACACTACGTTTACCGAGTCGTGGTCTCCACTCAAGAACACGCTGCGCCATACAGGTCATCATATACAATCTCTTATTATTCTTAGTTAGGTTAAGTACTTTGTTAACAGGTTGCATCAACGTTTGAAACATAAAAAAACTGCTGAAGCTTTGTAGCATAGTCCAAGAACTTGATTAAAGCTTAAGTTCTCAGCCTTGGTTTGGCACTGGCCCTCATTACGGCGTAGAAAGGGCTTTTAACCTCAAATGCGTCAAGTGTTGTTCAGGGTAGCTTAGCTCTACTGAGAAATTTGATAGGAAATATAAATACATAATAAAATCTCATTCCATATTAAATTATACTAGTAGTTTGTTTCTTTTTACACTTCCTCTATCTGTTCCATCACCTCTCCTATAACCTTAAACTTGCTGGAAGGAAACTCTTTGCCAGGGTTGAGCTCGCTTACGTACATATCCTATTTAGTTAAGTTATTTTTATGTATTATTGTGTATAATAAAGAATTAAAACAGAGATCTAGGTGTTATTTTGCGGAAATCCATTGCAAAATATCAGGATAAAAATATTTATTAACAATTCCGGGTAAAACCGTCTCTGATGAGATCCAACAAGATGCGATTTGCGTTCACGGACTGAGCTCTTGCCAGTGATGTTGCGCCTAAGCTCCTCGCGTACGGAAGACCAGCGCTATGGTACGACCTGCTCTACCATAGCACAGCTATGGAAGAGCAGATCGTGCTAGTGGAGACCGATTTTGTCAGTTTCTGTCTTCTGTTAATCTGTAAGTTTTTTTATAAGAGTTCTTACAAAATAAAAATATTTTTACTTTTACTTTTAAATTCTAGTTTTTGATAAATTCTGTTATATGACATTTGGTGTAATTTTGGATAAAGTTTGATATTTGGTGTATTTTTTTTATAAATTCCTTCATTTTTGATATGCTGCTAAAATACCAAATAATAAAGACTATAGACACTGTTATGTACTGTAATTTTTATTGCTCATTTGGCAGATAATATTTACTTTGGTTATTTTATAGGTGCTCCCGGGAGACAATTGCAAGTAAATAATGCTAACCGTTCATTGAGAATATGAACGGGTTAACTACGAATCTTCGCATACATTCACAACAAATACGTCAAACTACGATAGTTTTAGTAGTAAAAATAGAGGTAGAGAATCATTGAAATAGTGCCAACCATTTTTATGCAATCAGAGAAACGTAAACGCTCTATACCTTTATTTTAATAACGATATAGATATTTATTACTGTTAGAGATTACCGGGGTAGCAGATAACTCCAACGATGATAGATCGCAACTAGTATATTAATTAGATTTAGGGAATCATGATTCATGAAGATTCAATTCGGCCGGGTGATTATGTAACTCGCAACCGGTTTGCGACAGGCGTAAATTAAGCAATCAGTGCTGTCGAACGTCAATTTTATATTAGTTTCACACCAGCTACAACGTCAAAATTGGTCAAAATTGGCGTTTGACAGCACTGATTGCTTAATTTACATCTGTCGCAAACCGATCGCGAGTTACATAATCACCATACGGAACATGGCAATCACGTATACCAATAAACTCACGTATTTCGCCGTACGGCATTGCTAAGCTATAGAGAGAACATCTGTGAGACCATACTTTGCTCAGCTACACATCATGACCTTCCCATCGATGGTCATTTACCAGGTGGCAGTGCATGTCCGTCAAAACATTTCTTCGTTTTCGAAACAAGCGGAGATGCACTGCTACAACAATGCAGCGATCGGCTGGCTGGTGCCTGCGGCAAGACGACTGGCCAAATCGGACAGGTTGACGCAAGTAATGGGACCAGCTACCTACAATAAGCTCCCAGACAAGGTTAGGGACGCACCGAGTTTAGATAATTTCAAACTGAAACTAAAAAACTGGCTCATAGAGAAGGCGTTCTATACCTGCGACGAGTTTTTAAACTATGATTAATGTAGAAATGAAATGATAGCTCTGAGAATTAGCAAGCTGAAGTGGCAGTGGGCCGGCCATATCTCGCGAAGAACCGACGGCCGCTGGGGCAAACGTGTTCTTGAGTGGAGACCACGACTCGGTAAACGTAGTGTAGGACGCACTCCGACCAGATGGGATGACGACCTGCGAAAGACTGCAGGTAGATGCTGGATGCGTCAAGCCGAAGACAGGGCGCTGTGGCGCTCATTGGGGGAGGCCTATGTCCAGCAGTGGACTAATATAGGCTGATGATGATGATGATGATAATGTAGAAAAATCTTATTTTTTGAAATTTTACTATAATTAGATATTTTAATTTTATATTAGAAATGAATGATTTATAAAGTGTGACATATAATTTGACAAATTACGAATAAAATGTTTATCTGTTTATCTGTTATCTATAATACCTAGGTATAGGAAGCTATCACAATAGTTATATCATGGTCGCAGATGACACCGAAGCCATCCATAGGGGAAAAAATGCCTATAGGAAGTTAAGTGATATATATTTATCTTGCACGCTTCGCCTTAAATTACATTGTACTTTGGGCTTATTCCAGTTTTCTTCCTTGAAAAATCACTCTAAAGGGGAAAACTGGTACATCTTGGCCACTAGAAAAAGGAAAAACAATGTAAGGTGTAAAAACTGTTTAACATAAAAATCCAGACACAACTAAGATTCTTCCCTGATAATAAATAGTACATGTATATAAAATATGTAAGCAGTTTACCTTAAAACCACTTATTTTAAAGTTGAATCATACGGCGACTGACACAAATTATACCTTACCCTTTGACATGGCTTTATAGCTGTTCATTTGTCAAACAAAAGACAGTCATTAGTTGTTACTGGGTTACCACAGACACTCAATGCCCTAAGAGTGCGTTTACGGAGACGCCATTTTACACGCGTTTCATTTCATTTATTTCACCACAGTAGGTACAATGTTGGATTTGAAACGAATACATCTAACAGAGAACCAAAGTTATCGACATAGCTCTAAGAATTAGCAAGCTCAAGTGGCAGTAGGTCGGCCATATCTCGCGAAGAACCGACGCTCTCCGACCAGGTGGGGTGATGACCTGCTAAAGTCTGCAGGTAGATGCTGGATGTGGCAAGCTGAAGACAGGGCGCTATGGCGCTCATTGGGGGAGGCCCATGTCCAGCAGTGGGCTGCTATAAGCTGATGATGATGATTAGACACTAACGACCAAATACTCAAACGCTGCAAGCTGCCATTTTTTAACAGTTTGCGGTATGTTTCTGTTTACGCGTGCGATGACAGAGGTTTCGGCACGCGCCGCAAAACGCAACGCTACACACGACGCGTGACGGCTCGCTTCTCCGTAAACAAGGCCTTAGGGCAAGCACACATTAGGCGTTTTAAGGCGTTTAAAGGCTTACGTTTACGCCACAAGCTTTCTGCCCAAAATATAACACTGTTGCACGCGTTCGAATGTATATGGGTGTATCTGACTGATGTCCTTATAGGTTGTCAGTGTTATAAACGAATCTATTTTCAGTGATTCGTTGCATTTTTAGGTCATCATCATCATCATCATCATCAGCCTATAGCAGTCCACTGCTGGACATAGGCCTCCCCCAATGAGCGCAATAGCGCCCTGTCTTCAGCTTGCCGCATCCAGCATCTACCTGCAGTCTTTCGCAGGTCGTCATCCCACCTGGTCGGAGGGCGTCCTACACTACGTTTACCGAGTCGTGGTCTCCACTCAAGAACACGTTTGCCCCATCGGCCGTCAGTTCTTCGCGAGATATGGCCGGCCCACTGCCACTTTAGCTTGCTAATTCTTTGAGCTATGTCGATATCCTTGGTTCGCTGTCTGAATTTTTAGGTCGGTAGTTAGTTATTCAGCAGACATAAGCCTTTTTTTATGGTATTGTGCAAATTCCTATGAGCCAAGCGCATTACCAAGACACGTGCTGCAAAACTAATGTGTACACATATTTTAGGATACAAAATAAATAATAAATAATGCTGGACAATTCACACAGCATTATCTAGCCCCATGGTAAGCAGAGCTTGTGTTATGGGTACTAGATAACTGATATACATAATACTATATATTACATACATAGATATTTTTTATTATACATAGAAAACGACCAGAACACCCGGAACAAATATCTGCAGATCGTACACACAATTGTTCCGAGGCGGGAATCGAACCCGCAACCTCATGCGTCGCAGGCGGACCTTCGCCCACCGCGCCACATCGGTCGTCAATAAATCACCTTGTTTGTGGTAGAGAATCACACTTAAATATATTATAAAGATGAAAGTTTCGATGCTTAGATGGATGTAAGTTACTTCTTCGCGCTAAAACAACTGAATGGATACGGCTGAACTTTACATAGATGTAGCCCTAAGCCTGATCAAACATAGGCTTTTTATCCCATAAATCAGTTTCCATGGGATAAAAATAACACTAAAACATTAACAAAGAAAAAACGCAACAGAAACTGTGGACAAAAACTAGTACATCTCACTAATATTATAAACGTGAAAGTTTGTGAGGATGTTGCTCTTTTACGCAAAAACTACTAAATGGATTTTGATGATACTTCACAACAATATAGCTTACATATCAGAACAACAGATAGGCTACAATTCATACGGATATATTATCCAAAATATCTATCACCACGCGGGTGAAACCGCGGGGCGCAGCTAGTATATAATAATACTAAGTAAGTAAGTAAATCATTTATTTGACACATAAAACACACACATACAATTAATCAGCTTAATCATAAAAGTACAAAATTAAAACAAAACATAATTATCAAAAGTAATTACTAAGAAATGCGTGTGTGTACTGTGTGTAGCAGTGCCAAAAAGGTAATAGCTTATTAAGAGAACTCTAGTGTCTATTTATTTATTTTTTATTTATTTATAAAAAATACAGCAGTTAGCTTACAGTCTAACACCAAAACACTAACTACTAGACTTAAAAAAGACAGAATATATTAAAAACAATATACAGTATATAATAATAAATTAAAAACAAGATTACAAATAGGTAGGTAGTCATACATAAATAAACAGATTATTTAAAAGTAAGGTACGATCTTAAACTTAAGTAGATAAGACTTAAACTATCATTAAATATGTCCACATGTTGGAACTGTTGCAAGAAATCGTTGACTAGATAAACCTATGTTAGGATTTAAGATACTATAACCAAATGTAACAAATTTGTATCAATAAATAAATATATCTATCTATCTATCTATCTCAGTGATAATATTGCTCTATGAGCAAACACTGATTTTCAGCTATCACCTTCAAGGTGAACGGGTTAGTTCCGCTATGCACGAGTCCCGCTTTGCTCGAATTCTAAAATACCTAACAAAAAGTGCCGCTATGCTACGAATTTCTCAGTTCTACCTTAAACAATGGAAGGTACGCGACACACGTCTGTCAGTAAATAATAAATAAAATACTACCTACCTACTGTCTACAACGCTAACCAAGAGTTAAATATAAGAAGACATCTATTATACTACATATGCACCTACAAACAACGATCATAACTAACGTAGTAAGGTTCAAGTACGAGCAAGGTTAATCGATACAATAGTAATAATATTGTCATTTCGAGGTCGTTACCATGACCACGATCGCTTTCTCGGTTTATTTCCATTTGTGATCTACAGGGTGATTAATTTTGGGAAGTTCAAACGAAAACGGAATCAACTACAGCTCCAGACTTTTATGAAATTTAAAAACAAAACTGTCATCCCGCCTTTCCAAATTCTAGGTATTTATTATTAGTAATAGGAGTTGTTTTATCATTTCAGTTGATATTTTAAGTTATTATCAAAAAGCCAGAGACTCTGGCATCAATATGATAATGTAATTAATATTTTTTTTTTAAACTCTATTGATCAGTTTATCAGTTTATTTATTTCCACCGTAGGTACACATGATGTCGTTAAATACTATACATTTTAAAAGATAATATTACATTTTATTCTATCACTCACTGACTTTTGACAAAGGAAACAACATAGGGCATTGTGCAAAGAAAAGCAGACAGAAATGCCTTCTTAAAAAATTAAAATTCATTACAATTTTTTCACAATAAAACAGATAATGAGTTGGTATTATTCATTAGTTGATATTACCTAATTAAACTTTATCGAAGACTTAAATGAACCCACAAAACTAAACCGTGTTGAGAAGGCAAATGATCTTCAATTGAGTCAAATTCACGTCCTACGTGATATTTGACTTTCATGAAATACATTATTATATATAAAATTATATATTATTCCAAAAAATTTAGCCTAGATTTGAACCAGCAACCCCACTCAGTTCGGGGACACGCTACCACTTGCGCCACAAGGTCGTACACAATTCATCAAAAACCATTTGGGAACAGATTTCTGTAATTCTTTATAGTAAACAAAAAACGTAAAAACAGCTTAACTAAAAAAAGATATGTACATAGGCGAGCTTAACAAAGAGTTTTCTTACGGCAAACCTTAGGTTTATAGGAGAGGCGATGGAACAGATAGAGGAAGTGTTCAAAGAAACAAATTAGACTAATAGTTTATTTAATTTAATTTATTTAATGCTGGACAAATTAAAATAATAATAACTCAATAAACCCATACAATAGACAGATATTAATTCTTAGAATTTTCCCTATCTGGGTAAGATAAATAGAAAGTTTATTTAGTTCACAAACATAGACAGCACAAAACAAAGTCAAACATAGACTTAAAGTAGGTATCGGTATGCTCATTATACTCCCTTATTCTAAGTATTAAGTTCTGTATTGTTTTCTGTTTTGTGGTAGATAGAAAACACTTATTATTATAACATTTACCATGATCTCGGGCCATAAAATGACCCGGTCCTTTGGAAGGCTTGCGTGGGGCCGAAGCCAACAGCACAGAGGCCCTTTGAGAAGTTAATCTAAAGGCGATGGCTACACATAGCGGGTATCATCCTCGGGTGCACAATATGATACACCCAAAGATGGTATCCGCCAGGTGTAGAGACTATTTCAAATAAAAATGAAAGAAATAAAACCAGGCTATTGTGATGGATGGATGGACTGGGTAATCGGGCTATAGGGGAGATTGCTTCTGCCATAAACAAGTCAATCGTAATGTTAAGAAGAGTGGCAGACGGTGGCTTGCCGAATACTGGATGGGTTCCTTAAAAAGCCGGAGTAAATCATTATAACTATTATTAAAAGTGTTTTCTTTCTATATATCTATCAAATTTTAAGTAGTTTTCTCCGGTCGACAACGTTTTTGCGGTCTCCGCCAACAAACGTTCTAAAACTGTATTTTTTTGAGAGAAACGGGGACACAAAGGTATCTTATCCGATTAGGTACTTAGTTTCTTATCATATCAGACAATACAAGTAACTTAGAACATGTGTAGGTGTACTTAATTAGCACCATCTAATACCCTGTCTCGACTCGTCTCTATCTGACTGATGTTAATTAAATGTCAATTATCAATCAAATACAATACGATGATAGTGCACTCTCGCACAATTACTTGTTCACCACAGGGAGATTCATAGGTCTGTCTATGGAACAGATTTTACTCGTACCGGATGGAACGGATGAATTTTCAACATCACTACATACAAAAGTATTTACCAACAATTTATGTGGGGCGTGCATGGGACAGGCCGTGAAATTTTTGAATTAAAAACTTCTTTAGGCGCGTTGAGCACTTTTTGGGTGAATAAAATCATGAAACTCGCGTCATCGTCACCGAACGCTTTCCTAACTGTTAATACTATACCTATAACTGTGACGACCGATGTGGCGCGGTGGGCGAAGGTGGTCCTGCGACGCAGGAGGTTGCGGGTTCGATTCCCGCCTCGGAACAAATGTGTGTACGATCTGCAGATATTTGTTTCGGGTGTTCTGGTCGTTTTTTATGTATACTAAAATATCTATCTATATAATGTATTGTATTATGTATATCAGTTATCTAGCACCCATAACACAAGCTCTGCTTACCATGGGGCTAGATAATGATGTGTGAATTGTCCAGCATTATTTATTTATTTATTAACTGTTAATAATATACCTATAATGCTATAATATGTTCTTTTTGGGTGAACAATAATCATGGAACTCGCGTCATCGTCACCGCACGCTTCTCACGTATAAATAATATAACTTTGTTTTCACCTCTATCGGCAGTACCAAAAAGACTGCCCCGCATGTTTTTGACGAGGACGATGTTTAACTCCTCCTACTCCGCGCAGGCCAAGCCCGGAGATCCTTGGTATCCCGCGGATCTAAGGTCTTGAATCCAAGTGGAGGAAATGCATAGGCTGTCGAGACCTGCATATTTGCGTCTCTTGACATCTTCGGCCAAATCTGCCACCGAAAGGTCATTTTCGCACATAAGTCAATTGTACTAATTAAACTTACTTTATATATATAATATAAATGTCTGGTAGAGATCGCTCTTGAGCAATAAGACCGCCAATTGTATCGTGTTTTTTTTTAATTTATTATTTTACATAGTTCTTATAACTAAGTGTGCAATATAGTATTATCTACCTATATATTTGGGTGCTCTGGTAGGTATCCGAAAATTGGCCCAAATGAAAATCATTGCTCCTAAAATCACGTTTTTCGCCCACTTCAGAACCAATTCGATAGTATA
Source organism: Eupithecia abbreviata (assembly GCA_943735965.1). Lineage (NCBI taxonomy): Eukaryota > Metazoa > Arthropoda > Insecta > Lepidoptera > Geometridae > Eupithecia > Eupithecia abbreviata. The sequence goes on from OX030976.1 coordinate 3,095,589, forward strand.
TTTTGCTGGCTTTTCAATTAATTAACACTCTCAAGTTTGTACACAGGTAATTATTTTTAGCTTTAGTACCTAATTGAATTTGATTCTGGTGCTCAGCTTCATGTCAATAAAGGGTTATTGAGAAATGTTTACGCAATGCAAGCTCTTATTTAATCAATTATCTTTTTAGGTATTTAAAAAGAAAATGGTTCGGATAATACTAATTTGTTACGAAAGAAGGCGTACGTTTGTTAATTTATTTTAAACTAGCTGCGCCCGCGACTATTTTAATTAATTTTAAGAAGGCATGTCTGTCTGCTTTTTTTTGCACAATGCCCTATGGTGTTTCCTTTGTCATAAGTTAGTGTGTGTTATAATAAAAATGTAATTTATCTTTTAAAATAGTATTTAACGACATCAAGTGTAACATTGTGTACCTACGGTGGAAATAAATAAACTGATAAACTTTTCCCGCGTGGAAATGTATTCTAAAAACCTTCCTCTTAAATCACTCTGTCGAAAAAAATACTGCACCAAAATCCGTTGCGTAGTTTTGAAGATCTAAGCATATCTAAGGACAGACAGACAGACGGCGGGAAGTGACTTTGTTTTATACTATATGGTGAAGCCTTGACTTTTCCCCGTGATGTCATTTTCAGAAGACAGGAAAGTTGATTTATCCAATATTTCGGCACAGTTTCATGCGCCATGATCACGGAATAACTGAAGGCACTGCGACTGCAAGTAAGTTTTTATGGGCAGACATACCGATCTACCCTCATTGATTGGATAACTCAAAAATCAAATCATGGTATATATCCCGTTTTAAATGACTTTATTGTTGATAACCATGATAGTTTCAGAAGTTTTATTGTGAACAGAAAAGTTTAAATTTGTAAGACATTTTAAAGAAAAAGAAATAATCAATCTCTCTCCGCATAAATCTTTCTAAAAAAAGATGCAAACGTTTTATTGATAACTTTCTAAAATCCGCTGGCACTCGTACCCGCCAAAAAGCTCCCTTAAAGGATGATCACTATCAAATTTTGTTTGCTTGATAAAATTGCCTGCGTTCTACATATTAATAACTAGCAGAAAAATAGTTTTATCACCATTGTACATATTTGACGACCGATGTGGCGCGGTGGGCGAAGGTCCGCCTGCGACGCAGGAGGTTGCGTTTTCGATTCCCGCCTCGGAACAATTGTGTGTACGATCTGCAGATATTTGTACCGGGTGCTCTGGTCGTTTTCTATGTATAATAAAAAATGTCTATCTATTTAATGTATTATCTATATCAGTTATCTATACCCATAACACAAGCTCTGCTTACCATGGGGCTAGATAATGCTGTGTGAATTTGTCCAGCATTATATATTATATATTGTAAAACATTTGCTTTGAACATTCATGCTAAAACTAACATCGATCCAATTGTAGTTTTAGAGTCTATTGACGTAATTGTCAATTCAAATGTCGGCAATAATGATTCAATTCCTCACATTTTAGTCATGTCAAATTAGTTTAACTTATTTTTTTCTAAAGTTATTTGAATTCACACTATTGACAAATCTCTAACATGTTAATAGACTCATCATCATCATCAGCCTATGTTAGTCCACTGCTGGACATGAAACTCGACGGTAAGGGAATAGAAGCGGGTCTGAATTCGTAAAGTCGTCCTAGGGGCAATAAAAGCGAGATAAGGTTTTCGACTCGACAGAACGGGAATCGACGGAAAGGGAACACATCATCTCAATGACGACATTTGACGACCGATGTGGCGCGGTGGGCGAAGGTCCGCCTGCGACGCAGGAGGTGGCGGGTTTGATTCCCGCCTCGGAACAAATGTGTGTACGATCTGCAGATATTTGTTTCGGGTGTTCTGGTCGTTTTTTATGTATAAAAAAAAATCTATCTATGTAATGTGAATTGTCCAGCATTATATAATAATAATATAATATATATATATATAATGAGCGCCATAGCGCCCTGTCGCATCTACCTGCAGTCCTTCGCAGGTCGTCATCTCACCTGGTCGGAGGGCGTCCTACACTACTATTATTTTTAATATACTTAATATATATAATAGACAACTGATTGAAATATTATTTTAGCATGAGCTAATTTATATTATACTATTTGCTATAGCAGTTTAAAATGGTCAGTAAACTATTAATCAGCTATCAACGTATTGTCATGTCAATATTATTTATTTATCTATTTATTTATAATACTCATGACACGTTCGAATTTAATCAAACGTCTCCGTCCAAAGCTTAAAATCAAATATAAGCTATAATTCTTGTTTTAAGAGTAGGTCTCTTAACACTTTGACTGCGATTTTTTTTTCGACGACTGCGATCTTTTTTTAACCTTAAAAATTCGTGCTGCCGCTCTACACAGCGGTTGTGTTGCGCCGCACATGCGCTTCGTTCGAAAAATATTACGGCTGTGCTGAGTCACACAGATCTGTTTTTTCTCAGCCGCTGCGCTAGTGTGGATTTACGTATATTAGTCACTTGTAGAAAACACATACCGTGTGATTTCAGCAATCAAATTGTTAATTTACACCATGGCCATTTGCACATGTCGCTAGAACAAAACTAAACTAATCTGATTAAAAAACAATGCAATATCACAAAAATACTTTATGGTACATACACCAGATGGGGATCATTACAAAACATGCGACAAATGACAATGGACAGCCATATCGCTTAGAACCGATCTCTTCCAGGGCACGTTTGGATGGAAAGTTTTATTTCAAACGTTATAAAAAGGAACGCAACATTTTAGCTGCTGTTAGATAAGCTAATTTAGTTTTGGCGACATCTAAATTGACATCAATTCCCCACGCAGCAAATACTATCAGCTAACAAAACAAATTTAAATTCATTCACTAGCCACTTAGGTCTATTTCTGTCTGCGATGGGTGTTGATTGCCGCACTCACGTCGCTTCGTTACTCCCCGGAATGTCGTTCAGACGACAAATTGCTTCATCTGACGTACGTGGCTCTGTAGTCAAGGAAAAAATGGCTGGTACGCTTTCTACAATGTTGGAATAGCTTTTGTAGAGTCTTCGCACGAGTTTGCGAGTCTTAAAGACCGGGACCCTATGCTAACGTTTCTTAGCGATAAGGCCGCGCACTGTGCATCTGTACTTCTCCATCTGTTTGTTTGTGATGTACCACTCATAGTTTGCTTATATCTTTTGTTTCATCCCTAGGTTGCGTGGGAGAAATCGCTGTCAGCGATAAGGCCGCTTATTGTACTTTTAATGTGTAATATTTAGATATAGGGTGTTATTTTATAATTTTAAGTGCAATAAAGTGTTAATTCATTCATTTTTCATCTGTTTCTGTGTTTCTTTGTTCTTTTGTATGTTGTCTCTGTCATGATGTGCAATAAAGCGTATTTATATTGTATTGTCTCGTTCTCTCTAAGGAAAATTTATTGCTATGTCCTTCGTGGCTGAAATAATCATCATTAAAAATACGCCACCTCCTACAAGCGATGAAAACAGGGAGCGTGGACAAAGATTAGTTTCATAACTAATCTGTGGCGTTGGGCCTAAGTGAAAATTATGAAATGAAACTAAATAATACCAATTGACAGTATGTTCTTTCCGAATCTGTAGCGTGGGGCCTAAGTGGACATTGTGAAATGGGATTGAAACCAAATAATATCAACTGACAGCAGGTTCTTACCCAATCTGTAGCGTGGAGCCCAAGTGAACATGATGAAATGGGACTGAACTAAAATAATACCAACTGACTTATTGACGGTATTACCAAATCTGGGCGCGGGTCCTAAGTGATTATGATGAAATAGGAATGAAACTAAATAATATCAACTGACAGTAGGTTCTTATATAATCTGTCGCGTGGATCTTAAGTGAAAATTATGAAATGGGAACGAAAAGAAATAATACCAACTGACAGTATGTTCTTACCCAATCTGTGGCGCGGGTCCTAAGTGATTATGATGAAATAAGAATGAAACGAAATAATAATAGGAGGCTGCGGGTTCGATTCCCGCCTCGGAACAATTGTGTGTACGATCTGCAGATATTTGTTTCGGGTGTTCTGGTCGTTTTCTATATATAATAAAAAATATCTATCTATGTATCGTATTGTATTATGTATATCAGTTATCTAGTACCCATAACACAAGCTCTGCTTACCATGGGGCTAGATAATGTTGTGTGAATTGTCCAGCATTATTTATTTATTTATTTAATACCAACTGATAGTAGGTATTATCTAATCTGTGGCGCGGGGCCTAAGTGAACATTATGAAAAGGGACGAATACTAAATAATACCAACTGACAGTAGGTACTTACATAATCTGTCGCGTGGACCCTAAGTGAAAATTATGAAATGGAAATGAAGCGAAATAATACCAACTGACAGCTTACGTATAACAATATTTAAAAAAGTAAAAAAAAGTAAAAGTAAAAAGATTTTTATTTTGTCAGAACAGAACAGAGACTCTTATAAACTAAACTTAGATTAACAGACGACAGAGACTGACAAAACTCGGTCTCCACTCAGCATGTGCTATGGTAGAGCAGATCGTACCATAGCGCTGGTCTTCCGTCAGTATTGCATTTATATTTTATCAGCTGTAAAAGATATCATTTTGCGTACATATAGGATGATGTGATGAACAACTGTTTTTTCACTGAATTCTTTTTTCTAGTAGGCGATTATTTTTAAAAATCTTTGGAACGATCTATCTGCTAGTCGATAAGCTGTGATAAATGAGTGAATGAACTTAGGGTAAGTACTGCCTTACCATTTGGGGAAATAATACGTTTCTTTGGATTCCGAGCACAAGAATGGATAATGGAACATTTGCTAAAAATAGAATTATGTCGATACGCTAGAAATATGTTATTTTCTACGATAGAACCGTTCTAAAAAAAATAGAATTCTGTCGATAGCTTAGAAATATATTATTACCTACGGTATAAACGTACTGAAAATAAAATTTGGGTACCTATCTATAACTTAGTTATAGTTTTATGTTTAAATTTGTTAATAGTGGAGACTTCACTGGTCTATGTAAATCCTTATTGTAACTCTTTATAATGTCTATGTACTGTCTGTCTTCCAAATAAAGTGGTTTCTTTTCACTTCTTCCACTAGTGGACAAAAAATTGAAGTGAACAGTAAAATAATTTTATTTGATAATAATTTATATATACAATATGACTTGTCTAAGTGATTATTTAGTAGGCCTAAAGAAATAAATGATTTTTTACTTTTACTTTTAATAAACAAAAAAATAAAATAACGTAAAAACTTTTTATTTTAACATTGCCTGCGACGCGTGAGGTTTCCGATTCGTTTCCCGCCTCGGGACAATTGTGTGTACGATATGCAGATATTTGTTCCGTGTGTTCTGAACATTATCTAGATATGTATAGTAAAATATATCGATCTATGTTTGTATTGTATTAAGTATATCGGTCATCTAGTACCCATAACACAAGCTCTGCTTAGCTTGGAGCTAGATGATGCTGTGTGGATTGTCCAACATGATTAATTTATTTATTGTGATTGCTGGACTAACCAACAAATAACTAGATTATCCGCATCTGGTGCCCAAAACTTAGACTTTGCCTTTAAGCCTTCGGAGTCAGTCATCATTCATCATAGTATCAGCGTTCATATACGTACTGGTGGACATAGACCCGCTCTATACGACGCTACGAATAGCAGTTAAGTAGGCCTGTATATTTTTTGTTAACAGAGAGATGCCCGTTTAGCACTTTAACAGTCCAATATAAGAAAACTCAACGCCTTTCTTTATAATGCCCTTAAAAATTTCTCTCGAGTTGTTATTACAGACTCTAAAGACGAACTTAATGAACCTCCAGGTTCAGTTCTATTTTCATTAGAATAAAGGTCAAATTAGAAAAGCGCGGGCTGGTCTCAAATGCTGGTACTGGACAAAGTACCTGTTAATTTTAGTTAATTATTAACGAACAGTTTTAAAATCTCTGTATATGTGTAGCTACATAACTGGGCAGCGTTTGGAAAACTACGCCGAGTCTTCTTGTCCTCCATACCGCAATGCTGGAAAACGAATGTTTTCAACCAGTGCGTCCTACCCGTTATGACCTATACGAAGCTAAGACGTGGAGCTCATCATCATCATTATCATCAGCCTATATTAGTCCACTGCTGGACATAGGCCTCCCCCAATGAGCGCCATAGCGCCCTGTCTTCGGCTTGACGCATCCAGCATCTACCTGCAGTATTTCGCAGGTCGTTATCCCACCTGGTCGGAGGGCGTCCTACACTACGTTTACCGAGTCGTGGTCTCCACTCATGAACACGTTTGCCCCAGCGGCCGTCGGTTCTTCGCGAGGTATGGCCGGCCCACTGCCACTTCAGCTTGCTAATTCTCAGCTATGTCGATAACTTTGGTTCTCTGTCGGATGTATTCGTTGCGAATCCTATCCTTCAGAGATACTCCGAGCATAGCTCTTTCCATAGCTCGCCGAGCGACTTTGAACTGGTGGTGACTTTGAAGACGTGGACACTCACGGTAAATAGAAATAAAAATAGAAAATAATTATTTGTGTTTCATCTGTCATGGGGTGGCTACCAGGGTGGCTAACAATAATTATCGTTATAAGGTAGTTCTAGGTCGCCTAAGTTTGTCTTACCTTTCTCTGGCTTCGCCCATATGATCAGGTTGTGCGAATATTGTACAAGGTCAATAAGAACAATAATATTGAACAACAATTCAAATGTTGATTAACAACAGTAACTTTGATGAAGCCCTATCTTAATGGCACTCCAATTATTGGACTGTTTTCATATTATGTAAGCAACCTATCATAGGTTGCTTACATGACGACCGATGTGGCGCGGTGGGCGAAGGTCCGCCTGCGACGCTGAAGATTGCGGGTTCGAGTCCCGCCTCGTAACAATTGTGTGTACGATCTGCAGATATTTTTTCCGGGTGTTCTGGTCGTTTTCTATATATAATAAAAAATATCTATCTATGTCATGTATTGTATTATGTATATCAGTTATCTAGTACCCATAACACAAGCTCTGCTTACCATGGGGCTAGATAATGCTGTGTGAATTGTCAAGCATTATTTATTTATATTTAATTTGAAAACAGTTTCAACCATAGAGGTAAGTTACGACAAAGCCAGTAACAATGTAACCAAAGAGGTAGGTCGTTCTAAATTTGAACGTTATCGAGCATTTCGATTTTATTTGTCTCTCAAGAATCAGTTATGTAACCCTTTTATTTCAATGCCGTTAAAAATGGTTTGTTGCATTTACCTATAGCGGGATATTTACGCAAGCAAGGAAAGCTTAAATATAAAACTATCATGGTTATTAGAACCGTTCACAAATATCGCGACAGCACGCGCCCGCTCCAGGAGATGACCACATGTCTGGTATTTTTGACAATCATCTCCTGGAGCGGGTTCTACGTTCGAAGGGTTAACACAAAAGTCATTTAAAACGGGATATTTACCATGATTTGATTTTTGAGTTATCCAATATTTCGCCACAGTTTCATGCGCCATGATCATGGAGTAACTCCGTGATCATGCAACTCAAACATCAAATCATGGTAAATATCCCGTTTTAAATGACTTTAACCTTAAATATAATAATAATATAATAGGGTGTATCATATTGTGCACCCGAGGATGATACTCGCTATGTGTAGCCATCGCCTTTAGATTAACTTCTCAAAGGGCCTATGTGCTGTTGGCTTCGGCCCCACGCAAGCCTTCCAAAGGACCGGACCACTTCATGGCCCGAGATCATGGTAAATGAGAGACATAATAATAAATAGTGCTGGACAATTCACACAGCATTATCTAGCCCCATGGTAAGCAGAGCTTGTGTTATAAATATAACTCTGATCTTGCTATAAATGACTTTAGTGTAAATTACCATGGCCATTTTAAAAGCTTGTTTGTTATTATTACATTTTGGCCATAATTCTAGATAGCAACAATATAATTGGGAGTCTAAGGCCAATGTTTGAGCAACGCATTTGTAGATAATCCATAGAAAATCGTTACTCAAGCATGGATCGATGACTGAGCAAGCTTTCAAAATACGGGCCTAAAGGTCTCGATCGAACCTTTTCGAAAAATCTCGTCCATAATTACCAAAAAAACAAATATTTATTTTTCAATCGACCAGTTACTTTTAATTGGCCGTATTTTTCTTTTTAATGCAAACATCAATGGCCCTGATAAAGGTTAATTGATACATTTAAAGCGGTAATTGGTGTAGATTACATTGTTAACAAGAACGGAAATAAAGTTATTACCTACTCCGGGGCTTTTTACCTACGAAGTAAGTAATGATTTTAGGAAATTCTCCTACTGAACAAAATTAGATAGATAGATATAAGATAGATAGAAAATTCTTTATTGCACTTGAACTATAAACTATGTACAGTAATAACTTAAAAATTAAGTACAATTGGCGGTCTTATCGCTCAAGAGCGACCAGACAACCATGGATGGATAGGATCGTGGACAGTACCAGGGGATCTGTGTGCTTGTAAGTTAAACACGAAGAAAAGTGGAAGAACCAAGGAATTATAAATTTTTAGTTTCGGTTTCTGTGAAGGTTTCAAATAAAATTTATATATTATTATTTACTAGTGACTGCCTGCGGCTTCGCTCGTATTGTTTCTATGGAGACGTTTTAAGGTTATTTCTATCCCGTGGGAACTGATAGAAACTAGCCTATGTTTTATTTCAAGCACTACGAGTACCTATATGAAATTTCAGCTTTATCCGTTTAGTAGTGTTGTCGTGAACAGGTAACAAACATTCATCAATCAATTTAATATAAAAGAAAATTACAGTCAAAGAATAGAAAAAATTACAACTAATAAAACTTTTGAAACTATCATGGTTATCAACACTAAAGTGAGGGTAGATCGGTACGTCTGCCCATAAAAACTTACTCGCAGTCGCAGTGCCTTCAGTTATTCCGTGATCATGGCGCATGCAACTGTGCCGAAATATTGGATAACTCAAAAATCAAATCATGGTAAATATCCCGTTTTATATGACTTTAGTGTTTATTACAACTAATATTTACACTATTTACTAAAAAAAAATATTTTATATTATTTAGGTTGTTTTCTATGTTTATTTGAGACAACAACGAAAAACATAAATATTATGAGCTTCTGCTCCCAATGAATAAATAATAAATAAATAATGCTGTACAATCTACACAGCATCATCTAGCCCAAAGGTAAGCAGAGCTTGTGTTATGGGTACTAGATGGCTACCACTAGTCGACAAAAAATTGAAGCGAACAGTAAAATAATTTTATTTGATTATGACTTGTCTAAGTGCTTATTTTGTAAGCCTAAAGAATAAATGATTTTGACTTTGACTGATATACTTAATACAATAGATTACATAGATATATATTTTTTATTATACATAGATAACGACCAATTTAAGAATGAATTGCCAATTTTTCTAAATACATGTAGGTATTTCAGATTCAAATTAAATTTATGCGAAAAATCAGTACATCCTACTGATTAATTTGATTTGGCGTTTGCCCACAAGCACATCTTCACAGAAGATCTGAGATCTATGGCGCTCATTGGGGAGGCCTATTTCCAGCAGTGGACTGCTATAGGCTGATGATGATGATGATTCAGCAGTGCAGTGTCTTCAGTTTCAATTCCGTGATCATGGCGCATGAAACTGTGCCGAAATATTGTAAAACTCAAAAATCAAATCATGGTAAATATCCCGTTTTAAATGACTTTAGTGTTAATAACCATGATAGTTTCAGAAGTTTTGATGATGATGATGACATCTTCACGAAATTTCTCCTTTACAAAATGAAATGAAATGAGTAGACATTTTGTTACACAACAACTCTGTAATATTTCAATTACCAACAGATTAAAGTCCAAGCTCATTGTTTGAAAATTTTCAAATAATTATAAAAGTTGCAAAAAATCCGACCGTGGAAAATTAAAAACATCCAACTCAGCTAATTCTGTAAATCCGCGACCTTTCACGCTCAAAAACCAACCCTTGGGGTTGGACTACACGAAAACAAGTTCTTGAGCATTAAAGTTTTATGTTATTCTTTAATTATTTATTGTGCACAAAACTTAAAAATAACTTAATTAAAAAAGATATGTACATAGGCGAGCTTAACCCTGAGTTAGAGTTTTTTTCCAGCAATCCTTAGGTTTACAGGAGAGGCGATGGAATAGATAGAGGAAGTGTACAAGAAACAAATTAGACTAATAATACAATACGGAATGAGATTATAATATACATACATAAATTAAAAAATAATAGTTCATTAAACCTAATACATTTAGTTCAATATAGTAAAAAATATAGCTAATTAAATATAATATATAAATATCTAGATAGATAATTTTATGATGATAGGAAGTGCTCTTTCAATTTGATTTTGCGATGGACTGGCTCGAATATCATGGGGGATAGAGTTCCACAATCTAGCCGCTTGCCCGGCAAAAGAACCTCCAGGAGTACTGGAGAGACGGAGTGAGACTGCCGTTCTACACGGCACACCGCGGGGGACAAGGAACTCAAATCGTTCACGAAGGTATGTCAGCGAAAGGGGATTATAGATGGGTATTATGTTTAGAAAGAAAGAAAAGAAAGAAATTTATTTTTAACTACAACCAATCACACATACAAGAACTTAAAACGTCATTGTGGGTTGCAGCTAAAAAATTAGGAAATGGCTCAGCATGAATGCTACGTTCTGGTAGAAGAGTAAAATTATCCTATTAAGGTGATGAAATATCCGCTATAGAGCAAAAATGCTCTTTTTTGGTGTCGTTAACACTACTAAAGACCATGGACTATTGCAGTGATTTGTGGAACCACGATGTTACTAAATGGTTGTATTGTTGGATATTCATCACCGCTATAACGCAATATATATAACTGTAATCAGGGAAATCTTATAGAGCAAATTAGATACGTAAAGGTGAATTTAAACACTACTATAGAGTAATATTGCTCTGTACTGGCATATTTGAAACTTTTATAATACCTGTCTATAATGGCTCTATAAAATGGTGAAGTAAACCTTTACATCGACAGGTTATAGGATAATTTGGCTCTATAGCTTACAGAGCAAAAACGTTTCAACAAACGCTTCTATAGAACCCGTAGGTATCGCTAAAAACCTCTATACGACGTTTACTCAATCTTTTAGTGATATAAACCTAAGTTATAGGTCCAAAATGTTACTTGGGATAAGTAAATTTTTAGAACACTTTCTACAATCTTTACTTGTCTTGGATAGAATTGGTAGTCTCAGAAATTAAATAATATCACAAAAATGTTCGATAATTTTTTCTCAATTTTTATTTTTCTTATTTAACAATAACAATGTTTGCACATTAGATGTGTTTGGGAAATATGCGTTTAGATGCGAGAAAAGTGTGTCTAGTGTGGATAAGTGAGGTGGAACCCGCAAACTTTGTAGCACAAAAGCAGGCTTAGGATCATCAATCAAAGGATGGAGATAATATATTTTGCACCAGATGCTTTGCCTTTACTGTGATGCAGGAAATTATATTAACAAGGATTAATATGTTGCGTCGTAGACTTTGTATTGTTTATTTAACACTTTGACTGCGGTTTTTTTTCGACGACTGCGATCTTTTTTTTTACCAAAAAAATTCGTGCTGTCGCTCTACACAGCGGTTGTGTTGCGCCGCACATGCGTTTCTTTCGAAAAATATTACAGCTCTGCTGAGTCACAAAGATCTGTATTTTCTCAGCCGCTGCTCTAATGTGGATTTACGCATGTTAATCACTTGTAGAAAACTCATACCCTGCGTTTTCAGCACTCAAAGTGTTAAAGAAAAACGAATTTTGATGTAATAATATAACAGAATATCGAGCTAGACTCAACAATGACATCTATTTAAAAATAAATAAACAATAAATAATGCTGGACAAATCACACAGTATCATATAAGCAGAGCTTGTGGTATGGATTGATGACCGATACACTTAATAGAATAAATTGAAATAGATCGACATTTTTTATTATACATAGAATATACAAAGAACACCCGGAATAATTATCCCGCATTGGGACAAATGTTTGTAAATATTTGGAACGATCGTACAAACATTTGTCCCAAGCCGGGAATCTAACTCGCAACCGCCTGTGGATTTCGCCCTTCGTCGCGCCGCGTCCAAAGGCCCGCGCCACATCGGTCGTCATATAGAAGAAAATTTTGATTAAAAAAAAAAAAATATACATACACAAATATGTAATTATTTATTTAACAAACAGACGTTTCTTTTCCACAGATTTTATTTTTGTGTATTGCAACTCTGTATTTGCGATAGAAGGAAAAGTATTTCCTTTTCTAATTTCCAAAAGCGACTTTTCGCCAAAAATACCTTCGTAAATCCAGTCTTTAGGAACCTGAAATTTCAGCATTTCGTTATTTTCGCGAAAAAATTACGTCTTCATCATCATCCGGAGCTTTAGGATAGATAGATAGATACGTAAGTAGATACTTTTTATGTTTGGACGTTTGTTACCACATCACACCAAAACTCTTGAAAAAATTGTGCTGAAATTCTAAGGTCTAGAATTACGTCTTGCATAGACCTGAAATAACATAAGTTACTTTTTATACCTGAAAAAAGCATGCGAATCTGCGGGCGGCAGCTAGTTTATCATGAGAATATGTTAAAAACATTCAGTATTTGGTAAAAATGAAGCCCACTTGATGAATAACCGCAAACCGAAACTCTTGTAACTTAACCGACGTTATATAAGTCTCATTTCACTTTTTTCCTGTAAAAGCCCCCTGAAACAAAAGGTTGATAAGTGAGTTCTTGGATTTCAGTGCGGTCAGAAAGGATTAGCACGTACCTTGTGAGGGACGATCATTTATAACGGACCCAAGGGTTGACTGACGCAACAGTGGGGTCTGGAACTGACTTGGTTAACAGTTAAGTTAGTAGTTAAAGTTAAATTACTTCAAATTTAGAGGTGGAGCGAAGATTTACACAAGTCATGGCATTCGACGATCCACAAAGATAGCGACGATGCTAGAGCTTGAAGGTGATTTAGCTTAAAGGCCATTCTAAAATATGTACCTTACCTATCTAGGGAATGCTTTGGCATTTTTATAGCAAGAAAAATTCATAGTATGTACTATATATATACTTTCATATTTGTTGTTGTATTATTTGTTACGTAGGCACTGTTTTTATCATTGTGCGCTACCTGCTACTGATTGTAGGAATCGGCGGAAGATCAGCGCTGCGTGTATTGGTTCTACCAGTACCTGTAGCATTCATGCTGAGCCATTTCCTAAATTTTTGGCTACAATCCGCATAGTATAGCTACCAAATGTACTTTTATAACTAGTTTTAAGATCTTGTATGTGTGATTGGTTGTAGTTAAAAATAAAATATATTTCTTTCTTTCTTTCTTTCTTTTAGTAGCTGTACGGTGTCAGGGAGTTATTAAAAAAATATTTCAGACACTGAGATTAATATCATGTTTAGTACAAACTACACTATGTTGCGTTTGTTGTACGGCCATATCTCGCGAAGAACCGACGGCCGCTGGGGCTAGCGTGTTCTTGAGTGGAAACCACGAGTCAGTAAACGTAGTTTAGGACGCCCTCCGACCAGGTGGGATGACGACCTGCGAAAGCCTGTAGGTAGATGCTGGATGCGGCAAGCTGAAGACAGGGCGCTATGGCGCTCATTGGGGAAGGCCTATGTCCAGCAGTGGACTGCTATAGGCTGATGATGATGACACTATGTTAGGAGACAGCAAATTATAGGCATATCATACCAGATAAATTTGACCTGCTATTTGAATGCTATCGCAGCATTGTTCGAATACAATGCCTTAACGGGACTGTCCCATTAAATAAATAAATAATGCTGGACAATTCACACAGCATTATCTAGCCCCCTGCTAAGCAGAGCTTGTGTAATGGGTACTAGATAACTGATATACTTAATACAATACATTACATACATAGATAGATATTCTTATTATACATAGAAAACGACCAGAACACCCGGAACAATTATCTGCAGATCTTACACACAATTGTTCCGATGCGGGAATCGAACCCGCAACCTCCTGCGTCGCAGGCGGACCTTCGCCCACCGCGCCACATCGGTCGTCGAATATAACCAGTAAATATAAAGATTTTGTATTTGCCATTTAAAGGACAATGAGCGTAGGATGTCTATTACTTACTACTTACCTTTTCTGCCCCGTTCAAAAAATCCACCCTAAGCGAAGCCCCTGATGCGCCGGGTAAGGGGCGGCACCAGTAGCTATCTGAACGTTATAGCTGGAAGGCTGCTCACGGACGGCGCTTTTATGAAGCACTGGACGCACATTCATAATGCCATGCGTCTGTAAACGCAGGATGTGTCCCTTCCAATAAAAATGTTTTATTTTTAGTTTTTAAATATATGTCTTAATTTACTCTTTACTCTTAACTTTCTATGGCTGTAACATGTATTTTGAGAAGCTGAATCAAATAAATTGAATTGTATTGAAGTCGCGGAGCGCAGCTAGTTAATTATATTAACTAGGTGCGCTCCGCGGCTTCGCCCGATTGGAAATCTACGTGTCAAGTGGTTTATAAATCTTCCTCTTGAATCACTCTATCTATTAAAAAAACTGCATCCTAATCCGTTGCGTAGTTTTAAAGATCTAAGCATACATAGAGACAGATAGACAGCGGGAAGCGACTTTGTTTTATACTATGTAGTGATGAGCTTAATTGCTGTTATGTCTATTACTTATCACTAAACTTTCTACCCTGTTAAAAAAATCCATTCTGTATAATTAAAGATCAAAAAGCATTGAAGAGTGTGGTTAGGTCCAGCCCCAATCGCCCAACGATCAGGTAGCGTTACGACCGAGCGAACTTCACTCAATGGCGTAATGAAATTGGGGCCTTTACCGCAAAACCAATTATGCTAACTACTGTGTACTTAGTAGATTATGGAGGTGGAGATCTCAGATCTGAGGGATCTTCATCATGGCTGGGTCTAGAGCCCTATCGATATCCTATGTGGTAGATAGATAGATATCCTACGTGGTAGATGGATGGTGTATTAGGATCACAAAGTCTTACAACTTTGCTAGATTTTCACTGACAACCTTGCCCATTTTTTACTGCATTTTAAAATTAATATACGAACTAAACCTAAGGTCGTTCTTTAAAATAATATTGATAAATAACCAGTCTTTATTCGTTTTTATAAATAAGAAGAAAAATAAATATTTAAGTAGACAGTTTTTTTTAAATCAATTTTTGATGTTGCACTTTCGACTTATTTTGAAAAAATCTAAAAATCATGATAATTGATAACTTAAAAATGTTTCACTTTCGCATGATGCACATGGGGGGTGAAAATTATCGCAAATAGTCACCCCTACCACCTCCTAATGGGAATACGTCGAATTACCAATAACCCTGTATAAGGTAACAAATAAATACATTTTATGAATCAACATGACCGTTAGAGATATGCAAAAATATTTAAGAGAGAATCATCATCGTCATCATCAGCTTATATTAGTCCACTGCTGGACATGGCGAATAACGTGAGAGAGAATAACATGCAATAATTCCAGTCTAGAATCATTTCAGCCGGCAAATAATAATCGATCATGCATTGCTAGTTAGTAAGTTCAAACACGTCCATCATTCACTAGCGCCATCTTCAGTATAATAAGTCAAAGAACGCCACAGAACGTCGACGGTTAATTGCTTTAATTACAGCCCTGATAGTGCTTTTTACTGTACTGGTTGCTACTCTGCACTGGTATATGAATACTAGCTGCGCTCCGCGGTGTTACCCGCGTTGATAAATAATAATAAATAATACTGGACAATTCACACAGCATTATCTAGCCCCATGGTAAGCAGAGCTTGTGTTATGGGTACTAGATAACTGATATACATAATACAATACATTACATAGATAGATATTTTTTATTATACATAGAAAACGACCAGAACACTCGGAACAAATATCTGCAGATCGTACACACAATTGTTCCGAGGCGGGAATCGAACCCGCAACCTCCTGTGTCACATCGGTCGTCTGTTGATAAAGATAAAGACTGTAGATAAAGACGATGTAGTGATAATTAATTTCATTTAATTAATAAGCAGTACCTACATATTGACTGTGCGATTGAGGTTATAACGGTAATTATTTTATTTCTTTCTTTCATTATCTTTTAGTATTATTTATATTAAGTAAGCACGCCCATTCTCTTCTAAGATCACTATTCCGACCGTCCATCCGGTGCTAATAGTCCGTGGAAATTGGTTCCTTCGGATTATTTCACTCGGGTACGCTAAGTATTAATATCAGAGAGCAACTAGGTTAATAGTACGTAGTTACTTGCGTCGATATTATTCTCAAAAATAACCCGCGATGAACGAGGATTTGATAGGTTATTTCGATTGAAGTTAGAAATTGGGAGCTGTTAATAGTTATTAACAGCAACATATAATATACAGCATTATAATGTATATTATGTTTAACTATTCAACACAGTAGGACAGTTCTTTTATCTATCTTAATATATATATACTTAATACATATACTTTATAATTAAAATAAAATTATTTTTATAATTTAAAATAAAATTATAGAGAAAAAGTTATTTAATTTTTTTTCGTTTGTTTTAATCGAAAAACAAACAGTTTAAAACATAAGACACAATATTTTTTAAGATTACTGTAATAAAATATTATTCTCTCATATCTCATCACGTCATGTTGAGATTTTTTGGAATAAACAAAAAATAATAAATGGAATAGGTAACTAAGCGGTAAGTTAATAATCCTACATATCCACTCTATAGTTAATAGTTATATAGTATAGTTAATATAGTAATATATGTAGTATAGTTAATAATCCTACATATCCACTCTATAGTTAATATAGTAATATATGTAGTATAGTTAATAATCCTACATATCCACTCTATATATTTCGTCCATGATTCGTAGACAACACGGATTTAACACAAGAGTGGCATGACCTCAAGTGTCAAAAATACTAAAAACCTAAACAACACACGTCATGCAAACTTTTACACCAAATGACACAGTCTATGTGAACGCAGCTTTGGCTGTGGTTGTTGTTTTATGCAACCACACAGGATCACTCTCGTGCCTGTCAACCTCAGTTGACCAATCACAAACGTTAACGGAGTAAATGATTTTACCCGGCGTTTTGCTTTTCGAGTGTTTCTTTGTGATTTTCTGGTAGTGTTTTTATTACTCAAAGCATGTAAACGGCTGATGCAATTTTGATAAATGTGGTAGCTATAAGAATACTAATCTGGACTTATCATCATCATCAGCCTACGTTAGTCCACTGCTGCATATAGGCCTCCCCTAATGAGCGCCACAGCGCCCTGTCTTCAGCTTGACGCATTAGGCTCAACTCACACCAAAAGAGCGTCGAAGCGCAGCGAAGCGCAGCGCAGTTTCAGTGTCATATGAATTTTAATTTTATTTTCATTACAATAAAACGTATTATCGCATGAGAAACTCGAACGAGTCGCGCGGATGCCCACGGCGCCGCGGGAATTCCGGCGAATTCGACTTATTGGAATGAAAATAAAGTTAAAATTCATATGAATGAGTTGAGCCTTAAACTTCTACCTGCAGTCCTACGCAGGTCCTCATCCCACCTGGCCAGAGGGCATCCTACTACGTTTGCCGTGTCACGGTCTCCACTCAAGAATACGTTTACGGTTCGTTGTCGGTTCTTCGTGATATATGGCCGGCCCTCGTGACGTTGTCAGTGATAGTCGTTTTACACTTACGTGACCCATTGAATGAATAACAACTCCTCTTACTTAGATGAGAATAGTTTCGTTATTTCTTGCTAAAACTGACGTCTGAAAACAAGCTTCAAAGAGAGGGTCAGGTAAGACGATGATTCAAACTTTGTATCGCCCAAAAGTTGTATGCCCGGCGAGGGCTGAAGGTACGGCAATAACACTTAACTTGATGACGTCACGAAGTATACGGCGTGAATAACTTAAGTCCCCTATAGCATGCACTAATTATTCCTAAGTACAACTGCTTAACTTACTAAAACATTTTAATAGCGTTCTCAGACAAAGTAAAAGGAGATTTACTATAGAAAATACTGTCATGGCTTGATTATTTCTTCTTCCAGTTCAAAGAAGATGACTGAAGGACAGAGCTCTACGTATTTTGGGCCAAAAGACTTAGAGTCTTTTGGTTTTTAGCTTAAAACAGACTTAGAGTTTGAACATTTTTTCAGTTTTGCGGGATAAATACTTTATCTCCTCGAAATGAAATGTTTCTAAGACCACTTCTGGATCATTCTATACATCATTGAACTGCAAAAGAATCATACAAATCGATACATAAATAACGGAGAAATCGACAGACATGCATAAAAACATACGTAGAGCCGAACATAGAACCTCCTCCTTATTTCGAGGTCGTAGTCGGTTAAACTCATTTATCTTGGACATTGACACAATCACAATCTCGCAGTATGTCATTATTGAATCAAATAAGTCCTAAACTAGCCTGTTGTATTTCAAGATCCAAGACTACAAATGGAGCATGCAAAACTGTATACTCGTAATTGACCGAATCACAATCTTGCAGTATGTCACTATTGAATCAGATAAGTCCTAAACCAACCTGTTGTATTTCAGGATCCAAGACTTAAAATAGAGTATGCAAAACTTTATACTCGTAATTGACCGAATCACAATCATGCAGTATGTCATTATTGAATTAGATAAGTCCTAAACTAGCCTGTTGTATTTCAAGATCCAAGACTAAAATGGAGTATGAAAAACTTTATACTCGTAATTGACCAAATCACAATCTTGCAGTATGTCATCATAGAATCAGATAAGTCCTAAACTAATCTATTGTATTTCAGGATCCAGACTTAAAATGGAGTATGCAAAACTTTATACTCGTAATTGACCAAATCACAATCTTGCAGTATGTCATCATAGAATCAGATAAGTCCTAAACTAATCTATTGTATTTCAGGATCCAGACTTAAAATGGAGTATGCAAAACTTTATACTCGTAATTGTCCAAATTACATTCTTGCAGTTTGTCATTATTGATTCAAATAAGTCCTAAACTAATCTATTGTATTTCAGGATCCAAGACTTAAAATTGAATATGCAAAACTTTATAAGCGTAGCGTAAAATTTAAATTCTCATTTAAAATGGTAGGAATAATCGTAAATAGAGAAATATTTTTATTTACGAGTGCCTGTCTTATAGTAACCTCAGCTGAAATCGTAAAACAAAGTAAAACAATATACAATTTAAAGACCTTTATGCCGTTAAATTAATATTAAAGCTGGTTTAATAAAGATTTTCGTCGGCCATTTTTGTTTGATAATTTTTCGGATGGAAAGAGATCAGAGCATGTTTTTAATATTCTTCGAGTAATAGGCATTTTTAGACGAGTAATTTCTGCGATCTTTTAAATTATTTCACGTCTTTGCCAGATTATTGTCACGCCACGGAGAATAATTGTTTTCCCGAACAGGTATTTTATTTGTACTTTTAGCTAAAATCAAATAATTACTGGCTACGTTTAACCAATCAAGGGATTATCCCAGCTGTCCAGCACTGAGATATACCCCACATTGAATTATTTTAAAAAACGTGCTTTGTCCATTCGGCTACCCACCGCACTCGCTCTGAAAATGGCCCTCGAAATGAGATAAAACGTTGGTGTTCGTACACTAACAAGGTTCCTAGTGCTAACTAGGAACCTTGTTTTAAATTAATAAATTATAAATTGATATATACATATATGATGGGATACCGCATTTAAACATAATAAATTCATCAAACTTATAGTTTTTTTTATATAGTAATAGCATTTTGTAAGTTCATTAATTATTTTTTACATGTAAACCAATCATGGTTCCTCTTACAGTAACTGATTCAGTATGCTTTTTGAAGGAAGTTATTTTAAACCAATAAATCCGTCTTTATAACATTTATTATTAAGTAACGTTTGGGCTATTCGGAGATGATGTTTAAAGTTCAACGCAGTATTGAGTTATTCATTTGGTTGACTGTACTCCATGAACGCGAAAATACCTCGTTAAAATTTCACCCCTCAATTACCGGAATCAAACCTTTATTGGAATCAAAGCCTACTTTGCCACTTCTACTTTACTAATCACCACCGTATGCCCAAAGGTTATTGTATATAAACACGCTTATTATCGCGTCGCCTGTTTCTTTCTAAATATTTATTTGGAAAGAAACGGGAACATCTTAGCCTCTCTCAATTTGTACGTAATAAAAAACAATAACTCTGTTTCTGCAATGCTAGATCATATTTGATCATAATCGTAATCTTTAAGTTATTAGAAATTAAATATTTAAATAGGTAGTTTTACTCTGCAACCTTCGAAAACACACTGCTTTGCGCGCCGATATGCGATGAGTGGAGACGTTCTGTTCTCTTGGTATTATCCTCCTTAGAGCATATACATTGTTCCTTGGTATTACCGTGTTAAGTTGCAAAGATAGACGTTCTATTGTTAACACTTTGACTGCGATATTTTTTCGACGACTGCGATCTTTTTTTTAACCTAAAAATTTCGTGCTGCCGCTCTACACAGCAGTTGTGTTGCGCCGCACATGCGTTTCGTTCGAAAAATATTACGGCTGTGCTGAGTCACTCAGATCTGTATTTTCTCAGCCGCTGCGCTAGTGTGGATTTACGCATATTAGTCACTATGCATTTTACAAATAAAAACTGTCCTAAAGCGTCCAATTTCTAAGATAATCAATCACATATGAAAAAAAATCAAAGCAATAGTTGTTTTCACATGAATATTTTAAAAACATTATGTTATAGGGCATTTTTATTTGTTTAAATGTCCTCTTTCTACATATTGGTATAGCATCCACTGCGCACCACGATTTAAAAAAAAACAGTGTTGTAGCCGATATTAGGGCTACCCTTCATACAAAAATCTTCAAAACCCCTTTGAACTTCTGAAGTGGCCTTGAGTATTGTGTGCGGTTCGGTCGTGCTGCCTGCAAAAGTCAGTGACTATACCTATAGGTCCTGCCTACTTTAAGTCTATGTTTGATTGTGTTTTGTTATTGGTTGCCTGGAAGAGATCGCTTCTAAGCTATAAAGCCACCCATTGTACTTGTCGCATGTAATGTATTTTGTAATGATCTGTATCTGGTGTACAATACAGTATTTTTGTATTGTATTGTATTATTTTGTGTTGTCTATATTTGTAAACCAAAAAAAAGGATATATAAGTAGGTGCTGTTTCAGTTCATTCATCATCATCATCAGTCTATAGCAGTCCACTGCTGGACATAGGCCTCCCCCAATGAGCGCCATAGCGCCCTGTTTTCAGCTTGCCGCATCCAGCATCTACCACCAGTCTTTCGCAGGTAGTCATCCCACCTGGTCGGATGGCGTCCTACACTACGTTTACCGAGTCGTGGTCTCCACTCAAGAACGCGTTTGCCCCATCGGCCGTCGGTTCTTCGCGAGATATGGCCGGCCCACTGCCACTTCAGCTTGCTAATTCTTTGAGCTATGTCGATAACCTTGGTTCTGTGTCGGATGTATTCGTTACGAATCCTATCCTTCAGAGAAACTCCGAGCATAGCTCTTTCCATAGCTCGCTGAGCGACTTTGAACTGTTTGTTTCAGTTCATTACCTTCAGTATAATAGCTACCAATAGGTAGAAAAAGGCAGCCATTTTCAGAACTTTACAATTATCATAAATGCCTTTTTATTTCTCCAAAAACAAGAACCACACAGGTAACTACCACCAGCCAATTATCTAAAGATTGTTCCTAGTACAAATATTGTTCATTTACTAATGTGTAATTCACAATTCAAGTTTATCACGTTTGTAGGAATTCCAAATATTTTTTTTTTATCGCAGTAGTTCTTACAATTAAATACTAATTAAAATATTAAAGGTTAAAATATTAAGGACACAAACAAATATGATGTTAACTACGATAAAAAGGCTTGTAAGTATCCTATATATTCCTTGTACAAATATTGTTCATTTACTAATGTGTAATTCACAATTCAAGTTTATCACGTTTGTAGGAATTCCAAATAATTTTTTTTATCGCAGCAGTTCTTACAAATAAATACTAATTAAAATATTAAAAGGACACAAACAAATATGATGTTAACTACGATAAAAAGGCTTGTAAGTATCCTATTTTGAATAAAAAAGCTATTCGTAAAATATATTGTAGGTATTGAGTATATTTGTTATCAATTATTTATTAAAGTGCCACCGTCTATATTGTTCGTTCATGTCCAGTCCATCCCAAGGTTGCCTGGAAGAGATCGCTCTCAGCGATAAGGCCTTTATACCTTTATTCTAAGTTTTTATCTCTGTATTATTTTCTGTTTTGTGTGGTGTAATAAAGTGTTATCTATCTATCTTTATTTCCTGTTCACTATCTTTTATCAATGGACTAGGTACATGTAGGTACGACGACCGATGTGACGCGGTGGGTGAAGGTCCGCCTGCGACGCAGGAGGTTGCGGGTTCGATTCCCGCCTCGGAACAATTGTGTGTACGATCTGCAGATACTTGTTCCGGGTGTTCTGGTCATTATATATGTATAATAAAAAATATCTATCTATGTAATGTATTGTATTATGTACTTATATCAGTTATCTAGTACCCATAACACAAGCTCTGCTTACCTTGGGGCTAGATAATGCTGTGTGAATTGTCCAGTATTATTTTATATATATTTTATTTATAAGAACAAAAAAGACAAAAAAAAAAAAAAAACCAACAACATGCTACATTTTGTTCAGACATTCGGGGTAATTCAGGACAAAAACTACCTCATTTTTCACGAGGGATCGCGTAAAACCAGCTATTTCTGTGGAAGTAGGGTCCCATTTATCAACACCCATGACTTTACCCTGAATTTCTGAGGAAGGTTGTACAGCAGCATTCATCGTTAGGTTACCTGTAAATTTTGAAGTCAATTTCTTTGAATATACAAACAATTTACCACCAGAATCTTTCGTGAAAATACCTAAAGATTTTTACATATTTTTTTTATAACATAAAGCCAAAAACGGTGGAAATTGCGAGATGTAATATTACCTGTCAGGGATAAGATAGCATAAGATACATATACTATACTAGCTGTTCCCCGCGGTTTTACCCTCGTTAAACTCGAATTTCACTTTATTAGGTGATATTTTTACACCTATTTGGGTTATATTATGGGAGTTTTAGTAAGGATCCCTAACTATTTTGAAAATATAATATAGCCTATGTTCACCGGGGATAGTGTAGCTTCCCAACAGTGAAATAATTTTTCAAATCGGTCCAGTATTTTCGGAGCCTATTAAATACAAACAAACAAAAGTCAATCATCCTCCTCTTTATAATATGAGTATAGATTTGTAGCTGAAAAACACAGTAGGTACTCACTTAGTAAGGTTCCCATAGATGGATGAGACTCAACCGAAAATGCGTAATTTCCGCTATCTCGAAGCATTCCGTACTGCAAAGATAAAAAGCTTTTTAAAACCTCTAAAAGGTTTTTGGGCTGGAATCCGTGCAGACAGGTTTTGCAATGGAGCCAAGTGCTGTAGCAATAAATCTTTAGAGCGATGTATTTTTTTTAACTTTAAGGTTAAGCGGGTGCGAATCTTTTTTATTTCCGCAATGTTGCACGAAAATACAACATTAAAAATTTTCATTTGTGCACAAGTAATAGTTACTATTCAGTGGGTTAGAAAATTCCAAGACTATTTCAAGAGGGTATAATAATACATTATGTAGGCATAATATTAAAATGTAAAATTACCATTAGGTACATAAGTAGATACCGCGCGGCGGCAAAAGCGTGGCCTCTTGACAGAAGTGTCAAATTACGCGCACTAGGATGCGCAGGCTAAGGGTTAATTTAGAATGAAAGTAAATAAAGAATTATTACTTCGTTTTTTAGGGTTCAGTTTCTCAAAAGGATAAAAGGAACGCCTTACCTACATGCTATCATAATAATTTAACTTTCGCCACTCAGTAAACACACCCCGTCTCGGTGGTGTAAAAGCGATTTGAGTAATTTTTATTTTTATCTTGCACGTCGTTGTCCTGAAAAGGTTACCATAAATAATAATGTTGGTTCTAAGAGGGTAAAAAAAATATATAACGATTCTTTGTATTAGATCACACCAATTGGTTGAAACGAAACATACGATTTCGGGGTGGAGAACTAAAATAGGCTGTTCCAGTATATAAAAATATAGTTATAAATAAAATAAATAAATAATGCTGGACAATTCACACAGCATTATCTAGCACCATGGTAAGCAGAGCTTGTGTTATGGGTACTAGATAACTGATATACATAATACAATACATTACATAGATAGATATTTTTATTATACATAGAAAACGACCAGAACACTCGGAACAAATATCTGCAGATCGTACACACATTTGTTCCGAGGCGGGAATCGAACCCGCAAACTCATGCGTCGCAGGCGGACCTTCGCCCACCGCGCCACATCGGTAGTTGTGTTTGAATAAATAAACTCACATACATGAACTCGGTAGATAATTTGTTAACATTCTTTTTGAGCCGACGTGCCCAAATGCCAACCGTCAACAAAAAATTCTACACCAGTCACAAATATTTCTACCCAACACAATCACTACATGGTATAAAACAAAGTCACTTCCCGCTGTCTGTCTGTCCCTTTGTATGCAACGCAACGATGCGGTTTTTTAGTAGATAGTGTGATTCAAGAGGAAGGTTTATAAACCATTGGACACAGAGATTTCCACGCGGGCGAAACTGCGGGGCGCAGCTAGTATAAAATTTTTCCCACCCTCCATTTTTGCATGCATGTCGCCATCTCGATTTGCGCTCTCAATATTACATTTCTGCATACATTGACTTCAAACTATTCAGCTTACGGTTAGAGCAAGCAAGTTCACATAACGCGTTTTGAAGCGCGCTTTGGTAACGGGCGTTTTAAAATCCGTTTGGTCCGATATATCCGTTCACGTACAACTCGATAACATTTTTGTAATGGTTTTGAGTGATAGTTCATAGTTCATTTTATTGGTAAAGTTATCATTACACGTCAGATAGTACTTACATACCTTAACATATACATAAATATATAAGATGGCATCATTCAATTAACTAATCATCATCATCATCATCATCAGCCTATAGCAATCCACTGCTGGACATACATAGGCCTCCCCCAATGAGCGCCTGTCTTCAGCTTGCCGCATCCAGCATCTACCTGCAGTCTTTCGCAGGTCGTCATCCCACCTGGTCGGAGGGCGTCCTACACTACGTTTACCGAGTCGTGGTCTCCACTCAAGAACATCTTTGCCCCAGCGGCCGTCGGTTCTTCGCGAGATATGGCCGGCCCACTGCCACTTCAGCTTGCTAATTCTTTGAGCTATGTCGATAACCTTGGTTCTCTGTCGGATGTATTCGTTTACGAATCCTATCCTTCAGAGAAACTCCGAGCATAACTCTTTCCATAGCTCGCATATCATATATCGCATATTAACTAATAGATTAGTTTATTTATTAGAGATTATAATATGTTCTTCAATATGTAAAATTATAAATTTCAATTATATTAGTAAATTAATTAATAATCAGTGATTTCTTGCATTTTGCAAAACTCGGCCCACTTTGACAAATGATAGTAAACTATCACCTTCTTGAATTTATTCCACTCAGTACTAAAAATTTTACATTTTTGTACATAGAATACAAACTCAAGATTATTAGTAGTGACTGAGTGCAGACGTTTTTTAAAACGCGCTTTACTAAACCGCGCTTCACGGTATTCGTAATACCGTGAAGCGCGGTTTAGTAAAGCGCGAACCAGATGGTTTTTATAACGCCTTATGAATACTTGCCCGCTCTGCACATGTGTAAGGAATTGGGTCAGGAATGTTATTTCCTAACTTTTACGTTTATGTTATTGGTTGGAAGTTCTTCTATGTTGGTTTTAGTCGGATGAAAACAGAAGCGAAGTTATGAACCGGAGCTTATTCTTTCAGAGGCTCTTAGAACTTAGTTTTAAAAGTATTATTAATGCTATATATCACTGAACAGGGTAAAATTTCCAACAGTTTAAACAAGCCCTTTATGCATGTGGTGTTAACTACGTACCTAGTTTTGGTTGGAAGAACACTCACTCCATCTGTCGTCTTGTCTCCGTGCAAGGTGCCCAACATTGAAACATTTGAAAGCGTTCATTTGATAGGCACTCACTTTACCTACGTACCTACCTGCTAATAATTTGCCTATGTCCAATATTTTCTTTGTTTATTAAATGAAAATCTCCACAAGCTATCGTATTTCAAACGAGCAACTTCAGATTTGAACTTAAAACAAAGAAAAAGAAACTTAAGACTTGAGAAAACATACAATCTTGAAAAGTTGAGCTGAACAGACAATGTGGGAAACAATTTTTTAAATCAAATAAGGAGGATATCGGTTTCCATTGGGATGAAACTCGGAGGCTTATGGAAAACTGAATTGAAATAAATGTAGCAAATATTGTGCACTTCAGATTGTCTTCTCGTGATTTTATTGTAAAATGCGCTGGACTGGCTACGCTACCTAGTTTTAGGATGGCATTCGAAAAATGGGTTTCCGATTCTTCAATGTATCTTTACTGGTTTCAGAGGAGGTCACTGTAGGAACAGTTGTCGATAGTTTTATAAACTGAGTAAAAAAAAGGTTTCTTTTTCTTCCATACATTAGCGCCTAACAGCACACCTACCGGATACTGAGAAGAACTAATTTTTAGTATGCATTCAAGTGAATACTTTTTATAATATTTTTTTTAGATGGCAATTAGTAGTATTAAACGAACTCGATTAAAAGATCATCCGGAGAGTAATTCGAATGACTTTTGCATTTTGACAGTACAACTTTGAGAAGTCGGCAGCGGTTCTTTTATCCGTTTAGTAGGTACTTTTCACTCAGGCCTAGACCCAACATAAACAAATTGCACCTGAAAAAACAAATAAATTCCTGTGTAACAGCTAGTATACTACGCACTAGCAGTTTAACTGCCTCGTTTAAAGTCTAGTCACACCAAAATACTAAAATTTAAACCTAAAATTCACGACCGCACTGCAGGATTGTAGGTTGGTGGCCAGACGCCTGGTTTATGGAATTTATAATCTAAAGTCTGTGACATAGCCTGCCTGGTTGGTGCAATATTTCAGTATATGAATATTGAAGTTAGCCGACAGTGTTTCTTAATATGATAGATGACTGTATGAAAATCACTTACGGCTTTAATGAGACGTCCAACAGTATTTTCCCTAAAGTTCCCACATAGGATGTTACGTTAATGAGTTTACGCCTCACTTAGCGACTGAACGAGCAACCTAACATACTTGCGAGCAAGTTATTAAACTTGAAGCATAGCGGTGTATTTTGTGGAATTAATTTGTGTATAGCTCCATGTAATTCGTATGAAAAGTTTGCAAAATTGTATTTGTAACGCCCGAGGCGGTTGTACCAGTAAGAGATTAACTTGACATGAGCATTCATGGTACGTCATACGAAGCGGTTTTCCTCTACCTTTATCATTCGTACTATAAGTTTTGTAACTATACACTTTCTTTGACAAAAATCACGTGATGGATGTAGGATATGTGAACAGTCTATTATCCGACCCTTCTTGTTTAGATATCGTGTCTTTGATTAAGTTATTCGATTTAGGTTTAGTTAAAGCAATAAGTTCGATTTTGTTTTAATTTGTTAGTGTCTCTTAAGTATATTTTTTCCGGTTTCTATAAGCGATGTTATCGCTGAGCGATAAAGCCACTCAAAAAAAGTTTTATAGCTCGCTGCCTGCTTCTGTTTTACCGGCATACTACAAACTGGGTCGCTTCAAGACAAGAGTTAATGGTTGACATTTGTCATAGACTGTTGACCACATCGTCTCTTACCATCAAGTGATATTATGGTCAAACGAAGATCTTCCTATAAAATAGTAAGCGGCATCAAAAGTAAGCCTGGTGACTAAAGAATCTTCTCTTAATTATGTCACTTACCTGCATTGGCTTCCTATCGAAGAACTAATTATCTAGCTCTATGGGCAAGCCTTTTCCATTGACAGGAACAAATTTAAGATAGGAAATAATCACTCACTAAGTCGCAGTAGACTACCATGTCTTAAAATTAATAATAATCATTAATTATTATCATTTAGTAGGTTCAATGGTTAATTTCAAATTGTTTCCTGGCTGTACCTGTTTGTTTATTGTGGAAAGACACAGAGCGACAGAGATTTCGCAGTATTACATACCTAATCCTACTTTAAATGTAATACATTTATCTTCGTGTCTTCTTCAATAAACACAGCACAACACAACACCCGCAGGTACGCACAACGGAAGTGTTCCGAGGGCGAGATAAAGAGCACTCCTTTTCACGCAAAGGTATTTTAACAAAATGAGGGAGGAGATTCTTTATTTTCGTCTAATCTTCTCAGCTCACTGATTCCGAACAGTTCTTGGTTCCGATCCTTCCCCGACTGATTCTGATAATACGGGCTTCTAATTTTATCTTTGAAAAAGTCATTTTAATTCAAAGCTTTTATGTAGGATTTCCTGAATTAATGTCATTCAATTTGGTATCACAAAGGATTGAGAGAAATTTGATCTAAGCTTTCGTATTGTCCTGGACTGTTCTAGCTTGAAATCGTTGATTAACATTAATTATGCATATCGTCATAGCGGATAAAACACCGTCTTTATCCAAATCTGAATGAAATTGTCATGTTCTGGTCGTTTTCTATATATAATAAAAAATATCTATCTATGTAATGTATTGTATTATGTATATCAGTTATCTAGTACCCATAACACAAGCTCTGCTTACCATGGGGCTAGATAATGCTGTGTGAATTATCCAGCATTTTTTATTTATTTATATACAAAAATACAAATTAAATTAACGTTATCTTTTGTTATTTATTTATTTGTTGCTAATGATATCGCTATAGGGGGGAGAAGACGCTATACCACTATGTGTTTTTGTGATAGGAATAACCCCATATACATAATTTACATATTAGGGACTAAACAGTCACATTAATATGATAAATGCGAAACTTTGGATAGATAGATAGATAGATTATTTATTCATACAAATAGGTTACATCATTACGTTAGTAGTGCCTTAAAGCCTATGTTAGATTTGTATGGATGGATGGATGTATGCATATTTTTTACGTATCCGCGCTAAAACTACGGAACGGATCAGGCTAATAATATCTTTGAAAAGATGTAAGTCTAGAGCTGGAATAAAATATGTATATGCTACATTTTAACCCGTAATCAGTTTCCATGAGATAGAAATAAGCTTTGAACGTAATCATAGAAACAACATTAAACAAAAAGCGAGCAGAATCTTGTTTAAGCATGAATTTCCTGCTTTGAAATTGTATAGACCCTAACTCGATATAACTCGCATCAAAGTTTATCTCATGGTCGCTTAGCAGTAAAGTTAGTTTTGATTTTCTGTCTACCTTTCTTATCAAATAGTAAAGGCCTCTCTATACCTCCACTATTTCTCTGTAAAAGTCAATTTCTCCCTTCGTCCTGTAATGTTTCTTAAAGGCTGGTCATTAAGAGAAATCTTCACGAACCCTTCCAGTTTCCGCTTTCCCAAGTTAAATGCGATAAGGTTTTAAGTGTTTTAGGCCCTAATTAGGCTACCTATTGAAAGTTTAAACGAAGTTCTTTGTGAATAATTTTAGAGAAACTAGTTAAAGGAGTACTTTGGTTTTAAAGTTACGATTTTTGTTTAAAATTGAATTACTAATTCAAGTCAGAGGCGGGTCTTTGGCCTTTATTATGAAAGCTCGCTAAGTCATACATGTATGCTTGAGTAAAGTCGTTATCTCACTGCCACGTACAAAGAGGCTACGCACGTATGTTTATCTTCGCTTTACATGAAAATGTATGTGATAACGTCCATTGCAACCCACGAACACGCTACGCACGAATACGAGATGAATGATGTCATTGCAACACGCGTGGCTTACTCGTACATACATGCACCCACGCTTTATTTATTGCGGTTGGTATAAGGGTTGACTATTTTTCTATCGAAGGTGGCCCTCGGTTACCAAATTTTTTTGCATTGCACAGTGAAAATTATTATATTTGGATATAAGACTTATACAAATCAAACATATCACCATCGTAATGTCCTACAGCGTCAGGTTTCTGAGATATTCATAACATATGAAATAAGTTATATATAAACTGTTTTCATATCTACATGTGACCGAAACCTAGCGCTTTATGACATTTGTAAGGGGGGTTTTTTGGTCTGTTTAAGTGCCAAATTCAACGATATCATTTAACAGGTCAGGTTTTCATAAAAATAGTTATAATAATTATAATACAAATTGTATTTTTACAATTAGTACCTAAGCATGATTTAAATTTAAAAACATAAACGAAAACAAATAAATAAATGAAAAAAATTATATACAAAAATTAAATACGAAAATATAATCACATTGAATTTACTTTTCTAGTAGTATGTCCTCTGAATAGAAATTCTGCTCGACAAGCCAACTTTTAAAGCTGACTTTGAAGCAGCGTAGTCTAATAGGTATTTTTAACTTAATGTTTTTAATTTTTTTTTAACTTATTTTAATTTTTTAACTTATTTTTATTTAATGATTATGAATAATTCTATTATTTTATGACTTGTTGTATTGCGTCCTGCAAATTGAATATAATTTAATTAAGTACTTACTTTGACAAATTGTTATCATTTTAATATTTAAAATTTTATGTAATTGTTAGTATGTAAGTACATTGATTTGTATTATTTGACTTGTAAATTATTATTTTACCAATAAAATGACTATCTGACTATCTAACTCGATACCCAACAAAACTCTGTTCTAAATAGCTATTTTGACTCATTTAAGTCAGTACGTTGAACCGCAACGAAACAATAGACATGAATAAATTAACCGTTGTTAAATTGTAGCCTGTGGTTGCTGAAATCGTTATTATTTCAGGCAACGGTTTGATGTTTTCATAACAACGGGTATTAAAGTAGTGGCAGTTAGTAGATTGCTGGGGCTTGGCGTGGCCGTTAATTTAAAGATGTATTAGGGGTATATATGTATTTAGGGGTTGATGATGGCTTGCTTTTATAGTTAGTACAAAAATATTACCATAGTTTGGAACTTTTCTGTTCGTAAAGCAGGTCTATAATTCAGTATTTTAGTTTAAATATAAGAAAATCATTGTCATTATCATCTCGGCCCGAGTACACTCACTTTTGATTAGAGGCGTTTTCTTTTTTGAGGATACAGGCGACTGGGCCCATACATAACTAGGACCGCGGTCGCAGTTACCTGATCACATTTTTGAATCGGTCGACTTGGACCATATACCTAATTTGGTTTAATGTACAGTTAACAGAAAAATCAAGTTACATAACTCAGGATTTATTTTATGTACCTAGTATTGTTGCGTGACTGCCTACCGCGGTAATTACTTTAATTTTAATGTTTAACCTTATTATTGTCTAGAGAACTCTAGTGTCTAGGTAAACCTATGTTAGGATTTAAGATACTATAAACAAAATGGAACAAGTATCAATAAATAAATTATATCTATCTATCTATCTTTAATACCTACGCACTTTTAATGCTTGTAGTTACCAATGTTGCTACTGGAAAATGTATTTATAGCTGAAGAGTTTAAGCCCATATTTGTATGCTTACCGTGCGCTAGCGATGCTGGATGTATAGGGCATACATCCAGCATCGCTATTTCAATTTATTCTCACAGGTACATTCATAAGCAAAATTTGAAAGTGAAAGGAGCATCGTAAATTCAAATAAACGAATAATAACCCTATTTCTACATGACATAAAGCTTGTATTCCTTTGTTCCAGATGCAATAACATTCCAAGATGGACGCAACGAGCAAAGCCTGCCACATTTACGAAATAAGATGAGAGCAGGCACCATGACAATAGAAAACATCAACAATGCATGAACTAGAGCTCCATCTCACTACGAATATCAACCAGGAGATCATAACAGAATGGGAGGTCTTAGTAAACTACTCGCTCGAGAACTTTAACCAATCGAGTAATGACACGAGTGGGATAACAGATGTCACTGTTAGAAATTGGTGGGCGACGGCTGCGTTGGTGCTAGTGCTTTGCACAGCGGCGGGGAATGTCCTGGTATGCTTGGCGATATATTTAGAGAGGAGGCTGCAGAATGTAACGAACTACTTTCTGATGTCGCTGGCGATTACTGATCTGTTGGTGGCTATGCTTGTGATGCCGCTCGGTATCGTCACTTTGGTTATGGGTAAGTAATAGTAATACGTTTTTAAAATTAATTAGGTAATAATAGTCAAATTCAAAACAGTGTACCGCCTTTATCCGTCCCTATGCACTGACGAATCCTATCTACCTCTAGAATGCGGTACGGCTCTACTATTCTTGCTACTTCTCATACCTGTGTGGTATCGCATTTTTTGGCGACACCACGTCTGTGTCTACTACCATTCGAAGCCTTTTTCGTCTAAAACGTCAATGGTTCCCGATTACGTTTGATAGAATTAATGTGAATATATGAGTAGTAATTTATTTTGACAAAATCTACAATTTACAAACATGAACGCTCAGTCATTTCTGAAAGCGATTAAATAAATAAATTATTAATAATGCTAATAGCACACTGCACTCAATGACAAAAAATGTTAGATCAAAGAACGTTTCATTCTATATGGGACTTCCATAATGCGGCTGATGAACAAGCTGAAATATAAGTTAAAGCTCTAAATCTCCTCAATATTTAATTGGATAAGGATTCGACCTTTTCCTCCAAAATCTTAAAAGATTTGTCTAATTTTAACCTCAGGGCGAATTCGTCGTTCTTAAAGCTTAATTCCCCAAAATTAATAGGGGACAATTCATATCGGAGACAAGGAAAACCTTTATTTTTCTTTGTGCGACTTACTCAAAAAGTCTCGAGGTATTTACTTGGACGGTTACGAAGTTATCTTTCACGGTGTGGGTGAACTGCGAGTAGAGTGGAAGCCAATAAATCTACTATATTTTTTATTGCTCTGCTTACCATGGGGCTAGATGATGCTGTGTGGATTGGCCAGCATTATTTATTTTATTTATTTATTGTTGGACCTCTTTTTATTGGATCCTGGATACTGTTGGATTCTTGATACTGTCAATTTATAAGTTTGTGTAAATATTAATTTCAGGTAATTTAAAAAATAAACTATCTGAAGTTCATTTTATAAATCAACTAGCTGCGCCCCGCGGCTTCGCCCGTATGGAAATCTATGTGTCAATCCAATATAAACCTTAATCGTGAATCATTCAATCTATTAAAAAAAAACCGCATCAATATCCGTTGCGTAGTTTTAAAGATCTAAGCATACATAGGGACAGACAGACAGCGGGAAGCGACTTTGTTTTATACTATGTAGTGAAGACAAAACACAAAAGACAAAAGCCTATGCACCTTACATTTGAACCCCATCAATGCCAAGCTTCTGTCAACGAGCAACCATAGACCGCAAACAAATGAATATCGCGAGCTCAAGTAAAAATTATCGTGTCAATGGTACTTTGTTAAAGTTGTCTATGGCATACCTAAATAATTAAGCTGGCAACACACTGTATGGAAACACTAGTTGAGTTGTCTGTGGCCAGCTCTCACTTACCTTTCAATCTATCTATCGATGAGTCGAACAATAAACAAGTGTGTGATTTTACGAAGTTTTGTTTTATCCAACACCATCCAACCTCTATAAACTGGAGTAGAGGCAATTTATACGAAAATCATGTCATGTGTGTAGTAGTTACCAGTAAAAAAATTCTTTAACTAGTCCACACAAAGTAAAGTAGCCAGCAGCATAAGAAAACACCGCTCATAGAAGCAAGCAATTTATAAGAAAGTCATGTCATGTATTACATAGTAGTTACCAGTAAAAAAAATCTTTAACTAGTCCACACAAAGTAAAGTAGCCAACAGCAAAAGAAAACACCGCTCATAGAAGCACCCCGCCCGCCCACTAACGTTTTGTAAATTAATTAAAGCAAGCCCAATGTAATTTGTCAAAACAGCTGTGAAGCTATTTTCACTGTCCGCGTGGGATAGCTCCGGGCGTGAGACGTGGTTGATGAATAGACTTGTTTATGTTTTTTACTTTTTAATACACGGTATTTTAGGCCAGGACTTCGTAGAATTATAAAAATATGTAAATTAAAAATTATCTCATTAGCAGTTTTGGCATCGGGAGCGAATAATTTGATAACCTTTAACCTTTGATATTAATTTCCGGATGAAAGGTGATATAAGTCGTGTTCACAATGGTTGTGACTAAAAATAAATAAATAAATAATGGTGGACAATCTATACAGCGTCATCTAGCCCCAAGCTAAGCAGAGCTTGTGTTATGGGTACTAAATGACTGTTAAACATAATACAATAAATAGAATACACATATAGATCTTTTTTATTATGCATATAAAACGAGCAGAAAACCCGGAACCCTGAATATCAGCAAAACGTACAAACATTTTTCCAGAGGCTGGAATCGAACCCACGTCGTGTGGTCGTCGCGTCCCGTTCCAAAATGTCACGGTATCCCGGTGAGATCACATTTGACAGATCGACACGCGATATCATGACATTTTTTAATCCAACCTTAATGTGCACAACGATAATGTAATGTTCCATTCATAAGTAATAGGCTTCCGACCACGCTCTGGTAACTGTACTCACAGGCCTCCAGAAATTGGGTGCAATCAAATCAAATCTTATTTATTTCAGACACAATATACAAACACAGTCCATATGAAAGAATGATACATCACATACACAGAAATAAAATAACAATAAATTAAAATAAATATGAATATGGATAAGCTTTTAAATATATAAGTGCTAATATTACATTCAAAAGTGTCAAAACATAAATAAATAAATAATAAATAATGCTGGACAATTCACACAGCATTATCTAGCTAGCCCCATGGTAAGCAGAGCTTGTGTTATGGGTACTAGATAACTGATATACATAATACAATATTTTACATAGATAGATATTTTTTATTATACATAGAAAACGACCAGAACACCCAGAACAAATATCTGCAGATCGTACACACAATTGTTCAGAGGCGGGAATCGACATATACACATAGGGTAAAATACCCATTTTCCTTAGCATCGTGCTGTATACAGCAATTGCCCAATTATTATTAGTTTATTTCAGATCATCATAAAATCCATACAAAATTATGACACACACAACTTAAAAATAAATAAAAAATTAAAGGTTCATAAATTATAATAATTATTACCCAATACTACGCTGGTTTTCAGTAAGGCTGACCTCTCGCATTTTCTACGTACCGGAATCAGCGACGCAGCTTTACTTCAAGAACAATAATTAGAAGATACAATAGCTGCCTTGAGAGAGCAATCCCTCGAGACTGTACCCAGTACCTCGCGGGAGCAATACCTTGAAGGAATCTTATTATCGCAGGAACAAAACAGAATTATCTTTCTTCGCTCAAACGGTATCGATAATTTTATTGTCTGAATCGTGGTTCTTTTATTAATGTTACTGTAACGATTTTATCGGGTTTCTTTTGTTGTTTGTAACTTTTGTAATATCTTTTGTTTCGAGCGTTAGAAACGATAACTAACTTGATATAAAGTTACTATTTTCTTATAATAATACTATATTATTAAAAATAATAAATCTTTTACTTTGTCGGCTCAATAAAAATCTCAAATTTCGTAAGTCCCTATTATTTTTCGAGTTGACAGATTAGCATCTCTAATTCAAAATGCTTGTTTTGTAAAAGAAAACTCCTTGGTAGACCCGATCCATCAAAATAAGCTCTAATGAGATATATTCTTATAGATTTATGGTAAACGTAGTGTAGGACGCCCTCCGACCAGGTGGGATGACGACCTGCGAAAGACTGCAGGTACGAGTAGATGCTGGATGCGGCAAGCTGAAGACAGGGCGCTATGGCGCTCATTGGGGGAGGCCTATGTCCAGCAGTGGACTGCTATAGGCTGCTGATGATGATGATGAGATATATTAAAATCTAGATCGATTACATAAGTAATTAAATATTTATTTTTTATTTTTGTGATGCTGCTATAAAACAGCATCAATTACATTCACAACAGCGTAACAGACTCTAGCTACTTTTAACAGACTGTTAAAAGTAACTATGTGTTAGATATATAAGTCTATATATGTAGTAAACGCGTAGGCCCGGTTGCACCGCGCCTCGCGACAAGCCAATAAACTAGTGTGCAGTAAGCCGTCTTTCATTACGCATGTCCCGTAGTCCGCTCCCCGGTCGAATATAAAACACTATGTTTGTGAAATTCTTCGTTCCGTCATTTAGATGTTTTACATCTAAAACTCCCGGAACGAATATCTGCAGATCGTACAAACATTTTCCCGAGGTGGGAATCGAACCCGCAATCTCCTGCGTAGCAGATGGACCTTGGCCCGCTGCGTCATAAAATTCGAAACATAGAAAAACCTCCAGCTAGGCTGGGCAGCATTTGGGAAACTACGTCAAGTCTTCACGTCATCCATACCGCAATGTTTGAAAACGAAAGTTTTCAATCAGTGCGTCCTACCCGTTATGACCTACGGAGCTGCGACGTGGACACTCACGATAGGGCTGGTCCACCAGTTTAAAGTCGCTCAGCGAGCTATGGAAAGAGCTATGCTCGGAGTTTCTCTGAAGGATAGGATTCGTAACGAATACATCCGACAGAGAACCAAGGTTATCGACATAGGTCAAAGAATTAGCAAGCTGAAGTGGCAGTGGGCCGGCCATATCTCGCGAAGAACCGACGGCCGCTGGGGCAAACGTGTTCTTGAGTGGAGACCACGACTCGGTAAACGTAATAACGTAACGTAACGTAGGACGCCCTCCGACCAGGTGGGATGACGACCTGCGAAAGACTGCAGGTAGATGCTGGATGCGGCAAGCTGAAGACAGGGCGCTATAGCGCTCATTAGGGGAGGCCTATGTCCAGCAGTGGACTGCTATAGGCTGATGATGATGAGAAAAACTTACAACGCAAGAAATAATTATACCTTTTTCAGAATATATTGTGTTAATAACCATGATGTTTCAGAAGTTTCCCATTTTCTTATCATTTAATTGTATTTTGTTCGACAGGCAATCTAAACCCAATTACCTATTATTTATAACTCGTAACAAATAACCTTGACTTGATGAATGAATAATGGTTTTAATAAAATACAAATGAACACTGTGTTCGATGAATTAATTTTAAAAGAAAAAGAATGATTTTCGATGAAAACGACAGTACAAATACTTGACTTTGCAAAATGGGATAACTAAAAATCACCAAAATTATGTATTTACCTTATTCATCATCATCATCAGCCTATAGTAGTCCGCTGCTGGACATAGGCCTCCCCTAATGAGCGCCATAGCGCCCTGTCTTCAGCTACCTTATTATATCTGATTTACCATGATCTCGGGCCATAAAGTGACCCGGTCCTTTGGAAGGCTTGCGTGAGCCCGAAGCCAATAGCACAGACTGAGGCCCTTTGAGAAGTTAATCTAACGGCGATGACTACACATAGCGGGTATCATCCTCGGGTGCAAAATATGATACACCCAAAGATGGTATCCGCCAGGTGTGGAGACTATTGCAAAGAAAAATGAAAGAAATAAAACCAGGCTATTGTGATGGATGGATGGACTGGATAATCGGGCTATAGGGGAGATTGCGGACGTCTGCCATAAACAAGTCAATCATGTGAAGAAGATTGGCAGACGGTGGCTTGCCGAATGCTAATAATATCTGAGCTATAGACACACGTGCTATTATTTTTATACTTAAAGATAAATTATTATTTTGATAAAATAAAACAATAAAATATGACAAGCCATGACACGTTGAACACCAATTAGAGCATTACATTTTGATGTCATATGGTTACAATATGTTTTATATTATTGTATTCGGAGAAATACAGTTTTACAATCTATATAATATAAAAATGAATCCCTATTTCCCCTTGTCACGGCATCACGCGTGAACGGCTGGACCGATTTCGCTAAATCTTTTTTTGTTGTCTCTGTTATTGTCAGGAGAAGAGTTCTTATGAAAAAATTAAGAAAATTGCGCAGAAAATTAGAAAATTTAAGAATACTTAACTCTAACTTTTTTGATGTAGCCTTATGGCGTTTGACATAACATTGACAGAATGCTCAATATTCATTATGTAGTTAACACTTTGAGTGCTGAAAACGCACGGTATTAGTTTTCTACAAGTGACTAATATGCGTAAATCCACACTAGCGCAGCGGCTGAGAAAATACAGATCTTTGTGACTCAGCAGAGCTGTAATATTTTTCGAACGAAACGCATGTGCGGCGCAACACAACCGCTGTGTAGAGCGGCAGCACGAATTTTTTAGGTAAAAAAAAGATCGCAGTCGTCGAAACAAAACCGCAGTCAAAGTGTTAAGACAGGACAACGTCTGTCTTAACTACATATACTAGTGGACCCACTAGTATTATAATAAACTTGAATTCATATAACCGTTACTTACATGCAGGGTTGGAAAAAAAACAGTTTTTTTTTTATATTTTATAAAACAAACAGTTCAAAATGTTTAAAACAAGTGTTTTTTTTGTTTTATTTGTTTTTTTTTACTTATCAATTTCAAATCAATTATAGCGAATAATAAAATAATCCATTTCTAAACTATTTCCTAATTCACATTAGTAAAAATTAACAAAACGATAAATATTTACTTTTGTTGCATATCTCAGTACTTACCTCTAATCAAATTATTATTATTATTAATCAATACAAAACACTTTACATACACATTGTATGTAGTGTTGTAGGTAGGTAGAGAACTAGAGAGAGAGCGGGGAATAGGTACCGTACCCACTAATCCAGTGAATTACTTTCTTTCGACGGCCAACATAAGGACTTTCCCTGCGGGACTTTACCGGCGGGGAGTTACCTATGCAGTGTATAAATACCACAGCCTGTCTGTGGTATTTATACACATTAATTTGCAATTAAAGGTAGTTTTAAACCCTGTTTTTTTCTTAATATAAAACATAGTTTTATTTCAAACTGTTTTAAACACTGTTTTAAACACGTGTTTTAAAACAACTTGTTTTAATCATGCCAACTCAACAATCCTATCCTTCAGAGAAACTCTGAGCATAGCTCTTTCCATAGCTCGCTGAGCGACTAAAAAAAAACAAAACAATAAAAAAAAAACCTCTAAACTATAGTACACCAAAATCGATACCTCGTAAATGTTACAATGTTGATAGCCCGCAGTTTTAACTATTCAGACATTGTGCAAGTTTTTACAGTGCACAAAGACAAGATAACTTGTAGCTGGAAACTTTTACGGTCCTCGCTATTCAGCGCAGGTAGAAATTAGTACTAAAGTTAAGTAGAGCTAGCTAGGGTCCATAATTTTAGTTTGAAAGCTAACAATGTATTTAATTGATGTTGAAATTGTTAATTGTTTCAACTGTTTGGCAGGTAGGGAAGATATAATGTACAGTGAACGACAAAATTTATATGAGCCGCGTGAACCTTTCAATAGATTTTTTAATTTGTATAAATTGTAGATCTAAAACGTACATAGTACAAGCTTTTGACGACCGATGTGGCGCGGTGGACGAAAATCGAACCCGCAACCTTCTGCGTCGCAGGCGGACCCTGCGACGCAGAAGGTTGCGGGTTCGATTCCCGCCTCGGAACAATAGTGTGTACGATCTGCAGATATTTGTTCCGGGTGTTCTGGTCGTTTTCTATGTATAATAAAAAAAAAATATCTATGTAATATATTGTATTATGTATATCAGTTATCTAGTACCCATAACACAAGCTCTGCTTACCATGGGGCTAGATAATGCTGTGTGAATTGTCCAGCTTTTTTTTTTTTTCAATTTTTAAAAAGATTAAAAACTTGTATTCACTTCATAACCGTTTTAATATGTCATTAAAATGTATTATTAACACAAACTTAGCAATAACTTTTCAGCTAAACAGTAGACAACGATTTTTCGTCGATACTGAAAAGTGACATTTTAACTGAGCGCTGTCTTGTTCTAGATATGCGAAATCGAAATCGTTGTTGAAATTATAAGACTGTGTATTAAAAAAATTATATGGTCTATTATTTATCAGAAAAATCACTACAATTTTACACAACATCTTGCAGCAAAAATCCTTCCAGCAAAAAACATTCAATAATCTGATTTTCCAGTTACACTTTGCTAGGCAGCAAATTGTCTAGGTTGCCTGAAGCACCACAGCTCATTCAGCTGGGCCATCACAGTGTTATTTATTTTAGTGCCTCACGCAACTAGCGAGGCACAGAGTACTCGATAACAGCTGGTCACCTCGTAGCATAGCTGAGTCCTTATTTTTTTGTGCTTATACGGACAAAAACGATTTAATGCCTTGCAGTACCTTAGCCGGATAAAGTGGAACTATTTTTCGTAGTACCCAGTAGGACAGCAATCCAATAGTTCCATACAAAGTCTTCTTTGTTTTGTGACTGTTGCGACTACGTGCCACAATTTCCTACTAATGAGTCTTCTTAAATGACTTCCTAAATGAGTTTTTAATGACTTTGAGTTATTCACAGCATGCTGCATTTTGATTCTCCAAATACGCATTACATATTGGGCGAAACGAAACGCGAAGTTGAGTAGGGAACTAAAAACATAACCATCGGGCTTTTTTTTACTCAACCCATCGGAGTTGGTGTGTCACTTCAGTTACGAGTACCTATAAATACTGTGGGCAGTCAATAGTGCTTTGACAACTTGACGACGCGCGGCGGGCCATCAACATTGGTGTGTCTAATCTTGATATTGAGCCAGCTTTTTCATTTTAAGCTGTAAATAACGGAGGCACAGATTAATAGCGACAGATAATAAATAACAGAAGGGTGCGGGCAGAATATTCTCGCGGTTTCACGATTTAAGGAGTATTTTTGTATTATATTTTCCATTCTTATTTGAATTCACGAGTTCAAATGAGCCACAATACAAAAATAACAAAGAGAACCCGTATAGAAATCGCATAAATCATTACTCATTCGTTCCTGAATTTGAACAGCGGGTGCTTAGCTTTTTTTTAATTCAATACGGATGCGGTGTGTTTACTAACTGCGGTATGTATTCGGCAG
The DNA here is from genome assembly GCA_943735965.1 of Eupithecia abbreviata. NCBI lineage: Eukaryota > Metazoa > Arthropoda > Insecta > Lepidoptera > Geometridae > Eupithecia > Eupithecia abbreviata. The sequence goes on from OX030976.1 coordinate 3,136,980, forward strand.
TTGGCTTATTTGAATTTTAAAATCAGTTTATTTTTTGAAAAGTATCATGGCCGCTTTGTTACAATTGTAAAATGCGTCTTTGTATGCTTGATGGATTATTTTTTGATTTTTACCTTAACACTAAAACTTTAAAACTTAAAATTTAAATTAAAATAAAAAAAATCTTATTTGGAAACTCGTTTCTGCCCGCGGCTTCGGACGCGTGTTTCTATAGAAACGTTTTAAGGTTATTTCTGTCCCATAGAAACTGATTAATGGGATAAAAACGCGTGCAAGAGTAACCAAACATCCATACATACATACTTTCGCGTTTATAATATTAGTAGGATAGGTTCTAGAGATAATCTTGACAAGCCCAAAATGTATATTTACTTAAGATAATCCTATATTTCTCTATAAGTGTATTCTTTTGAGAAAAATTAATTTCTAAAACCGCAAAATTAGGTTACACAGTCTCAAAATGATTTTAAAATACTGAAAATTCTTAGATAGGTAAAAAGGAAAAACTTACGTAGAACCATCTTCATTACACACATAAGTTATGAACATACTAGTGGTTTCCTTTTCACTTCTTCCACTGGTGGACAAAAAATTTAATTTTAATTGATAAATAATTAGCCGAATGCACCCCGAGAGGTGGGCTAATGCTGCAACACCCTGGGTCCCGGAAGGAAGTCGCAGGCGAGGTCGGCCAAGAAAGCGCTGGCGAGACGACCTTAACGCCTTCCTCGGAGATTGGTGGGAGATCGCACGTGACCGCACTGAGTGGAAAGATTTGGGGGAGGCCTTTGCCCAGAAGTGGGACGAAACAGGCTAAATAAAAAAATAAAATAAAAATTAATAGTATAAAATATGACCAGTCTTAGTGCTTATTTGTAAGCTTAAAGAAATAAACACTTTTTCATTTTCATTCCCCTTATTACTTTCGAGTAGTATTCCATACTACAAGACTCAGGTTTCTCTAATTCAGAATTCACTGGAATTTCCATTGGATTTTCCATTTTCATTTGATAAGGTTCCTTTGTAAAAGGAGCTGAGCTTTCAAGTTGGATAGGTACGGGGAACAATTTGCGCCAAGAGTAATGAATCAACTTTTTCTAGACTGTTGGATATCTGTGAAGGAATAGATTGAAGTAGGTGGCCTACATTACTTTTATGAGTACTTTTTGCCACGCATTAGGCTCGGTCGGTAGTGGGTACCTTTTTATTTTACTTAGCTTTAGGTCCGATCGGTAGGATAAAGGCAGTAGGACCACGTAGCCAGAGGGTAGTATTACGTATTTTTAAAGCGTCTTACGAGTATTTGTTGTATTTTTTCTTAAGCTTTAGATAAAAAAATAAATAAAAAAAACATAATAATGCTGGACTGGATTCACACAGCATTATCTAGCCCCAAGGTAAGCAGAGCTTGTGTTATGGGTACTAGATAACTGATATACTTAATACAATATATTACATAGATAGATTTTTTTTTTATTATACATAGAAAACGACCAGAACACCCGGTACAAATATTTGCAGATCGTACACAATTGTTCCGAGGCGGGAATCGAATCCGCAACCTCCTGCGTCGCAGGCGGAACTTCGCCCACCGCGCTACATCGGTCGTCAAGATGCCCTTCAAACCGACTTTTAATAAAGAAAGAGATTATAATTATGTTGGGCTTCATGTGTGTTTTTTAACTTTTTACGCCCTCTGCGTTTACCATAGCCCAGCCCTCCAATTCCCATGACAAAAAAATGGATTCTATTAAATACAGACTCCGACAAGAATAAGCGGGTAATTTCTGAATATTTTAATAAATAATATCATAGTCTGTAAATGATTATTATTTGTACTAATTCAAACATTACAGGCTAAAAACAATATGGGGGGGCCACATTGCCATCTTCTCCTCTAATATTAGAATACCTTACATAAGAGAATAAAAATAAAAATAATTAAATTTTTATTTTTCTATATATCCACCAAATCTTTTGCAGCATCTTGATAAAGATAAATAAGCTAGCAAACACGTTGGGGGTTTGCTAGCTTACTTATAATAGAAAAAACTAACCTTAGCCTAGTTAAAACTAAATTTGCTACAAACGAAATATAACCTTGACAGGAAAAACCTAGCAAAACTGATGTTCGCAACATAATCTTCCAAACTTAGCAAATTACTGACAAAATAAGACTAATGACTCCCAACAATCTATCATGTTTGTGGTAACTTTAGGCCGCCGACGCACGCAGCTTTTGCGTTATCTATTATGGGTACAGTCCGTCTGCTCGACTTGATGAAAATGAAAATTAAAATGAAAAGTTTATTTATTTCTTTAAGCTTACAAATAAGCACTAAAGTCATTTAAAACGGGATATTTACCATGATTTGATTTTTGAGTTATCCAATATTTCGGCACAGTTGCATGCGCCATGATCACGGAATAACTGGAGGCACTGCGAATTTTGAGTCATGGCGCATGCAACTGTGCCGAAATATTGGATAACTCAAAAATCAAATCATGGTAAATATCCCGTTTTAAATGACTTTAGTATTAATAACCATGATAGTTTCAAAAGTTTTATTACAAATAAGCACTTAGACAGGTCATATTTTATAGTTCACTTCAATTTTTTGTCCACCAGTGGAAGAAGTTTGAAGAAACCACTAGTATATTCATAACTTATGTGTCTAGTACATTTGATTTGCTTATCTGTAAGTTGGTAGATTTTGAGTTGGAGCAAAACTCGTTCCAAACTTTTTTATCTTCTAAGTAATCTGATATTTTGTAATAAGCTTTTTTACAAAGAATATGTTTAACAATTTTTTAAAATTTATTTATTGATAATTTTTGCAACTCACTTGGAGTTTTGTTGTAGAAGCGTATACATTGCCCTTTAAAAGATACATTTATCTTGTGTAGCCTAGTTGGGGGCACAGCGAGTTTATTCTTATTTCTAGTATTTACATTATGTATATCACTTTTTTTAGTGAACCGATTGATATTTTTATGAGTGTACAACAAGTTGTCATAAATAAATTGACACGGTACTGTCATTATGTTTATATATTGTGATAGGGCAGTGAAAGTGAAAGTTAAGTCCCTTATCTTTATAAAGAACAGGGAAAGTGTTAATAGAAAAAAAAACGATTATTTTTATTGTGATATTGGCCACGAACCAAAGAACCAAAGTTATCGACATAGCTCTAAGAATTAGCAAGCTGAAGTGGGCCGCCCATATCTTGCGAAGAACCTACAACCGCTGGAGTAAAAAGTGTTTTAGAGTGGAGACCACGACTCGGTAAACGTAGTGTAGGATGCTCTCCGACCAGGTGGGATGATGACGACCTGAAAAAGACTGCAGGAAGATGCTGGATGCGTCAAGCTGAAGACGCGAGGGCGCTATGGCGCTTATTAGGGGAGGCCTATGTCCAGCTGTGGACTAACATAGGCTGATGATGATGATGACTGACCACGCCTTGAAGGAAGCTCGCGCGTAACAGCAGCGAGTGGAACGATTTGGGGGAGGCCTTTGCCCAACAGTAGCACAATTTAAGAAAATTAAAAAAACTGGTGACGGTTGGTCGATGGATCGACGATAATATAGGGGTCGCAGGGAGTCTATGGATCAAGAAGACTCAGGACCGCTATGTGTGGCTGTGGGGGAGCATTGTATAAAAAAAAAAAAATGATGGACAATTCACACAGCATTATCTAGCCCCATGGTAAGCAGAGCTTGTGTTATGGGTACTAGATAACTGATATACATAATACAATACATTACATAGATAGATATTTTTTATTATACATAGAAAACGACCAGAACACCCGGAACAAATATCTGCAGATCGTACACACAATTGTTCTGAGGCGGGAATCGAACCCGCAACCTCCTGCGTCGCAGGCGGACCTTCGCCCACCGCGCCACATCGGTCGTCGTATAGCAGTGAACGTGTGGGCTGATATGATGACTGCCCACAGGAATAGCAGGCATAGAAGTTTCTGATGGCAGCATTGCCATCGGAACCGTAGAATAAGTTAAATAAGATCTGTTACTTTTCTATGGTCTGAAATAAATGATTTATTATTATTATTGGGTACGGAACCTTAAAAATAGCAATACACAATATTTTATTAGGATACCTAAACGGATTGTGTTTGTGGAAGAAAATAGGATTATGTTGATTGTGCACGTTTTCACAGTATTAGCATAATATGCTTCATCTTTTCCTGTTTTCTTCTCGGATGCGCTTTAAGCCAATCTTACTTACTAATTTGTGGTCGTTGAAATGAAGTAGCTGAGGGTTAGGTCGATTTATTGTAAACAAAGAAACCTGAAACTTTATCTCCAGTCGCTACTATGAACTTTTTTAATTTTAATTTAAAATTCATAGTAGCGACTGGAGATAAAGTTTAACATTATATACTTTAACATTTATTTTATCTTTATTGCTTGCAGCTTCGCACGCGTTGTTTCTATGGAAACGTATAAAAGTTATATTTATCCCATGGGAACTGATTTATATAATTATGATTTACATAAAACTACTACTACGCAAAATTTCAGCCCGATCCATTCAGTAGTTGGCGTGAAGATGTAAAAAAACATCCACCCATCTAAACATCCAAACTTTCACATCTATATACGTGTATATAAAAGAAAATCTTGATAGTTACACTATGTATAGCTCTAGAACGGCTGAACCGATTTGGCTGAAAATTGGTGGGGTAGCTTAGAACCAGGAGACGGACATAGAATACTTTTTTGACTTATAGATTTCCACGGAAGCAAAGCCGCGGGGCGCAGCTAGTTTAAAATAATAATATGATAGTGCGATTTCAACAAAATCACGCTCGCAATCTAACCACACCCTCACCTCACAGATGGCATCTAAATGGATTAGTAAAGGAACGTAATTCAACATTCAGGTGGCGAAAACCTCTAATACAGCGTGTCGTGATGACAGCTTAGGTGGTTGCGGAATGTAGTGATGTGGAACTAAGCTTTTTGAAGGGTGTCAGCGACATAAACCTATCTTTGAATACGTAACATAGCCGCGTAGATAAGAGACGTAGGATGTAGGTATATTAACGACACAAAAAATATATTAATTTTATTTATTATCTTGCCAAAAATGGCTTCCTACTTTTAACAATAACTAGTGCTCATTAAGTTTATTTATCTTATTAATTTATTCCTAATTTTCCTTAATTTATTTATCACTAGCTGCTCCCCGCGTTTTCGCCCCCGTGGAAATCTTTGTGTCAAATTGTTTAAATGATAAAAGTATCCTATGCCTAGACTCCTGGTTCTAAGCTACCTCTCCACCAATTTTCAGCTAAATCGGTCCAGCCGTTCTCGAGTTATAAGTGTTGTAACAAACACGACTTTCTATTATATATATAGATTAATATGGTAATTTCGTTAATGTTGTTTTATCTCTAGCAATGATGAGTATCATTACAGTTAATTAAATAAGTATTTAATATAGAAGAATGTACTTAATCAATGTATTGTAAAGCCACGAAAAGTATTTTCTTTTGATACGAAACTTACTATTTATAACTAATATCCAAAAATAGCATAGTTTGGGCCAATAACGCTTAAGTTGTACGGTAAACTAGAATAGGAGTCACTAAAATAGGGTAAATGAGTAGATATTCTATAAGTTAATGACTTGTAATTTTATTTATTGTATATGAATGGAATGGAATGGAATGGAATGGAATGGAATGGAATGGAATGGAGAGTAACAGCATACGCATTTTTTTTGTTACTGTTTATTATTGTGTGCGGCTATAAAAGTTTTTTTTTTTTTTTTAGTAATTGCATGAAATGTAAACGAACGAAACTTTGTAATGATTTGTGATCGATATGTACGTTTCTTAAAACAATTTTATTTTTAGTTCTCTAACGGTACGTCGTACTTAACTTATTGTATAACTGGGTAGATGACGCTGCTGTGTGGATTGTCATAAATTACTTACCATGTAAACGTGTTCTTGAGTGGAGACCACGACTCGGTAAACGTAGTGTAGGACGCCCTCCGACCAGGTGGGATGACGACCTGCGAAAGACTGCAGGTAGATGCTGGATGCGGCAAGCTGAAGACAGGGCGCTATGGCGCTCATTGGGGGAGGCCTATGTCCAGTAGTGGACTGCTATAGTCTGATAATGATGATGATGATGATGACTTACCATGTTTGTACGTGATTTTGCAAATAAATTGTCTTTGTCATAGAATATTTTCGAAAAAGGCGTGGGAAGCCGACGGCGGCAGCGAGTTATAAAATATAAAACCCCTTCTGTTTATCGGGCGGTATTCGCCCACATTGATTGGTGGCTAATGACGGCCGTGTGTTTGGGCTGTTTGCAGAGATAAAATGTTTGTTTGGGTGTGGGGTAGTAATGTCCCTTTGTGGGACGGGAGAGTGGTTATGGCTTAGGGCGGTGTTAGAAATAGAAATAAGTTGCCAAATACAGACTGGGTAGTTTTGGGTTCTTATTCAGAGGACAGTGAGGGCGTATTTTGATTTTTGACAGTTTTTTATGGAATGTTTTCAAGACAATAATGCACAACCCAATAATGTACAGCCCAATATTTGGTGACACGAATTGGTTAACCTGTCTTGTGTAGTGACTTCTGTAGTGACCGCAAATTCACTTCTAATAACACTTCTGTAGTGTGCGTAAATTCACTTTTAATAACACTTCTGTAGTGAGCGTAAATTCACTTCTAATGACACTTCTGTAGAGACCGTAAATTCACTTCTAATAACACTTCTGTAGTGAGCGTAAATTCACTTCTAATAACACTTCTGTAGTGAGCGTAAATTCACTTCTAATAAAACTTCTGTAGTGAGCGTAAATTCACTTCTAATAACACTTCTGTAGTGACCGTAAATTCACTTCTAATAACACTTCTGTAGTGAACGTAAATTCTCGAATAGAAAACTAGTCGAGAAATAACGCTCTGTCACTTTTTTTTTTTTTATATTTTAAAATTTTACATTAATGTATGTAGATTATTCATAAATTATTAAATAAATTAGAGTTCCTCTTCTAACATAGCAGTGAAGTGACAAAAATTACAATCAAGTCATAAAAACACAACTGTCTCTCACACTTTAGAGGAAGTGTTTACAAATCGGGGGCGGGATTTTTGGGAGCAGATGTTTACGGGCAATATAAATAAAAACAAATGGCTTATTGGACAGTTTTGATATTGCCTCATAACTAGCTATGAAATAGGTATCGATATAAGCTTTAACCGACGGCCTCTGGGGCAAACGTGTTCTTGAGTCGAGACCACGACTCGGTAAACGTAGTGTAGGACGCCCTCCGACCAGGTGGGATGACGACAGGTGAAAGACTGCAGGTAGATGCTGGATGCGTCAAGCCGAAGACAGGGCGCTATGGCGCTCATTGGGGGTGGACTATGTCCAGCAGTGGACTGCTATAGGCTGATGATGATGATGATGATAAGCTTTATGCTTTTATTACAACGAATGTTAGTTTGGTACAATATTCAACAGTGTGTATGGAATATTGTTTCTTTGTCCATATTTGTTACAGATCTATCAATAGAAAACTTCACTTTGACTGCGGTTTTTTTTCGACGACTGCGATATTTTTTTTTTACCTAAAAAGTTCGTGCTGCCGCTCTACACAGCGGTTGTGTTGCGCGGCACATGCGTTTCGTTCGAAAAATATTACAGCTCTGCTGAGTCACAAAGATCTGTATTTTCTCAGCCGCTGCGCTTGTGTGGATTTACGCATATTAGTCACTTGTAGAAAACTCATACCGTGCGTTTTTAGCAGTCAAAGTGTTAATGTCAAAAGACCTTCGTTTGACCACAATCTTACCTGATGGTAAGTAAAGATGTGGCCGACAGTGTATCACGAAGGTTTAAGAGATATGTACCTAAATCTTGTTTTAAAAAACAGCTTTTGAAAAACAGCAGCAGGGAGCTTTTTCCAAACGCGAATCATAAATAAATAATTATGAAAAATCCACACAGGGTCATCTAGCCCCAAGCTAAGCAGAGCCGGTGTGATGATGGGTAGTGATGACTGATACGAGTACATAATAATTATTAATTTCATTGAGTTTTTTTAATAACGACGATTAGATTAGAATAGAAAATACCCAGAACATCCGGAACAAATATTTGCAGATCATTCAAATATTTTGTCGTCATCCCAAAGATGTTTAGCCGAAGACAACCGAAACGGCGAAATGGTAATGCTGAAATTTTGTACATTATAAAAGATATGGGCCTGGAATAACATAAATGCTACATTTTGCCCGTGTAAAGCCACGGGCAGAGGCTTGTTGCCTATGTAGAGATAATTTAATGTAACGATCCACGAATGAAACCCCCCCAGGTGGCTTTATCACAAGTTCTTCTTAGTTGTAGATAATGCTATCCCCATGTTTCATCATCAGATTATATTAGTCCACTGCTGGACATAGGCCTCCAATCCTCCAATGAGCGCCATAGTGCCCTGTCTTCAGCTTAACGCATTCAGCATCTACCTGCAGTCTTTCACAGGTCGACATCCCACCTGGTCGGATCCCTTATGTTTTCAGCATTACATTTCACCTAGAAACACCCTTTAAAAGTCCTTAGGCTCTTTCAATGTGATGACCTTTTTTCTTTCCCTAACAAGTTAATTAAAAACCCTTTGTTTGAAAAATTAACTTTTTGGCTCGTTAAAAACAGTTTTTACTTTGTCGTTGCGTTGCGTTGGTAAGCAGAAAACTTAAAGAATCCTTTGGTACCTAAATTGAGTACATTTTGAAAAAAATAATACAATTAACATTTTTTTTCTAAACGTTCAGTGTTCCGTTATTCAGAATTGATCAAAGACAAAATAGAGGACACTACACAGAGATAAAAATATTTACATGATTTCTTTTCACTGAAAAAGTAGCCCCTATTTACAAAGAAACAAATTAGAACTCCTATGTACAATTGACACAGTTGAGCTATCTGTTAACAGATACAAATAATGTAAAGGTAGCTTAACATATCCGTACCAATCTGAAATGTCCCTAAGACGCGCTGGCTGCATTGCCCGAGAGCTGGTGCCTTGTATCAGGCAAGGAATCGCTTATGCACTGCACCAGATACTCACCAGCTCTCGGGTTACGCGTCGCTTCCATCAGACCCCTAGATATTTTTTTTTTTTAATCCTAATAGTTTTGGTACCCAATGTAGGGTCTCAAGTTCAAGAGGAGCAAATGCTTAGGCTCTATCCATACCTGCATACTTGCGTCAAAATATACATTTAATCACGAAGGTACCTATTACTATCTACAGTTTGAATTAGATTTAAACGATACATTTACATAAAACTGGTGCAAAACCGTGGACATAATCAAGTAATACACGTAAGTTAAAACGTATAGCAAAGACCTTTAAAACAAAGACATGAATAATAAAAGAAGCTTTGTATTTGATGAATACACTTTGTAATTCAAAAACACTTTCTTTTCACAGTTCATTCATCTTTTCTCCGGCCTCGTTTTTATTTAGACCCAAGTCTATACAAGCCCGCCTCAGCACTCAAGTTATTCTTCACACCATATTCATATATCCATTCAAATATAATTCAAATGTTATCTATATCTAAAGTAATTTTTTACAAAGTAATATCTACCATTACTTAAATTTGGAGATTTACAATATTTGGGAATAGTTTCATGCGCCAAAATCGCGGAATAACTGAAGGTACCTACTGCAAGTGAGCCGAAATAATTACTGAACTTGAGCCGGAATATTGAATAACGATAATAATTGAAACCTCAAACTCTTATCATAGTAAATATCCCGTTTGAGTCGACTTTTAATAGCCATGATAGTTTTATGTTATCTTTATCACTGAATGTCGAATGAGCTTAAATATATATATGTAAGTCTATCCGTAAGTATAACGAAGTAGGTACTTTGTTTGTCTCACTTGTGGGCAAATTGAAAATAGGGATCTGAAACACGTCAAGCCTAACCTAGAGCTAGGTTATCTGGCTTGACTGTATCATGAGACCGTTTCTATGTAGAAAAGTACTAGAAATTCGTAGAAACTGTTGTTTCTACGACTTTCTAGTAGTTTTTTGCGTTGATTGAACAATCAACGCAAAAAACTACTAGATCCGTTATCCGTTATCCGCTGCTTTTCATCTTCATGTCATATCGTAGAATTAGTCTAAAGACAAACTACGACGATGGTGTTCCGAATTAGATAAAAAAGTAGTAATATTTTTTAATTTTTCCATAAAAAATTACCCTTTAACCATTTATTTCATTCCGGCATACTAAATTATGTCGGAATATATAAAACCTACGAAATACAGCGTTACATCGCAACATATTCGAGTCTTCTCTTCAATGAAAATCTAACCAGCGGTAAGCTAAAAGCGGTTGGTCTCTAATGTGATTACGAGTATGTTGAAAACGTGGGCGAGGTTTACCTACCGTCCTGACCTGACACAAATAGAGACTCCTAAGCTGGATACTGTATCGACTGCTAAAGTAACAAGTTTCACGAGTTTTGCTTCCGGCGGTTTGTAAGCTGAATTGAAATTCATTCATGACTTTGACAAGATATTTGATTCATAATTCATAATCTTTATTCAATCACAATAATAGAATTGTATCTGAAATTTGTACATGCACATGCGGACCTTATTGAATATAATATACAATGTCATACATAAAAAAAAATACAATAATAATAACAAATAATAATTCAACAAAATAAAAATATATAATAAAGTCAAAAAAAAAAACAATATTATTCTACAACAATGTCAGCATTTAAAAATTCGTCTACCGAGTAGAAACACCCCTTCAACAAAATATCTTTCAGTTTTAATTTAAATAAATTTGGATTGTAATTGTAGTTTTCAGGTGGGAAGGTAATGCATTGAACAATTTTACAGCTTGATATCTTATATGATCATAGGTTATATAATTATAGCGTTCGAACAACCAACTGTAAAACTTTTGTATCTATCATGGTTATTAACAACAAAGTCCTTAATTATAACGGGATATTTATCGTATATAGATAAATAAATAAATAATGCTCGATAATTCACACAGCATCATCTAGCCCCAAGCTAAGCAGAGCTTGTGTTATGGGTACTAGATGACTGATATATACATTACATAGATAGATATTTTTTATTATACATAGAAAACGACCAGAACACCCGGAACAAATATCTGCAGATCGTACACACAATTGTTCCGAGGCGGGAATCGAACCCGCAACCTCATGCGTCGCAGGCGGACCTTCGCCCGCCGCGCCACATCGGTCAACAAATTTGTGTACGATCTGCGGATATTTGTTCCGGGTGTTCTGGTCGTTTTCTATGTATAATAAAAAATATCTATTTTACGCCACCGTCAGCTTTAAAACATAGCGATCCTATCCATCCAAAGGTTGCCTGGAAGAGATCGCTTTTAGCGATAAGGCCGCCGATTGTGCCACTAGTTATAATTAATATTAAGATCCTTTAGTTTTTTTTTTTTTTTTTTTTTTTTTGTATTGATGGTGCAATAAAGTTATATTGTATTGTATTGTATTGTATCTATCTATGTAATATATAGTATTATGTATATCAGTTATCTAGTATCCATAACACAAGCTCTGCTTACCTACCATGGGGCTGGATAATGCTGTGTGAATTGTCCAGCATTATTTATTTATTACCTATAATATTTTATTTGACGAGATTTCTATATGACCTTTAGCCATATTGTTGAACGTTGATCGTTCTACAATCAGCCTAGGTCATCTGAACAGCGTCGTATTTTTAAACTGCCTAACCGTTTACAAACGGGCTGCTCCAACGATCCGGCAGCGACCCCTTATTGTGTACGTGGATTGCATACCCTTTTAAGTCTCAATAACATGCAACAGTTCCGGTTAAAGCTCCGCAGTGAATACCCGACCTAAAACTGTTTTCGAAAAGCAAAATATTGATCGTTATGGCTGTAGTGGTCCATTAGTTCGGGCCCTTAGGTAACAGAGTTATGCCCCTTTTAGTTTTTATAAGGTACTAGCTGTTCCCCGCGGTTTCACGCGGTTAATTCGTATTTTACATCTCTATCTAGGTCTAAAGAGGTATTTTTTCCCGTTCAGTAGTTTTTGGTGAATGGGAACCTCCTCCTTTTTTAAAGTTGTATAGGTACCCCAAGCACTAAATATTTTCAAGCGATAATTTTTCGATTCCGCATAGGACACGTTTTATACACCTTGGGTTACATTATTGGAGTTTTAGTAAGGATCCCTAACTTTTTTGAAAATATAATATAGCCTATGTTCACATAGTGCAGCTTCCCAACGGTGATAGAATTTTTCAAATCGGTCCAGTAGTTTCGTAGCCTATTCGATACAAACAAACAAACCTTTCCCCTTTATAATATTAGTATAGATTCCTATCTTTTCAGGGTATTTCCCTCTACCGGCGGTGTACTGCCTGACTTGGATCTGCCTGGATGTTTTACTCTGCACTGCCTCGATAATGCACTTGTGCACCATCAGTGTTGACAGGTAAGTCTTCCTTTTAACCTGTATATATATGTAATTTGACAGGTAAGTCTTCCTCTTAACCTGAATATATATGTAATTTGACAGGTAAGTCTTCCTTTTAACCTGTATATTATATGTAATTTGACAGGTAAATCTTCCTTTTAACCTGAATATATATGTAATTTGACAGGTAAGTCTTTCTTTTAACCTGTATATATATGTAATTTGACAGGTAAGTCTTCCTTTTAACCTGTATATATATGTAATTTGACAGGTAAGTCTTCCTTTTAACCTGTATATATATGTAATTTGACAGGTAAGTCTTCCTTTTAACCTGTATGTATACATATATATAATTTGTATAAATCACAATGAAAAAAAAACATTGTAAAGCCTTACTAGTCCAAATGTTGCCAGGAAGAGATTGCTCTTGGCGATAAGGCCGCCCAATATACAGCTGTTTCTGTACCTATTTATGTTCCTGTTCTAGGTTTAGCAAATAAAGTATTATGTTTTACAGTATAATGGCGTATTTAATTTATATTTATTTGACATTGACTGGTGTTGTGACCAACAAGCAAAACATTAATTCTTAACTAGTGTCGGCCCGTGGCTTCGCACGCGTTGTATCCCATGGTTACTGATTTATGGATTAAAAATATAGTACAGCCTATATTTTATTCCAGCCCAAAAGTACCTACAGTAAAAGTAAATTAAAGTAAAGTAAAGTAAAAAATCATTTATTTCTTAGGCTTACAAAATAAGCACTTAGACAAGTCATATTGTATATATAAATTATTATCAAATAAAATTATTATAGATATACCTGTATGCGAATACGATATTTCAGCTACATCCGTTCATTAGTTTTGGCGTGATGTGGTAACAAACATCCAAACTTTCGCATTAATAATCCTACTAATATTATAAACGCGAATGTTTGTGAGGATGTATGTATGTTTGTTGCTCTTTCACGCAAAAACTACTGAATGGATTTTGATGAAACTTCACAATAATGAAAATGAAAATGAAAATGAAAATGAATGAAAATGAAAATGAAAAGTTTTTATTTCTTTAAGCTTACAAATAAGCACTTAGACAGGTCATATTTTATACTATTAAATTATTTTATAGTTCACTTCAATTTTTTGTCCACCAGTGGAAGAAGTGAGAAGAAACCACTAGTATGTTCATAACTTATGTGTCTAGTACATTTGATTTGCTTATTTGTAAGTTGGTAGATTTTGAGTTGGAGCAAAACTCGTTCCAAGCTTTTTTATCTTCTAAGTAATCTGATATTTTGTAATAAGCTTTTTTACAAAGAATATGTTTCACAATTTTTTTAAATTTATTTATTGATAATTTTTGCAACTCACTTGGAGTTTTGTTGTAGAAGCGTATACATTGCCCTTTAAAAGATACATTTATCTTGTGTAGCCTAGTTGTGGGCACAGCGAGTTTATTCTTATTTCTAGTATTTACATTATGTATATCACTTTTTTTAGTGAACCGATTGATATTTTTATGAGTGTACAACAAGTTTTCATAAATATATTGACACGGTACTGTCATTATGTTTATTTCTTTGAATATTTCACGTAGGGATTCTCTGGGACCCATATTATAGATCGCACGAACAGCCCTCTTCTGCAACACAAATACTGTGTTTATATCTGCAGCGTTCCCCCACAGTAGTATGCCATAAGACATAATACTGTGGAAGTAGCTGAAATAGACTAGTCTAGAAGTATCAACGTCTGTAAGATGACGGATTTTTTTAACTGCATATGCTGCAGAACTAAGTCTCTTCGATAGCTTATCTATGTGTGGGCCCCATTGAAGTTTACTATCTAAGGTTATTCCTAAAAATACGGTATTGTCTACAATTTCTAACGTTTCTCCTTTTACGTTTATATCAGCCTTAACTTGTTTTACATTAGGTAGAATAAATCTTATACATTTTGTTTTGGTTTCATTAAGCAAAAGATTATTAATACTAAACCAATGGACTACCTTTGAGATTGCAGTATTTACATCGTCGAAATTTGTATTTTGTCGTTTCATTTTAAAAATTAATGAAGTATCATCAGCAAACAATACAATCTCATGATCATTCTTTACAAGATGAGGCAGGTCATTAATATAAACTAAAAATAGGAAAGGACCCAAGATAGAGCCCTGCGGTACACCCATTGTAACAACAGACCCTTTAGATCGTTTCCCATTAATGTCAACTCTTTGTATCCTATCACTCAAGTAAGATGTAAGAAGATCCAAAGAGCTGTCCCTAATTCCATAATGATGTAGTTTCCTGATTAATGTTTCGTGATGAACGCAATCGAATGCTTTTGACAAGTCGCAAAAAACGCCTAAAGCATCTTGCGACTTCTCCCAAGCATCAAAAATATGCGATACCAACTCTACACCGGCATCAGTAGTTGACCTGCCACGAGTAAACCCAAATTGCTTACAATGTAGCAGGTCATTGCTATTGAAATGTCTAAGCAATTGGTGTAAAATAAGTTTTTCAAAAACTTTACTGAATGTAGGCAGTACTGATATTGGTCTAAAGTTAGTGGGGTCAGACTTACTACCCGATTTAAACAATGGGATTATTTTACTATGTTTCATTAGATCAGGAAATACACCACAATCAATGGATTCATTAAATATAAAAGCTAGATCTGGTGCAATGGTATCAATTAAAGGTTTAATAATTCTAACGGAAATGCCCCACAGATCTGCAGTTTTTTTAATATTTAAAAGTTTAAAGGTTTTTTTTATATCGTTTTCATTAACATGGGTGAAATTAAATTTACTATCGCATTTAGGTACATTTTCTTTAAGTAATGATTCGGCTATTACTTGAGAAGAGTTTAGACATTTTGTGGTACAGATTGGAATGTCAGTAAAAAAATTTTCAAATTCTTGTGCTACCTCAACATCATTTTTGATGGAGCAATCATTAATCTTTAAATTGTAATCATTAATGTAGGTACTAACCTTTCCAGTCTCACTATTAATTATTTTCCAGGTTGATTTTATTACATTTTCACTATTTTTAATTTTCGAGCTAATATAATTTGATTTGGCTGTATTACAAACTTTTCTAAATATTTTTGAGTAATTTTTTACTTTTTCTTTGAATTCCTGGCTAAAATTGTACTGCTTTTCACTGTACAGTTCATACAACTTTTGTCTACTCTTATGTATACCTACTGTTGCCCACTCACTAAAGCTAAGTTTTTCTGAGACCAAGATTGTTTTGGGTATGAATATTGAATTGAATGCAGTAGTGAATTTATTAAAAAAACTGCAATACGACTCATTTGGATTGTTAAGTGAGTAGTTAGGTGATGGTTTAAAATCCCAATCCAATTTCAACCGTTCAAATCGATCTGTGGTCACAGGTATGTACTTAATTTTTTTTTTACAATTATTATTTTTAACTTGATGTTTTAATTTAATAAGTTGACCTAAATGGTCTGATTTTAAATTGCTTATAATTTTGTGACTGACAATTTTTTCATTTTGGAAAACAAATATATTATCTATACATTTTGCTGATGTTTCAGTTATTCTAGTAGGTTCCATAAATGTTGGCCTAAGATTATAAGAATTAAATAAATTTGTTAATCTACTACTGAGGGAGTAAACTTCTAAAAGATCAATATTAAAGTCTCCACATACTATGAGGTTTTTATTTGATTTTGATATTTTAAATAAGATATCATCCATATTTTTTTCAAATATTTCAAAAGAAGCTGATGGTGGGCTGTATACGCTTGCTACAATAGTATGCTCCAACTCAACACATGCTACTTCAATGTGGCTTTCAACGGATAAGCAGACTATGTCTTTACGTTCTTTGAATTTTATGAATTTATTTATTAATATTAAAGAGCCTCCACGAATAGCATGTGATCTGCAAAAAGAACTACCAACCTGGTGGTTACTGAAGTTAAACATGAGCTCATAGCTTTTCAGCCAATGTTCTGTGAGGCAGATGATATCAATATCAAATGAGTTCATGTATAACTCTAATTCTAATAATTTACTTCTAATTCCTTGAATATTTTGGTGCACCAAGTTAGTAAACTTTCCAGATATTTTACAATTTTGTTTTTTTAATTTTTTATTGTGATTCATAGTAATAATGTTTAACTTTTTAGGGCTAGAGACTTCCTCTATTGTCGCTATTTCTAATTTAAATGACTTGGAATAAGTTCCAAGGTCTGGTTTTTTAAATAATTACAATGCTCAATAGAAGCATTAGTTATAGCCAAGTTTTTGGCTGTTGTTTTAAAATAATAGGATAGCGAAATTGCTATCTGTCTTTTATAAAAATTGGGTAGGTAGTAATTACCTTCAGTCGAATAATATTTTTTACTAATAATATTATTAGTATCAATCACATGTACATTATTGTTGCATGCAATAGTATGCAATGTAATATTTAGCTTATATCTAAGGTTATTTTCCGATTGTGGCAAGCTGTCGCTGTAGGGGAATGTGAACATCACAATTTGTTTTAAGTTTAATGAGCACAGTTTGTCCAAATATTGAATTAAGTCAGATTTGTTCACATTACCCCTATTTCCAAGGCATATTACTAAGTTTGAATTAGTATTAAATGAATCATTGTCAATTTTTTGCATAATATTATGCAGGTTGGAATTTGGAAAACAATTATTTATTATAGGATGTTCCATACTATTATTTAAGAACTGGCCCATATTTTTTCCAATTTCATCACAGTACATTATTGTTTTTGTAACTAAGCATGAAGCGCTGGGATCCAGATGGGATGTAGCTGACACAGTACTGTCCGGACCTGAGTGGTCAGTGACTGGGCCTGGATTACAGCAGCCACAGCCATCCAGAACCCTGCCCTCCAGACTCACCTGGCTTCTAAGGAGTGCATCCATGGCCAGATTGAGTTCCCTTGTCTGTGTGGTAGTGCGTTCATAAAGGCTGATGTAATGCTCCAGGGAGTGCTCAGCCTGGCCAAGTTTGCTTCTCAGATCTTGCATTTCAGCCTCATACTGGGTCTGATTAAAATTTAGCTGTAATGTACAGAGCTCTAATTTATCAAGAACTTTTCTTTTACATTTTAGTTTAGATACTACATTTTTTTGATTTTTTAACAAAGTTTGAGTTTTTTTAATGAACTTACTTATTTTAACATATTTTTTTAACTTATTTTTGCTAAGATTGTGTTTGTTGTTTTTGCTGCTAGCCTCCACATTACACACTGAGTCATCTGTAGTTAAATCAATTGTTTGCAATGTATGTAAGTTGCTGCTGGCAACAAAAACTTGGCCTGAGGTCGATTCAGCGGACATTAATTCATCAAATAGACTTTGTGTTTTCGCGGTGGCAGAGTTATCGGCGTCTTCCTCCAGCTGGGTGATACGGAGGTGGGCGTCACACAGTTGCTTCTCCAGGATTGAAGTTTTATGCAGGACGGACTCAAACTCAATGCCACATTTTTGATCAAACCTATCTATTATCAATTGAAGCCTATCCCGTTCCTCAGAAAGAGAAGCATTCTGGGAATGCAACTCAGACATTTCGCTTTTTAGTTTTTTGTTATTTGATAGGGCTTCTATAAGGATATTTTCGTTTTCAGCTATTTCCGCTTCTAACTGTCCAATCTGCCTCTTAGCTACCTTCAATTCCTGTAGAGCCAGGTTCAACTTCTCGGTTTTACGAGTCATCATTATGATGGTTAGTGAGGGTCTTGTAAATATTACTTAGAGGTAATACCGAAAGGCAGAATGCACAATGTCTAGGTTATATTTTGAAAAAGATTGTATGTACTTACGTGACGCTATAGATATAAAACTTTGTTGGAAATAGTATTCCTTTACATGAAAAAACGGCACTAGTAAGCACAAAACACCTTCAAAACACAATCCAGCAAAACTTAGTTATAATCAAAACGATAATTTTCCGTTGGCCAAAACACACTAATGAAACGACATAAACGCTTATTTATCAATTTCTACACTGGTTTATGTTGTAAATATGCGATCAAATCGGAAAGGGCTCTTTATAACTACGTAAAACAATTATTTTATAATAAATTCGTAGGGAACATTTGCGATCAGCTGTTGCTTGTTAGGGTTGCCACAACCGAATCCTAAAAATATAACTTACATAACAGAATAACACATATTCATAAAGATATATAGTGATTGTATATCTAATATTCAAAATATCTATCACCACGCGGGTGAAACCGCAGGGCGCAGCTAGTATGATTTAAGTGCGATGTGGGTCAATAGGAAGCTGCTTACATCTAAATTATACATTTAAGTCAAAGTTAGTAAGTTTAAGTAAGCGATAAATTTACTAAGTTATTGTTATTTCAACAGATACCTATCACTCCGCTATCCAATGAGATTCGGCCGCAACAAGACAAGAAAGAGAGTGACTGTCAAAATAGCTTTCGTTTGGATACTGTCTTCTGCAATGAGCCTGCCACTAAGCTTGAAGTATTCAAAGGTACGTGATCTAGCGCTTTAGATACAGATTCTTTAACACTTTGATTGCTGAAATCACACGGTATGTGTTTTCTACTAGTGACTAATATGCGTAAATCCACACTAGCGCAGCGGCTGATAAAATACAGATCTGTGTGACTCAGCAGAGCTGTAATATTTTTCGAACGAAACGCATGTGCGGCGCAACACAACCGCTGTGTAGAGCGGCAGCACGAATTTCTTAGGTTAAAAAAAAGATCGCAGTCGTCGAAAAAAAACCGCAGTCAAAGTTTTAATGGCGATATAGTTACAGGTCGCGATAGTGATACGTTCAAGACAACGATAAAAATGTACTACGTACAGTCAGCGTCAAAATGATATGAGCGTCTAGAGTAGTAAAAATGATCTGAAAAATATGAAAGCAAATTGATTTACGCAGTTCGAAACATCATATTGTTGTAAGCACTTAAGGTGTTCAAAATATGTTACTACTCATTGTTTCAAATTTGTACGAGCAGTTGGGGTGTTCAATATCTTCTTAGCAATTATGAGTTTGCATACTACCCTTGAGAGCTTGGTTTGTTTAGATTATTTTGAACACCCTGACTGCTCATATAAATATGAAACAATGATGGTTAGATATTTTGAAAACCTTTGGTGCTTACAACAATATGATGTTTCAAACTGTGTGTATCAATTTGCTTTCATATTTTTCAGATCATTTTTACTACTCTAGACGCTCATATCAATTCGACGCTGACTGTATGTAGTACATTTTTGTCGTTGACTTGAACGCTTTTATGTTTTTCAGATCATTTTGACTACTCTAGACGCTCATATCAATTTGACTTTTTTTATTTTTTTTCGTATCGCGAAATCTAGTACAGTCAGCTGTACTAGATTTCGCGATACGAACACTCATTTTGTTAGACTGAACTGTACTGCAATCCGTAAGTTACTTCAAATTCCTAAATAATGATAAAGGGTTTAAAAACTTAATTTAAAAAAAAAAACTTCGATATGGTTGGCGTTATATTGAGTATATTCTTCTATTTGTTGCGCACATACTTAATAAATAATAATAATAAATAAATAATGCTGGACAATTCACACAGCATTATCTAGCCCCATGGTAAGCAGAGCTTGTGTTATGGGTACTAGATAACTGATATACATAACACTATATATTACATAGCTAGATATTATTTATTATACATAGAAAACGACCAGAACACCCAGAACAAATATCTGTAGATCGTACACACAATTGTTCCGAGGCGGGAATCGAACCCTCCTGCGTCGCAGACGGACCTTCGCCCACCGCGCCACATCGGTCGTTTAATGCAAATTTAAGACTTATATGGTTTTCTCATGGATGCCATTGTCAGAACTGGACCTAATTGAAATAGGACCATAAGAGAAGCACTAGTTTTCAAATAAAAAAGAATCATCAAATTCGGTCCACCCAGTTGCTAGTTCGGTAACAAACATTTAAAAAATACAGCGAATTGAGAACATTCTCCTTTTTTGAGTCCGGTTAAAACCGAGTAGTTTTATACTCATCATTATCATCATCATCAACCTATGTTAGTGCACTCAAACTCAAAACTCAAACTCATTTATTTCTTGAGGCTTACAAAATAAGCACTTAGACAAGTCAAATTTTATACTATTCGTTATTTATTTTTATTTTTATTATTATTAACTCATTTATTGTCAGATTCACAATCCATATACAAAGTTAAAAATAAAAACATACAAAATTAAAAATAAATGTCACAAAATAAATCACACATAAAATCAAATAAAATTAAATAAAAATATAATAATATAACTTAGGGAAATTAAAAAAAAAAAAAAAAAAAACACAAAATGAAACTAAAAAATTTTAATGTTCACTTCAAATTTTTGTCCCCTGCTGGACATAGGCCTTCCCCAATGAGCGCCATAGCGCCCTGTCTTCAGCTTGCCGCATCCAGCATCTACCTGCAGTCTTACGCAGGCCGTCATCCCATCTCTTCAGAGGGCGTCCTACACTACGTTTACCGAGTCGTGGTCTCCACTCAAGAACACGTTTGCCCATCTTATTGTTTGTTTTATACTAACAACAAACTCACTGAAATTCCACGTACAATAATTTTATTATCCAACACATTATTATCAACGTTGCGTCTGTCTGTCTATAGAATTGATAGCGATTCCAACACAGCCACGATATTTGACGTTGGCTTAATCGTTGGCCATTCATTACAACGAGAATTATTCATAGACCTCTATTATAACTTTTAATGGGTACTGGCATGTGTTGTTTATTTCAGGGTCCGATACAAAATAGATGTAAAATACCTAATTTTATTTTACTTTTCTTTCTTAGGGATATCAAACAGTATCACTTATAAATTAACTATAAACTATTAAACTTAAATAAACGTAATTCTAGAAGTGAACCAGCCCCGTTATCCACTTATTACTTGTACAAGGGGTGGTGTTAGTGAGCATTTGCAACAATGTAATTCACATGAAGAGTTAAGTACAATCGAAGATAGTATCAGTTGACAATATCAGGTTGATGGCTGTCTTATACAAAGCTGGTGAAGCAGCTAATGGATCTGTTTCAGAGAAGTATTATATGCCGTTGTCAAACCTAAAGGGCTTAATGGAGGATATTCCTAGCAACTGGTTACCGCAACGACCATACCCGTATAATTAAACCTGGTTAACCACCAACACAAAATATGACGTGTCCGTAGGTAAAATTATATGTCAGTCTGTGATATTGTAGATTCCAAATGGATAAACAGATTTTTATCGAGGTTTTTGTAGGAGTGGTTATTTCATCCTAAAGCTCTAGACATACGGACCGCATTTCAGAACTGCACGCCGACTTCATTTGTTCATTGCAGTTCATTGAGTTCATTTGCAGTCGGCGTGCAGTTCACGTGAACTGCACGACGACTGCAATAGAACTGCAAACCAACTGCGCAGTTCGATTGCAGTTCTATTTCAGTCGTCGGCGTGCAGTTCACGTGAACTGCACGCCGACTTCAATAGAACTGCAAACCAACTGCGCATTTCGATTGCAGTTCTATTTGTAGTCGACGGCGTGCAGTTCACGTGAACTGCACGCCGACTGCAATAGAACTGCAAACCAACTGCGCAGTTCGATTGCAATTCTATTTCAGTCGTCGGCGTGCAGTTCACGTGAACTGCACGCCGACTGCAAATGAACTCAATGAACTGCAATGAACAAATGAAGTCGGCGTGCAGTTCTGAAATGCGGTCAGCCCATGCGTGGACTGCGCGTTGATACACTTTAGAACCACACTTCACTTTATGGACTTTTTAACACTTTGACTGCGATTTTTTTTCGACGACTGCGATCTTTTTTTTAATTTAAAAAATTTGTTTGAAAAATGTACGATTTCGGAGAGCTTTTCAATTGGTATTCGGATCGCAACATCCAAATACCAATTTAAACTTTATTTCAATATGATTCAAGGATTTAAATCCATCAGAATTGAGATACACATTATTTATAGCCCTAACCATTTCAGACGAAGTTTCGGAGCTTACAAATTGTTTAGCAATTCATGTTGGCACATCGCGTAAAGACAGTTCTTCGGTGGCCCTACGAGCGATCAAACAGTTTAGCAAACTTTTGAGAACAAATTTTAAAATGAGAAGATGTGTAGAGTCCATTATACGAACCAATGCAAATGGGGTACAACCATAGTTACACGGTATTTTAGATACTTTGAGTGCTGAAATCACACGGTATGTGTTTTCTACAAGTGACTAATATGCGTAAATCCACACTAGCGCAGCGGCTGAGAAAATACAGATCTTTGTGACTCAGCAGAGCTGTAATATTTTTCGAACGAAACGCATGTGCGGCGCAACACAACCGCTGTGTAGAGCGGCAGCACGAATTTTTTAGGTAAAAAAAAAGATCGCAGTCGTCGAAAAAAAACCGCAGTCAAAGTGTTAATAAGTCATAATTATATTTTATTTCAAGTTACTGTTCGCGACCTCGCGTTGTTTGTTCTCGAGTGGTTTCTTTTCACTTCTTCCACTAGTGGACAAAAAATTGAAGTGAACAGTAAAATAATTTTATTTGATATGATATGATTTGTCTAAGTGCTTATTTTGTAAGCCTAAATAAATAAATGATTTTTTACTTTACTTTACTTTTTTACTTTACTTCAATGGAAACGTTTAAATGGTATATCTTTGAACTTATATTATATGGGATACAGATCAATACCTAATAATACCTATTTATTCCAGGCCTAGAACTATCTGTATGAAAAATTTCGGCTCGATCCGTTTAAAAGCTTTGGCATGAATAGGTAACAAACATCCAAACATTGTACGACTTGATCCATTCAGTTAATACTGAAAAATAAATAAAATCACTCCCTATCTTCAAAAAACTGCATCAGCATTATTTATCCGTGTAAAAGATTGATAGCCTTATCTTATGTCTATGTAAGTTTATTATTATATTTGTAAGTATTTCTTTTCTTCTTTTATTCCAATTATTTATTATAGTGCCACCGTCTATATTGTTCCTTCATGTTGTGTGTTTCTTCCAGTCCATTCTAAGTTCTTATTTCTGAATTGTTTTCTGTTTTGTGTATATAAAATATAATAAAGTGTTTTCTATCTGTTTTGTGTATACATATGAGCTGAAGTGGCAGTGGACCGGCCATATTTCGCGAAGAACCGACGGCCGCTGGGGAAAGTAGGGAAACGTGTTCTTGAGTGGAGACCACTACTCGGTAAACGTAGTATAGGACGCCCTTCGGCCAGGCCGAAGGGCGTCCTATACTACGTTACGTGACGACCTGCGAAAGACTGCAGGTAGATGCTGGATGCGGCAAGCTGAAGACAGGGCGCTATGGCGCTCATTGGGGGAGGCCTTTGTCCAGCAGTGGACTGCTATAGGCTGATGATGATGTATCTATCTATATATCTATACTGAAATAGCGTTATCTATGGATTCATTCATCATTTGCCGAATGTAAAAGTCGCTCGTGTAGCCTGCTTCTAGCTCTGTAACCTTTTGTGAGCATAAAGGGTTAGCGCCATTTACAGCCCTTTGAGGGCTATTATTTGGGTCGGGTTGTGTTTAATATTTTACATTAAAATATTGAGGATATAAGCAGAGGGATCGCAATCATCGCTTTTTTGTACCATCCTCCAAAAACTCTGAAAGAACAAAAGTAATAACGAAACACAATTTTTAAGCTATTGTGTATGCATAATCAAAGTTTTTATATTTAATTTCATCGACTTAAGGGTTCGGCGACCCTCGCTTGCAAAAATCGCTCCGAATATCGCTGTACCTGTTAAACCCTTGCGCCGCGCCCCATGCGTGCGCGATAGCTATATAGCCTAACGGCTAATATAGCCGTTCAATATTTGGTTTGTTCCGTAATACCAAAAATTATGACTGAAACGTTTTTGTATTCTTCACAAAGTATTGTTATTCTGTAACTAGACAATATAAGCTATGTTCCTTAATAAATAACACATAAGATATTGATGTTTTTAATACGAAACAAATAGCAAGAAAACTTGTCCATTTTCGCATAAAAATGTGCAAAATGCGATTGGCTTTTATTTAATTTTAGGTAAGTATTTTGAAAAAAAAAAACTATTTAGGAACCTAGATAAATACTATTGAAATACAAATAATACAATATTATAGTGGAAATATGCTTGAATTGGAAATCATTTTGGTATTACGTTTGTATGAAGAATTCGTCCCTCCGGAGGCCTCTTAAAATATGGATCTGTTGAGCTATATATTTATTATTTTTCAACAGTCTACAGTTAGCTCAACTGTTTCAGTTTTAAACACTTCTGTTTCTGTTCATAGTTTGATATTATTTATGACATGTAGCATATAGTCGGGAAGGCTTATAGCCGATAAACTTTTTAAAAAGAAAACTAAATTCATTATTACTTGAATTTATTGAAAAAACTACATTTTTTCAATAAATTTAGTTGTAATAATTTATTTATAATAAGTAGACATTGAAGTACAGAACTAGTTATTTTTTTTCGTAATTCACCCAAAATCTCGCCGTTAAATCATAATATATATTTTTTAAAGTCATAGTCTTTAAAAAATATATATTATGATTTAACGGCGAGATTTTGGGTGAATTACAACAAAAAATTCAAAAACGTTTATTAGTCATACTTCGGACATTGAGTCTACTGAAAAAATGTAGAATATGACCTTTTCAGTTCTCAATGATCGGTTCCAATACCAAACATCGGGCGGGAATCGAACCCGCGACCTCCTGTTTCGCAGGCGTACCTTTGCCCACCGCACCACATGAGTCGTCTACATGGAACAGGCTGGAGCAGTTGTGTAGTTATATATTAGCTATGTAATCACAACTTCTAGCAGCCGATTGATTGAATATTTCAAGCTGCCCGTGTCTAGGCCATAACTTTTCAAAGAAATTCCGAGAAATTGCCGAGGCTCTCTCTGAGAACCAGATTTAGGTATGGAATTTCGTTATTTATTGCTGCAATTCATAAAGATTTGTTTGAGTTAATTCTATTTTCATTTACTGAATTCAAAGTATTATTTTCTGCGGGACTGGCTCGTGAACCGTAGACAACGATTAAACGATAAATATTTTTATATAAAAACATTCAAAGAGTACCTATATTTTTAAAAATAAGTTTAAATTCACTTTGCTAAGTTACGCAGACATATTTTTTAAGAAAAAAGTGGTGAAAAAGGTTAAGGGATAAAAAGAGTTTTCGACAAAAAAACACAGACTTTACTTCAAAAGTGCTAAAAATAAATAACTTAGCAATGTAGTAACTCGAATTAAACTAAATAAATACCTAATCCGAATCTTTTGAAACGCTTTGGAATTTAAATTATAAGAAAGAGTGTTTTTCAACAAAGCGTAACATTCCTTTCCAATTTTTTTAGTCGCTTTTCTGTTTTTTCGTAATTAATTTGATTGCCACTGAAATTTTGTTAGGGGCTTTATACCCTTGTAGGGCAAGCACAGGTATTGTTGTCTACGGTGGAATCAAAGAGATTTTACATTATAGAGACGTCATACTCATTGTAAAGAAATAAAAACATTGCGATTTTTTACTTTAGCTACATACCTAGCGTCGACGTTCGAACATACAACGCCGCATGGCATTATCTCTGTCACTCGTAAACGCAACGCACGAATTACTTGTCTCGTTCGTGTAGGTGGCAAAGCGGCAACCGCGCGGCATTGTTTTTTGAGTAAAATTAAATTTATTTTATGATTTTCCATTTTAAACAGTACAAAACAAATAGAAGACATAAAAAGACACATCCTTCTTGCTTTTTACAACCGTCCCATAGTAAGTATTGCACTTTCTAAACGCGCAACATGGCATTTTAATATTTTTCATACTCCAAAATCCCGCTTCAACGTACGTCCGCGTCGCGGCCAGGAGCAAGACGGACTGAGTTCAATTCAGGCACGTACCTGATTTTAGTCTTGTTAGGCGGACCTCGGTACAACGTATCTACTTATATATAACATCATTGGGTGGAATATAGAAATATTACGTCACTTTGTCATCGAATGCGTAAATTATTTGTAATTCATTCATTCCGTAATAAAAAGTAAGACAGATAAGTTTTTTTGTTATATATAATTTTTATACTTTAGTTTAAATACTTTTTCATGGAAAAATTATCTTCTATCTAAATAAATCTAATAAAAATCGAAAGTCCCCTTATACTTCGTCCCCGTCATACTTCGAGTCGACAGTTTCGCATTGCTGTTTGTCTAAAGTGACTTTGTATATGAAATACTTCATTCTGACAGTCAGGCCTCATTCCCACACCTGTGAACAAGAAACTTCATAGTCCGAAGGTTTGGCCGAAGGGTGTCAAGTTCCGAAGGTTCACTGGCCGCCTGCAACGGGACACCGCTGCACCGCCCGCGCCGTGCACCGACGCCAGATGACACCCTGAGTACATCTACACGCTGTCGGCGTAATCTAAAAAAAAAGCGTGTTATTATTAATTTAGTCCTTTTATATTTTATGTATGCTAGTTTTAAGGTATATATTACTATGGACCGTAGAATAAGTTAATTAAGATCTGTTACTTTTCTATGGTCTGAAATAAATAAATATTATTATTATTATAGTCGTGCAAGAAATAAATTCGTGGCAACTGTACTTTAAACAATAGATTAGTGGTTTAAATTACGAGTGGTTCCACTCGCACAACGAAATACCTAAACAAGAAAAAACTAATCAGGTAACTGGGACCGCGGTCCCAGTTTTGTAGTGGGCCCAGTCGCCTGTATCCTCGACCTATCCACTTTTCACCAAAAATAAAAGACGGTACCAGACAATTATTGCCTTTTTTTTTCATAAAGTCATTGCCAGGCCATTGCATAGTCAGAAAAGTTTACAAAAAATAATCAGGATATGGGTTGAACGGCCGACACTTTTCTTGAAGAAAAATGAATAAAATATACGTTGTTAGTAACAAAACCCAAACTCCTCAAACCAAATGGGACTTTCTATAAAGTTCCCTACACACAGATGCGATCTCACTTCGCTAACACCTAAATCTTGCGAAAGGTCATATTATCATGTATACGAGCTACCCGTTATCTCTCTATAAGCTGAGGAATAAGCGATGAGGGTTTATGAAACATTTTTATGGACAAAAAGTTGTATATGGTCGGATATTTCATTCCAGCTAACCCAACCATTTTACTTTTCACCCGTTTCAGTTCTATAAGTTTATTTATTTCCACCGTAGGTACAAATGTTACACTTGATGTCGTTAAATACTATTTTAAAAGATAAATTACATTTTTATTATATCACACACTAACTTTCGACAAAGGAAACACCATAGGGCATTGTGCAAAGAAAAGCAGACAGACATGCCTTCTTAAACAATTAAAATAAATACATTTATAATAATTTGTCACAATAAAATAGATAATAAATAATGGTATAAGGTAAATGGAATAATAAATTATATAGAATGTCAAAGTAATCTGCTGTATACGGCTATGCTATTAAATCTATTCCCTACTTCATCAACGCTTATACCATCCACATAGAAGGGGTATTTGACGACCGATGTGGAGCGGTGGGCGAAGGTCCGCCTGCGACGCAGGAGGTTGCGGGTTCGATTCCCGCCTCGGAACAATTGTGTGTACGATCTGCAGATATTTGTTCCGGGTGTTCTGGTCGTTTTCTATGTATAATAAAAAAATATCTATAAATGTAATGCATTTTATTTATTTATTTATTATTTCTTGCCATATTAAATATGCCATTACCATCCGCCTTTTAAGCTCAGCACATTTGGAAGGTGGATTGTAATCGCAGCAGAGGTGTTAATATAAACAGAAGGAAATTAATCCTTCCTCTGGTAGGTTTGCTTAGTCAACTCCAGGAGCTGTGCAGAAGGGGTTGATTCTTACGCCACGACCGCTATTATTGCGGCAAAGACTTTATTACTGCCCAAAAGTCTACCCAATTTCCTGCATTAGATCCAATTACATAAAACGCCTAACAAAGTTAGTATCAACCTTCTTAAAGCGTTTTTAGGTAAGTATAGTAGATATTTTAAGTAACCTCGAAATTGAGCTCTTCATTTCCCCAAGGCCCTAATCTTAGCGAGTTTTATGTATTTAAAACATTTTCCTTCAAACTCTATAAATACTTAACAATATAGTTGGTAGGTCCAACCGCAAACACCGTGTATACCTTGGCATAACGATAATGGAATAAACATTACAGAATATTGCGCTACGGAATGTTTATTTCAATGTATTTATAACTCGCTTTTTCGCACGTTTTCTTTTGAGAAAGGAATGGAATAGAGTAAATATTACGTGGATAAATAAGCCGGATAGTTCTAGCAGCTATCTCAAATTATATCCAGCCCCAAAATACAGCTGGTATCAGATAATAAACAGTTTAAAGGTTGAAGTTGCTCTATCTGCATAGCTGCATGTCATGCATGACCTATGGATCTGAAACGTGGACACTCACGATAGGGCTGGTCCACCAGTTTAAAGTCACTCAGCGAGCTATGGAAAGAGCTATGCTCGGAGTATCATTTTGCTTTCAGGATTATCAGATATCTTATTACACATTTCTGTCATTATATACCTACCTACATATATGTCAGTCCACTGCTGGACACGATGAGCGCGATAGCGCCCTGTCTTCGATGCATCCAGAATCTGCCTGCAGTCTCTCGCTGGTAGTCATCCCACCTGGCCAGATGGCGTGACGCCACTACGATTACCAAGTCGTGGTCTTCACTCAAAAACACGTTTACCACAGTTGTCAGTTCTTCGCGATATATGGCAATTATATATTTACTATAAAATCGATACAGTAAATATGTTACTAAAGCAGATTTTACAAACACTTGTCTCGAAGCTGAAATTGAACAAGCAACTCTTTCAGTCTCAGCCTAAGACTGCAAGAGTTGCTAATTCGATTCACCACGATATCCACTAAGCCACAGAGGTCTTCAGAAAAACCTCGGTCGGAATTAAGAGAAGGAAGACAATAGGTTTTTGTCTATTCAGTCGGAATATCTGAGTACCTACCTATGGAACAATAATGCGATCTTAGTAAACATTTGCTTTGGATTGAGACCAAAAAAATATTCCAATTTCACGGTCCTTCGGACCGCCCTTCGCCCTCAATAAATGTACTAATTTTGGTAGTAAACCCTAAGGTGTGTGAAATTGAAAAGATAATCATAAGCGAATGGGTCCAGTGCTTTCGGTGCCCTTAGCTTCTTTATAGCATCGTAAACTTGTCATAAAATACGTTATAAATAAAAATGTTAATCTGACTTAAACGCTTGAACTTACGCGAGGGTTTTAGTACGGATTGAATAAAGCTTCTCGGGCATGGTAAGTTTGATAGCAGATTTTCATATAAGGCGATATTTATGGCTCTTGATTCCTTATAAATTATGGATACCACTAAAGCTTTTACTGATAACAGAGTTTAGTGTTAAACATAAAACTAGATCCTAAAACTTGTGAGGGTGTTTTGTGGTTATACTCGCCTAATTGGTTTATAATAGATTAACGTACTTTCACCAAAAAATGGCTAAAATTAGATGACCACGCGGTACTGCTCGTCGCCGCGTGAGGGGGCGTTCACATGACTGCATGATCACGCGGCAGTCTGGCATCAACATGTTCAACGTGGAGGAGGCATTTTGCGCGGACTAACTAAACAGACCAACAAAATATTCAAGTTCGTAGAACTTGTACAGCGGATCCTCGCGGTGCATGATTTGGCGCGGGAGTCGCAGCGCGCGGTGACACACGGTGGCGCATGGTTATGTAGACAGTAAACATAATTATAAGTCGGTAAACGTAGTGTAGGACGCCCTCCGACCAGGTGGGATGACGACCTGCGAAAGACTACAGGTAGAGGCTGGATGCGTCAAACTGAATACAGGCCGGTATGGCGCTAATTGGGGGAGGCCTATGTCCAGCAGTGGACTGCTATAGGCTGATGATGATGATGATCATATGTTCAGTGTCCAAAAAATTCTTCTTCTCACATAAATTGTATATTGTATTACTTAATAATCTATACCTAATCTATGAATGTTTAATTTTTATGTTTATTTTTAAGTTTTGTGTGTTTTTAATTTTTATATGGATTTAATGTAATCTGAAATAAACGAATAATAATAATAATAATAAAGCTTCCACTTTCATTTGGTGTGTGATCAAAAAAGTGTGATGAAAAAAACTTCGGGTCACAGCACTGCAGTGGCTGAGCAGTGAATGCATTAAGGTCTTGATATCTTTGAGAACTGAACCATTCACCCTAGTTTTGAACACAGGCTGCTCAAATCTCCAACAATTGTACCAAAAATCCTGTAAACGCTGTCGGCATCAATTAAAATGAAACCACTGAAACCTTTGAAGCAAAGCCTATGAGCTTGTAACGATCGATTCAAAGCGATGCCTTCAATTAAATTCATTCGATGTTATTCCGCGCGAAGCGACGCCGACGGTAACGAGGAGGAATTGTTCTGAAATCTGTTGGACGGAATTTTCGTCGAAATACTTTCTCTATTAATAGAGACAGGTTTTTTTTATTTTGGAATTAAAAAAAAACACTGAGGGGGAAAGCTGATTTTTTTTTAATTAAAAAGTAAAAGTAAAGTAAAGTAAAAAATCATTTATTTCTTTAGGCTTACAAAATAAGAACTTAGACAAGTCATATTTTATGTATAAATTATTATCAAATAAAATTATTTTACTGTTCACTTCAATTTTTTGTCCACTAGTGGAAGAAGTGAAAAGAAACCACTAGCATGTTCATCTCTTATATGTCTAATACATGGTTATTTGCCTATTTATTATATTCCATATTCCAATATTTCCCCTCGGATGGAGGATTTTTCAGGGACGAAAACTGAAATAAGATATATACCTACCCACATCCCACCCCTGCCCAACAATCAAGCATTCAGATTTGGTCTTCAATTCCTCACCTTTAGAAGCTTTAAACGTGTGGCCCGCTTGCTGTCTGCTATTGCGTATTGCGCCGTCACTTGTATGTATCCAATGTTACAAATTTAAGGGCTTCACACACAACAGCTATAATGTATATTAATCTTTATTACATCCCAGGATGCATTTATAGCTTTAAATTATCTTAATGCATCCCACTCACAACAATGTAATGTAGGTAATGTATCTTTCCCTTCATTTTCAAAACATTTTTAAACATCCTTTTCGAAGAGAGATATACGGAAATGTATTGAGATGTATCGAAATTTAAATGTATATCTTCGTATTGCTCTGTATCTTAAAATACGAAGATGTAAAAATTTACATTATAGCTGCTGTTTGTGAAGTGCTTTAGGGCCATATTTGAATGCACATGTTTGTGTTCTGCGGCAGAGGTGGGGCCCAAAACTGTGACATCCATTAAATACGCAACTTCCTCCACAGAATGCAGAGTCAGTTCTAACCGACGGCATCTGCAACATACCGGACCCGATCTACAAAGCCATTGGGTCCATCATCTCCTTCTACATTCCGCTGGGCGTGATGCTGCTGACGTATGCACTGACGGTCCAGCTGCTAGCACGGCAGCAGAAAGGATTGGGTGCTGGATGGGCACCGGGGTGGTTACAGGCGACTCCAATAGGTAAGTTATACAACGTAATCGCTCACACAAAAGCTTACGTAGGATTTTAATAACCATATTAGCAACATAGTTGTAGTTCATAGAATTCGTCACAGTTTATTTATTATGTTCAATCCATAAGTTTTTGTTTCAAGTAAAAATTAATTATCTCATGTTTATTTTTAATTTTTGTAGATTTATGTGACTTTTTAATTATTATTGTGTACTTTTAAGTTTATATGGACCCATGTAGTCTGAAATAACGATCATTATTATTATACACTCATTTATTTAAATTCTCGTATAAAATACATTTTTTACTATAGAAAATACAATAAAATATTATAAAACTATTCTACAGTAAAAAATATATCAAAACGGTAGATTATTATTATTAAAATACAGTAAATAAATAATAAAGTACTAACAAACCCTGAAAAACAAACAAGAATCAGCAACATTTCGTTTATCGTGAATTTGATTTATGCTAGAAACGTCCCTAATGTTCGGCCCACTTAATTAAAAAAATCTTTGTTCGCAAGATTATATTTGTCCAGATTCGTTCCTCATACCAAAATTATTATAAGTACAGTTAACGTCAATTATAGTTTCCAAAATGGTGGAAATCTAATAGTTTTGGAAATTAAAGCCATCTCCATATCTCAAAACCCTAGAGTGTGTGCTCCTACGCACTTTTTAGCTTTTCCCAAGTTTGTGAGACACTAATCTTAATCCTAAAACGTAAGTTCCTAAGCCGACAAGGACATAGTGACAACGTAGTCCCCATAGTGTTGGGACTGGGGACAAATCCCCGAAGTGTTCCGAATAGGGATTATCCCGATGAGTTCTAAGGGGTTCTGAACAAACGGAATATTGTAACCTTTTTATTTTGATTAGGTTGTTAAGTTCGTGTACCTAAGTTTAGTTTATTTTGTTTGTTTTTATAAGGAAAATAACAGTTAAATAGTAAAAACAAATTACTAGTAGTTTTTACAATTGAGCTAACTGCAGAAGGATTGGTAATAGCAGATGAGGTGTTAAAAATACACAGAAGAAAAAATAATTTCAATAGACCGCCTGGTTCCTGTGATCTAGATCAAATGATGTGCGAAACAATGCACTTTTGTGTCCTTTTTGTTAACATATTTTTATAATTAAACGTTCCTCGTTTGATAAAAAAAATACGCAAAGAATAAAATAATAAATACCAAAGAAAAAATGTTGAACTTTATGTATGTAATTCGAGTTTTTACCACACGGTAGCCACCACCAGATCTCAGTACTTATGGGGTTTGTAAACTTCCTTTATCGGTTCCATCGCCTCCTATAACTCTTAGATCTTTTTTCTTCCAGCAAGGAAGAAAACTCTTCTTAAGCACGCCTATGTATTATGTACATATTCGATTTAGTTCGGTTCATATTATATAATTATTGTGTACATTAAATAATTATATAATACTAACTGCGCTCCGCGGCTTCACCCGCATGGAAATGTATGTGTCAAATGGTTCATAAACCTTTCTCTTGAACCATTCTATCTATTAAAAAAACGGAATTCAAATCCATTGCATAGTTTTAAAGATCTAAGCATACATAGGGACAGACAGACAGCAGGAAGCGCTTTTGTTTTGACTATGTAGTGATTGGCCTAGTTTGACACCCAAACCCATTAGGTTCGCCTTTAAATTGAGCGTGTAGGTTTTAAACACGAAAGAGTAATTTTGCCATTTCATAAAAGCTTCGAACCCTTCACATATTAATCCGATGAAAGCCTTCTCTATAGGTACGTAGTCAGTTTACTTTGATAGCAAAGCAAACTGAGTACCTACGTATGTTGTCGTGAGACCCCACGACCAATATTTGTGTAGAAACTCTATATGGATTGAATGGAGTAAGAAATGTTTGATCACGGTTATTTTGAAAGCGGTTCTACGATATTTCCTTTTATCACAAACTAGCGGACCTTCCCAGCTTCGCACGGTTTTAGTACGGATCCCTAATTTTTTTGAAAATATAATATAGTCTATGTTCACCGGGGATAGTGTAGTTTCTCAACGGTGAAAGAATTTTTTAAATCGGTCCAGTAGTTTCGGAGCCTATTCATTACAAACAAACAAAAAATCAAACCTTTCCTCTTTATAATATTAGTATAGACAAACTTTCACGTGCGGGCGAGTTATTTTCGATCAATTTGTTTGTCTCGTTTTCTTCGAGTCCTCTTCTCCTATTCCCATACTAATTGTGTTCTAGTTTATAATTTTTATTTTTACTAGACATCGAAATATCTTGTTATATGTAGTTAGCTATAATATTACGAAGTAACATTACATCAAAATACCATCACAACACCTAGGTTGCCTGGGAGAAATCGCTGTCAGCGATATCTAGCCGCCTATTGTACTTTTAATGTTTAGATATAAGGTGTTATTTTATAATTTTAAGCTAAAAAGTGTTAGTTCATTCAATTCATTCATTCATTCATTTATTTTTTAATGAAAAGATGTTCATTAAAAAAAAAATGCAAATCATTCGGATCGGTTTTTCTAATATAAAAACGCTGTACCGTGCATGGCATTTGTAATTAATTCTTTTCAAGTTAACTATTCAATTTACCAGAGCCGCCAGTGAAATTGTTTCAAAGAAAAAAATAGACTTATTCAGCATTTACATACCTAACTATTATTTGATTTTAATCTGCTAGGGATCACAATGAGCAAATTAATTCATCATCATCATCATCATCAGCCTATAGCAGTCCACTGCTGGTCATAGTCCTCCCCCAATGAGCGCCATAGCGCCCTATCTTCAGCTTGCCGCATCCAGCATCTACCTGCAGTCTTTCGCAGGTCGTCATCCCTCCTGGTCGGAGGGCGTCCTACACTACGTTTACTGAGTCGTGGTCTCCACTAGAGAACACGTTTGCCCCAGCGGCAAATTAATTACTACCTATTAAATTAATTGAAAATTAATACTGACCGTACCGGTCGCGGTTTAAAAAATTACCCCTCTAACTAAGTCTGTGGATGTCTTAAGAGTATCTTAGTAGTCTAAGGGAACCTACATTAGGAAGGACAGCAGCTTCCTTATTTAAAAAAAACTCCCACTACGGTCACCAATCAACTTCCCAAGTGGTGGTTATGGCTAAATTCTTGTTTTGGGGAGGCATGTTCAGCAGCGGAAATGTTTGCTGATATAGTGCAAATTTTGACAAATTAATACGATTTTATACAACATAATTATTATTTATTGTATACAACTCTATTTTACATTTTTACATTCGCTCGCTCATCGTGGCGGCATGCTTATTGGTATCATCAGAATTCATTTTGTGGAATTGAACAGTTTGGCAGTATGTTGGTATCACTGTTTGTTGCAAAGGCGACACATAAAACTTCTGGTCTTTAATAAATAAAGCCCCACCTCTGACCTGCTTTGCCTCGACGATTGTCATTATCAAGCTTAACACGATCGATGTCAAGCCACGAGTAATTTGTTGTAAGAACGCTTTTAGAGTCATTAAAACAAAGATAGTTGGCTTGACCTTCAAAAGTGATAATCAACAAGTTGATTTTACTTTTATCTATGAAAACTATTCATGGGCCAATATGGGAACACGCGCGAAACATACGGCGCGATATACATTATATATCTGGTCTTTATTGCCTAAAAACACGTCATGTCAACCGCGAGACCTCCAAAGCTTGCTCGAGAATTTCATTATTGATAATTTTATGGGCTGTTAGATTTATTTAATATGAGGCGAAGCCTAAAAACCACAATGGCTTAAATTTAATTTAAAGTGATCGATAAAAAGCTTTTCGCCGAATCAAGACCTAAATAACACTGTTGTTTAAAATAAATCTGTGAATCAAATTAGATTCTGTGACACAGAAACGATTGGATTTAGAAAGGAGCAAGTATTTTTAGGCACGAATTAGGGCGACTTAGTTCGTCTGAATTTAGTACATTTGGTAGAAAAACACACGCCTACGCTGTATAGATACGCTAGTGCCTAAAGTTTAGTTCAGTCTGTTGATTTTGGTTGAAATGCTGTCGCTATTCTAAAATAGCTTTCAAATTCTACGTCTTGAGGTCTGACTTTATTGTACCCTAGTATTATAACTAATATATAACCATTCCAGAAATTAACGCCAGGTTGGTTGACCGACCTGATGCAATTTGCCAGTTGCAAGTTGCAACCATTTTATAACAGAACACCGAACAGCTTCTAGTTTAAATGTTCTATGTCGGTTGACGACCCGTTTGTCATCTGAACTCTGATAAAGAATCTCAAATAAAATTCGTGTTAAGAGCTTGGCTATACTTGATGCAACTAAAATGCTATGACCAAATAATACTTTAAACTTGCAGGCTGTAGCCGAGTGTACCCGATTCAGCGTAATCTGAGCGTAACGGACCTGACCGTGACGCATTAGTTTCGTTCACTGTTCAGAAGCTCGCTGAAGACGTTTTCACATTAGAAACCATGCCTCGAGAAACGTAGCCGTAGAGAGTATCAATCAAATCAGAGAACTGAAAAATCGTATCAAGTACTATAAAGTTATTCTGTATCAAAACTATCATTTTTATTAACAAACAATTAAAAAACGAACGGTAAACTTTCAGATCAAATTTTCGAATGAAAAGCGTCATTTTAACGAAGCAAAGAAGCAATAATTGAATTCCTCCGCAGCGAACCGCGTCCGATTAAAATAGATTAAAACTTCGTTCGTCCGTGTGGTACATATTATGTACTGTCTGCTATGAGCTAGATGATGATAATAATATTATTTTATCTAGCGACCTAGTGTTGTTGGTGATGTTATCCTCCGTGCCGAATTTTAATCACGGCGGCCAGCCTTAACACAAATTAGCCATGGCTTATTATTCTGTAAAATAAAAAATATCACAAATGTTCAAAAATTTCAACGATTTGATGGCTTCATGTTGTAAATTTTACGACGATAAATCGATATCTCTCGATCAAATATAATATGCATCCGCAAAAAGTGATTGCATATCGCACAAAATACGCTTTAGGAAGGTATTAGAAACGGGTGGGGTGGTAAAGAAACAGCGTCGTCATTTTTACGAATGGTTAGTGATCTAAGGTCAATAAACATAATATATTTCCAAACTTTTACTTCTCTATGTTGTCTTACAGTTGATTGTAATGCTTCGTACGAGTATCTGAGTTTATATACTTTATTAGGAAGCCGGCCTTGTATTTACTGAAACAAAAAGTACCTAGGTACTTAAATGACTCGCACAATGCAGTCAACAATTTCATTCAAATTATTTGCTTCTTACCTAATAATACCGATGCTCTTGTTGCCAACTTTTATAATAAAAGTATATTTTTTCCCAGGCCGGCGCGCAACTTGGCGAAGATTCCTGGGACCACGAGGAACTCCTCAACACTCTGCAGCCTCCACTGAGACGGAACTGCCTCCAATAGATACCAGAGATCTCTGGATCCAGGATTCCAGGTACCTATGACCTAGAAACAAAAGACTGTGGTCAGAAAAAGGTGACTATGTTGACAAAAACTGTGCAAAACTTGTTAGCGTTGAGTAAAACTTTGCTGATATTGTTAGAGTTATGTTTTGCCAAAGTTTTCCTGATCGAAGACGAAGACTTAAGCGTGTCTATGCTTGTGCGTATACCTATTTATCTTGCTTATCTATTCGATTTATTTTTGAAGCATGTGTGTGTTTGTGTTTCTCATTCGTAATAATTTTAAAACCATAGTGTGTTTTGAGTTTTATGTACTGTAAAAACTATGAACCCCAACCCAGCAATCAGTGAGTCAGAGAACCTAGGCACTTTGATACTTACTTTGAGGGTCAGGTGTTCCACGAAAGCTTCCTACAAATTGCTATATTCCAACGTAATACGCCACATGACCAAATTACAGAATTATACTGCATAATGGCAACAGCCACTGTCGCTTCTTAGCCCATAAGCTGAAAAATGAACTTTACTCCTGTGCTTATTAACGCTTAAAGTTGACAATCATCTCCATTGAATTTATTTTGTGAGAAAAAAGTCAGCATCTAACTTCTCGTTCTTAACACTTTGACTGCGATTTTTTTTCGACGACTGCGAACTTTTTTTTAACCTAAAAAATTCGGTGTTGCCGCTCTACACAGCGGCTGTGTTGCGCCGCACATGCGTTTCGTTCGAAAAATATTACGGCTGTGCTGAGTCACAAAGATCTGTATTTTCTCAGCCTCTGCGCTAGTGTGGATTTACGCATATTAGTCACTTGTAGAAAACACATACCGTGCGTTTTCAGCACTCAAAGTGTTAACCATTCCAAACCTCTTTTTTATATATTATATGTATCTATATTTGTTTGTTCATGAGGTAACGACTGTCGGGCATTTTGGCTGATATATTATTATAATGTTTAATGTTACTTTGTTGGGTCAGGTTATATAAATAAATCAGTCAAAGCCAACAATTGTACTGAACTCGCAAAATGAAAGTACAGAAATGAATAAAGTTACTAAATTCGACACTGCGGCTAGGCCTTCGTGGAAGCAGTGATACCTACATTCGTAATTACCGTATTACTACATTAATTCGTGGTGGTTCAGCACGCAAGCGCCGCATTAAACACTTCGCTGAAATGCCATGAGAAACTAAAAGTGCATGTGGACAAATAAAATAGGAACCTAAACCTTTGGGACACTTAGAAGTGTAGGTTTAGTTAACTCTACAAGATCGAATTAGGAGATAGAAGAACCGCAATTCTAAAGAGCTGACTGTATCACACAGTGTAGAATGGTTCCCAAAACATTGCGAGACTTTACGTAGTGAATTTATCGGACGGGATCAAGGTCTACAAGTACAGTTGACGCGATAAACGATGAACGGTTTCAGTGTGGCCGTGTGAGATCTATATCACAATCGTTGCATTTAATGATTGCGAGATTAAAGGGTTGCTAATTGGGAAGCCGCTTAAAATAATAATAATACAATATACGATATAATACAATTGACGACCGATGTGGCGCGGTGGGGGAAGGTCCGCCTGCGACGTAGGAGGTTGCGGGTTCGATTCCCGCCTCGGAACAATTGTGTGTACGATCTGCAGATATTTGTTCCGGATGTTCTGGTCGTTTTCTATGTATAATAAAAAAAACTATCTATGTAATGTATTGTATTATGTATATCAGTTATCTAGTACCCATAACACAAGCTTTGCTTACCATGGGGCTTAAATAATGCTGGACAAAAATAAAAAAAGAAATATCTTTGACAACACATATAATAACTGATGTTCTCTAAGTAGACATGACACGCAAAATCTATGACCGGGCTTATACGGTATCAGAAAGGAAACATTATATGTTATTATTATATACTGTTACCGTGTTAACCCGGCCATAGATTCTGCGAGCTAAATGTCATGTCTACTTAAAGAACATCAGTTATAGAATAGGTAAGTACGTACAAATTTAATAAATCCTAGGAAGTATACGCCTGATCGAATAAGGGATAGGAGATGTGGATTTACGCATATTAGTCACTTGTAGAAATCACACGGTATGTGTTTTCTACAAGTGACTAATATGCGTAAATCCACACTAGCGCAGCGGCTGAGATAATATAGATCTGTGTGACTCAGCACAGCCGTAATATTTTTCGAACGAAACGCATGTGCGGCGCAACACAACTGCTGTGTAGAGCGGCAGCACGAATTTTTTAGGTTAAAAAAAAGATCGCAGTCGTCGTAAAAAAACCGCAGTCAAAGTGTTAACAACGAAGGTAACTAATGAACCAATGCTCTCAGAATTGGGAAACTCAAGTCGCACTGGCAGGGTAACACGCAGAATCGATAAAAGTTGGGCTTTATATCTTAGAAAAAATTCAAATGCGTAACATTTTCTAAAATATATGAACATCGATATCATAAAATGGTAGGTATGGCATTCATCATCATCATTAGCCTATAGCAGTCCACTGCTGGACATAGGCCTCCCCGAATGAGCGCCATAACGCTCTTCAGCTTGCCGCATCCAGCATCTACCTGCAGTCTTTCGCAGGTCGTCATTCCACCTCGTCGGAGGGCGTTCTACACTATGTTTACCGAGTCGTGGTCTCCACTCAAGAACACGTTTATGGTTTGGAATGGCATTACGAACCGTTTATCAACCATTCCATATACCACTGTCACAAAAAAGGTATTGATTATTTAATCTAGTATCCTTGACCGCGACACTGAATCTATTTGTGTTTTATAAATTGGTTAGATTAATTCATTTTCAAAGAATACAAATGGCGTCGTGTTTTATTTAGACGCCTTTAGAATCGACCCAGCCTAGAAATAGAAAAAATAAATTATGAATGTATCGGGAAATGTTGGTACTGCCTGTTTTGTAAGGCTTCTACTTATATTCGACGACCGATGTGGCGCGGTGGGCGAAGGTCCGCCTGCGACGCAGGAGGTTGCGGGTTCGATTCCCGCCTCGGAACAATTGTGTGTACGATCTGCAGATATTTGTTTCGGGTGTTCTGGTCGTTTTCTATGTATAATAAAAATATCTATCTATGTAATGTATTGTATTATGTAAATCAGTTATCTAGTACCCATAACACAATCTGCTTACCATGGGGCTAAATAATGCTGTATGAATTGTCCATCATTATTTATTTATTTATATTGAAAAAACATTTGAAATTTTGAACCAAAGAATAACGCCTGGTAGGTTTTGATATCAAGGCTAAGTAAGTACATTATGGAACATATGATTTTCGATATGTTTGAGAGAAAAAATATTTCCATTCAATGTGTTCTATTTTAGTAAAACTTATGTGAACGAAATAAACTGCTACATTAGCTATCTTATAGCCCAATTTAGCCTTTATATCTACGTCGTTAAAGTCTACTTTTACACGTCCAATTTGCATAATAAGCCAGTGGGAGCTTCCACGGGTTGCCGTAAAATATTGGCGGTTTTATAGCCATATTATTTTCGTACCTTCACCTTTAGCACAGTCTAAAACGGGAATAGTTGCTTCAATAGGTTGTACCAAATTGTACATAGAGAGAATTTCATAGCGGGATTTTAGTGTATGACCCATTTAAAGCCGTTGTCACTGGGTTTATAAGACGGTTCATCATCATCATCAGCCTATGATAGTCAACTGCTAGACATAGGCCTCCCCCAATGAGCGCCATCATAGCGTCCTGTCTTCAGCATGACGTATCCAGCATCTACCTGCAGTCCTTCGCAGGTCGTCTTCTCACATGGTATGAGGGCGTCCTACACTAATAAATAAATAAATAAATAATAAATAAATAATGCTGGACAATTCACACAGCATTATCTAGCCCCATGGTAAGCAGAGCTTGTGTTATGGGTACTAGATAACTGATATACATAATACTATATATTACATAGATAGATATTTTTTATTATACATAGAAAACGACCAGAACACCCGGAACAAATATCTGCAGATCGTACACACAATTGTTCCGAGGCGGGAATCGAACCCACAACCTCCTGCGTCGCAGGCGGACCTTCGGCCACCGCGCCACATCGGTCGTCTACACTACGACTACTAAGACGGTTATGTTACCCGAATAAAACTAAATCCCTCGTAGAATTCATAAAGTTATTGTAGTTGTTATTGTATCTACAAAATAATATAGATTTAAATTTGTCCATTATTATTCATGCCAATGATGATAAATGCAATATACTATAAATATTCGCTTTTTCATCTTAAATTTCATTATTACATTGCCCGCTCTTAAAAGCCTTGTTTGGAATTGACCAGCAGATTGCACGTCACTCTATCTTCAGCTTGTCTGTATGAGAGCAGTAGTCACCGGTAGTTTCGAGTCTCTCTATCTCTTTCACACTGTTAGACTAGCGGTTGGGTGATCGACCATTATAACCAGCTTCTCCTCGTAACGAATACATCCGACAGAGGACCAAAGTTATCGACATAGCTCTAAGAGTTAGCAAGCCACTGCTTGCTTCTTCGCGAGATATATCTCGCGAAGA
Organism: Eupithecia abbreviata; assembly: GCA_943735965.1. Lineage (NCBI taxonomy): Eukaryota > Metazoa > Arthropoda > Insecta > Lepidoptera > Geometridae > Eupithecia > Eupithecia abbreviata. The sequence continues at coordinate 3,179,207 of OX030976.1, forward strand.
ACCGACAACCACTTTGGTAAATGTATTTTTGAGTGGAAATCACGACTCGGTAAACGTCGGCAGCCCTCCAAGTAGGTGGGATGACGATCTGCTTAAGACTGCGCAGGTAGATGCTGGATGCGGCAATCTGAAGACACGGCGGCGCTATGGCGCTTATTAGAGGAGGCCATATATCCAGCAGTGGACTAACATAGGCTGATGATGATAACCAGCTTTTCCGGATTATTTGAGTTATAGTTAGACTAAATAGGCCAACCTTTCGATATACTGGCACGTGTATCTCCAGGTATATTGACAACACTTATCCTATACTCTGCTTTGAGAATTCAAGTATACTCAGTTTTCCTATATGCACATTGACAAACATTCATGCTATCAGTTTTCACGATAAAACACGTTGCAACGGTAACCCGATCAATTCCTATAGTTTGCATAACAATGTGAAACACGTGCTAGCATTATTGTCGTAATTTTTCAACGATAGAGGTAAAGCTTAGGTATCCTGATATTTTCAATTAATAAATAATGATTCACAACGGGCTTTTAATATAAATAAATAAATAAATAATGCTGGACAATCCACACAGCATTATCTAGCCCCATGGTAAGCAGAGCTTGTGTTATGGGTACTAGATAACTGATATACATAATTCAATAAATAATTTAAATTTTATTATACATAGAAAACGACCAGAACACCCGGAACAAATATCTGCAGATCGTACACACAATTGTTCCGAGGCGGGAATCGAACCCGCAACCTCCTGCGTCGCAAGCGGACCATTATTACATATACATTAATTATATAATACTTAATTATACTATTAAACACACATTAAATACTGAATTATATTTTGTGTTTAAGTTTTTTTTCGTGTGTGAGATTTTATTTTGAGTATTTATATACATAAATAATTATACAATCTTAGGTTTATTAAGAGGTTTTTTAAATGAATTAACGACGAAAGTTACAATCAAATTTTAATAATACAAACAAATTAGAACAAGTAGGTATTTACAATTAAGCTTACTGCAGACTGTTGCAAATAATATATGTTAGATTAGTCAGGACCTCAGATTATCTAGCTTTAACATTTAGCAATAGCTTGTATGTCTGTAGGTATTTAGTGTATTTGTTACCAATTATTTATTAAAGTGAAACCGTCTATATTGTTCGTTCATGTCCAGTCCATCCCAAGGTTGCCTGGAAGAGATCGCTCTCAGCGATAAGGCCGCCCTTTATACCTTTATTCTAAGTTTTTATCTCTGTATTATTTTCTGTTTTGTGTGGTGTAATAAAGTGTTATCTATCTATGTATCTGTTTATAAAAACAGTTCCTATACCTACTTTGGTCTGTCACTTTAAACTATACTGAATTCCCTATCCCTTTAAAGCAAATGTTGTTCCATTCAACGTTTCACGATGAAAGATATCAAAAGCACTCAGAATTTGCAATTTAAATTTTACAAATGTATTCTATTGATCCCACTTCTGAAATCGTCGTGTATGAAATGTAAAAGCAAGCTGCACTATTCCAATATTAAAATAGAATAAGCGAAGCAGGTTTTGTACATCACTTTTATTTCTATGTACCAAACCATACCATTTTTACTTCCATGTATAAGCTTTATCTGACTTTGTAAGTGAAATACGTCATATAGATGAACGTTTAATCCCAATAGGATTAAACGTACGAATAAAAATTCATCAATATGACGACTATGTACGTTTAAACCTGAATGTTTTTCTCTGTGATTGTTTTTATATATCTGAATCTCTATATGCCTCTGTTCTTTTGTATGTCCTATACTGACTTAGGTATGCTTCTAGTCATATTTGTTTGCATCTTTCGTTTCGTTTATTATGTCCATTACAGAATCTGTTTGCACTAGTCTCAGCCATATGATTGTCTCATTTATTTATGTGTCTGGATGCATCTGTCTGTGCCTTACTTGTTTCTGATACGTTTTATTATGTGTTTTTGTTTATAGTTCAGCTATATGTTGGCCAAGTTATTATGTCACTTGACTCGGACTGAAAAATCACGAGCGTCGAGTGTAATGCCATTATCAGTTACTTGAAAAAACTCATAGGTACGTAAAGTGTACATTCTTACTTACGTAGTTATTGTACTCTTTGGTGTACATTTAAACATATAAGTGTCTAAAACTCAGCCAACATGTAACTTAACTATGTTGTATGTGTTATATACATATGTCGTATGTGTATGTCTCCATGTGCTGTCCGTAGTCCTCATATATATGTATACGTGTTGTGTTGCACAGCGAGCCCGCGCCTTCAGCAATGTCGGCCCTGCACCAGTTTGGCGCAGAGATGTTGCGCCTATCTCGTGGCTTGGAAGCTTCTGCCGCGACCAAAACGCCGTTGAAAGGGTATAAAAATTGGCTATTTACTTCAAAATTGATTGGAGATTCAAAATTATTATTGGATTTGTAATATTTTGTTTTCTACACTGGAGACTGCCTGACGCTGAGTCAATCATTTTGATTTATCCACTTGTATACTGAACAAATAATTTGATAGTTTTTCATTCTTATTCGGATATTATTTGTATTAATTTCATATAACTCTTAAAATACTTTTTTGAAGTCGAGCCTTGGCTATATCACTACCGTATTACGAAGATCATTTCAGTCTAGATACGGTTGTGGTAATATAGTGTAGAAAGCGAAAAAATTATAATGTATACCGGCGATCAGTGTAGCTGTAGCTTTATCTAAAAACTGAGCCAATACCGACTATACAAGAAGTATGTATCGTCGGGCTTAGCTCGAAGATTTGCTACACGCAAAGTCGTATTTTGTGTTGGTAAGGTACTTAAATTGGTTGATAATGGTTCTGCTACATCGTATTTTTGATCGTAAGATAGCATAGGCTTAATTCGGGTATAGACAGTAGTGTAAAAGATAATATATGCCGATTGGTTGTCAATGTTATATTTTTTCATGTTGTAAGAAAAAAGTAAAGAATAAATATTTATAAAGATAAATAAAAAACTGTAACTGAAACCAGCGCACGATCGTCTTAGCGTGAAGCAATTCTTTTCATAAACAATTTTAGTATTTTGACATCAAATAAATGTTTATTTTTTTTCAACAGGACAAACATATCAGAAAAATGCGGGATGCTAACCCCAGGATCAGTTAGCGTCTCATCCAGCTCCCCGTCTTCAATGCTGCAGGAAAGACGAAGACCATCCTCAACTGGAGACCCCAACACTCCCCTGCATAGACCAAGAAGTGCATCAGATGATGAAAGCAACGAGGGTCTCCTCGCTCCAACTACTTTGACAACAAAATCACGAAGTTCTGAGGATGGTCTTTTACTTCCTCCCCCATGTACTTGCCCGTACTTTGGCACTGAATCAACTCCAGCCCCAAGACGGACTACTGAAGTGATAATCGTCCCTGGGGGTGATATAAACACTTGTAATGGATTCACTAGAAATGGAAATTTGAGAGAGGAACCATCGACGCCGATATTCCGACGGTCTAGTCGAGGTGCTTCTTCTATGGTCACTTGGGATGAAGCAAGGCAATTTGGGCGAGGTTCTAGCTTCGGTGGAGCGAAGACAACGCTGTCCACCCCAGTTAGGACCATTAGGCCTCAAAGGTCAATTAGACAGTCAGCATCGGTGAACACGACTCCTCAACGAGCAGCACCTAGACCACACCACTCTAGAACCTCTAGCGTGATTTCTAGGAACTCCTCACGTCACGGAAGAATCTTGCGCTTAGAGCAGAAAGCGACGAAGGTTTTGGGGGTAGTATTCTTCACGTTTGTGGTGTTATGGGCTCCGTTCTTCATACTCAATATGGTGCCAGCGCTGTGCCCTGAATGCGAGAGGGGTATACCGCCGTGGGTATTTGACTGCGCTCTGTGGTTAGGGTACGCCAGCTCGATGGTGAACCCGATATTTTACACGATATTCAATAAGGTATTCCGGCAAGCTTTTAAGCGGGTGTTGCTGTGTCAGTATTGGAAGGCGAAGAGATAGCCAACGCTTTGGGAGCGCGTACGCCCGACCTCAGACCCGGGGCTAAGTGCGCTCTCAGTGAACAGGAACGTTAATGTGAGATCTCAGTTCGTATGAACACACCAGAGCTTTAAGTGTACGCTTGTAGGTTTATACGCCATATTATATTTTGTTAGGTTATTTTAAAAATTATGTATTTTAATGACATCACAGCATTGTTAACCATGCCCAAAGATACAAACTTATTATGATAATTTTGTTATCATTATCATCCATCACTTAGTCTACCCATTTCTGCCACAGGGTTTGGCTGGTTTACTATTGTCATAAACATATAATAGGCGCCATAAAATATGTTTGTTCGTATGCATTGGTATTAAAATAGAATTTGTTGTATAATATCATTCGAATAGTATAATGTAAGTTACATGTAAGTTACATAAAAGACATTTTAGTGCAAAACTCTATCTTGTAACCTTGTTGGAAATTACGATACTGTTCTACAGGGTGCCACGTAACATGTGTCACTGAATGGGGATGATACTGGACCCCATGGGAGGGAATCAACTTGTAAATAATAATAATATCGATTTTATACATTTAAAAAAAACTTTTTATTTGTGTTCTTTAACATGCGCTCTTCCACAATATAAACAAGATTTTTCATTGTATTATAAGTTATATATACAAAAGAAAACCTTTATATTAACAAAAAACATACAATTTTTTTTTGTTAATCCTTTGAAATTTTAAAACAATAATGTAAAACTATATTCAAAATTTAAAAAATCGTAGAAATAATTAAGTTGATTGGATGGCGGCCGACCAGAATCACTCCCTTTCGGTTTAGTATACATGTTTCGTGGTACCCTGTATATCCGAAAGGTAACCAGTATAAACTAAATCGTAACTCGGCCTATTCAGCAAATTGACACCATTTGTATTGTAAAAAGTTTTTAAGAAATTAATGTATAAATTTTTTCGCTCCTTGTTTTACATTTACCTATGTATGTAGTACATGCGCAAAACTTAAAAAAAATCTAGAATTGATTAAACTTTCACATGGATTGTAGTTTGTGCTTTCACATTCATAATGGAATCCTCAAATTACAAAAGTTTTTATAGAATATGATATAATCTATCTAGGTATTAAAAAACAATTTTCTATTTTTCCACTTCAGATTCTAAATCTACAACCTTAAAAGATAACCCAGCTTAAAGACTGATTATTGCTTTGCCTAAAATGTTCCATTGTCTTATTACCTAGCACTAAAGTTAAAAAAAAAATCAACTGGCCTAGTGTTACGTGTAAATAGTGTATGTTAGGGAGTCGCGTCGAATTATGAACCTGATAGAGTTTTATTATAATAGACTTAATAATAAGTTAAATAATTAATTAAATATTTATTTCAGACAACAATAATGATCCATAGAAATATCAAATTAAACTGCTATATCTTTTTTTTATTTTTGTCTGTGTCTATGTTTTTATATTATTTATTTTATGTCATTGATTTGTGATTGAGTTGTTTTTTTATTATAATTTTTTTGTTATTTGTTATTTTTCGTATGAGTACTGTGCTCGAAATAAACATTTTTTTATTTTATTTTATTTATATCACAATAATCTATAAACTTTATACAATAACGACAACACAGAAATAAATACAATATACTCGTACGTATAGCTTTGGGGGAGGCCTATGTCCAGCAGTGGACTGCTATAGGCTGATGATGATGATAGCTTTGCAATAATCATTTAGAATAATAATTATCGTAATGAAAGTAATTATACATATGTAGGTACTTATAAAAATTATTTCAACCATTATCAAAAAACTGATAAATAAATCATAACGATTATAGTATGATATGATAAATGTCATAGATTCCACGATAAGTATCTTGGAGGCTTATCGATGATGCTGACTGTATCTAGTATGTACAGTGTAGTTTTTTTCATTGTTACCTGTCTGTTACATTCAAGTTCAATTATGTGTACGATCTGCAGATACTTGTTCCGGGTGTTCTGGTCGTTTTCTATGTATAATAAAAAATATATATCTATGTAATGTATTGTATTATGTATATCAGTTATCTGGTACCCATAACACAAGCTTCTGCTTAGCTTGGGGCTAGATAATGCTGTGTGAATTGTCCAGCATTATTTATTTATTTGTTAACACAGAACTTTTTAACTTTAAAACTATAATTAATATTTCAACCATTTTGTAAGAGCCTTTTTACCTATAAATTTTGAGCGAGGGAAACCTGCTTTCGATCCAATTAAGTAGCAAGTAATAGCTCTGTTGGTTCCCTACATAAGAAACCTGATTTCGATCCAATTAAGTAGCAAGTAATAGCTCTGTTGGTTCCCTACATAAGAAACCTGATTTCGATCCAATTAAGTAGCAAGTAATAGCTCTGTTGGTTCCCTACATAAGAAACCAGATTTCGATCCAATTAAGTAGCAAGTAATAGCTCTGTTGGTTCCCTACAATCAATGTACATCAAAACGCACGCTTCCAGTATTAAAAACCGCAACAAGAACGCACCTGCAATCACAAATACTATCTAGATTTCGGGTCACATACAAATGAAAGCTAAAAGTCGTCTCCATAAATATCTACGCATTTGATTTAAGTAACTGTAGAATCCTACTAATATTATAAACGTGAAAGTTTGTATGGATGGATGTTTGTTACTCTTTCACGCAAGAACTACTGAACGGATCGGGTTGAAATTTTGCATACAGGTATTTCTGGGCCGGAATAAAATATACCCTTATTATCCCATAAATCAGTTCCCATAGGAAATAAATAATCTTAAACGTTTTCATAGAAACAACGCGTGCGAAGCCGCGGCAGAAACTAGCACCTAAGTTATATTTTTAGCTTGTAACTAACAAATAATATTTTATTTTTATTTTTGCTACTTTTGAATACACATTGCGGCATTGTGACACGTGTTTACGTTGGCTGTGTTTCAAGCGAACTAAACAAAATAAGAGCTCACATATCAAGTGCGCTCTTATTTACGGAGACGGATTTTTTGCGCCGACCCGACATATCCTACTAATATTATAAACGCGAAAGTTTGTAAGTATGGATGGATGGCTGTTTGTTACTCTTTCACGTTAAAACTACTGAATAGATTTTAATGACACTTTACAATAATATAGCTTATACATCAGAATAATACTACAGAATAATATAGGCTATAATTTATAAAGATTTATTGTATATTATCCAAAATATCTATCACCACACGGGTGAAACCGCGGAGCGCAGCTAGTAGATAATATTTGTGATCGCAATTTCGCACAGTTCCCTGTCAGACTGAGCCAAGTCTTCTCTTTGGAAACTTAATTTCAATAGAATTAGCAAAGCGCTTCTAAACACCTAATGGCTCTTCAATTAGAATCTGTAGATACTGAGAGTGTATACTAATCATGCGAATACTAAATTCATGATTATATCCCAAAAAGTGTTATTTTTGATTAAGGTTTTTGTTAATAAAGAGGTAAGCCCTTGCACTCGGGGTCTCAAAAATTATCTAAGTAACTAAATAAATAATATAAAAAAAACGATTTTGACGGGAAAGAGGAAAATCGCGGTTTCAAATCCAGTCGAAATCGATAATTTTCGGGATAATTTTATTTATTGCTATTTTATTTATTTATATTTTTAGTGATTCTTGACTGCTCATCATAAAAATCATCATAAAAGCTAATAGGTTCACCTAGAGGTAGGTAAATATTTAATTTTTCAATTCATGTAGTTTTTTTGGTATATTTGTAAAAATGTAAATAGTAACCTACAAAATATATATAAATAACTGTGTAGATATATCGTGTAAGGAATTAAAAATGTTTAATTTATGTGAAAGATTTATCCTTTGAAGTATTATACGATTTAATCGTGCGATTTGTTTTATTTAAATACCTGTAGATAGGACCTTCCCTCATTATACGAGACCAAAGATTGCCTATATTATTATTATTTTCTCTCAAATAGCTTTGCATACCGACTAACGGTCAAGCATGTTGAACCACGAAATGTATACCTATTACCTGTAACCTTACAAACACATGTCTTTGGCAAATAAAAAATCTTTATCTTTATACTATTGATAATTATTACCTTATAGGCAATTTTTGGTCTTAATTTTTGGATTCTAGAACGGAGTACCTACCTACCCTCCGTTCTAGAATCCAATTTAATATTTCAACAAAGATATGTACATATTTACTATTTTTTTCCACCGTAGGTACACACATAAATGTTACACTGTCGTTAATTTCTACAAATTCTTAATAGTTATATTACTTACTATTTTATTATCTATCACAGAATTTATGAACGTTAATAATTTAGACAAATAATTACCTATTTATGTATTTTTTATTATTTAATTTTGTTTTGCTATTTATTATTTTTAATTATTAGATCATATTTAATTATTTTTTTGTGTTATTCTATTATTGCTTGTCATGTTTTTTGTGTACCTAATAAAAATAAAATAAAATAAAATATTAACATTAACTGATTTTAAGTTCTTTTTTCTCATTAATATTATTGCATGCAACTAGAGAAATAATTGCATGCCCATAATGGGCAAATTACATTGATACGCTTTTTTATGTACGATCTTTTTCACATGTAATTATATACTTTGATTTTGACTTTGACACACTTTGTAAGTAACAATTGCACAAATTCAACAAAAAAAAATCTAAAGATGCTGCCCCACTGCTACGCATGGAGAGGTCAACAACTTCGCTTTGCAAGAAAATATACATAGGTATGGGATATCATCCACTGATACCCACACACGCAATGCACGAATGTGGAATTAATGACGTCATTACTACACGCGTGGCTTGGACGAATATGGCACCCACACAGCTCAACGCTGTCAACTCTATGTACGCGGGACACGCAATGCACGCGGTACACATAAACCGGTCACGTAGACCCACGTTGTCAAACAAACAAAGCCACGTAGCTTAAATGCGCCGCGTGGCCGTTCACAGCGTGCGTGTATAGTGTGTGCTGCAATGGAAACGTAGACACACGCAGCTAAGATGCGCATAGCGTGCTTAGCAACCGTACGAAAGCCGAATGAAATGATTAATATTTTTGTACTAATGGTTGCAGTAAGAAAACAAGTAAAAATTTAAATTACCTTAACCTTAACCTTAACCCGCAACCTTCTGCGTCGCAGGCGGACCTTCGCCCACCGCGCCACATCGGTAATATTAAAGTACGCAATAAACAGTTGGGCTATCAGTAGACTAAAGGTGGGTACAGACCGGTGCGGTGTTACAGGGCGTAATATATGTATCCTCCGATCGCAGCAAGCATGATGAGGTACGTTACGCAAAAATCCGTCGCGTTGCTCGTTGCAAGCGCCTTTCACGCCCGACTGCACGAACGCTCATAAGTGACGGAATCAGTTTCAAACCATTTTTCTCTCCTCCGTAGACTGAGACACGTTCTTGGTGACCCCGTTGACCCACTCACTGACGCTAACCCGGAAGTGACGGCAACAACTCAGCTTCCGCACAGTCCACCAATAACCGACCCCGCCGGATGCGGGGTCGAAGAATTCCCCGTTTCCGCCCTCAGGTGCACTCGTGCACCTAAGGCGTTACCTCCCTACCCTCTTGTAGCATCTGGCAACAGCCCAAGCCGAGGCTTGCACCTAAGTGGTGGCCCTTGTGCGTGTTGCCCCAACCTAATTTTTACCGGCGAGGCGCCCTCTGCGCCCGCCAAAAGTCCGGTAACGCTGTCATGGCCATCTGAGGTCAACAGCATAATAGTCCATTCGAAAAAAAAAAAAAAAAAAAAAACATTTTTCAGTCTCCAGAGCCAACCAGAGTTACCCTATAATCAGCTGTACATGCCTCTGTCGTATGCTTACAGATAGAAAAGTATTTTCCAAGTGGATTTCTTGAAAACTTCTCTTCAAATGTCTGGTAGGGACTTTCGCTCACAAGACTAGTTTCATAAAAATATTTTCGTTGATTTGTTCGCGCGTGTTTTGCTTGCAAGTAAGTGTTTAAGAATTTGAAATTTAGATATTGAGATTTAATAAAGATAAAGATTATTTGAATGTATGTATGATCTGCAAGTAATGGTTCCGAGTGTGCGGAATATTTTCTATTATATGTATGTACAATGAAAAATATATCTATATCCTACTAATATTATAAACGCGAAAGTTTGTAAGTATGAATGGATGTTTCTTACACTTTCACGTAAAAACTATTGAATGGATTTTAATGAAACTTTACAATAATATAGCTAGCTAGCTATACATCAGAATAACACATAGGCTACAATTTATAAAGATATATTGTATATTATCCAAAATATCTATCACCACGCGGTCGAAACCACGGGGCGCAGCTAGTAATTATATGAATGTATTCTATAGGTATAACAGTCATTACCATAATGACCATAGCATAAGCTCTGATTAGCTTGGGGCTAGATGCAGCTGTGAACTCTGTTGGATATTTTCTTTTTTAGGAAAATCCTAACAATCCTCTACTGTCTGAGCTTCATCATCATCAACAGCCTTTACATGACTGGAAGTTAGGGCCTGCATCTGCATAGCCCAGACGAGCTGCGAAACATCACCCCGAATAAAATCCTACAGTTCCTAGCAGCTGCAAGGGTTATTGGCGAACTATGAAAGCCACGGTTTCGGGGCTGAAACGTAAAAGTGGCAATCACAATAGGCCCGTGATACGAAAGCCACCCCAAGCTAATAAAAAAATAATAATAGGGCCTGACATGATAGGTATTCGTGAGTGTTTCACTCACTACTACGACACTCATAATGCTGTTGAATATATCCATCAAAGATCTAACGCGAAAAAAGTTCTCGACAGATCAAATCAAATCAAATCATTTATTTGCTGAACATATTATTATAGGTACAAGTCAGGTCTTATAACTAGAGTAGTGTCACATGTATTCAACCCGCAAGCAGGTGTGCAAATATTAATTATTAATTAATTTAATATTGTCAATGTGATTTAAGGTAGTCAACAATTAAAATAATCAAGTAAAATACATTTAAGGTACATTCTAAAATAAACAGTTAACTTTAAGATTTACAATAATTGTCAAAACATAATAAATTTTTCTACTTAAGATTAATATATTCATTTATACTATAGAAACATTTGTCAAGCAGCCACTTCTTCAATTTTAGTTTAACACTTTGAGTGCTGAAAACGCACGGTATGAGTTTTCTACAAGTGACTAATATGGTAAATCCACACTAGCGCAGCGGCTGAGAAAATACAGATCTTTGTGACTCAGCAGAGCTGTAATATTTTTCGAACGAAACGCATGTGCGGCGCAACACAACCGCTGTGTAGAGCGGCAGCACGAATTTTTAGGTAAAATAAAAGATCGCAGTCGTCGAAAAAAAACCGCAGTCAAAGTATTAAATAAATTGCCATTGTGGTCTTTAATAGGTTCTGGTAACTTATTAAAGATAGTAATGCACATATTAAATACATTTTTTTCATAAATCCGCTTGTGGCATTGCGGTTTGTAAATGCAGATCCATCATGGATCTAGTCACCTGCGAAGAAAAACAAAGAAAATGAACCAATGAGCGGCCTAATTCATAAATCTCTAGTGATACACTTATTTATCTGTATGATTAATTGATTACTTATCCACTAACTAGCTCACATTATCTATTAGCCACACATTTAAATATATACACATACATATGTTCTGGTCGTTTTCTATGCATAATAAAAAATATCTATCTATGTAATGTATTGTATTATGTATATCAGTTATCTAGTACCCATAACACAAGCTCTGCTTACCATAGGGCTATAATGCTGTGTGAATTGTCCAACATTATTTATTTATTTAAAGGTCTAAATTTTGTTTAATTCTGGTTGTTCTGCTTTATTATTTAAAATGCGGAATCCTAAATCCAGTAGGAACCAAAATATTTTTATATACGTATCATAGTAGTAAACATGGGGCCATAAAAACTTTATTATCGACTATATTGCAAAGTTTAGTTTTAGGTAATTGATTTTGTAATAAAATAACGATAAAGCTTGTCGCCAGTTTTTACGACAGCTTTATACACGTATGATTTTTTGTTGCATGACTTTATGTCGGTGTTTAGGGTCCCGTGTCTAGCTATGTCCGACTGGACAGCACAAACACAACATCATCGAGCGCCAAAGTAAGTATAGCTTGTGTTATGGGTACTATAATACAGGGTGAAACACAGCAAATGGGATCACAGAATACAGGAGAGATCTTTATTCAAATCCCTACAATTAATACTCATGCACTCAGCACCCTGGCGCCGCTGAAAACCAGCGCTGCATTGACTTATGTCAATGTAGCATTTAATGCTGAGCTGGTAGCCTTTCTATGTTCTCGTGTTTTAATTATTTTATTCGTTCCTAATTTGTTATCTTTATTATTATTAGTTCTTAAGTTGTATTATTTTTGTATTTGAAACACAAATAAACATTTCTATTTCTATAATAAATGATAACTAGACCGCGGTCAAAGACCCACGATGAAGTTGTTTTGAGTTTTATAGGAGATGAAAACAGGTGGGTAGGGCACGGTACAACACGTACATATAATGGACCGAATCGAGAACAAATGCTCCATCTATAGGTGGGTAGGCCTTTTTATTATATTTTAATTACAATAAGCACATACATTGGCCTTTGCCTTATGTAGTGGTAAGTACGGTTTTTTTTCTTCTTAATCTAGTCGGGATTTTTTTATATTTTTCCTCTCTTCCTCGACCCAGTCTAAGCCTGTCTTAGTTTAGCCCTTACTTCTTGTTACACCCATATCTGCAGATCGTACAAAAATTACGATGCGGGAATCGAAACTGCAACCCCCTGCGACGCATGCGGATCTTCGCCCGCTACAGCACCGAGGTGTATAGCTTACTGCACAATATAGCTACGGAACCCAACTCTACGCAACATCCGACACGCACTTTGCCTTTTATTTATAGTTATCCAGACAACTGCTTAGTGTATGGCAAGCTTCCTCACAAAACCATTTAGTTCGTTTGACTTTCTTTATAGCTAGGAGTCTAGTACCTAACCTAGGTACCTTATAATGTTGATAAATACAGTTTTTTTAAAATCCTTTTCCCTTCGTCTGACCACAATCTCACAACCTGATGATAAGAGACGATAGTGAACCTTTTGGATGAAATTATAATAATAATAATAATAACCCGCAGGGCAGCTTGTGGCGAGCTGTTGGTGAGTAGCGACACCACGGGTACCGAGTGCTCCCGGGGAAGTTCCTGGTTCTCGTCTCCGCTTGCGAAGTGGCATCCCAAGAGAACCAGATCCCCACCTCTTGCTTGCCTTCATTGGCCGGTCTGAGTGGAGTCGCGAGAGATGCATCTTAGGATGTAGACTCGGGGGTGGAAGTGGCTAATGGCGTAATAGCGAGGAAACCCGCTCACGAGCAGTCTTCGTGATGGTGAAATCGGGGCCGCACCTCTCGACACCCTCAGTCGTTTGCGCCGATGTTGTTCCTCTCCGGTAATTTACTCCGGCTTTTTAAGGAACCCATCCAGCATTCGGCAAGCCACCGTCTGCCGCTCTTCTTAACATTATGAATGACTTGTTTATGGCAGACGTCCGCAATCTCCCCTATAGCCCGATTACCCAGTCCATCCATCCATCACAATAACCTGGTTTTATTTCTTTCATTTTTCTTTGCAATAGTCTCTACACCTGGTGGATACCATCTTTGGATGTATCATATTGTGCACCCGAGGATGATACCCGCTATGTGTAGCCATCGCCTTTAGATTAACTTCTCAAAGGGCCTCTGTGCTGTTGGCTTCGGCCCCACGCAAGCCTTCCAAAGGACCGGGTCACTTTATGGCCCGAGATCATGGTAAATGAGAGACATAATAATAAATAAAATTATTTTATTTCAGACTACTATGATCCATAATTTGATCTTATAATAAATGTTAGTAATTCTTACGTATAAAATTAAATTAAATTGAAAAGAAAATTTAAAAAATATATTAAAAAAAAAAAAAAAAAAATTATATCATCATTAAAATTAATCAAATTACTTTTCTTATAAATGTCTGCCATATTGGCGAATCAATTCTGCCCGCTACAGTTTGTAGGATGCTGTTGGGGCTGTCTGTTATAGAGATGATGACCTACCTAATTACTCAATATTATTAATTAAATTAAATTAAATTGAAAAGAAAATTAAAAAAAAAATATAAATAAAACTAAAAAAAAAAAACTTTGGTTCTCTGTCGGATGTATTCGTTACGAATCCTATCCTTCAGAGAAACTCCGACCTACGTACCTAAATTTCTCCTTTCTGTTCGACACTAGAAATCATAATTCGTTTTAAAAAATCTTAAGATTTTTACATCTGCTTTTTTTAAATCTGCGCTTTACAAAAGCCCGTGAAACCAAGAATTATCTTTAAATTAATTTGTTGAAACAAGCCACAAGTGTTAATACAGATTAAAAACTTTTCTGAAACAATCAAAGTTTTATATCTTAGTTCGATGAGTATTTTAAGTTTTGAATTCCAGTTTAGAAATTTTGATTAAAATCGCACCATTGGAAACAATTATAGGTAATTTAAAATGCCGCATTGATTTTACTTGGCGTGTCTAATCATATGGGGGGAATGCCCATAATCCCCACGTTGGGCATGCGGGTTGGGGATCGCAGTGTAGTGAGTTTGCTGCAAGGGTCGCTGCTGCCCGCCCCCCGGTGTATGTCCCTTAGTCGCCTCCTACGACACCCACGGGAAGAGTTGGGGTGGTGCTGTTCTATCTAAGCCGGCACCACACAGCCCACTGCGCACTGGCGCTCATTGGGGGAGGTCTATGTCCAGCAGTGGACTGCTATAGGCTGATGAAGATTTTACTAAAAGTCACTAAAAACTTACACTGTGTTTGTTAATACAAGTGAGGTTCGTAGTCCATGTGTTATGAAATATTCAAACTACGAAAGTTTTTATAATATAAAATAAATCACTACATAGTAAAAAACAAAGTCGCTTTACGCTGTCTGTCTGTCCCTAAGTATGCTTAGATCTTTAAAACTACGCAACGGATTTTGATGCGGTTTTTTTAATAGATAGAGTTATTCAAGGCGATAGTTTTTTTTTTTTTTATTTATTTACCAACTTAAAGATATTTTTACATAAAAAAGCTTAAAAATAACACGAAGGAAATTACAAAGGTTTGTATAGATGTGTTATTAGCTGAGAGTCAGCTGAATAAAATTTAATAAGTTTGACAATAAAGTTATTCAATTTCAGTAGTTTATAATATATGTTTTTTTTATATGTATATATATATATATATATATATAATATTTTCAATCTATGTCAAGTAGTTTATAAACTACTTGACATAGATTTCCACGCGAGCGAAGCCGCGGGCGCATCTTCTAGTAATCAATAAAAGGCTACCTTTTGATGTGGTTTTTTTAATAGAAATTATTAAAAAAACAATAATAATAATTTTTTTAATAGAAATTATTATTGTTTATTCAAGAGGAAGGTTTTTAAACTAAATGACAAATAGATTTCCACGCGGGTGAAGCCACGAGGCGCAGCTAGTAAATAATAATGCAGGCCAATATATTCTCTAGTCCATCCAAATCCCTAATACTCAAAAGATCTTACGAAAGCCATAAATTCCTTAGTAAGATTAGTTACGCAAAGAACCGTTCAAAGGGAAATAAAACGAAAAGGAGACACTTCGTTATTTTCTCTATTATCCTCAAATACCTTTTGCTCAATAAACCTAGTCCTCAATAAATAATGATACCCTTACCAACGTTTGTAAGGATGTGAACACATACAGAACATTTGTAAGGTTATATAGCAATCTAAATTGTGAAGGAATAAGAGCATGAAATCAACACCGTTTTGAGCAACTCAGATTGAATAGGGAGCTCACCGACCATAGTATGTAAGTAATTTGTTGTTGTGCATAGCTTTACTTAAATATGGACATGTATCGAATCATATTAAGACTTAAATAGGCAAATAACCATGTATTAGACATATAAGAGATGAACATGCTAGTGGTTTCTTTTCACTTCTTCCACTAGTGGACAAAAAATTGAAGTGAACAGTTAAATAATTTTATTTGATAATAATTTATATATAAATATGACTTGTCTAAGTGCTTATTTTGTAAGCCTAAAGAAATAAATGATTTTTTACTTTACTTTAGCTTCTTTTGATTTGTTTGGGTCTACACTGTTATCTGTGGTCTACACTATCCAAACTGGATGTAGAATGTTTGTCAACAAACCACGACACAAAAAACTCACTTTTTTGGCGTTGAGTTTCAGATACAATTGTAAGCATTATTTATGGAAGGAATAATCTCAAATCGAAAAGTATTGCATTACTAATATTTAAACGCGTAACTTTGTATGTATGGATGCTTGTTACTTTTTCACGCAAAAACTACTGAACGGAACGAAATTTTGCATACAGGTAGTTCGAGGCCCGGAATAAAACAAAGGCTACTTTTTATCCCATAAATCAGTTCCCATGGGATAGAAATAACCTGAAAACGTTTCCATAGTTTCAACGCGTGTGAAGCTGCGGGAAGAAACTAGTACATATAATAATAATAACGTTTAAAAATACTCGGCAAAAGAGTGAATTTTAGGACCGCAGTTGCCGCACGCTGAGGGAAAAACGGCATCGCTGAGTCGGCAATGTACTCAGCAAATGAAAATTTTGTTGGATAAACAACAATGAAACTGCAATGCAATCCTCGACTGCAGATTAGGTGCTTCGTTTCTATGTAACATGTATGGGTGGTTTGTTTACAAACAATCTACATCGAGTTAGGATAGTGTAGAGTTCTTTCATTGAAAATGTCTTTTTTGTTTTTGTATCAATTAATGTACTTAGATATACTAAATCACTCAACACGTGATAAGCGATATTTCGAGACAGGGTTATAGGGGCAAAGTTTGATTGGCACCCACCATTTGTGTCTCTTACCTAAGTTTCTTAAGTTTTGTTTGGTACAAAATTTATCGACATAGCTCCAAGAATTAAGTGGCAGTGAACCGGTCATATCTCGCGAAGAACCGACAACCGCTGGGGTAAACGTGATGTAGAGTGGAGATCATGACTCAGTAAACATAGTGTAAGACGCCCTACAGCCAGGTGGGATGACGACCTGCAAAAAAACCCTATGGCACTCATTAGGGGAGGCCTAAGTCCAGCCGTGGACTAACATAGGCTGATAATGTACCTATACATGTTAAAATAAATGTTTTTTTATAGATATATAGAAAACTCTTTTATTGCACACTAAAAAAATAAAACGAACAAGACAGAATAAAATACAAAACATGTGACAATTTGGCGGTCTTATCTGATTGTCTTATGTGATTTAGTCTTAATTATTATTTAGTTTATTGTTAGATAATTTGTATACTTTAGAACTTAATTTTGTATAATTTTATTTGTGAAACTAATCTAATTAAATTTTAATCCCATTCTTATTTATACTCATTTTTAATTTAAAACTATTTTATCTTATTCAATGTATTCATGTTTTATTATTTATTATGATTTAATTAATGTTATAATGTTTAATTGAATGTATACTATGGATTTTATTATCTGAGTTAAATAAATACAATACAATTAAATAAATACAATACAATTATCGCTCAAGAGCGATCTCTACCAGACAACCGTGGATGGATAGGATCGTTGGATTGTACATGGGGATCTGTGTGCATTATATTAATTTATAAAATATTACATGAAAATACGTTCCTACTTAAAAATAAATAAAATAAATATAAATACACATAACTAATTATATACCTACTTATATAAATACATCCTCTTAATTATTCGATTGTACTTAACTCTTCATGTGAATTACATTGTTGCAAATGCTCACTAACACCACCCCTTGTACAAGTAATAAGTGGATAACGGGGCTGGTTCACTTCTAGAATTACGTTTATTTAAGTTTAATAGTTTATAATTAATTTATAAGTGATACTGTTTGTTATCCCTAAGAAAGAAAAAGAAAAATAAATAAAAATATAAAGGGAAACAAGGGTGTGGTCAGCGACATAGGAACAAATAGTGTTCCTTTAGCATACTCTTGAATATTGCTAGTGACTTTGCACGCCTTACTGTGACTGGTAATGTGTTCCAAAGTTGTACAGCACGGGCGGTAAATGAGTTGTTGTAAAAGGAAGTAGAGTGGGCTGGAACTTGAAGCATGAGTGTTTCAGAAGAGCGGAGAGACAGAGAAGAGAGAGAGCGGAGAGAATGGTGGAGAAGAGTAAAACGTTCCTTGAGATAAGGGGGCTTATATATCGGTATCTTCTAATTTTCTTATGATAGTAAGAAGTAAGTATTCACATCCCGTTTAAAAAAAATACAATATTTTTTGAACATACTAGTAAATAAAAAATAAATAAAATAAAATTCTTTTATTTCGGACTACTATACATCCATAATTTGTTAGTAATGATCTTATAATAAATGTTAGTAATTCTTACGAACTAAAATTAAATTAAATTGAAATGAAAATTAAAATGAATAGTAATCAATTAGAATAAATTAAAATAAATTAAAACAAATCAGATTATATCATCAATAAAAATTCAAATTAAAAAACTACATTTCTTATTAATTTCCGCCATATTGGCGAACTAGTGGTTTCTTCTCACTTCTTCCACTGGTGGACAAAAAATTGAAGTGAACTATAATATAATTTTATAGTATAAAATATGACCTGTCTAAGTGCTTATTTGTAAGCTTAAAGAAATAAAAACTTTTCATTTCGTTTCATTTCAATAAAATATTAAATCTACGGTTAAGAACAATTTTGGGAAGTTTGATAGCAAGAATCCACAACTCAAATTGCTAATTATAACAAAGCTTTGGTACACAAAACAAAGATACTTACCTAAATATACTATGTACAGTCAGCGCATTATATCCCTGGATGCCAAATCAAAGTGACACTTATATTTTTCAAAGGAATTATATCCATTCATAAATGTAGCGCTTATCAGAGGGAGACATGCGTCCAAGAGTGGACTAATATAGGCTGAGGTGAGAGGGAGACCACTAAAATGAATTTGTGATTCATGGGCCTTGAAAATACCTTTGAAAATAGGTATCTGTCTCCTTTTGGAGAATAGTGGCCGATTTACAAAACGATTAACGTTCAACGACGTTTAAAAATCACTTGGGCATTGCTTTAAATATAATTAATTTAATCATCAGCCTATATTAGTCCACTGCTGGACATAGGCCTCCCCCAATGAGCGCTATAGCGCCCTGTCTTCGGCTTGACGCATCCAGCATCTACCTGCAGTCTTTCGCAGGTCGTCATCCCACCTGGTCGAAGGGCGTCCTACACTACGTTTACCGATTCGTGGTCACCACTCAAGAACACGTTTGATCCAGCGGCCGTCAGTTCTTCGCGAGGTATGGCCGACCCACTACCACTTCAGATTGCTAATTCTCAGAGCTATGTCGATAACTTTGGTTCTCTGTCGGATGTATTCGTTACGAATCCTATCTTTCAGAGAAACTCCGAGCATAGCTCTTTCCATAGCTCGCTGAGCGATCTTGAACTGGTGGACCAGCCCTATCGTGAGTGTCCACGTCTCAGCTCCGTAGGTCATAACGGGTAGGACGCACTGGTTGAAAACTTTCGTTTTCAAGCATTGCGGTATGGATGAAGAGATGAGAATTGATTTGGTGCTCACAAAAAAACAGCATTCGTTTTGACGGACCTTATTCTTTCAACAAACGGGCTAATTTTCCGATCCCGTGCATGACATAATCGATGCATGGGTGACTGTACCCCAACGGAATCATCCAAAACCCTCTGAATCGGGTTAAGCCATGGTTTATACAGTCCGTCCCTTCAAAGATTTCAATTACGCTTGCCGAAATAGGGCACTAGAATTATCATTCATACAACCGTTTTGCTCTCTTGTAAAAGAGACGATTAGGGAGACTTAAGACCCTTGTTTTAAGGCTCATTTTAACTCTTTAATTAGCTACTTACCCGAGCGCCTAATTTGCATGTGTTAGGAAACTTTCATTCGTGGAACTTGCTGACTCTTTGAATTCCAATCTCTGAAGTAAAACAGTTAAAACAGAAAAAACAGTTCAAAAAGTTTTTTATTCACATAGAAAATAACAATAACAAAATAAAACTACATTAATTATTTTATATATGTACATATCAACTACCTACACCGAATTGCCTTTGTCATATAGTTAATTTAATATATAAACATATATATTAAAACAAGCTTATGTTATGGGTACTAGGTAATTGATATAGCTATTACATGACATCGATATTGTACATAGAAAACCCCCATGTCACCGAGAATGAATATATGCAGATCGTACAAACATTTGTCCCGAGGTGGGAATCGAACCCGCAACCTCTTCCACCAGACCTTCGCTCGCTGCGCCTCGGAGATTGTGTATCGTCTGGATGTCTAGCTGTTATAGTCCTACGAAATTGGGAAAAAGAAGCTTTTTCGCAACAAAATAACGCTGAATTTACTACAAAACAGGTTTTCGATCGTTTCCTAAAAGGCTTAGGGTAATATCGCTCTGCCAATAACTGGCATTCTCCACAGCCATAATTCATCCGCGAACTATCACGTATTTTGATTTATCGATGTCGTAAAGACAGACTCGCCTGGATCAGCTGGAACTAGAACTGACACTCTTCAAAACCCTCAGAGTGGGTAAAAACTTTAGAAAAAAACAAGTGAAAATGGGCTAAGCAACCCTCAGAGCGGGTGAAAACCTTAGGGAATAGCAGGCAAAACAAACGACTAAACCTAACCTAAGTATTTGAGCTGGATTACCAGGTACTAGATATATACACTTTATTTCACACTTATTATAGTATAATATAAAAATGCTGGACAATTCACACAGCATTATCTAGCCCCATGGTAAGCAGAGCTTGTGTTGTGGGTACTAGATAACTGATATACATAATACAATACATTACATAGATAGATATTTTTTATTATACATAGAAAACAACCAGAACACCCGAAACAAATATCTGCAGATCGTACACACAATTGTTCCGAGCCGGGAATCGAACCCGCAACCTCCTGCGTCGCAGGCGGACCTTCGCCCACGGCGCCACATCGGTCGTCAATATAAGAACTATGTAAAATAAAAACTTAAAAAATAAGTTACAATTGGCGGTCTTATCGCCCAAGAGCGATTTCTACCACTGGTGCCTAGTGGTGTTTTTAACTTCCTCTACACGTGAACAGAAAACCAAAAACATTCAAAACTTCTTTCTTGATAATAATAGTAAAAAATTTACATTGTCCAAGTGCTTATTTTGTAGAAATAAAGGTTTTTTTAAATTTGAATTACATAATATCAATTTTTTCCCTATAGGTTGCGCAAACAGCACTAAGTCAAAGATTTCGATGCTACGGTCTCGTATTTGTTTTTTCAGTTCTGTGGACTCGTAGTTTCGTAGCAGTGCTACGAGACTATTACCTCGTAGCAGTCGTAGCACTGCTACGAGACCGTAGCATCGGTAGAAGAATTAACAAAGATTAAATTCCTTACTAGAGCGTCCACGCATTTATTTTCTTTTTGTCAGTTCGCAATAAAATTCACGCCCCAAAGCGTTACCGATTCCACTTTTATTGTGTTTGTTTACGAAAAAGTATAAAAATTAAATTGATTATAAATAATGGGAATACAAATTTAATTACGTTTTACAAAATTACTTAATTCATAAATTAAATCTTAGGTATCGACTCGGCCGATGGTTGAACCGAAGTGGCGATGCGGCGCGGCGTGGGGTGCAGCTCCGATGTCGTGTCGCAATTTCGTGAAGTCATCGGATTCCGTTGATGGCAATTGTCTCTGTTTTATGTCATAAATATCAGATCATGCAGGTCAGCAAATTTGGTTGAGCCGATAGGTGTAACAACTTCGTAAACAAAATTGATTTATGTACATATAATTAAATTCTGCCTGCGCGTATGCGTTGTTTTCGAGAAGACAAAAGATAAGAAATTGTGTTGAAAAGTAGCCAACAAGATACGAAGTTGCACTAGAAATTAGCCTAAAGATACGTTCTGCCAAGTAAACAAAGATGTATGGAAACGTTATAATGATAATTGAATCCCATGGGATCTGATTTGTATGATAAAAAACGTATGTTTTTCCAGGTTATTCTAGACCTACATAGACCTGCGAAAGACTGCAGGCAGATGCTGGATGCGTCAAGCTGAAGAAAGAGTGCTATGGCACACATAAATAAATAAAAATACACACAATTCCACAGCATTATCTTGCCCAATGGTAAGCAGAGCTTGTGTTATACGTACTAGATGATTGATATATAAAATAAAATACATTACATAGATAATATGTACTTTTTACTATACATAGAAAAGGACAGAACGACCGAAACAAAGATCAGTAGATTGTACACACATTTTTCCCGAGGCGGGAATCGAACCCGCAACTCCTGCGTTGCAGGCGGACCTTCGCCCACCGCGCCACAGTGGTCGTTAAATATACCTGACCAATCTGACCAATATTATACACCGTCCACATATTTATTTTCTTTGACTAAATGAAAGAATGCATTATTTTATAGACACGTCTGTCGAGTCGACCAATTCGAATCACTATGTCTACGAAATATTGTATCAAAGAAAATAAATGCGTGGAAAGATGATAGGGTGATTTTGAAGGCTTTTCTAGATATTGGTAAGGTACATCTATGTTGCCTATAAATGGTACGTTTTACGTTCAGCAAGCGAAGCGTGGGCGAACATTATCAGTTATTCGACGGGGCCGACAATTCGGAGCAGATGGGGCCATAACGAAATTAAGTCTTAAATGCATGTGTATAGAAATCCTGCGGAGTTAGCTTGTCCCATCCTATGCTAGTAGACTAGTAAGTTAACCCCGCTTAGGAAAATGTGTTCTTGAGTGGAGAGCACGACTTGGCAAACGTAGAACCGGCCACTTACCACTCGGATACGGGCCCAAATAAATGGCGGCATAGTTTTAGATTATGATACCTGATCTGATATTCATTTGAATAAATGGGTGTCGCAATCTCGAGATTAAGAAATAGGAATCGAGGTAAGGCCACTATTTGAATGCTTCGTTTTGAAATGTGCGGCAGCGGGGTTGGACGTGTGTGCGGCAACCTTAAGTGTTCATCGAGATAGATAAGATAGATAGAAAATTCTTTTTCACAAGTGTACAAAAAAGAATTTCTCACGATCCTATCCATCCATGTTTGTCTGGTAGAGATGGCGCTCTTGAGCGATAAGACCGCCAATCTTTACTAATTTTTAATGTTTTATTGCGGTCTTATCGCTCAAGAGCGCGATCTCTACCAGACAAACATGGATGGATAGGATCGGGAGCAGTACCATGGGATCTGTGTCCTCTTAGGTTTTATAATATTATAAACAAAATACTTAAATATAAATAGTAAATAAATAAATAATGCTGGACAATCCACACAGCATTATCTAGCCCCAAGGTAAGTAAAGCTTGTGTTATGATTGGTACTAGAGAACTGATATACATAATACAATACATTACATAGATAGATATTTTTTATTATACATAGAAAACGGGATGAGCTCGATCTATACAATAAGGAGTGGGTTCTCCTTGCTGAGGACCGAGATGAGTGGAAGAAGGGGAGGGAGGCCTTTGCCCTGCAGTGGGACACCCCGGGCTAATATAATAATAATAAAATAATAATAGAAAACGACCAGAACACCCGGAGCAAATATCTGAAGATCGTACACACAATTGTCCTGAGGCGGGAATCGAACCCGCAACCATTATAAATATACTATATTATACATAATCATAAGATATACAATACAGGGCGTCCCACCGTTATGTCACATAGAGGGAAAGTACCTTATATAATGTAGGTAGAAAATTTTACTCCAAGGATTTTTTTTTATTTCTTTAAATAATTAAAGCTGCTTTTAAAGAATTTGAATAATCGCCTGCCTGAACCGGGAATCGAACCCGCCAAATTGTAAAAAAGAGGACCCGCAATTTTACGATACAGATCAGAAGGCGTCAGGAATATTTATTTCGAATTAACAATACATCTTAAATGAAAGGACCATGAAATTTACCATCCTTTACTTACTGACTGTTCACTTATGGAACGCATGCTTATTTTGTAGAAATAAAGGTTTTTTTAAAATTTGAATTACATAATATAAATTTTTTCCCTATAGGTTACGCAAACAGTACTTAGTCAAAGATTTCGATGCTACGGTCTCGTATTTGTTTTTTCAGTTCTGTGGACTCGTAGTTTCGTAGCAGTGCTACGAGACTATTACCTCGTAGCAGTCGTAGCACTGCATGCCAGTTTCGGTGAGGCGTGAAAAATCTCTAGAGTCTGTGTAAAAAGAGAAGTCTCCTAGGAATTCTCCTAGGAATTCTCCTAGGAAAAGAGAAGTCTCCTAGGAATTCTCCCAGGAAAATAGAAGTCTCCTAGGAATTCTCCCAGGAAAAGAGAAGTCTCCTAGGAATTATCCTAGGAAAAGAGAAGATAGATAGATAGATAATTCTTTATTGCACACTAAGTATAAAATGACTATGTAAAATAAAACTTAAAAAAACTAGATACAATTGAAGTCTCCTAGTAATTCTCCTAGGAAAAGAGAAGTGGCCTAGGAATTGAGGGCGCGCGTGCCGGGCGCATGTACTACATTTGTAGTTTAGTTTAGTGTTATATATTTTTAGCTTAATGTGTGTTTTTTTTTTAATGTATATCTGTCTTTTTTGTGTGTGCTAATAAAAGTGTTCTATTCTATTCTATTTGTTGCGTTAATATTCTCCGTTTCGCCACAAGGCTTCTCTTTATGCACAGACTTTATCAACCTATTAACGCGTCTATACGCGCGATAGAACGTCAGCGATGTTCCAAATTTTACTTTACAAAACACGTCACGTATCTGTCCCTGTCAGACAATCCTACCGACCCTATTCAGGATTTGGCACCTGATCTGTATGTATTGACCGTCTTAAACTGAATCCGGATGAGTTACAAGCAACGTTCCATAGGAAATAAATAAATTTAATAATGCTGGACAATCCACACAGCATCATCTAGCCCAAGCTAAGCAGACGGTGTTATGGGCAGTAGATGACTGATATACTTAATACAATATATTAGATAAATAACTACCAGAACACCCGGAACAAATGTCTGCAGATCGTACACACAATTGTCTCGAGGCGGGAATCGAACCCGTAACCTCCTGCATCGCAGGACGACATTCGCCCACCGCGCCACCAAGGTCGTCAAATATTATTTAATTTCTTTTCTAGAAGCTCTTTCTTTCGAAGTCAATTAAAAATAAAATCACAATGACGTAAATCTAATCATGAAATTATGTAGGCAAGTTATTTTGTTCGACTCTAGGGAATTGTCTGTGCGTACATTGATTTATTACACCTTGCTTTGTCGGGCCCTGCATAATGCGGGCCGAGCCCACAGTACGACCCCGACGACTAGATCATGCTCTACAGCTTTGTGAATAATATTTTTTGCGTCAATCTGCAAGGCTACAAGGCTATTTAGGCAGTTGTCTCACCGCCGGCGAGAGAAATACTAACTATCGGCTATTTTCTCGCTCAAGAAACGTACAGTTAGATTATACATTGCGTGTAAACAAAAGAGATGCATATGCAAATAGTTGGTCGCTGACTGTTCACACTGCCGCCGCGCCGGTGAGAATGAGAACTCGCTTCACTAGTTTGGCGCTGGGCGATAAGAGCCAGGAAAATAAAACTCGCTCAGCGATCAGAAAACTCACGCCGAGGGGTCATTTTCTATACAATGCGGACTGTCGTTTCACCTGGCCGCCGCAAGCGAGTGATAGCCGAGCTACACAACTATCGGGACTACGTACTCGCGCCCCGCTTCACGCCGACTCCTTTCTACATTCTAGCTCTGCTCGCTACTCGTTCATCGTTCCCCGGTGAGACAACTGCCTTAGCACATAACGTAACGCACGTTATCAGCGTTATTACGCCAAAAGCGTGAATAACGCGTGAAAAGGTGTTAAGGCTAAAATGTGCCTGTTCACGCGTTATTTACACTAAAATTATCATATCCGTTAAAATCTGTTAAAATCCTGATGGGTTTAGAAGTAATGTTTAATTGTAAAATGATAATTAAAGCTAAATAAATACAAACAAGAACAATACAAAGTAAAGGAGGTTCAATTATTACAATTACGCACGTACGCATCTACACCGATGTGTTATTGCGTAAGCCTCTTTAATTATTTTGTTTATATGATTATTATACACTTGCAACAGTTCAATACGTATTCTAGTTGGCATTTACTTTATTTCATAAAATAATGAGGCGACAAATAAATAAAAGTCCTAATAACTTTACAACTCAAATTTATTTAAAAAAAATTCAGTTGTTGTTCAAATCTAATGTTCAAATCTGAACCTCCGGTAAAAATTTTGTCCTTACTTTTAGTTACACACTGTAAAAGAAAACTTTTTAAAACCGTCACGGTTTTAAAAAGTTTTCTTGTGTGTTCGAAATATTTTACCATTCTTATTTTAATAAGTTCCAGCGTTACTCCTAACGTGAGCTTCAACTTGGTTGTTTCCCATGGGACTGTAGCTGTAGAATTGGCTGGGCTCCCAACCAATGTTTCCGCCGGTCATACCCGAATCGAACGCACTGTTTGTGAGCAGATTGTTGAGGTTGTAGTAATGTATGTTTGAAGCGGGTGCATTCGACACAGGGTGAGCCCAAGCACGAGCTGTGTTGATGAAGTGGTTTCTTTCAGAGTAAATGCGAGCTCCGGTGTACACACCAATACCGTAGCTCCTCATGTCAGTAAACAAGTTGTTGAGCACATGCACCTGTCCGAACCTCACCATGGGATTGCGTTGACCTGTGCCTTGGAACCAGTTACGGTAAACAGTGACCCTCAATCTGCCAGTGTCTTGCGCTGAGTTACCGTCATCGTGTCCAATCAAGAAGTTCATGTCGTGGTTCCTGAAGATGTTGTTCGAAACAGAGATAAGACTAGCACCATTCTTGACGGTAACCAGACCATTGTGACGACGTTGGGCCTCAGCAGTATTGGCAGAGTTCCAAGGGTCGTCGGCGAACTCACAGTGGTCTACCCATACACGCTCTGAAGTGTTGATGTCGACGCAGTCAAGCGTGCTCCAGGGTCCAGAGACCTGGGAAATAATGCCTCCATTACCGTTGGGCTGCTCACCTGGAGCGTACGAGATACAATTGTGGAACTTGATGTTTTGAATGATGACGTGCACTTGGTTAGTCAAACGGAGTGATCCTCCATATATCATAGCGTTAGCGTCTCCGCCGACGATGGTCTTGAAGGGACCGACGTGGATGACGACACCTGGGGAGCCAGTATATAGGACCGTGAGGTCAATGCGGCCGCGGACATGGATTATGCGGGGTGTGGCGGAGTTGAGGGCATCACGGAGCGCCCAAGCATCCCACACGGTCCAGACAGCGCCGCCCGCACCTCCTACGTTGCCGTTGGCAAAGCCCAATAGGTCAGCGTTGCGCGGTTCCGAAGAGTGGCTTCCGTTGCCGAGCAGCATGTTGTCCGCATCGATGACGACCGATGGCGAGTGGCACGGCAGCGCCGCCGCCGCTGCAAGTACAGCTGACAGAATGATTAGGAACTTCATGTTCGAAGATTGGCGAGGCAGAACGGTGAGAGCTGTTTTATAGCAGTCATTATCAGGACCTGCCTCATTAATATTATCTTTGATTTCATGTTATCTGTGATAACCGAATTGGAATCAGTTTTAGTCCGAATGTTAACAAAAACCTAAATGAGGTTAATATATAAGTGAGTTTGATAGACGTTTCATCCGACTTCAACTAAGGATATTTTTAATTGGGCTATGTTTTGTATAAATAATAAATAAATAAATAAATAATGCTGCATTATCTAGCCCCATTATAAGCAGAGCTTGTGTTATGGGTACTAGATACATAACTGATATACATAATACAATACATTACATAGATAGATATTTTATATTATATATAGAAAACGACCAGAACACCCGAAACAAATATCTGCAGATCGTATAAACATCATTCCGAGGCGGGATTCGAACCCGCAACCTCCTGCGTCGCAGGCGGACCTTCGCCGACCGCGCCACATCGGTCGTCGTTGTATGTTCTGTTTGTTAATTAATATGTTTGCCAATCATTTTAGAATACTCGCGGATGTATAAAAAAAGATTATCTAGGTTATAATGAGAGAGATATTTATATATATAAAGTTTATTATTACATAGGTACTTTGGAACAAAATCCTTTAAAAAAGATGTAAGAATGGTTAGCACATGTGGTCATGGGTAATATGGATTCCCGCCTCAGGATGTTGCAGTATTGAGTATTTGCCAATACTGCGCTGGATTTCATGGCCCATGAAACTGACTTGTTATTAGATTAGGATACGGTCATGAGATAACTAGTCTGCTTGTAATAACTGTATTCATTATGTGGGTAACATTATCCACAATGTTAACTTAGGTAGGTACGTAGGTAGGTACACCATGGATCAATCGGTATAAGTAGAATTAGCTATGATATATCTACTACTACATACATATATCTAAATTATCAATTTATACAGACCAATCTTATCATCTAGCCTAGCTTTATGATGAGACGTATAACCGAACAAAGATATTACATGAAATAATATAACATGATTCAATTGATAATTTGACATACATAAGTAGAATTAGCTATGATCTATCTACTACTACATACATATATCTAAATCATCAATTTATACAGACCAATCTTATCATCTAGCCTAGCTTTATGATGAGACGTATAACCGAACAAAGATATTACATGAAATAATATAACATGATTCAATTGATAATTTGACATACATAAGTAGAATTAGCTATGATATATCTACTACTACATACATATATCTAAATTATCAATTTATACAGACCAATCTTATAATCTAGCCTAGCTTTATGATGAGACGTATAACCGAACAAAGATATTACATGAAATAATATAACATGATTCAATTGATAATTTGACATACATAAGTAGAATTAGCTATCATCTATCTACTACTACATACATATATCTAAATCATCAATTTATACAGACCAATCTTATCATTTAGCTATAGGTATATGAGACTAATAACTGAACAAAGATTTATTACATGAAAAGCTACCTATCTACGTGTTAATAAAATTTGTAAAAGATAGATGAACATTTAACACTTTGACTGCGGTTTTTTATCGATGACTGCGATCTTTTTTTTTCCTAAAAAATTCGTCTGCCGCTCTACACAGCGGTTGTGTTGCGCCGCACATGCGTTTCGTTCGAAAAATATTACAGCTCTGCTGAGTCACAAAGATCTGTATTTTCTCAGCCGCTGCGCTAGTGTGGATTTACGCATATTAGTCACTTGTAGAAAACTCATACCGTGCGTTTTCAGCACTCAAAGTGTTAAAAGCTAGATAGAGACGTACTCGTACAAACAGTTTTCATTATTTTATTCATCCTGCATTTGAAGTAGGTAATTGATCTATGACGAGCACATTAAGAGCCTCGATCGGAACCAGTTCTATACAAGTAAATTAATAGCCACGATCGGAACCAGTTCCGTACAAGTAATTTAAAAGCCTCGTATGGAACCAGTTCTGAAACTCCGGTTCTGTAGACGGCCGAAGCGGGTCGTTGGCCAATTGTGAGTGCAAAAAATTAAAATAAATGCTGGACTATTCACATAGCATCATCTAGCCCCCAGCTGAGCAGAGCTTAGGTTATGATGGGTACCGATATATATGGGTACCGACTAGGTGACCGATATATACTTAATAAATACATTCATCATCATCATCCAATGTTAGTCCACAACTGGACATAGGCCTCCCCCAATGAACACCACAGCGCCCTGTCTTCAATTTGACTTGACGCATCCAGCATCTACCTGCAGTCTTGCTCAGGTCGTCATCCCACCTGGTCGGAGGGCATCCTACACTACGTTTAGCGAGTCGGGGTCTCCACTCAAGAAAACATAAAATACATTACATAGATATATATATTTATTATTATAGAAAACAACCAGAACACCCGGAACGTCTACAGATCGTATACAAACAATTGTCCCAAGGAGGGAATCGAACCCGCAACCTCCTGCGTCGCAGACGGACCTTCGCCCACCGCGCCACAGATGTCGTCAATTATGATACTAGATGCCGTAAATTTCACTTTCTTCCCCTTCACAAACGCAGGGTTGATTTGACTTACTTCTTCTTTGTCGAAGCCTTCATTGCTGAAAGTCGTGCCCGCCATAGAAAGCTTTCACGGAAACGCTGATGAACCGCTTCCACACTGCTCTGTCTTCGGCCTGTCTCAGGGCTGCAGGTAACAATTCACTTCATTAATTGTAAACAACGCGAAGAGTCTAGTTCTTCCTCTCTCAGCTATAGCGTCGCACGCTCTCTTACGCAAGGAATGAACATAGCAAACGGCACTGTTGATTGCCCAGAGCTTCTTGAGCAGATAGGACTGCGCACTGAGAAAACCGTCCACCCTTTACGTTCCTGCAGCTAATACCAATTATAGGCAGAATGTATTTGTTTATTATAGCTTGTTGCTCGATTAATTCTTAAGTACAAGGAAACAGTGAGATAGACATTTTCAACGCCAATACAAGTAAGCTTAGACGCTTACTTTTGATATTTCTTTTCAGGTGTAAGCTAACTACATAAATAAATAAATAAATAAATAATGCTGGACAATTCACACAGCATTATCTAGCCCCATGGTAAGCAGAGCTTGTGTTATGAGTACTAGATAACTGATATACATAATACAATACATTACATAGATAGATATTTTTTATTATACATAGAAAACGACCAGAACACCCGGAACAAATATCTATAGGCTATACCTACTAGTCTTAAGCCGGATATGGGCCTCTAAAAGCGCCTTATTGGCCTATATAATTATTATGTTTATACCTATTTAACTAAATTCTTGCTTTTTCAGTATTTTTCGATTTATTTTGTTTTTGTAATTTGTATTAAGTCGTTAACTTACTGTAAATTATGATATTTTTAAGTATACCTGCGGAAAATTCTAATTAGCTGTCAATAAACATGCACTGGTCTCTTCAGGCGTGCTCTGTAATGTTAAATATAAAAATCCAAAGCCTAGCTGTAAGTTTCTCTAAAAATTTTTAAATAAATAAAGTAATACCTATGAAAATGCCGTTCTGCAGTACTGGCCATTTCAAATCAAAATAATTTTTGTTTGGCTAAGAATTCTAATTTCAAATTAATTTTATTTTAAAAACATGGAATTCTTTTTCCAAAAGTAGTCATTTGTTTATTGATTAGTGTTACATTTTCATCGCATTTCAATCTTTTTCCCTTATTCTCAGAAGTCTGAGAATAAGGGAAAGAAAAGATTCCCACAAAACCCAAGGACCGAGGGGTCGTCACCCCTCGAGTTGACGCCGGGGTAATGAGGCGAAGCCTCGAGGCCCCTCTCTGTGCCCCCACCAGGGCCGGAAAGAAATCTATTGACAATCTTTTTCGTCATCATGGATACGTTAAAAATTCGAGTTTGGTGGTCTAGCGCCGGTGTGATTCATCACAGCTTCTTACCAAACGGGATGAGCATTACTGCAGATGTGTACTGTGAAGAACTGAACACAATGATGGAGAAGCTGGCACATCTCCAACCAGCATTGGTCAATCGCTCCTCTCCGCTGCTCCTGCATGACAACGCGCGACTTCATACTGCACAGCAGACGGTATCCAAGTAGCAAGAACTGGGGTTGGAAGCTCTCCGTCATCCGCCCTAGTCACCAGACCTTGCGCCTACAGACTACTACTTTTTCCAGAATTTGGATAACTTCTTGGCGGGAAAAAAATTCAATACCCGAGCTGTTCAAAATGCCTTTGAAGAATTTGTTGCCTCCCGTCCTGCTTATTTCTTTAAGAAGGGCATCAATAAACTGCCACTGCGTTGGCAAAGATGCATTGATTGCATGGGTGATTACTTCGATGAATACAAATAAAAAATACATAAACAAAATTAGTTTAAATTTTTTCATACAAAACGGCAATTTCATAGGTAAAGACCTAATATAACTTCATGTACAATCATATACATATCCCACAATTAGGCTACAGGAGATTTATTATCTAATAAAGGGCAAACGCTCAGAAGCGCAAAAAATTATCAGTAAATAGAAAAAAAAATAGCGCAAAATATCAGATAACAAGAGGATAAAAAGGCTTAGGATGGGTTGTGCTCAAACTCAAAAACTCTTCACATAAAACCTACTACCTAAGAAGGTAGAGGTTTATGTTATTGTATGTTCAAGTGACCTCCCTAACCACATCACATAAACATAACCTTTGTTAATAAATCAAGCCTTATTAACAAAATGAAGTGATTGAAATCAATGTACCTAATCACTTTATTTCCTATTTGAACGAATGTCAGTTATTTACGAGTATGTCGTGTTCACTTAGGAATTATCGTTGTCGTGCAAAACAAAATTTCATTGTTTTGAATTGACTAAAAATATTGAAATTACTTTTTCAGGATAAATTATAATATAATAATAATAGCTGTTGGCTTCGGCCCCACGCAAGCCTTCCAAAGGACCGGGTCACTTTATGGCCCGAGATCATGGTAAATGAGAGACAATAATAATAATATTTATTTATTCAGAAAAGGTCTTAAAACAAAACACAAGTAATAAACAAAACAAAGGAATGTATACTGTAGACCTATTTCACTTCTTAGTTTTGACACCTTGCTCTAACTAAGTTCTAGACTTGTGATGTAGACGCAGGGGCTCTCTACTTCGGTAGCTTGTTAGGTTTACACTATTTTATGAACAACATATAGTATATAAAAAAATACTTTAGGAAACACTGTACTATGTAGTATTCTTACAGTTTCTTATACTTAATGTTATATTATAATAAGGCCAAAAATCAAAAATACAGTTTATAGGTATGAGTGTAAAATGTGTTTGTATGTGTGTGGATGAGTGAGTGAGTGGAGTAGGAGTTGACTGTGTGATTGATTAACTAGTTGTTTTTAATAGGAATTCTGTTTCATCATAGTTCAGGTTTGATAAGTATGATTTTATCATATTTTTGCATTACCTGTAGTTGAAGTCCTTTATATCTATATATTTGCTGATGTTGAAATACTAAACCCTCGAGAAATTAAAAATAAAACATAAAAATAGAATATAGAACCTCTCCTTTTTTCGAGGTCAGTTAAAAATGACCAAATAAAAATCATCTCAAACATCAGAAGCATAATTTCAAAACCTAAAACAGATCGAAAAGGCGGACACGATAAACGCCAGATACCTAATCAATTACCTAATCATAATACATAGATCTATTTTACTTATAAAGATCTACATACTATCTACTTTACTAACCTATGGATGAGGAAATAGTAACACAATTAACATTCTGTAATGATTTATTTTAAAAGAAACCACCGAGTAAGGAAAGTCCTCCTGAATCAAAGGAAGGGACCAGCCCATCTCCTGACGTGACCTTCTACTGCGTTGGCTGCTATGGGAACGTAGCCGTAGTATTGGCTGGGCTGCCAACCGATGTTGCCGCCGGTCATACCCGAATCATGCCCACTGTTTGTAAGCAGATTGTTGAGGTTGTAGTAATGTATGTTTGCGGCGGGGGCATTCGAAACAGGGTGAGCCCAGGCACGAGCTGTGTTGATGAAATGGTTTCTTTCAGAGTAAATGCGAGCTCCGGTGTACACACCAATACCGTAGCTCCTGATGTCAGTAAACAAGTTGTTGAGCACATGCACTAGTCCGAACCTCACCATGGGATTGCGTTGACGTGTGCCTTGGAACCAGTTGAAGTAAATAGAAACAAACAACCTTCCATTATCTTGCCACTGATTACTATCATCGTGTCCAATCAAGAAGTTCATGTCATGGTTTCTGAAGAGGTTGTTTGAAATAGAAATGTGACTGGCACCACGTTTGATAGTGAGCAGACCATTGTGACGACGTTGATTATCAGGAGTATTGGCAGAGTTCCAAGGATCGTCGGCGAATTCACAGGCATCAACCCATATATTCTCTGAATGGTCTATGTCGATGCTGTCAATCGCGCCAAAAGCTCCTGCCACCTGTGAAATGATGCCTCCGTGGCCGTTGGGTTGCTCACCTGGGGCGTAATTGAGAGCATTGTGAAACTTTATGTTTTGGATGATGATGTGCATCTGGTTAGTCATGCGGAGTCCAGCACCGAATATCATAGCGTTTCCGTCTCCGCCGTAGATGCTCTTATATGGACCGACGTGAAGGACAACGCCTGGGGAACCAGTGAAGAGTGGTGTGCAGTCAATTCGACCGCGCACGTAGACGACACGACGCTCGGCACTGTTGAGGGCATCGCGGAGCGCCCAACAATCCCACACGGTCCAGACGGAGCCACCAGCTCCGCCTTGGGTGTTACGTCCGAAGCCCACAAGGCGGTCATTGCGTGCCATGTTGTATATGCTGCCATTGCCTTGCATCAGCAAGTTGTTTTCGCTGACGACGTCCAGCGCCGAGCGGGTCGGCAGCGCGGCCGCCGCTGCAAGTACAGCTGACAGAACGAGGAAGAACTTCATGTCTGAAGATTGCCGAGTCAAACTAAGCTTTATTCTTTTATAGCCATCATAATCAGTACATGTATATGTTATTGTTACCTAATCTTAATTATAGGTTTTCAAAGATATATTTGAAAGATAGATTAAAATAGGAATCAGATAGAATCACAATGTATACATAATGTGGTCAGTACTATTATTTGAGGATGTGATGTTTGTAAGTTTATTTTTTGTTTCCTAACTAATTTATTTTATATCAGTTTCCACGGGTATATTCTTTAGACTACGTACCTACCCTATTATCTTATCTAGGTTCATCATCATCATCATCAGCCTATATTAGTCCACTGCTGGACATAGGCCTCCCCCAATGAGCGCCATAGCGCCCTGTCTTCAGCTTGACGCATCCAGCATCTACCTGCAGTCTTTCGCAGGTCGTCATCCCACCTGGTCGGAGGGCGTCCTACACTACGTTTACCGAGTCGTGGTCTCCACTCAAGAACACGTTTGCCCCATCGGCCGTCGGTTCTTCGCGAGATATGGCCGGCCCACTGCCACTTCAGCTTGCTAATTCTTTGAGCTATGTCGATAACCTTGGTTCTCTGTCGGATGTATTCGTTGCGAATCCTATCCTTCAGAGAAACTCCGAGCATAGCTCTTTCCATAGCTCGCTGAGCGACTTTGAACTGGTGGACCAGCCCTATCGTGAGTGTCCACGTCTCAGCTCCGTAGGTCATAACGGGTAGGACGCACTGATTGAAAACTTTCGTTTTCAAGCATTGCGGTATGGATGACGTGAAGACTTGACGTAGTTTCCCAAATGCTGCCCAGCCCAGCTGGATCCTCCTTTTGGCCTCCTTCTCGAAACTGTTTTTACCCAACTGCAGAATCTGCCCAAGGTAAGTGTACTCGGAAACAGTTTCGAGAAGGTGACCATGTACGACCACCGGCCTTGGATCAATGTGACCATTGATCATGACTTTGGTTTTATCCAAATTTATGCCAAGACCGATACATCGGGAGGCTGAAGCTAGGCCGTCCAGCATCTGGTTCAGCTCCTCTAGCGACTCCGCCAATAGGACTATGTCATCAGCGAATCGTAGGTGTGAGATGTAGTTGCCGTTTATGTTTATGCCCTTACCTTTCCAGTCCAGCGTCTTAAACAAATCTTCCAACGCGCTTGTGAACAGTTTCGGGGATATGACATCCCCCTGTCTCACTCCTCTGCGCAATTGGATAGGTTTAGACTGCTGGCCCTGTACTTGGACACTCATAGTGGCGGCTTCGTAGAGACATCTCAGCACCTCGATATAACGATAGTCCACTTGGCATCGCTGTAAGGATTCCAGAACAGCCCAGGTCTCGACAGAGTCAAAGGCCTTCTCATAGTCCACAAAAGCCAGACACAGGGGCTGATTATACTCTTCGGACTTCTGTATAATCTGCCTCACTGTGTGTATGTGGTCTATGGTGCCATATCCTCCGCGAAATCCAGCCTGTTCTGGTGGCTGAAACTCGTCGAGTCTCCTAGCGAGACGATTCGTGACTACTCGTGAGAACAGCTTATAGACGTGGCTCAAGAGTGAAATGGGTCTGTAGTTTTTAAGAAGGGTTTTATCTCCCTTCTTAAAAAAGAGCACCACCAAACTCCCGCTCCACGCCTTTGGAGTTCTCCCACTGTGAAGGACGCCGTTGAAGAGGTTCTGTAGCTCCTGTATAACAGGAGCTCCTCCAGCTTTCAAGAGCTCGGATGTTATACCGTCTTCACCGGGGGCTTTTCCATTTTTAAGCTGCCTCAGAGCTAACACGATCTCGTCTTGACTGATGTCAGGTAGTTCGTCGGTGTAGTGGCGTGTCAGGGTGGCTCTGGAATCATGGTTGACTCGTCGGGAACGAGGGGCATGAGCAGCGTATAGACGGCCATAAAAGTCTTCTATCTCGGCTGAGATCTCCGGCTTCGACAATACGGTCCTTCCGTCGTGCGTTTTAAGCTTTGTCAGGTGGCTCCTGCCAAGCTGCTGAGTGAATACTTTGGACCCCCGGTTTCGCTGTATC
This sequence comes from Eupithecia abbreviata, assembly GCA_943735965.1. Lineage (NCBI taxonomy): Eukaryota > Metazoa > Arthropoda > Insecta > Lepidoptera > Geometridae > Eupithecia > Eupithecia abbreviata. The sequence continues at coordinate 3,216,061 of OX030976.1, forward strand.
GCCTCTTCAATGAGGCGCGTGTTGGAGCTCCGGAGGTCGTGCCGTACCATCTTCGCAATTCGCTTGTTCAGGTCTGACCTCTCTGACAAAGTCGCTTGGGTGGTCTCCCGTCTTTTTGTCATCAGCCCAAGAGTCTCATACGAGAGTTTGGACTTCCTGCCTGTACGCTGCTTTCGACAGAATTTAATGCCCTCGTCCCTCAACGTTTCAACCAGATTGTGTAGGGTCTCGTCAGCGTCATCAGTTGGTTCCAAGGCAACAAATCGATCCCCGAGAAGCTGCTGAAACTTCTCGGTGCCCGCCATGATTTGGATTAGGTCAGGTCGGAGCGTGGACTTCATCAGACGGTTTCTTTCAAGCTTAATGTTGATATTCAGAGAGCCTCGAAGGAGTCAGTGATCAGATCCGGTATTGAACCTGTTGATCACTGAGACATCTCTGAATATGTGCTTGCTATCCGTCATGATGAAGTCGATCTCATTTTTAGTCACAGTGTCGGGGCTTTGCCATGTCCACTTCCTTTGAGGCTGTTTCTTAAAGAAGGAGTTCATTAGGAACAGCCCCTCCTTCTCAAGGAAGTTGACAAGCATTTGCCCCCTGTGATTCCTAACTCCATAACCATGTGGGCCTATTCGGGATTCGTAGCCAGTCTGGATTCCCACCTTGCCGTTAAAGTCCCCCATAACAACGTTGAAGTGGGCCTTAGTGGTGTTGTGTAAGGCTTTGGATATGTCTTCGTACATATCCTCCACTTCATCATCCGAGTGTGCCGAGGTCGGTGCGTAGACCTGGATGACCTTCATGCTGTACCGCTTGGACAGCCGAAGGATCAGGTACGCTACCCTGGTCGACACACTGGAGATTTCTTGGACGTTGTTAGAGAGGGCCTTATTGACGAGGAAGCCTACACCACCCTGGGATGTTTTATCACCCTCGCGAAAGTAGAGAAGATGGCCCGAGTCTAGGGTTACGGTGTCCTCCCCCTCTCTACTACAATCTAGGTTATGGTCATCTAAACAAAGTATAATTTATATTCCAAAAACACTGATTTTTCATATTTACGAAATTTTGAAATGCACATACTTAATCAGCTTTTGAAGCTTAATGATGCTGGGCAAATCACACGTTATTCTGAAATATATGCAAGTAGAATTGAGCCTACGAAGTCACGTGAAAGGGCTAGTGTACGATATAATACATCCATTTTAATTACTTACCTATTTATTGATAATATAAAAAAAGATTATGTACAAATTAATCGCCCGGATGATTGATCATTTTGTAAAGGTATCTTTAAATAATCATCATCATCAACAACAACAACCAATAATATGGCAACGGATCAATGATCCACTGTGACTTTTTAATTGAACAGGTGCAAATAAACCAATCATATAATTCGATGATTCTCTGACCAGGTGGGATGACGACCTGCAAAAGACTGCAGGTAGATGCTGGATGCGTCAAGCTAGAGAAAGACAGGGCGCTATGGCGCTTATTGGGGGAGGCCTATATCCAGCAGTGGATTAACATAGGTTGATGATGATCTCTGTTCTGTGACGTTTACCGACAGAACACAGATGACAGACAGATGACAGGAAATAAAAGAAATATATATAATAAATTAATTTTAAGCAGTTAAAAGTGCATTTAAATGCTTAAACATACAAAAAAAATATTTCGTTGTTTTATTTAGTATTAACGTACTTTTGGGGTGCACTTTATGCAGGGACACGCTGTATATACATGCTACCTACTAATTTTATCAGGTACTAATGCAATATCGATATCCAAAACATAAAAACATGATAAATCGAAAATAAAAAACAAACACAACAAAGAAAGAATGAATGAATTAACACTTTATGGTACCCAAAATAACACCTTATATCTAAATCTTACGTAATAACAGTATAATAGGCGGCCTTATCGCTTCAAGCCATTTCTTCCAGGCAACCAGGAATGGAGAAAAATATATATTATACAAAGAGTTGGTAGAGCACAAACAAACAGTAATAGAGAAGTAAAAAAAAAACAAAGAATACAAACTTAATACATAGCATTCAATACAATACTACTTAAATTAAAACTAACCTTAAAGAAAAACTACAAATAAGAATAACTGACTACAATAAGAAGGTACCACAGAAATAAAATTTCGATAAAATCTGATCACTGTTGGAGCAGGAATAAGAATCTGAATAAGAGAGAAGAATGAAGGAAAAATTATAGACAACTGAAGATAGAAGGTGGGACTTTAGTTTAGATTTGTAGGAGTTAATGGAAGGTGCAAGTCTGATATCAACAGGCAGTTTGTTCCAGAGCCGTATAGCCTGAACACTAAAAGAGTTACCATAGAACGTTTGGGAATGAGTGGGAAACTTGAGTAGTAAGTTATCTGATGACCTGAGATTGTGAGAGTTAGAAGAATGAAGGAACTCAAACCTTTCTTTTAGGTAGGCTCCTGCTAAAAGGAAATGGGATTAAAGAGAATGGAATAAAGAAGAGTAAGAACATGCAGGTCCCAGCGAAGTCGAATAGGGAGCCACTTGATCATGGTGCGAAAAGGAGAGACATGGTCGTATTTGCGCAAACCAAATATGAACCGAAGGCAGAAATTTTGGAGGCGCTCTAGTTTATCTAGCTGTTCCTCAACGAGGTCCAAATAGCGGGCATCTGCATAGTCCAGAACGGGGAGAAGAAGGGATTGGGCGAGTGCAGTTTTAGTGGCGGTCGGTAGAAGGTACCGTAATTTCTTCAGACAGCCTGCTGAAGCATATAGCTTCTTACAGGTAACTTCCATCTGAGGACCCCAGGAAAGTTTGCGGTGGAAGGTAACCCCTAGATTTCTAACGGTCACGCTGTATGAATGGGTGTTCCATCAAATATAATCTGAGGTACAGCTTTCCAATCCAATCTACCGATCAGTCTGGACCTACCGATTATTATAGATTGTTTTTTGAGGTGGTTAATTTTCAAACCATGAGCTCGACTCCACTGGGCTATACGGTGTAAGTCCGAGTTCGTGACTGCAACTGCATCGTCAATACATTCCAGCTGCGCCTGAGAATAAATCTGCAGATCATCCGAATTTAGGTGATAAGAAGAAGTTAAGTTGTTGAAGTTATTTTGACCAGGGCAGTCACGGTACTGTGACCTTTACGGAAACCGGATTGTAAGAAAGAAAAGAGTTAAGCTGGTTGTGAACGAGCCGTTCGAGAACTTTTGACAGAAAAGTATAGATATGGGACGATATTCGGAAAAGGATTTGGGATTAGGTTTTTTAGGTAAGGGAATCAGTTGGGCTTCCTTCCAGCATGAAGGAAAGATCCCGTACTCCAGGGAGTGATTAAGGATATGACAGAGGATCGGGAGGATGAGGTTCGGAATGAGAATGAGCATATTATGGCATGGCTGATGCCGTCAGTTCCAACAGTTTTGGAAGAAATGAACAGGATACTCTTCTTAACATCTTCGGGGGTGACTGGGTCGAAAGAAAATTGAGAATGGTTAGGGATTTGAGTCGAAGAAATATTTCTGATGGTATCAATTTTGACAGAGCCAGTAATGGAGGGCATAGGTGAAAAGAAAAGGTTTAGAGTATTTATATCTAAATTGTCGGGGACTGAGTCTTGCTTAGACTTTCGGACCCCTAGGGTCTAGAAAGCATTTGTTATAGAAATTTGTCAAGTGGAGCATAACTTACCAGTCCGTTGCCGGCCTAATAAAGTTATTAAAATATAAAATATCTGTGTTATCTATGGTACATCATGGGTTTTGTATTTAGTAAAAAAAAATGTTCCTTATAATGATTAATTATCATCAATAAACTTCCAAACCTAACCTCCGGCCGGAGGTCTGCTTATATATACTAATATCATAAAGAGGAAATATTTGATTTTTTGTTTGTATGTTTGTAATGAATAGGCTCCAAAACGACTGCACCGATTTGATAAATTCTTTCACCGTTGGGATGATGCTACACTATCCTCGGGTGACATAGACCATATTATTTTTTCAAAAAAATTAGGGATCCTTAATAAAACTTCAAAAATGTGACCCAGAGAGCAAAAAACTGACCTAAAAACTATTGACGATAGTGAGTCATAAGTTCCCAAGGTAGTGTCAACAGCTGAATGTTAAGCTCGTAAATTCTTTCACCATTATTATCTCCTTAAACCCTATCCCATATTTCAATTACAAACACGTTGGTACTTGCATGTGTGTCAACGTGTAGGCCTAAATATGTAGGTGCAAGATAACAATGTGGTCTGAGTGGGAAACTGAAGCGGTCAATGAAAAAAAAAGTATAATATCAACCTATTGGCATGTTTTTTAACAGATTATTTATCGGGTATTTATTATGTTTAATTTCCACTACATTTCGATTGCGTTATAACAATCGTGGTCACGGGGCGACTAGTTTCGGAGGTTCTACTTTGAAAAAGTAACGAAATTTCGAGTGGCAGAAGGTCTACTTTAAAAACGAACGAAAATTCATTCTTTTTTCAAAGTAGATCTTCTGCCACTCCCTACCCACGTAGGTACCTTAAAATTAACAGCCTTATCTAAAATCATGATATCGATTAAAAAACACAAGGTACTTAAGATAACGCACAAGTAGGCAGGGTTGGAAAAAAAACAGTTTTTTTTATATTTTATAAAACAAACAGTTCAAAATGTTTAAAACAAGTGTATTTTTTTTTTTTTTTTTTTTTACTTATCAATTTCAAATAAATTATAGCTTATAATAATGTAATCCATTTCTAAACTAATTCACATTAGTAAAAATTAACAAAACGATAAATATTTACTTTTGTTGCATATCTCATTACCTCTAATCCAATTATTATTATTATTAATCAATACAAAACACTTTACATACACCTTGTATGTAGTGTTGTAGGTAGGTAGAGAACTAGAGAGAGAGCGGGGAATAGGTACCGTACCCACTAATCCAGTGAATTACTTTCTTTCGACGGCCGACATAGGGACTTTCCCTGCGGGACTTTACTGGCGGGGAGTTACCTATGCAGTGTATATATACCACAGCCTGTCTGTGGTATATATACATCATTTGCAATTAAAGGTAGTTTTAAACCCTGTTTTTTTCTTAATATAAAACATAGTTTTATTTCAAACTGTTTTAAACACTGTTTTAAAACAACTTGTTTTAATCATGCCAACCCTGCAAGTAGGTAAGTAATCAAATATTTATGTAAAGCAATCAGGTGATGCATTATTATGTTATCACCTTATCACGTAAGACCGAATCGTTTGATAATCCTTAGAACCAAGTGCAATCAATCGGTAAACGTAGTGTAGGACGCCCTCCGACCAAGTGGGATGATGACCTGCGGAAGACTGCAGGTAGATGCTGGATGCGGCAAGCTGAAGACGGCGCTATGGCGCTCATTGGGGGAGGCCCAACAGTGGACTGCTATAGGTTGATGATGATGGTGATGAAAATCAAGTGATGAAACATAATTATATTATCAATTGATTTCCATATGCATCTATACATGCACCACCCACTTTGATGGTCTAGTTTCTGCCCGCAGCTTGGCATGCTTTTCTATCGAAATGTTTAAAGTCTATTTCTATCCCATGGAACTAATTTCATCGTGAGAGAGAAAGAAGCCTATGCATAATTTCAGCCCGATCCGTTCAGTAGCTTTGGCGTGAGGTATTATATATACATACCTACAAACTTTCGCATCACACTAATCATACTTCATTATGTACTAATATTATATAAATGAAGATTTGTATGATTGTTACTTCGTCACCCAAAACTAATAAACAGATCAGGCTGAAATTTCAATAGGTAGTTCTAGACCTGGAGAAAAATATATAATACTTCGAATCCAGTAAATCATTCGAAATTAAATGAAAGTTTATTTCTTTAGGCTTACAAAGAAGCACTTTTCTCATTTTTCTCATTTCTCATGGGATAGAAATAATATTAAAACGTGTCCATAGAAAACGCGTGCGAAGCCGCAGGAACCTAGAAGTAAACACTTTATTGAATTTTATGGAATTTGAAGGTACTAGTCTATGTTTTATTCAAGGCCAAAATTTTAGCCCGATCCGCTCAATAGTTTTGGCGTTAAGAATAACAAACATCAATCCACCCATCTCAACATCTAGAAAGAATAGAATAGAATAGAAATATCGTTATGTGTAGCAAACAACTATTTGTAGTTAACAAATTTACTAAACTAATTCATTAACTACCCAACACTATAAAGACTACATAACTAATTGGAAAAAAAAAACTTGAGTGCTACAAAATGGCGTCCGAGTCAGCATTGTGTTGTGATAGCTATTGCAACACAATGCTGAGTCGGACGCCATTTTGTAGCATTTAAGTTGTTTTCATCTATGAATAAATATGACTTCATAATTAAATTGAATTATACTATATTAAATAACCACCATGAAATAGGTATATTCAAGACGCTTTAATAATAAACGCACTCCATGCACAAACATCCCGGTAAACGTAGTGTAGGACGCCCTCCGACCAGGAGGGATGTCGACCTGCGAAAGACTGCACCGGTGCAACGATGGAAGGTGTAGGACTCCTACTCTCGAACTGTTCCATCCTCTGGGCAAATGACTTTGCCAAATCGGACATTTTTAATATCCTCCATCTTGTTGTAGAAACTCAAAGGACTGTGATTTGGGTAAATAGTTGTAGTGCAGTGTAGAGTTTATGTTTAGAGTGAAAAACACTGTATGGCAGATGGGTTTGTCTAGAGATTAATTTTATGCATGAATACTTATAATATTTTTATTATGGATATTTTATAAATATAAAAAGAAAATTTGCATATGAGTGCACAGTTTCACATCTGCCCCCGAAAAAATGCTCATTAGCCATTAGTAGGAGGTCTATGTCAAGATGTGGACTAACATATACTGATAATGATAATGTAAGCTTAACCGCATTTATAAATAACGAATCTAACAGGATAATCATACAGGAAAAGGGAAGCAGCTCAAGGACGCCGCAAAAGAGCTAATATCTGAGGCATTGTTGTAGGTTTCTGGGAAACAGTATTCAGTCAGGAAGCAACTGCCCTCGACCAATAGGAGACCCGCATAGAGCGTGAGGTGCAAATAAAACCAGCCAAATGCGAGTTGGACTCGTGCACGAAGGGTTCCGTACGTATTGTCCCCCTTAAATATTTGTTTTATTTTAACTATTTATTTTTAAAGTGAATATAAAACTAAATATTCTGTGAATATTTCAAGCGCATTATCGAGCAAAACCGAGCAAAATATCACGTGTGTTGTATGGCCCCCTTAAATATTTTTTTTCTGTTTTTTAGTATATATTTATTGTTATAGCAGCAACAGAAATATAATCTGGGAAAATTTCAACTGTCTAACTATCACGGGTCATGAGATACAGCCTGGTGACAGACGGACAGACAGAAATGGACGGACAGCGGAGCCTTAGTAATAAGGTCCCGTTTTACCCTTAGTGTACGGAACCCTAAAAATGACCATGCCTGCTAACGGCGAGCCGGAAGATACGTTCTTTCGGCAGTCGGGATTAAGCAATTGCGCGTGAGTCACTTTTGAAATATTATATTATATTAAACATATACTATAATATTATATTATGACATTCCTTGCATACAGTTCCCACAAAATCATATTGACTCTTAGTAGACCCAAAAGCGACAAGGTAGTCTTAAAGCATTTAATTACGGAAGATAGAGTAACTTTATTGCATCTTTAAGTTGTACAGTGAACAGTTTCTTCAAATTACTTAGGTACTTTTTTTATTTAGTACGTCCCACTGCTGGGCAAAGGCCTCCCCCAAATCTTTCCACTCAGTGCGGTCACGCGCGATCTCTGAGTTTACTTAATTAAACTTACATATTCCTTAAGAACAGAAAAACAGGTTTTCACCTAGTTCAGGCACACGCATTGTTAATATCCATCACAATTTTAGTATTGTAGTACTTTGATAATCCGTAGTCCTATGATGTTCTGAATAAATCATTTTATTTTATTTATTTTTATGTATTCTGTATATCATTATCTTTCTATTTCAAACCGCTTATCTCTTATCCCATAGATCACCTCTCAGAATCTCCGAAATATCTTTCTTATCAGAGTTGCAGCGCTGAGACTATCCGTGGCTTAGGTATTCTGTTGTCTATGGCGAGGAAAATGAAAACGAAGACGTGTCTGTTCCCTCGGTGTTCATTTATTGTAAGTATGACATTTATTTATACACTAGCGGACCTTCCCGGCTTCGCACGGTTTTAGTACGGAACCCTAACTTTTTTGAAAATATAATATAGCCAAAGAATTTTTCAAATCAGTCCAGTAGTTTCGGAGCAATTCATTACAAAAAAAAACAAACAAAAAATCAAAACTTTCTTCTTTATAATATTAGTATAGATAAACTTTCCTGTGCATTACTCCATCCATTGGTTAACTAAATTAAAATATAATAATGTTAATTTAAAATATGGATACATAAAGTTACAGGAGGTTAACTTACAGGAACAAGAATCTATTTATGTAAGATAAAAGAAAGTCGTGTTAGTTACACTATTTAACCTGTGTGTCGTGTTGACGACCGATGTGGCGCGGTGGGCGAAGGTCCGCCTGCGACGCAGGAGGTTGCGGGTTCGATTCCCGCCTCGGAACAATTGTGTGTACGATCTGCAGATATTTTTTCCGGGTGTTCTGGACGTTTTCTATGTATAATAAAAAATATCTATCTATGTAATATATAGTATTATGTATATCAGTTATCTAGTACCCATAACACGAGCTCTGCTTACCATGGGGCTATATAATGCTGTGTGAATAGTCCAGCATTATTTATTTATTTATTTATAACTCACAAACGGCTGAACCGATTTGGCTGAAAATTGGTGGGGCGGTAGCTTAGAACCAGGAGACGGACATAGGGTACTTTTCATTCCGTTTTTTTTTTTAAATATTTAGTCCTATAAGGCGGAGACGGAACAAAGTTCGCGGGATCAACTAGTTTCAAACAAATAAACAATGCGCAATATTTTGTGTTCTGCCACCAATCTTATTTAGTGGTGACGTTTGTACCTACCTGCCGGTTATCGTCTAGATAAGCCATTCACTGGAAAGTTGATATTTAGGTATAAATGGTATTATACCTAAATTATAATAAATATAGTAGTCATTTATTAATAATGATTACAAGTCAAAATCGGTATCATATAAATAAATAAATAATAAATAATGCTGGACAATTCACACATCATTATGTCTAGCCCCATGGTAAGCAGAGCTTGTGTTATGGGTACTAGATAACTAATATACATAATACAATACATTACATAGATAGATATTTTTTATACATAGAAAACGACCAGAACACCCGGAACAAATATCTATAAACCACTACATTACATTTCAACTATTAAGGCGCCCAAAAAGCCGGTTTACCGAAAAAAATCTTAGGAGAAATAGCAACTAAGCTAGTACAAAGTATTAGGTATACAATGGTACCCTTTTCTAGATATTATAACGTTCGATGCACAATTGTCTACCATCGAGTGGTCGGAATTCAAATCAAAAATAGGTAATAAACACAACTCAATTTCGGTTTCGGTTTTAAGATGTTTATTTCTCATAAAACAAAAAGATGTTCACTTATAATGAGATACAATAAATATTAAAATTAATGCTTAATCTAAATATTACACCATATTTGAAATTTCTTCAGGCCAAAACTACTGAACGCATTAGGATGAATTTTGCACAGATGTAGCTCTAATCCTGAAATCAAACATGGATTTCTTTTTATTATAAGTTTTATAAGTAAAACAATTATTATTTGTAGGTAACAGAGACTTTGCATGCCATATCTCTCAATTTGTACACCGTAATCGGTAAAACATATTTGATACCTACCTGTTTGTAACATCATAATAAATAAATAAAATAAAAATAATGATGGACAATCCACACAGCATTATCTAGCCCCATGGTAAGCAAAGCTTGTGTTATGGGTACTAGATAACTGATATACATAATACAAAACATTACATAGATATATATTTTTTTATTATACATAGAAAACGACCAGAACACCCGGAACAAATATCTGCAGATCGTACACACAATTGTTCCGAGGCGGGAATCGAACCCGCAACCTCCCGCGTCGCAGGCGGACCATCGCCCACCGCGTCACATCGGTCGTCAAAAAATAACACAATATGTTTATGCAAATAAATGATCTTTATCTTATCTTTATCTTTATATAAATCAGTTCCATGGAGTATAAATTACCTTTTAACAGTAACATAGACAAACTAGTTTTAGATATAGGTAACCAAATGCTTACTAGTCTCATCAGCTAACATAAAGAAGAAAGAAAGAAAATAAATTTATTTGACACCATACATAACGCACAGTAAATACACAAACAAAAAAAATGTATAATATGAAGGAAATAGCTAAAGCAGATAGGTAACATACGTCCAACGCTGCACACGCCTTCCCCAAACAATGGGGCTTTGACAATCATTACCACTAGCACGGACATTGGTGCCGCAGTAGTGTTAAATTAGATAGAAGAAAGCTGATGCTGCTGAAGTTCCCTTGCTTCAATCATCAACTTTTGCGATACTTATTGAGTATATTGTTATTCTGTGATAATTGTATGGTTTTACAATTTATCATATCATTTTCTTTAAAATGATTATCCTTAAACAAATGCGGATTAATTTAAAATCCACTGATACCCAAAACAATCACCTTTTTTAAAATGTTCATTAGTACATAGTGATTGCTATGTAAAAAACATGCGATATAATTTTTCAAAGCGCCTGTATGTTTTTTAAGGCAAGATCAGGGGCCGAATGCCGCAAAAGAAATTGCAAAACAATAATACCTTCTATAATCGTCAGTCATATTGTGACAATTGATGAAATTAAAATAGAGATGGCAGACGCGTGTCAAATGCGTCAAGGTTGAAAACAATCTATCAATTTCTCCGTGCAAATGCACACATTATCTGGAATTTCTTTCATCTATGGAAGATACTAAGATGATACCACTGTCATAGTAAAGCGATTGGACAGCAGAATTCCGACCTTGATTTGCATTTTCTTCATTTCACAATTGGTTAACTTTGGCGACCGATGTGGCGCGGTGGGCGAAGGTCTGCCTGCGACGCAGGAGGTTGCGGGTTCGATTCCCGCCTCGGAACAAATGTGTGTACGATCTGCAGATATTTGTTTCGGGTGTTCTGGTCGTTTTCTATGTATAATAAAAAATATCTATCTATATAATGTATTGTATTATGTATATCAGTTATCTAGTACCCATAACACAAGCTCTGCTTACCATGGGGCTAGATTATGCTGTGTGAATTGTCCAGCATTATTTATTTATTATTTATTTATTTTAATAACTAATTGGAGTACCTACAGGGTTTGGTCAACGAGAAAAAATGCTGAAACTTCTGGAAACTTCTGAAATTCCGTTCTTCAGACTAATATAAAAAATGCGAAAGATGTAGATGGATGCATGTTTGTAACTTCTTCACGCAGAAACTACTGAACGTATCGGCTGAAATTTGGCAAAGATTTAGCTCTAATTCTGGAATCAAGCATGGACTACTTTATACGAAATCCACGGGTTGGGCTCGATTCTTATCCCACAACCGCCGTTATTTACTGAGTAGAGTAAAATATAATGAAAACTAAGGACTTTGATTCATATCATAGGTTTTTTTTTATTTGCAAGGACAGATTATTCATTTTGTCATTCGTAAAATTATTAGGTGGTTTGCTTTATAGCTTACTAGCTGCGCCCCGCGGCTTCGCCCCCGTGGAAATCTATGTGTTAAATGGTTTAAATTATAAAAAAAAAGTTAGACTCCTGGTTCTAAGCTACCTCTCCGCCAATTTTCAGCTAAATCGGTTCAGCCGTTCTCGAGTTATAAGTGTTGTAACAAACACGACTTTCTTTTATATATATAGATTTAGGTGGTTAGCTTATTTACTTAGCAACCTACGGAAAGAAGATTTGTAGCACAAAATAAGTTTTTTGACGACCGATGTGGCACGGTGGGCGAAAGTCCGCCTGCGGCGCAGGAGGTTGCGGGTTCGATTCCCGCCTCGGAACAATTGTGTGTACGATCTGCAGATATTTGTTCCGGGTGTTCTGGTCGTTTTCTATGTATAGTAAAAATATCTATCTATGTATGTATTGTATTATGTATATCAATTATCTAGTACCCATAACACAAGCATTGCTTACCATGGGGCTACATAACGCTGTGTGGATTGTCCAGCATTATTTATTTATTTATTATTTATAAGTATACTTAGTATAAGTATATTTAGTATAAGTATACTTAGTATAAGTCTATTTAGTATAAGTATACTTAGTATACGTATACTTAGTATAAGTAAACACCTAAACTAAGTATACCTATGTTATGCTCTACCACTAAGGATCGTCTGTAGAAAACATAGCAGCTCTAAAAACATATGCGATATTTTACAAAACAAATAGTAGAATTCCAGCGAATCGTTCGATTTCCTGCTCACGGCATACAAGCATTAGCTTCTATTGTTCGGTTCACACTGACCGACCGTACTTATTCCACTAGGTAATCAGTGTATCTAAAACTCTTATCGACGTTCAGATAAAAAACATTACCATGAATGCAAGTCGTTTGGAAATTGTTCGATAAATGAAACAAGTGACTTGCTTCAAACATCAAAGTGCTTAATGTCAGGTAGTGACAGCACCTAGTCTCTCTACATTTATCACTTTGACTGCGATTTTTTTTTTGACGACTGCGATCTTTTTTTTAACCTAAAAAATTCGTGCTGCCGCTCTACACAGCGGTTGTGTTGCGCCGCACATGTGTTTCGTTCGAAAAATATTACGGCTGTGCTGAGTCACACAGATCTGTATTTTCTCAGCCGCTGCGCTAGTGTGGATTTACGCATATTAGTCGTGCATATTACTTGTAGAAAACACATAATGTGTGATTTCTGCACTCGAAGTGTTAAGCGGAGACTTAAATCGTGGCTCGTCGAGAAGGCGTTCTACAGTGTAGACGATTATGTTACAAATTCTAAATAATGTATAATTAATTTATTATTATAAAACTTTTGAAACTATCATGGTTTTCAACACTAAAGTCACACAGTTTCTAAACTGTGCTGAAATATTGGATAACTCAAAAATCAAATCATTGTAAATATCCCGTTTTAAATGACTTTAATTTATTATTTCTTTATAAGAATTATTTTTTGACTTGTACAGTTTGGTACCAATAAATTGATTGTTCTGATTATTCCTTTAGACTTTACAGGACCTTTACCAAACAAGGTAAATGTTTCTTATTCGCTTCTTAAGTGCGCCAACTCGAAAACTAACAATCTACTAACTATCATCCTCATCATGATATCCAGTCCAAGTCCACTGCTGGACACGATCTCTCCTAAAGAGCGGTAATTCACAGTATATTATGTATACTGTGGCTATGTCTAATTCATAAGAGAATTGCTTACTTGCAATTTTCAGTAGTTACCTATTTGGTTATACAAATATATATATATATATATATTATGCCGGCAGTCGACTGCTGTGTTGACCTGAAAATAAGATTATTTATCACAAGTAAATAAAATTATTGTAACGAATAACAATTCCCTTGCTTAGAGTAAACGGTAAACTCATACTTATGAGCTAAGAACCTATCTCTAACTAAGTTACCGTTGTATTAATAAACGCCCCTGAACTTCGATAAAAACGCGAACTCTGACTAACACAATAATAACCATCAGGTTTTTCACCAAAGAGCACAATGCAAAGTCATTACAGCACTGGAAATACCACTTTCTTGTTCACATGACCCGATCAGTCAGTTGCTTAATTCTTCAATTACCTGTAGCGGTGGATGAGATATACAGCAAACTTAAAGCAAATATATTTTATATATATGTATATAAAAAAGTTGTTACAATCATTACGGACCAAAGTGCTTGGGAGGACAAATCCAACGAACCCAAAGTCGACGTGGTTAAGTCGTTTAGGAGTTCCTATGACGTATAACGTAGTGTAGGACACCCTCCGACCAGGTGGGTTGACGACCTGCGAAAGACTGCAGGTAGATACTGTTATGTATGTACCTTCACTTTGTTGAATTGAAACACGTTACAACTACAATTCGCGGAGGTGGGCGTTGCGACCTGCGACACAGTATTTTACTTCTGCAGGTCGCATTGCTTCATATTTTTGTTCTAGCACTTAAGTATGTTTCAAAATAAAGACTTTTTACTTTACTTTACTGGATGCTGCAAGCTGAAGACAGGGCGCTATGGCGCTCACTGGGGGAGGCCTATGTCCAGCAGTGGACTCCTATAGGCTGATGATGATGATGATGATGATAATGACCACCATCTGTCTCCATCATCAGACTATCTAGCTAGCTATTTTTTATCTTCTTTGTTTTATTATTATAGATATAGTCGACCGATGTGGCGCGGTGGGCGAAGGTCCGCCTGCGACGCAGGAGGTTGCGGGTTCGATTCCCGCCTCGGAACAATTGTGTGTACTATCTGCAGATATTTGTTCCGGGTGTTCTGGTCGTGTTCTATGTATAATAAAAAATATCTATCTACGTAATATATAGTATTATGTATATCAGTTATCTAGTACCCATAACACAAGCTCTGCTTACCATGGGGCTAGATAATGCTGTGTGAATTGTCCAGCATTATTTATTTATTTATTTATTAAGTGTTCAATAAAAGTATTGTCTATCTATCTACCTGGATAGTACCATACCATTGCATTGTAACCGAACTTACATTAGTATGCCAAATATCTGCTCAATCAGTTGAAGATAACTCGACTTCTATTATTATCTATCTAACTGGATTCTATCGCGTAGAGAATCCGAGCATAGCTCTCTCTATAGCTCGCTGAGCGACTTTGAGCTTATGCACGAAGCCCATTCGTCTAGCTAGAGGTAGGTACATAATTAAATAAATAAATAAATATTGCTGGACAATTCACACAGCATTATCTAGCCCCATGGTAAGCAGAGCTTGTGTTATGGGTGATAGATAACTGATATACATAATAAAATACATTACATAGATAGATTTTTTTTTATTATACATAGAAAACGACCAGAACACCCGGAACAAATATCTGCAGATGGTACACACAATTGTTCCGAGGCGGGAATCGAACCCGCAACCTCCTGCGTCGCAAGCGGACCTTCGCCCATCGCGCCACATCGGTCGTCGTCAATTATTATCATCATCTCGCCGGATGTTAGTGGCAAATGGCAAAGTGGTCGAGGATGTACCACAAACGTCTTGCTCTAGATGGTGAATGTAGATGTAACATTTACGCGTATAGCCTTTGTTGTGTTTTCATCCAACAGCATAAATAAGTTTCTGACTTAGTTCGTAATTACCTAATAACCCAGACGTATATGCGTGTTGGTCATCTTCCGTGACTTATCTGTCTGTTGGTATCTTGTTTTTGCAGTTATTGGGGTTCCGTGCATATGTAAACAAGTCGGTTGTTAATTATGCCTTAATTTGTAGCATTTAATACATTTAACTGTTATGATTTGATATAACTAATTTTCGAAAGTGAATGCAGTTGCTGCAACAATGCACACAGAGAGGCCACTCACGTGTATCTACCACTGTCCACTACAACCCACGAACACGCTACGCACGAATACTGCGATCACAAGGTCTCAATCATCCAACAGATTTGACAGATGTCACAATAACAACATGGCCGCCACAAACTGTCAACATCGACATATTTGAAAGATCATTGGTGATCGCACGCAGCACAAAAACGATAATTCTCAGTAAAAGCTGTAAATTGATACCTCCCTACATCACATTCGATTAAGAATGTTTTACTTAACCTTTTTTTTAATTATTAAAATGATCAAGCAAAAATTTACAAATTTAGAAAAGCAATTTTTCAAAAAGGCGCAAATCACGCCTGTACCTACAGAACTCCATTAGGTTGTTAGATTGCACACTTGCCCTAAATT
This sequence comes from Eupithecia abbreviata, assembly GCA_943735965.1. Classification (NCBI taxonomy): domain Eukaryota; kingdom Metazoa; phylum Arthropoda; class Insecta; order Lepidoptera; family Geometridae; genus Eupithecia; species Eupithecia abbreviata. The sequence continues at coordinate 3,232,130 of OX030976.1, forward strand.
TTTACTCTCATTGTCTGGAAACCATTATATTTGCGGAAGCGGCGTGAATTGGCAAATAACCGTTTGTTCAGTGGACGGACAATGGCTACTGTTTCATTAAAACTCTTTTAATGGAAGTGAGTGTTTCAAAACAGTATAACGTTAATTTCAAACAATATAAAGTTCATTTTCCAACAATAAAACTCTGTTACCCTCTAATAAAAGTACATAATAAATTTGAGAAATTGTCGAGCTGCTGAGGATACTCACTTTTATGTTAGTCGACATCGAAACAACGAAGTCCTATTTCGAAGTAATTATTCGTAGATATTCCACATTATTTGGTAAAAAAATGCTTTATTTTGTATTTTTTTTATAAAGTTGGTAGTAATTATAATACACCAAAATTATGGTTATATTAGAACTGCTCTAACTCCACCTAATGATCTTAATTCATCTACCTACAACTGGGGTCATATCTACTAGCAAGCACTAAAAAAATATTTAAAAATACTTTACTAAGTTTTCTGTAGGCTGTAGGTCAACAATGATTGATTTTGCCTGGTTCAGATGTATTCGTGAGCGTATCGTTCGCTATAATATTTTAGCCGCTCTTTGGTTAACTTTCTTTTGTTTTTTATTAGTAATTTATAAGCCGATGAGCGGCGAAAACAGATGTATACATGGCAAATGCTAAAACTAGCGAGTCCAAAAAAAAACAGATGTATTCTTGAGTTACAAACGGACGAATACATCTCAATCGACCAGCAGTTCTGGTTCAAAGATCATAACATTTTAACTACAAATTTTTGCCAAAGACTAACGAGACATGAACCGACCTAATTCAAAACAATCAACTAAAACAAATCACGTACAAAACCGCTACAAAATTAGCTCTGTATTCAAATATGCATGAACCCATATCATCATCATTTGCAATGAGTCACTGACAGTTGAGTATTGCAGTGAAAGTAGGTAATTGCAGGTACGTTTTTTCCGGTGGATCGTCTGGTCAGTTATGAAGCCAAGTGTCGGTAGTGATGGTTCGTTTGTGATTTTGAAATGTGCACTTTTACCAGCTGTTTCTGGAATGGGGTAGGTTACTTTATCCTCTTTTTTGGGCTCAGGTTTTATAGAACTAGTATTTACATTTGAAATAGTTGAGCTAGCTGTAGACTGTTGTAGCTTAAGCTTTAGCTCTTCTTTGTTATTATATTAATGATTTAATCAAAACCAGTTAACATTGAGTTGAAATTGAATTATATATAATATTATATTATATATATATATATTATAAATGCAAATTAATAAATTTATAAATCTGGACAATATCGGCATCATTTATACTGTATGATACCACGACTTCTCTGGCACAGTGGGCGAAGGTCCGTCTCCGACGTAGGAGGTTGCGGGTTCGATGCCTGCGTCGGGTCTTTCTTAATTCCGGGAGTACTAAATGAAATGAAATAGAACTTCAATTGTAAATACTAGATCAAATACTAGTTTATTTTCTTTGACTGTAACTTTTAGAGTATAAAATATGTGAATTATCTAGTACCCATAACACAAGCTCAACTTTGCTTGGGGCTAGATGGTGCTGTGAATCATTCAGCATTAATCATTTAGGTATAAGTTCTTTACCACAATACATAGATAACTTAAGTTTGCTATATATGTATAATCTACTTCTATTGTTTATTCCTGTATTGTTTTCTGTTTTGTGTGGTATAATGAAGTATTTGCTATCTATCTATCTATCTACTTCACTGAATTTGACGACCGATGTGGCGCGGTGGGCGAAGGTCCGCCTGCAACGCAGGAGGTTGCGGGTTCGATTCCCGCCTCGGAACAAATGTGTGTATGATCTGCAGATATTTGTTTCGGGTGTTCTGGTCGTTTTCTATGTATAATAAAAAATATCTATCTATGTAATGTATTGTATTATGTTTATCAGTTATCTAGTACCCATAACACAAGCTCTGCTTACCATGGGGCTAGATAATGCTGTGTGGATTGTTGTCCAGCATTATTTATTTATTTTAATTTCGAAATACCTATATAAGTTTTATTGTGCACAATCAGTAGATAATTTTTAAGGAAATTTATCGATTAGATATTTTTTTACAATTAGGTACGTCAATCGAAATGGAATTTACTTTTACGCATAATAATTTGTATCTTCTGTTAAGCCGTATACAGAAAGAAAGCTGGAAACTTATAAGCGCTTACCGGCGCTTGACAGCGCTGGTCCGTTCTACACAAAGGAAGCAGGTTGTCGCAGTTGTTTATTAACCCTAGATCACTAAACATTAGTCTCACAGGCGACACGGTTCCCGCGCATTCGCTGTTTAGCACGTTGAACGCCATGGGGGTCACCATTTGGCCGACAGTACATTAGCCCTGAGGGCCGAACCGGAAAACATGATTTTCATCAATATACATAATTCAGAACATATTAGTCTACAGGGCCGCGGGGGTCCCATTGTATTGAAAAAGCTAAGTTAGCATCTCCGTTTGGCCTGGCAGAAGGGTTTGAAGTCAACACTAGATCGCGGTCACATGGTGTCCCCCATGGCCCAAACAGAAAATCGCAGAATTTCCGTCGGCGTTCAACGTGTTAAGTATGTTCCCGACACTACCCCACCCCGCCACGCTCAGTACCTTCCTAATTTAGTGTTTTAGCACCCTGTGCGTACGCATTACGTACGTCAAGTAAAATATTGGCGTTTTATTTTGTTAGTCAGAACGACTAATGTTTAGTGACTGAGTAACTCGGATATATGTTTAGTGAGCTAGGGTTAATTTTAAATGGCAGCGCCCAGCGCTGACCAGCGCGTGTTGAAGCTTATCGGAACTTGTCGGCACCGTTCAGTGCTTATCGGCGCGCGTTCATATATTTTCCTGCGCGGGCTACCAGCGCTGTCAAGCGCCGGTAAGCGCTTATAAGTTTCCAGCTTTCTTTCTGTATACGGACATAGGCATTCTATCAATAAATACCGATTTACAAGGACTTTATGGAATGTATGTGTATCTTAAAATTTCATCACTGAATTTATAGTTTCTGCTGATCAGTTTAAATGTTACCTATATCTAATCACTCATTAATATTAATAATTTTCGTCGAAAATTGGTTAATTTCCTTTTGTTACTTATTTGTAATCGAAATGCAGCTAAGGAGCGGTGAAAATAGGTTTTATTCCCCACGTCTCACTTGAGACGTGTTACCAACTTCTCACATTTTTTTCCAAATTCACGAAAATGCATCGCCCTTAAAAGTACCTATTCAAGTATGCGTGATACACTCACTTATATTTCTCCAACTGCTTTTAATACATAATGTATGTAAGTTTGGACTTCAAGGTCTAGCTATTTCATTGTTATATTTATTATAATAAGTGAGGTTTATAATAACGAACATTAAAAAATTTACATTCCAAAAATAAAAATCTGCGAAATCTCTGTCTGCATTTTTTTACAATGAATAAAATCAACATCGGTAGTGTGTGTACTTTCTTCTACGTTAAACACCTTGCTTTTGTTTTGGTTCAAGACCAGAACACGATCATCGATTTGTTGATTTTGTCTAAACACCCTGAAATCGTACAGTCAGCGTCAAATTAATATGGGCGTCTAGAGTAGTCAAAATTATCTGAATAACATGAAAGCTATTTGATATACGCAGTTCGAATCATCATATTATTATTGTAAGCACCCAAGGTGTTCAAAATATATTTCTTCTCATTGTTTCATATTGATATGAGCAGTTGGGGTGTTCAAAATTATCTTGGCAATTATGAGTTGGCATACCTTTGAGAACTTTGTTTGCTAAGATAATTTTGAACACCCAGACTGCTCATATAAATATAAAATAATGAGTAGTAAGATATTTTTAACACCTTGGGTGCTTACAATAATATGATTTGAACTGCGTACATCAAAATGCTTTCATGTTTTTCAGATCATTTTGACTACTCTATAGTCTATCCATCCAGAATGTAGAATGTTTGTAAACATAAGAAATCAGCTGATTTTTAGGGTTCTCACCACGAAATTATGCAGGCCTAATAGAATTCCAATGATTTCACATATAAGTACATTCTATTGGATTTATTACTTTTTATAATCCTGACGTCAATTCTATGCAGAATCGAATTATTTCAATTTACAAATTGACATTATGTGGTCAAAAACAAAGATTAAAATCACTAGAGATTTTTTGTCTTTGTAACAGTGCCTGCACCATCCCTAACGAATCTCAGTTTTGACGTCCCGTGTTGCAAACAGTTGGTTACTTTTTAACTACGATTTCGAATGAAGGATAGCACTATGACCATACATATTTCTTACAGAGAGTATTATTTTAATTTAGTCGGATTATTTAACGTTTAATTTCACGCTGCATATTTGCTTAGCGACAATCTGTCCAAAAGTTATGAATTCTTCCAATTTCATCAATAATGTTTAGAGCTTCAAGAAAAACTTTAAACAGGCACTTATTTACATTTAATTGAGTTGGCACAGGTGAACAATCCTTTGAGAGCATAAAAAGTCTAATGATTTTTAGTCTTATTTCATAATCCTTTAGCTTTTATTCCATTCTATAAGGATAGGTTATGATAAAAGTAGGCTGATTTCACAGGGATGCTTTGTTTGTGCTACTTAATTATTTACATCAAATATCACCAGCCCAGTAAGGCACCCCCATCAAAGTTCAAGATGTGAATTAAATAAAAAAATGTTTTCACCCCTACATCAGCTGATTGAACTGTCAGTGGCTCTGTTTACAAACATTCTACATTCTGGATGGATAGACTATAGACGATCATATCAATTTGACGCTGACTGTACGCAGATTTTTGGCCATCATGTATTATTTTTCATTCCATTTTTAGCACATTCCGAATTTCCTTATCAAAAATTCGTCATAACAAAAAGACTACAGTCATCATTTCCTGAAAGATTAACTCTTTCGATATCAAATCGACATGTGAGTGGTAGGGGCTGTGGTTATCGCCATATCAGCAGAGCTCTCTCGTTTGAACAGTCAGGATAAATTAGGACAAGTGAATTGACGGGACTTTGTTAGTGAGACGGGAAAATGGTAAATATGACTGATATTAATCCTTAAATTTTTAAAAATACAAAATATATGGCTATAGGTTTTAAAACAGATTCCTTACCAACGTTCACATAAATAGATACGAGTTATATATTCGTTTTGAAATTTGGATTACTTACATAAACGATTAAGAAATAAATAAAAGAAGTAAAGTAGATATACAGAGATAATTATCTCTGTATATCTACGTACATTTTTACTCTAAAAACAGAATGTTAGTTATTAAGCCGAAGTGAAGTTTACTTGCATGGTTCTGACATGTTTTGACGTACCTATTTCCTAGTAAAATAAAGCTAAATCCATCATAAGCCAATGTGTCCCTGGTAAAAAACAAAATCCTCTTGAAAGCTGTTATCATAGTTTTGGAAAACAACAGTGAAAATTTCGGAAGAATACAGTTTATATTCTCGACCGATATGTTAAACATTGTAAATTATTGAGTACATTTAATCGATTCCAACCTAAAGTCACCTTTAAATCCATTTATTCATTATCGTTATCAATTCAATGAAATCGTAATGTCGATAAGGTTCATAATCCCAATACGAGTAGCTTCATCAACAACGGCGCGTTTTGCTCTAATTGCTCTTTAAGTTATGCATCAGTGACGTCGCATTTGGTTTGACAGTTTGCTGATGTTTTTAGGGTTCTATAGTCAAACAAAAAAACCTTTAAGTCACGTACTCCTTTTCGGTTTAAATATATACATAACAAACTAGCTTGCGCCCGCAGCTTCAGACGTGTCTATCTGGGATAAAAAGTTGACTATATGTAATTCCAGGTATAGAACTACATGAGCTATGCTAATTTCAGCCCGATCCGTTCAGTAGTTTTTGCATGAAAGATTAACAAACATCCATACATACAAACTTTCGCGTTTATAATATTAGTAAGATTAGTGTGATTGTGTCATTTCCTATGATTGACTCATGACAGCTTAAAATGTTTACCATCCGCTCAAAGAAATATCACGCAAATCATCAATTTCATCTCGTCTGATAACAGAGACCGGTTTTATTAGTGTTATTTGCTTAAAGGCCGCGGGAGATTGACCTTTATAACAATTTAATACAGTTCAAAATAAATTGAACTTGAGTTGAGTAATATCTTTATTATCCAATCGAAACGTTACTCCCTTGGTGTTGGACGTCGGTCGTTGGTCATGAGTCCTTCCTGTGTTGTTCGAGAGGATAATCAATCACTTTAAAGAGAAACTGATGAGATACACCTACCCATGGGTACATTACCTTTTAGTTTTCGGTTGTATGTGAAATTGGCAATCGTATAGAAATATAAATATTTTATTATGCCATCTTATAAAAACCATGTCTACATTGAACTATAGAGGTACCTACTTATACAATAAAAACAAAACTTTATAGGATGTCTTCATAAATTTGCGGTAGGCTAGTTTTTTAAGCATACAAGTTAAGAAAGAAAGAAAGAAAGGAAATATTTTTATTTACCTTAAAAACTAGCATACACAACAAACTTAAAACTACGCAAATTAATACTATATATCTTGCAAATTATTGTGCGTAGCAGAGTTCATGGCAAATATGGCCTTCACTAAGCATTGTGCAGTTAAAAAATTCTCTACCACCCGCGCTATAAATAAATAAATAATTTTATTCAAAACAACTTAGGACTAAATGGATTACATGAGTCAATTATCTTATGTTCTTATGGTCTAAAATAACACATTTGCCTGAACTAGGTTAAGACCTGTATCTCAGGCAGAAAGTGCTTAAAACGGAAAAAATATAATCACATTAATCAGTAGTCATAATAGCTATATAGCGTAACAATGTGTTACGGCGGTAGTGATTCTCGTCCCTTGCAATAAGACTCATTTTAGAATGCCCATTCTGCAGCTCCCTCGTTATCACTTATAGAGTACATAGGTAGAGCCCGAATATACATATATTTAAATCAGTGATTTAAATCAATAATATTTTATTCGACGGAACGCGGAAATTTAAAGTCTGCAGATTTTTTGGGATACGGGTTGGAAAAGTCACAACAATCTTCAAAATTCAACAATCAACCAGTGTATACGAGTACCTATTTGTTAATTGTCACTTAGCAGCAACGCGAAATTGTATGATGAATTTTTTAACCACATAATTACCTAAACCACATCACGAATACGTGATCTCGAACGCTTTTGCAACAAAATTTTGCCAAGACGTCGACATTACGGGTTCTAAAGGTCATGACATCACGAGAAGCTCTTCTTCAAAGCTACTGGTCCGGTTAAAAAAACTTTGATTTCAAGTAGCTCTACTGTCCCAGTAGATCTCTTTTTACCCAGATATCTAGTAAGCGAAGCCAAACGCAGATCCTAGCTATAAAATAGTTCTAGACTAATTTCCCCAAAACAATAAATAGCCTATCGAAATAGACTGGCTATTTACAACTTCGATTAAATGAAAGATAAGTAAATAGTTTTGATAAGGGCTTCTACGAAGGACTTTGTTGACGTGGCTCTCAGTAAATAAGGGCCGGTCGCCGAAGGGATAGATAATCTAGGATTACTGTTTTATCCTTGCTTGATAACGGTGGCTTTTAGATATAGAATGTCATATGTCAGCTATGCTCGCAATAGTCAATCTATCCATATCATATACTCGCTGTTTCCGCGCGTTTAACTCGAATTTCAGTTTATTAGGTTATTTTTTTACACCTTGGGTTACATTATTGGAGTTTTAGTAAGGATCCCTTACTTTTTTGAAATATTATATAGCCTATGTTCACCGGGGATAGTGTAGCATCCCAACGGTGAAAGAATTTTTCAAATCAGTCCAGTAGTTTCGGAGCCTATTCAATACAAACAAACAAACAAAATATTAAACATTTCTTCTTTACAATATTAGTATAGATCTATCTATGTATATGGTATTGATGTGGATCAGTTGAGCTAACTCTAGCAAGGCTATTTGCAACAATTTGCAGTTAGTATTTATTTTAAATTATGTAGTAAATCTAGTATGTTTATATTATTTAGTTGTAGGTAGGTTGTTGTAGGTGCGTTGTTAATATATTTAAATTACCATATTAATCATATAAAAGCAAAAATGTAATTAACTCAATCTGTTTCCTTTTCACACTTAAACGGCTGAGGGGAAGCTAGAATCTATATGAATAAAATATTTAGGTACCTAAACATATTGTGCTATAAACAAATAACGCTGGATAATTCACGCATATTAATCATTATTTTACAACCGTTAACTCTTGCCATATTTATAAATTCAATGTGAGTAGTACCAAGATAGTAGATACAAAAAGGTTGTAAATTTCAACGTAGCATCAATTAGTTTCGCAAAATAACAATCCATCGTGTTAACAGCCTTGTTATGATTATAATGTTTCCAAAGAAAGACATATCTTTGGAAAATAAATATGTAAAAGAACAGATTTTCTCAAAAATTCCTTAATCTACTTTTTGTTTAGACCCTTTTTTGCTTTAGTTTCAATAATATAATGTATTTCTGCAGCCTTCTAAGGACGTTTGCTACTGTTCAAGTCCTGTTTACTGTCCAATAATCTCCAATTTAAGGACTCCTCAGAGCTGGCTATAAAAATTAAGGCCAATTTGCTTCAGCTCTAGTTCTGACAGTCAGACATCAAACTATTTTTAGAATTGCATTCGATTGAGTCAATTTATCGTGCAACTGATGACGATTGTGATCAGTTGATGACGAAGAGTTATTCCAAGAGACTCAGGTGAAATGCGCACATTCCCTAGTCTCACGCATGACTGTTCCCAACGTCCCACGAGAGACGTGCCTATTATAAACGACTCACGAAAAGTATTCCCAACTCGAGGTAAGTTGTTCGACATCAATCCATCATCCAAACCATAACAATGTTTTGTCAAATATTCAAAATGATTAAGATAAAAGTGCAGTACACTTACAATAATTTAATTTACAGTAATTTTGAAAACGTCCTTATTAATTATAATTGATTGAGGTAAGTAATTAAGTAAATTGAAAATAATACTTACAAAAAAATACATAAAAACCTACTTATGCATCTTTTCCACTATGAGCAAATTTCTTTTTGAATGAATATGGGTGAGCTACAAAGCCCCGATGATTATAACTGCAAGTAAAGTTACCTACCGTTACAAGGTCGTAGTAACCGTGACCATGAATCACGGCGGAAATCATAGCGATAACACTAACTGTACTATTAAATTAATGTGTCACCAGTTTCAAATATCTCTCTTTAGGAGCGTTATCATAATCAGTAGACGGGGACGGAAATAGGAGTGGATTTTTGATGGCTTTCAAAGGAATGAATTGCTCGCAGCCCCAAAGTTTTGTTGAGAACTGTCGAAAAATAGCTTTGTTGCAAACAGAAAACGCTAGCTTTGTAGAGTACGATGTACCGTACTTTAAAAACCTAGTGCTCCTTTTTATTTTAATAATCATTATCATATCAGCCTACAAATCTTTTTTATCAATGTGTGAAATGGAAATCTTTTATCACAAATTTTGTTTCAATTCCAGAGTAAACTCTTCAGTTCAAAGGCGTCGGACTTCGAAAACGAAGCTCTACAAGTCCACAATGAATACAGAAGAGAGCATGGAGTTCCACCTCTTGCACTAAACAAGGACATCACTAAAGTCGCACAGAAATGGGCCGAAGAACTAGCGAAAAAGGACGCCATGTCCTACAGCTCAAATCAGAATTATGGAGAAAGCGTGTACTGCGGTTGGAGCGCTGACCCTAGTACAAAAATCAAAGCAAGAGACTGTGTAGACAAGTGGTACAGTGAAATAAACGACTTCTCTTTCGGCAGAGAACCAGAAGAACTCAAATGTGGCCACTTCACGCAACTAGTGTGGAAAACAACAAAGGAACTTGGAATCGGAAGTGCGAAAGGCAAGTCAGGAAAGCTATACGTAGTGGCGAATTACTATCCCCCTGGTAACTATACAGGACAGTTCGCTAAAAACGTGACTCCACCTGGTGCGTTTGAGTTTGCACCAGGTACCTACCACACCTCACTGAGAAGCTCCAATAATAATAAGCTTCCACCTCCATCACCGAAAAAAAGCCAACCTCCACGGTCCCCTAGAAACAGCAAAAATTTCGGAGACATTGCCTCAGATTTGGTCAGCAAATTAAAATCCACATCAGTATCTGAAGATAAGTTTGAAGAGGAATGTTTGAGAGCCCATAACGAGTACAGAAGGAAGCACGGTGTGCCACCTCTTGACTTAAACAAGAAGTTGTGCAAATACGCCGAAGAGTGGGCGAAGACGCTCACCAAGAGAGGACAAATGGAACACAGAGACCAGAATGATTATGGTGAAAACATATTCTACGCCTGGTCTTCTGATCCTTCTTTTACCGTATCAGGTCGAGAGCCTGTTGACAAATGGTACAGTGAGATAAAGCTGCACAAGTTTGGAAAAGAACCTACAAATTTGGGCTCGGGACATTTTACGCAAGTTATTTGGGAAGATAGTAAGGAGGTAGGTGTAGGAGTGGCTAGAACCAAGACGGGACAGGTTTACGTTGTCGCAAATTACTCACCACCCGGAAATGTTATTGGGAGTTTTAGTTCGAAGGTGCCCCCGCCTTTGCATTGAAGGATTTTAGACATGTTTGAGTTGCCAAAGATAAGACCATATAGCTAATAAGACATTCTTTAAAAGACCTCCAAGGCATTTATGATAGAGAACTTTCGTTTTCTTTTATCTGAATTTTATAATTTTCCAGTTAGCAGTAGATAAGCCATTTTGGCAAAGTAGAAGTAACCATCAATGAATATTGGATTTGATGCCGGCCGTTGTGTCACTGAAATGAATTTCTCAAAATGATAAGATACTATACATTTATATCTTTATAATTTTAATATTAGTTGTATAATTCCCAAAGAAACTAATCCTGATAAGGACATATCTTTTTATTAGTATTATTTTCATAATTATTTGAATTTAATATAGAAATATTTATCGTTCAAATGTTATATCCAGTAACGCGAGAACAAGACGGGTGACTTTTTGTAATGTATAAAAAATTTAGAATATTTTGTTTAAGAACTTAGTTAAGGTATACGTATATTTTGACCAATCACAAATCTTTAGTATTATAATTTACACTATATTTTTTACACAAATATTATGTTTTATTTATTAATAGCTGCGCCCTCGTGGAAATCTATGTTTCAAATAGTTTATTAACCTTTCTCTTGAATTACTATTACTCCTTCTATTAAAAAGCCCGCATCAAAATCCGTTGCGTAGTTTTAAAGATCTAAGCATACATAGGGACAGACAGCGGGAAGCGACTTTGTTATATACTATGTAGTGATCAAGGCACAAAATACCAAACACCACTATATATAAACATACTGTATCCAATTGGCTTTGACATTCAGCATCAATGCACTTGGACGTGAAAAGGCTAGAGCACTACAAATCGACCGTTGAATGCCCTTTAAATTCGCCGATGTAGATAAAGCATGAAACACTTCAAAGCTTAGTCGATTATGGCTGACATAAGTTGTGAAAGGTGCAAGCTACGATCGAGAGCTCGAGAAAGAAGTGACATGATCAAAATGTTTGACAATCTCCGTTCCTTAGCTAACCAGTTTTCCTCTGATAGAAAAACACCCTAAACCAACAAATAGCATGAAAATGTACGGGACTGGCCATACTCCCAGCATCTAGTTCTCTGACGTCTGTACAGTTTTCCCCTTGGTCGAATTTTCTTAAGGGGGAAAAATGGAATTAGAAAAACGGTGAGGGGGAAAACTGGAATAGTTTCTTATTCCAGTTTTCCCTTTAAGGGGGATTGAATGCCTTTTAAATTCGCCGATGTAGATAAAGCATGAAACACTTCAAAGCTTAGTCGATTATGGCTGACCTAAGTTGTGAAAGGTGCAAGCTACGATCGAGAGCTCGAGAAAGAAGTGACATGATAAGTGAAGAACGGTGAATGGAGTTCGTAAGTCATGCTGATATTATAAATTCGAGTTAACTCTGTCTGTATCTTCACGACTAAACTTATTGTATCATCATCAGCCTATATTTTAGTGCTCTGGTCGACATATACCTCCCCTTATTCTAATGTCTCATTCAACTTGCCGCAACTAGCATCTGCATGCAGTCTTTCGCAGATCGTAATCTCGCCTGGCAGGAGGGAGTCCTACACTACGTTTGCCAAGTCACGGTCTGGAGACAGTTGTGATCTCGAATGGACTCAAGAACATGTTTATTCCAGCGGTTGTCTGTTCTTCGTGAGATATGGCAGACCCACTGCCACTTCAGCTTGCTTATGTAGACATTTGCTCTTTGAGTTATGTAGATATTTTTTTGCGATAATTAAGTATTTTACTTCATTTTCAATATTCAGTTGCAAAAAGTCTTGTAGGTAAACACTGTATATAATAATCTCTAACAAAAACATTCTATATTCAAAGTTTTGCTAATTTAACACTTTGACAGCGGATCACGTACTACGCACGTGACGCTTATTTTATGCCTAAATATTCATCTAAGCATTGACGTGACGCGGATCACGCCTACAGGCCGTTGTTGGCCGTTGCCGTGTAAACTATATTGAAATTCACACACGTAAACAGTACGTGATCAGCGTCTCTAACAAAAAAATTACTATCACGGACTGGGGACGTGATCGGCTGTCAGAGATTGGAAATAAATAAAATGCTTGGCTGTCAAAGTGTTAATACCTACTAGAATTGCTAAATACTTATTATGCAGAGTGCATTGAACAAATTAAAGATAGCACTCTCTTTACAAGTTAGTGTTACCATCTCAAGAAGATATGGAACAAGGTTACAATGATAACAATAGCACAGCATAGGTACTTCTATATTTTATCGCTGTGAATATTAACAGCACCATGTTTGACAATCTCCGTTCCTTAGCTAACCAGTTTTACTCAGATAGAAAAACACCCTGAACCAACAAATAGCATAAAAATGTACGGGACTGGCCATACTCCCAGCATCTAGCTCTCTGACGTCTGTCCAGTTTTCCCCTTGGACGAATTTTCTTATGGGGGAAAAATAGAATCAGAAAAACGGTGAGGGGGAAAACTGGAATAGATTTTTAATTCCAGTTTTCCCTTTAAGGGGGATTTGTTAAGGGGGAAAACTGGAATAAGCCTAGCAGATTTCTGTTTTTAGGATTATAGTGTTGTATGTAAGCCACGCGATTAGCCTACCATCGAAGCAACCCTCTAACACCTCGTAGCACCATAGCTGATTAACACCATTCTGCAGTGTGCCCGTAACTAATAATAATATTATAATGCTGGACAATTGACACAGAATTATCTAGCCCCAAGGTAAGCAGAGCTTGTGATATGGATTCTAGATAACTGATATAATAGGTAAAGTAAAGTAAAGTAAAAGTAAAAAATCATTTATTTCTTTAGGCTTACAAAATAAGCACTTAGACAAGTCATATTTTATATATAAATTATTATCAAATAAAATTATTTTACTGTTCACTTTAATTTTTTGTCTACTAGTGGAAGAATACAATACTTTCACAGATTTTTTTTTATTATTAATAGAAAACGACCAGAACACCTTGAATAAATATCTGCAAATCGTACAAACATTTGTCCCAAGACGGGAATCGAACCCGCAACCTCCTGCAACGCAGGCGGACCTTCGTCCACCACGCCACAGATGTCGTTAGTATTATTTACTTGCCGCAAAAGTTGCGCAACAACAACGAGGAATATACCATTCGAGCAACTAAAACCACTTCTCCATTAAATTTAAAATTCACATCCACGCAAAATGCAAATTATGCGCAATAAATTATTATAAAACTTATTTCACGGTTTGCACTCTATGCAAACTCTGTAATGAGAAAACTTTCATTACTGTCCATCGGGATAATATTTTTTAGTTGTTCATTAAAATGAACTGGCTCGCTCTCATTGTTGTTTACATGGTACGTTCGAATATATCAATTATTAATCGGTGTTTATTTAGTTATTCATTACATATATTCATTACTGTGAATATTATAATTTGTTTTGGGAAACTCGCGTCTGGTGTTCTTGGATGATAGTTTCAATTCACCCAATTAAAATCAGTGAAAATGATATGCTTGGGTAACATTTTTATTTGCCTTAATTAGCCTTTTGAATAATATTCAGAATATTCTGGCAATTCAAGCACGACGGCATGGAAATAACAACGTCAGAAACTTGATTGATTTTATCAGGGTAAGTTTCCAAGTCACTTCCTCTTTTAATTAAATTGCTTGATTGTAATACAATACAATACAATCCAATACAATGCAATACAATGCAATACAATGCAATACAATGCAATACAATGCAATACAATGCAATACAATGCAATACAATGCAATACAATGCAATACAATGCAATACAATGCAATACAATGCAATACAATGCAATACAATGCAATACAATGCAATACAATGCAATACAATGCAATACAATGCAATACAATGCAATACAATGCAATACAATGCAATACAATGCAATACAATGCAATACAATGCAATACAATTATTCTTTATTGCACACCATAAAAACAGATACACTGGACAGGAAAAAGACAAATTCAGAATATGTTGTACAATGGCCGGCCTTATCGCTTAAAGCGATCTCTCTCAAATCTCTGCCAGGCAACCTGGACATGAAGTGTTAGAACAAGTATAGACGTAATATATGTACTAAATAATTTTATAAAAAATCGAAAAAATTAGAAAAGCATAACGACTACTTGATTGGCAGTCGAACTACCAAAACTAAAGTACCTACAGTTACTGGGTATTCCAAGAAAAAATGTTTTATTTTTAGAATATAGTAGAAAATCTTTATTCGTAGCATTAACAAATTTACTCAACTAATTCCTTAATTACCCAACACCACAGACTACATAACTACAAACTAATATAAAAAAAAACTTAAATGCTACAAAATGGCGTCGGACTCGCCATTATGTGACTCAGCGTTTTGACGACCGATGTGGCGCGGTGGGCGAAGGTCCGACGCAGGAGGTTGCGGGTTCGATTCCCGCCTCGGAACAATTGTGTGTACGATCTGCAGATATTTGTTCCGGGTGTTCTGGTCGTTTTCTATGTATAATAAAATATATCTATCTATGTAATATATTGTATTATGTATATCAGTTATCTACTCGTAGTACCCAAAACACAAGCTCTGCTTACCATGGGGCTAGGTAATGCTATGTGAATTGTCTAGCAATATTTATTATTATTTATTTTTTATTATGTTGTGATAGCCAATGTTCATAGCTATCACAACGCTGATCTTCCGTCGGAATCAAATCCACGCGTCATGTTTCGTACACTAACACAATACACTAAATAATAAAATTAAAGCACCTATATTTGGTACCTATTAGAAAGTAGTACAATTTTGACTTCGAGAGTCAACGGTAGTAAACGAAAACTTTTATCGTTTAGGTACTTAAGGGTCCGGTACCCTCGCTTGCAAAAATCGCTCCGAATATCGCTGTCCCTGTTTAACCCTTGCGCCGCGCCCCATGCGTGCGCGATAGCAATATTAGCCGTTCAAAATTTGGTTTGTTCCGTAATTAATACCAAAAATTATTTTTTGAATTCTTCACAAAGTATTGTTATTCTGTAACTAGACAATATAAGCCATGTTCCTTATTAAATAAAACGTAAGATACTAATGTTTTTAATACGAAACAAATAGCAAGAAAACTTGTCCATTTTCGCATAAAAATGTGCAAAATGCCATTTTCGTTTAATTTTAGGTAAGTTTTTTGAAAAAAAAAACTATTTCGAAACCTAGATAAATACTATTCAAATACAAATAATACAATATTATAGTAGAAATATGCTTGAATTGGAAATAATTTTGGTATTACGTTTGTATGGAGAATTCGTCCCTCCGGAGGCCCCTTAACTGTCGCAGTCCATACATAGCCACTCTAGGCACATCAGGATAATAAATTTCAATAATAAATTATAATATTTACCATCATTTGATTTTCCAATATTTCGGTACAGTTTCATATGCCATGATAGGTAAACATTTGTTAACTCAAAAACCAAATCATGGTGTATATCGCGTTATAAATGGTTATAAATGTCTTTTATCTAGAATAGAATAGAAAAGCATTTATTTGGACACAGCTACAAAATACAGGCATAGAATAACAAACGGCAAATAAAGTAGTTTATCATGGGGGTAAGTGACACAAATCGGTGATATTAAGAAAATAAGACTACCTCCATGACCCTGCGCCAAAATAGGGGTTGGCTCAGCGTGTGCTGAACATTATTATATTCAGCGCTGTTTTTCAGCCTATACCTGAACCTAACCTATAAACCTAACCTATAAACCTAACCATAAACCTAACCTTACTAAATAGTTTTAACACTTTGACTGCGATTTTGTTTCGACGACAGCGATCTTTTTTTTAACCTAAAAAATTCGTGCTGCCGATCTGCAACGCATGTGCGGCGCAACACACAGCGGTTGTGTTGCGCCGCACATGCGTTACGTTCGAAAAATATTACGGCTGTGCTGAGTCACACAGATCTGTATTTTCTCAGCCGCTGCGCTAGTGTGGATTTACGCATATTAGTCACTTGTAGAAAACACATACCGTGTAATTTCAGCAGTCAAAGTGTTAAAAGTTTTAACATCAGGAGGTCCAAACCCATTGGTCAGCGGCCAGCCGCCGCCGCACCGCATACGTCGAGAAATGCAATAAAAATTCCAATAATCCCTGTATCTTATTACTGTCCCTGCAACGTGTGTTGCTTCGAGTATGCCACGAAGTTATGTACAGGGTGATTCAGTATTTATTTATTTATTAAAGGTACACCAACGGTATACATATTGTATTCAACTGTATCAACCATTTTGAGTTGTATTTTATCTAGAACAGAATTTGTGCAACCATCGGTATAATAAATCATGGAGTTTTGTCTTTAACCTGGAATAACTCGCTGGTCGAAAGACTTTTGACACCTATCTTTCTATCCATTATGCCGTAGAAGACCATAACAGCAATTATACGCTTTAATTGATATTATATATAGAATAAGATAAATTGAACCGAAAAACCCGAATCGCGATAAATACTTACCCGTTAAATAGTACTAATAAATAATGCATCCGAAGAACTTTCATGACATTTTGTAGTCTTTCTAATATATTTTTTCAGTTGTTTGATGTGTACATTTTAAGTTCATATTTCACCATCGTTGAACAACCTTTGAAAAGTGGTCCCAATGTACCCATGGTCCTTTTATTATTACATTTTACTACATGTTAGCAGTATTTTTACGACGTGGTTACCGATTGATCAACTTTTAAAAAGGTTCTTGATAAACCAAAAATATTTCCTAGTTTCTGGCACACCCTGTACACCTTTATAGTGCAGGAAAACCAGCAACCAGACGGAAATGTTTATTTATAGTTAGTTCAATAAGTTTATGGTATCTACTTTGGTATGGTAGTTGTTGTGGAAACCATGTTAGCGCTTCGTTGGTTAGCAAACATGTTGCTGAAGTGATAGGTTGTCTAGATTTTTCTAAACTTACCAACCTCATCATTATGATGATGAGACTGAGACTGCTGAACATATTAGTAGTCCTGAGCCATCTCTTTCTGCAGATATTTGTTCCGGGTGTTCTGGTCGTTTTCTATGTATAATCAAAAATATCTATCTATGTAATATATAGTATTATGTATGTCAGTTATCTAGTACCCATAACACAAGCTCTGCTTACCATGGGGCTAGATAATGCTGTGTGAATTGTCCAGCATTATTTATTTATTATCTCTATCCATCGACTCCCTGCGACCGCTACAATATCGTCGCTCCATTGAGTGGGAGATCTTCCCATACTCAACGGAGTATGGGAAGACCTCCCATACTCCGTTGAATACCCCCTTACTTCGAGTGGCAACGGCGATGCAATGCGGAACGCCGCTACATTGCATCGCTGTCGCCACTCGAGAACTTTACTCCCCACTATAGGTTTTACGATCTATATGGCCTGCCAATCGCCACCTTAGGCTGCTAATTCTAAGACATTGCAAATGCAATAGAATGCCTGTTTGCCCGTGGAAAAAGTTTGAAAGTCTCCATAGGTATCGGTATACGGTATAGGTATATGGTACGTGAAACTTGCTGCTAGTGCTAGTGGTTTCTTTTCACTTGCTAGTGGTTTCTTTTCACTTCTTCCACTAGTGGACAAAAAATTGAAGTGAACAGTAAAATAATTTTATTTGATAATATTTTTTTTTGTAAATATGACTTGTCTAAGTGCTTATTTTGTAAGCCTAAAGAAAGAAATGATTTTTTACTTTACTTTACTTTACTTCGTCAGGGAGAATAATCCACAACCTAAGTGTTCGCGAGAAGAAGTAATTCCGTTTGAACCTTCCGGTGCGCGAACATAACGGCTCTTAGGTATGGGAATTAAATTTCTTCCGACTGCGAACGGCGTCATAAGGTGTGCAGAAACCAAGCTTAGTTGATGAATTTTGTTTTTATTTTATTTGTATTGAATTCAGCTAAGGCGTCATTTGTTTTGTCATTGATATTAGTTCCATTTGCTACTAGGTCATGTTTTTATTTATTTATTTATTTAAAGCATTACAACTATTTTTATAGGTACCTAATGCAATAGTGAAGTCAACCTAATTAATCCCTAGCATAGAATTTAACAAAACTAATATGTTGCTAATAGGACGTTATGCTAATAATTATGCCGTTTTGCTTTGAGGACGTTCTGTTAATGAAACGGTTTAAACGTTCATCAGAACACATAATAATGCCATATCATTTTACTCCGTAGATCCTTTGGTAAGCTTGAACGTTCAGTTGGTATATTGATTAGGTGTAGGTACCTACTATACCTAAGTTTCTTCACTGAACAAACACTGTTTATTATCCCCAAGGCAGGTTTACTTCATGAAAGTTCTAATGTATAGAGTCAGGGGTATTATAAAGCCAAAGATAAAAAAATTATGGGTTTTTGTCGTTAGTATGGAGGTTGCTAGATACCTAGGTTATTGTGTGATTATTGTTTTCGATGCATAATATTGTCACAGTAGGTACTCTCCGTCGTCGCGCCGCCCGCGGTGGTAATTTATCTGTTGGATATAGGTAATATCAGATTCCATTTAAACTTTATTTCGTAGGCTTAATAAATTAGCACTCAGGCAAGTAACATTTTATACCATAAATTATTATCAAATAAGGTCTTTTTGATATTCTTCTCTTAAATTTTTGGTTTACTTGTGGGAGAAGTGAAAAAGAAACCACTCATTCTCACTCACACATTCATACATCACTTAAGTGTCTAATACATGTTTGTATTGCTTCATCATCATCATCATCAGCCTATGATAGTCCACAGCTGGACATAGCCCTCTCCCAATGAGCGCCTTAGCGCCCTGTCTTCAGCTTGACGCATCCGGCATCTACCTGCAGTCTTTCGCAGGTCAGTTTGTCACTTTTGTATTACTTATCTAAATTTAAATATAATGTGATTTTAGATAGGTACATGTCAATATTTATGTAAAGCTAAGCACAACATTGTCAACAAATTTCTTACATAATAGATACTGTCGATGCGGAACTGAGCGACCTCTGGCCAACAATAGAGAGCCCGCGGGCCGCCAGTTACGTTATGGAAGGTATCGTTTAATTGGTTAGGTACGAGCTATGAATAAAAAATATGTTGTTATTCTATTTACAAGGCAGTAGGTATATAGTTATTCTGTGATAAGTAATGCTACTTTGTCAAAGTTAGAAAAAGTGTCAAAGAAAGTTGTGAGATTTAATTATTTATTTAGGCAAGATTTGAGCATAGGCATACGAATTATATTTGGGTCACCAGTTATCCTTATAATATTATTCACCCTAGATCTCCAAAACGACTGCAGAGATCAATATGGGCGTATATTGAGAACTATACTCTAATTAGATAATAGGCAATTAACTATACCGAATATTGCTCAAAGTCAGGCGTCATCCATCATTCATCATCACCCCGTACAAGTCAACAGCTGAACATAGGCCTTCCCCAAACGACGTCGCCACCAATAGCGGTCATGAGTCGCCTCCATCCATCGACTGCGATCGTAGAGATAGCGATCAATTCATCGACTACGTACCCTAGACACCTAATACAGGGCGAACGATTTAAGACATCACATAAGATAAAGAGATCTTTTAAAAATCCACGCCCACTAACGTTCGATCAGTAACGACCAGACCAGTGACCCGTGACAATCTCTGCGCTCGCTTACTCAATTGCTCCTGACGGAGCTCAACTTAATTTGGTTGACCGGTTGAGGTCAACTGTGCATCTCTTTCTTTCATAACCAATTCTGTATTTGCTTTCCTTTTTTCTCTTAGAAGGCGGGGTAAATAGTGCTGTGCCGTAGGCGACATTAAGATGTCAATGGCCGTAGGAAAGATTATAATATTAAAATAATATTTAACGACCGCAGGGAAGTCAGGGGGGGTCGTCGGGGGTCATCGGGGGGTCGTTGGGGGTCGTCGGGGGGTCGTCGGAGTATTGCGGTGAGCGAAGCGAGCCTTGCCGCGTCCCCCCCCCCCCCCCAATGGGCCCCTAAGACCCCCTCAACTATAACCGCAACTATAAGCGCTATCACGGCACGGCTCACTTCACTCGCCGTGCCGTGACCCCCCCCCACGCCCCCAGCCCCCCCCCCCCCCCCCCCCCTGCATCTCCTCCGGCCGACAGGCCTCTTTTTTAGGAAAAACCGAAAATTGACCTATTTTTACTACCCAAAACACCCGAAACAAATAGGTACTTTCAGATCGTAGAAATATTTGACCCCAGGCGGGAATCGAACCCACAACCTCCTGCGTCGCAGGCAGCCCTCGCCCGCCGCGCCACATCGGTCGTCAAATCGTCAAAGTAAATATACCTTGTTGCAAGTATCGATTGCTTTCATAGTACTTACCCCATCACTAATAATGGTCATGATTTGTCGTAACTTTGAACGGACCAATGAGCACACACTTCCCTGCGCCCGCTTACCTCAGTTGGTTGACAGACTTGTTTGCACAGTGAATAAATAGGTATTAGGCGTCTATTATACGTAGTCGATGGATCAATTGCAAGTGTATATTGTGCAAATAGAGTTAGGCAGAATATTTTATAAAATTAAGATCCAAATCTAAGACGACACGAGGCTAGATTCATTATGAATGTAAGCGGGTCAACTACGATTGTTAGATGAACACCAACATTTCATCGGTTAAAGGGGGGGGAGTTCATCCGGGTGAGTGCAGTTTGAGTCGCGCGCGGCCTACGTCGAGTCGAGGCTTGACCCGGTACAACGTCGAAAAATAACGCACTGTTCACAGTGCTCACTCGAGTCTCGAGCATTAAATTAATGGAAGTGTGCTCATACTACAACAGTCAGCGGCCGCGTCACGGGCGTGTGATGGGGCGGCGGAGTCGACAAGGAGTCAAGGCCACCCGCATCGCCAATCCTGCATCGTCATTTATAAGAAATTTGAGTAAAAGAAGTATAGAACCTCGACTACGTTAGTACCATATACGAGTACATAGTTAATCTGTGACTCTACATAAAAATATTGCCTCAACCCTGCCGCAATATTTGCCACGTCGCCGCTGCCTCGACCTCGCCTCGCTCTAATGACGATGCGCCCGAATCAAATTAGAATGAAACAAATGAATGAATTCTGACGTGGAGTCATACAAAGTACCTAATCACATTTAAAATTATTTGCTCCGAGGGATGTGACTCCGGTTTGGAATGCAGCTATCGTAGTATATAAACTTTATCTATGAAAGCCCTAAATAAATTAAAAACCTGATCACTGAACTTCTAGATTTAATAAGCTATGAATCGAAAGTTACAGTTTGCCAACAAATTGGAAAAGTTTAATAATTGAGTTGAATTCTAAATTAGGAGTGTCTGCTGCAAATTGAATTATTGTTTCGTGTTTCAGATTTAAAGATATTATATAGACCATAAATGTTTAATTTGGTATCATTTTTTTTTAAGATTTTTTCAACCCCGCCATTGAGCGGGAATGTCCCACAAGTAACAAACATCATTATTATATTTAGTACAGACAGTGAAAAGTCCGATGAAGAATGTAGTAGCTATAACGTGAAGGACGTTATAATTATAACGTGAAGGTCGTTATAGCTACTATATCCTTCATCGGACTTCATTCGACATATTTTCTATCTCCCTTCCAAATTTCATTGAGTTCCTTATCCTCCATCATTGAGCTCCTTTAACCGTTTCATCGTGAAACTGCTGAACAAATGGCTGATAGTTATATGTACTTCTAGTCATCGTATACTACGTCTGTACGACATCACCAAATCTAGTCGTCGTTATACTACGTCTGTACGACATCACCAAAACTCAGAGCGAGTAGTGTTCAATTGCCTCCGATATGAACAATCAAATAAAAAATATTAAAATAAATAGCTGTGATTTTGACGCCGCCCTCAAAAGTAAGTAGATAGGGTAAAGAATAGGCACCTCACGTACCCCACTGCAAAATAATCGAACTTTTAAAAATCTAGTTATTGATTATAATGTGATATCGTTATTGATCGGCTAGATGTTTAATTTGTTTTCCTGTAATGTACATATAGGTATATAGAGCCTATCAATTTTTTTTGTGATTTTTCCCAAGTTTGTTTTTTTGGCAGTGGGGGTAGGTACATACCCCTCCTGGGGCGTCAAGCCAGACTTTATCCAGGGTAACACAAACTTTAAAATTCAGTGCAATCAGTTAATTAAAGATTTCGTGCCTTTAAGCTTCATTACAAGTCTCTGAAAGTAAATTAATTAAAACAATTTATTAGACTAAGCTAACTATTTTCCAAACTCATTGCATTGTTCATTAGTAGCGTAATTATTTTAGTTAAAATAATAACAGTTTCTTTGAATTATTAATCACTTGCAAAGTTCATAAGACCCAGAACTTTATTAAGTGGGTAGGTTTCTTATTAGCCCTTTAGTGCCTCTAAGAATATCTTAACTTAGTTACATAAGCGAGAATAGGCAAAAAACTGATAACTTTTGCCGTAAAAATATTTTACTTAGCTCTTTATATTGCACATTGGACTTTTATGAGTTATTGCCTCTAATTACCTACTAAATTTACCTTTTCATTTTCATGAAAAGATTTAATTTTTTTAAGATTAAAAATAAGCACTTAGACAGTTCATATTTTATACTATTCATTATTATCAATTAAAATTATTTTATAGTTCATTTAAATTTTTTGTCCACCAGTGGAAGAAGTGAGATGAAACCACTAGTATGTTCATAACTTATGTGTCTAGTACATTTGATTTGCTTATCTGTAAGTTGGTAAATTTTAAGTTTGAGCAAAACTCGTTCCAAGCTTTTTTATCTTCTAGATAATCAGATATTTTGTAATAAGCTTTTTTACAAAGAATATGTTTCACAATTTTTTTTAAATTTATTTTTTAATAATTTTTGCAACTCACTAACACCTGACAAGTTCAAAAAATGATAATGTTATTTTACAGGGATATAAAAATTGCTTTGTCTAACCCCGAATTGAACAAAAGCTACTCATCACCATCATCATTAGTCCACTGGACAAAGGCCTCCAAAAGATACTTGATCGTACTATATCGATATAAACTTGATTTCTGTATTATCTACAAAAAAGGTAAACAATCGCGCAAATATTGAACATTAGGTAAATAATAATAATTTAGGCACAATACAATGGTACTCTTGGAGCATAAGATATTTTTCAATAGAAGAAGTTTTAGTATCCCGAGAAATGTAAAACGAACGCTATTAATTGGGTACCTCCCTGTTGATTATTCAGTATACATAAGTAAGGATTAAGTCCAGCTGCGGACTTATATAGTCTCATAATAATTATGAAGGATCCAGTGCGAAATAAAGATAAAATTATTTTCTATAATACAATATCTATCTACCTCTGCCAGTTGTCAGCGATGAGCTATCGCGAGTATCGTGCTTCTATTCACAGACTAGCTAAATCCATTCTTTGAAGATCCTGCAAACTTCTCGCTAGCTTCGTAAGCAGACTCCCATCAGAAGTTTCCGCGTTTGTTGTCTCAATCTTGATGCTGTTAGAACTATGAAGTGCTTTGTCTGTGGCAAGAATGTTGCCAGCTTGTTGTTTTATTATTTGATACCTAGGAATAGCTGCAAAATACATAAAACGTACCTATGTAAAGCACACACACATTACATGATCATTTTCATATATGAAGTAACCCTCGTAGCAAATGGTTTCCATGAGCGTAAACAAGAGGTATTTTCATTTGTTATATACATGTGTCATCCAACACTTATCAATTCAATGAAACCAAAACTATATGTCGCCACTTGAAAAATTAGATCACGCTATCGAAGAGTTCTTTCCAAACCAATTTTCACTATTGAGGAATTTGAAGTCAGTTTATAGTTTTAAAAAACACGCCAAATTATAACCTGCTTCATTCATAATTTGCTGTGGCATAAAATAAATGAAAAAAAATGATTACGGAAGCGTAAAACGTTCTATTTTCAGAGAAGGCAACTTGACAATAGGAAATATAATGCTCCCATTCTTGGCTCCCCGCGTCACCCAGAACATTTGCCTCGGGCAGAGCCTGTCTACCCAGGACACTCCCTCATCAGACCAGCGAAAGGACACCTGAAGTCTTCCATCAAGTACCCGTTGAGAGATGTTCGCAACACTCTTGTCTATGGCAACCCAAGCAACCTTGGGATAATGTGGGTAATTTTGTTATTTTCTTGTATAGTAATTTTACGATATAGCTCTAAGAATTAGCAAGATGAAGTGACTGCAGGTAGACGCTGGATGCAGCAAGCTGAAGACAGGGCGCTATGGCGCTCATTGGGGGACGCCTATGACCTGCAGTGGACTGCTATAGGCTGATGATGATGATGAAGTTATTTTACGAACAGTTTTAGGAAAAAATATCATTTAAACTTCAGCAAATTGAATAGGTTTTGGTCAGCCGACAAAGTGAAACAGTTATTATAAACATTTGTAGGATAAGTATCATCCGCCCGCAACTTCACGAGCGTTTTTTTGTATAAACAGTAGCCTATCCTGCCTTGTGATACATTCTATCTCCTAAGGTTTTTGTTATTATAGTGCGTAAACCCTCGTACTCGGGGTAATCTCTGAGAATTTCAATAATAATTCCCAAAATTCTCTAAAAATATATCTATCTCCTTGCCAAACTTCTTTCCATCATTCATTCACTAAGATCAATTCAGCCGTGTAGGCGTGAAAATAACTTTTAATACAGTAACCCTGATGGGTTACTCCAAATCGTTTTGGTATTTTGGTGCCAGAAGTTGACACTTTCCAAAGCGTGTTCCCAACAAAAATACTCGAACACTTCCAATTTCAAATTCCACTGTGTATTCAATTGGATTAAAACAAACTGTTAATAGTTTATTTTTGTTTTGCGAGAATGTAAGGGCGTATTTTATAAATATAAAAGGTTTCAGAAAAGTTTTTATTAGTGTAGTTTTTTTTATAAAATGCTATGCTTTCACATTATTACTTTTGTCTCTAAATTTACAGGTATGGAAATGAAGATGACAGAATACTGTACAGTAACTTCAGAAGAGGCAGACACACTGACAAATTAATGGTACGAGTAGGTCTTTAACACGTCGATTGCTGAAATCACACCGTATGTGTTTTCTACAAATGACTAATAATATGCCTAAATCAACACTAGCGCAGCGGCTGAGAAAATACAGATCTGTGTGACTCAGCACAGCCGTAATATGTTTTTCGAACGAAACGCATGTGCGGCACAACACAACCGCTGTGTAGAGCGGCAGCACGAAAGGCTTAGGTTAAAAAAAAGACCGCAGTCGAAATAAAATCGCAGTCGAAATGGTCAGGAGGCAAATATAAGGGGTCTGGAAAAAAAGGCGGGATTAAAAAAGGGATACACTTTTCTGCTGCTACTAATACTCTTATTGCAGGTAGACTTGGCGCAAATTCTTCAAAATCATAAAAGAACAAAGAAGTAAGCATAATTGACCTATCTAATTATATTGCCCGTCGTATCCCACCTCCACCGTTGCGAAACCATAGCAGCGAAACCGCAGAACTTTCTTCTTGTATTGTATTATGTATATCAGTAATCTAGTACTCATACATAACACAAGCTTTGGCTTAGCTTGGGGCTGATGATGGTGTGTGGATTGTCCAGCATTTTTAAATATTTTATTTAATAGAATTATTATTTTATCAAAGTCTTTATATTACTTTACTCAACTACAACATGTCAATGTTTTTCTTATTCGGTTTCAGTCAATCACCGCTAGTAGCTATAGTAAGTTTATTCAACTTCACAGTCAATTCTGATTTTGTAAAACATATTAAGCCGTTTCACGTAATAGTTTTTTTTTGTATACTTACCACAGATAGCACCACAGAATTCCATGTCAGGTGAAGAAAATGACGCAAGAGAAGTTTTAGACGTGTAAGTATGATTTACGGAGTCAGTCTCTACGGTAGTGACATGGTCATGTTAACTTTAGTCAACATGACTATATCAATCCCTTTAACACTTTGACTGCTGAAATCACACGGTATGTGTTTTCTACAAGTGGCTAATATGCGTAAATCCACACTAGCGCAGCGGCTGAGAAAATACAGATCTTTGTGACTCAGCCACAGCCGTAATATTTTTCGAACGAAACGCATGTGCGGCGCAACACAACCGCTGTGTAGAGCGGCAGCACGAATTTTTTAGGTTAAAAAAAAGATCGCAGTCGTTGAAAAAAAACCGCAGTCAAAGTGTTAAATAAATAACGAAAAAAAAGAGTCTATGAATGCTTAAAAACAGCCATATCAGAGAAGTAAAGTCTAGTTTAAAAATGTATTTCGCTTGGACGAGCCTATATTTTTTTAGTTAATTTCTAATGATTTCTTATCGCCGTCACCTATTGAATCATACCTCTGATACTGATATGACGGTAAACAAAAGGAATTTTATAGATTCTCTATTTATCCCTCAAAAATAAAAAAGCACTTTAAATTCGAAGTTAGTATTTAGTTTATTCAAAACAACAAATGATTTAACTCCTTTTCAGAATGGATTCCGACGAACAGGTGAGTATTAAAGTGCTTTACACACTTCTTTATTCACTCTAAGCATCAGTTATTTCGACACCAATGAAAATAAATGTCTACATAAATAAATGTCTTTCGATTCTTTTTCTTTACTTTCCTGAATAATTCCGCAAAATAAAGGCAATAAAGTAGGTACTTACGTAAGTACGATCTGCAGATATTTGTTCAGGGTGTTCTGGTCGTTTTCTATGTAAATATAATAAAAACTCTATCTATAAAATGTACACATATCAGTCATAGTACCCATAACAGAAGCTCAGCTTACCTTGGGGCTAGATAATGCTATGTGAATTGTCCGGCATTATTTATTTATCATCAGTTATTTGACACCATGAGGATATAATGTAAATGTTTTAAGATTCTATTTCCTTTGTTTCCCTGAATAATTCAGAAAATTAAAGTCTATAAAAGGCTTTCGCTCTTTACCAAGTGATTTTTAATATTCCACAGGATTTGCGCCGGCGCGGCCGCGGGAAAAAGTCGAAATCCAAGTACCGTAAACGAAGTAACGAAGATGGCTCCGTCGACACTGACTCATCATCAGGGGATGACAAGAACCCGGGGAATCCTTACACCATACACAAAAGCAAATATAAGCAGAATTATATGTGGAATCATTTTGTAAGAATATGTTTTCAATCCTAAAGCCGTGTATCGACTTCGCGCTCCAAGAGGACGAACATTGGCGCGCGTTCCGGCCTCGCGAAATAGATACCATTTGGAACGCGCGCCAATGTGTTTGTTGGAACGCACGGACGTGGAGCGGGCCGATACATCTGGTGTCGGTTTTTACCGCGTATCAAAGGTAGCTGTAGCTGTAGCTGTAGCGAAGCGCGCGCCAGTTGAGACGGACGCAATAGTATATTGTGTGTTTGTTGCGTTCCGCTCGTTTAGGACTGGCCTGCATCTTGAACGATCAAACACAGGAATAGTAGCCACGCGCGCCAGGCGCGTTTAAGTTGATATGGTGCAAATATTTGGAACGCGTTCCGCGGAACGCACTCTCGGCGCGGTCATCCATGGCACGCGCGCCAGGAGCACGTAGTCGATACGCAAGTCATATTCATTGACAAAAATATAATCGCTGACTCGTCAATTTTTGCTTACGCAGGAATTTTATAACCATATTGCCAACACAGTTGCTGTTTATAGAACTAGTCTTAGTTTATTTAAATCCCTACGACCAGGTGGAATGAAGACCTGCGAAAGACTCCAGGTAGATGCTGGATGCGTCATGCTGAAGACAGGGCGCTATGGCATTGATTGGGGGAGGCCTATGTCCACCAGTGGACTAATATAGACTGGTGATGATGATGATTTAAATTAAATTCAATACTAAACAATTTAAATATCATAGTTTCTAAGGTTAGGATTCAATAAAATGTACACTAGCTTATAAGTTCATGCTGTAGATGTAATAATAAATAAATTTCAAATTGAATTAAAAATGTATAAAAGAAAATTACAATTTAAGAGTGCTATAGTTCAGATATGGCGGAATACGCGCGGATATAATGAAGATCACTGTGTTTTGTAGATGGATGGTGACCACATGAACATAAATCCGTTAGGGCCAGAATTCAAAAACTTTGGACCGTCTGAATTGGATATGTTTTTGGGGAGGAAGTGGTGGTATTTTAACCAGGTAATAAAAATTAATAAATAATGCCTGACAACCCACACAGCAAAGTACCAGGAGAGCAGATATTTATAGGATATAATATGATAGAGAGTTGATTAGAGAGTCGCTAAAATCAAATGTACCTATATACAAAGTCCCTCAGTGGTTGCCCATCCGCCTTCGCCGGGATGCACACTACCTCTCCCTCCTATATTCTATCCTCTTCGTCCCAAATACACCTAGTTACCTCAAGGAACGTTTTGAATACCTTCACCAAACCCATAGCCGCTCCCTCCGCTCAACAAACACTCTTCAACTAAAAACTCCCCGCCCCTTCCATTCCTATAGCTCATCCTTTACCGTACATGCCATAAAACTGTGGAATGCCCTACCCATTTCGATTCGACAAGCTAAGTCTCTCCCTATATTCAAACATATGGTCTATGAACATTTCCTTAACTCAGCATCAAACTGTTAATTTATATGCATCATACCTATATTATATATTTATGTTTGTATTTATACTTATAGCTATCAATATGTATTTGTCCCAATTAAATATTATTCTATATATAACACGCCACCGTCTATACTTATTCTAACTTTTCATGTCCATCCAAAGGTTGCCTGGCAGAGATCGCTTTAAGCGATAAGGCCGCCCATTGTACAACACATTCTTTATTTGTCTTTTTCCTGTCCAGTGTATCTGTTTTTTATGGTGTGCAATAAAGAATTATTGTATTGTATTGTATTGTCCCTTCATGTTTATACTATCCTAGTAAGTAAATTTTGAAATAATTGTGTTGTTAAATGGACGGCACTATTTTGGTGGTAGTTTTTCGTCCCAGCCTACCACCAGGGGTTGCAGGTTCGATTTCGCCTTGGGACAAATGTTTGTATAATCTAGAAATATTTGTTCGAAATGTTCTGGGTATTTTCTATGCTTAGTAAAAAATATCTATCTATATAATGTATTGTTTTATGCATATCAGTTATATAGTACCATAACAGCTCTGCTTTGCTTGGGGCTAAATAAAGCAGTGTGAATTGTCCAGCATTATTTATTTACTATTATAAACGTACTTTTTAATAACATACTAAACTTACTTAACTAATATGATTCCAGGACGACTACAAACCAATGAGCTAAATGTCGAACCATCGTAAGTTCAATGTAAACAACGAACATCAATTACTGACGACAACAAATTATAAAAGTGAACAAACTTCAATTAAACAGTAAATAAAGTTTGTGCAAAATTTTGGTCTTGTTTTATTTTTGATCCAGTTTATTATAATGTTTGTAATGTACAAACCTTCTGTAATTGTTATGAAACGTCATTCTTTATTATTATATTACACGCACCTATTATTGTTATATTACATTTTAATTCTCTCGTTTATTATTATTTTATATCATCTGTTTACTAGACATATACATATTATACTCTCCTATTATTCTACTTTTGTTTATTTGTATCAAATATTTTTCTCTTTGTTGTCACCGAATTGTCGTCCGTGACTTCAACTACACTTGCGAGCTATAAACTGGAATCACTTCATCGCTGGTTTCTGCAGACCATATTTTACAGTTTCCATGGAATAAACTGTAGGTTGTGATATATTATTTTAAAGATAATTTTATTAGCTTTCAAACTCTTTCGATATCATAGCGAAAAAAATGTTCATCATATGTCATGGAACGTGAAAACAATAGACATCAATTTTTGGAACGAAACATCAATTTTTTCAAACTCCTGAATCCCTATAAAAACTGGGAATTTATACAATTTTGTCATCAGTCCAATATATCACGTCACTCAAAATACTGGAATTACAAGAAAATGGAAACCACACCAATAGAAGCCGCTCAAATCGTCACCCTAATCCAGCAAGGGTTCTCTCAGCGTACTATCGCTCGACAGCTTCATCTGAGCCAGTCCTGTGTCTCCAAAGTATACAAAAGGTTTAGAGAGACTGGAAACTTAGTCCGAAGACCAGGATCTGGACGACAGCGATGCACTTCGGCGAGAGATGACCGATTTATTGTCAGCACTTCTCTCCGAAATCGACATCTAACCGGCGTTGACGTCCAGCGGGAGCTCGGAGAAGCTCGAGGGAGAACTGTCAGCGAGTGGACAGTGAGGCGAAGACTCAAAGAAGCTAACTTGACCCCAAAAAGGCCAGCAACGGGACCCAAATTGTCTACAGCCCACCGACAAGCCCGACTTCAGTTTGCTCGTGATCACTTAGATTGGGATATACAGCAATGGAGCCGAGTTTTGTTCGCGGACGAGACTA
This sequence comes from Eupithecia abbreviata, assembly GCA_943735965.1. Lineage (NCBI taxonomy): Eukaryota > Metazoa > Arthropoda > Insecta > Lepidoptera > Geometridae > Eupithecia > Eupithecia abbreviata. The sequence goes on from OX030976.1 coordinate 3,263,355, forward strand.
GGATGTGCCTGCATGGCAGCGACCGTCGACGGAGAGTCTACAGGAGACCGGGAGAGCGATACGCACAATGCTGTATAGCTGAAACAGTGGCATATGGGGGTGGGTCTTGTATGATGTGTTTTCAAATGGTATACACCAATCTGCAGTTTATTCATGGAAACTGTAAAATATGGTCTGCAGAAACCAGCGATGAAGTGATTCCAGTTTATAGCTCGCAAGTGTAGTTATTAAGGTCTTTGGCTGAAAAACAGCGCTGAATAAAATAATGTTCAGCACACGCTGAGCCAACCCCTATTTCGGCGCAGGGTCGTGGAGGTGTCTTATTTTAGTCTTAATATCACCTATTTGTGTCACTTACCCCCATGATAAACTTCTTTGTTTGTTTATTCTATGCCTGTATTTTGTACCTGTGTTTAAATAAATGTTTTTTCTATTCTATTCTATTCTACTCTAATGTATATAGATTTAGGAAACAACACAGCAAGGCATTCTACGCTTATATAAAGCTAAATATAGTGTAACTATTTGTTTTCTTTTCTTATCCAATAGCATATTAAAATGCCACCGTCTTTATTGTTCCTTCATGTCCAGTCAGGTTGCCTGGAAGAGATCGCTCTCAGCAATTTGGCCGCCCTTTATACCCTTAACACTTTTACTGCTGAAATCACACGGTATGTGTTTTCTACAAGTGACTAATATGCGTAAATCCACACTAGCTCAGCGGCTGAGAAAATACAGATCTGTGTGACTCAGCACAGCCGTAATATTTTTCGAACGAAACGCATGTGCGGCGTAACACAACCGCTGTGTAGAGCGGCAGCACGAATTTTTTTATATGGGGGTGGGTCTTGTATGATGTGTTTTCAAATGGTATACACCAATCTGTAGTTTATTCATGGAAACTGTAAAATATGGTCTGCAGAAACCAGCGATGAAGTGATTCCAGTTTATAGCTCGCAAGTGTAGTTATTAAGGTCTTTGGCTGAAAAACAGCGCTGAATAAAATAATGTTCAGCACACGCTGAGCCAACCCCTATTTCGGCGCAGGGTCGTGGAGGTGTCTTATTTTAGTCTTAATATCACCTATTTGTGTCACTTACCCCCATGATAAACTTCTTTGTTTGTTTATTCTATGCCTGTATTTTGTACCTGTGTTTAAATAAATGTTTTTTCTATTCTATTCTATTCTATTCTAATGTATAGATCCCTATTTCTATTCTAATGTAAGATTTAGGAAACAACACAGCAAGGCATTCTACGCTTATATAAAGCTAAATATAGTGTAACTATTTGTTTTCTTTTCTTATCCAATAGCATATTAAAATGCCACCGTCTTTATTGTTCCTTCTTTCCGTCTTATGTCCAGTCTATCCTAAGGTTGCCTGGAAGAGATCGCTCTCAGCAATATGGCCGCCCTTTATACCCTCAACACTTTGACTGCTGAAATCACACGGTATGTGTTTTCTACAAGTGACTAATATGCGTAAATCCACACTAGCTCAGCGGCTGAGAAAATACAGATCTGTGTGACTCAGCACAGCCGTAATATTTTTCGAACGAAACGCATGGGCGGCGTAACACAACCGCTGTGTAGAGCGGCAGCACGAATTTTTTAGATTAAAAAAAAGATCGGAGTCGTCGAAAAAAAACCGCAGTCAAAGTGTTAATCTATGTTTTTAATTATGTATTGTTTTCGGTTTTGTGTGATATAATATAGAGTTTTCTATTTAATTATATTTGCAAAATCTGCACTGGCAAAACTGCTTGTGGCATTCTGTAGAATAAACGTTAAAATTATGCGAGCGACGAGTAATTTATAAAACCCAACGTACTTTGAGTTTACTAAAATTATAAATAGAAGCAGGAGAAATCAGTTGACTTTTAATTTTTTTTACGTGTTCTTGAGTGGAGATAACGTCTCGGTAAACGTAGTCAGGCCCTCCGACCAGGTGGGATGACGACCTGCGAAAGACTGCAGGTAGATGCTGGATGCGGCTAGCTGAAGACAGGGCGCTATGGCGCTCATTGGGGGAGGCCTATGTCCAGTAGTGGACTGCTATAGGCTGATGATGAATTTGTTTAATTTGAAATAATAATCAGATATTATTCCAATACTCCGACGGATTCTAATGGAGATCCGTCTACAAACAAAAGAGCATTAATCAGTTAAAATTTTATACAATGTAGATATTTTTTATATGGATTCGTTTTTATAGGTAAGGATTGCTTTCTCAAACAAACAAAAGTTTCTTTTTTCGAAAAAGAGTTACCAAAAGAATAACTTTAATTAAATTTCTTTTCTTTTTTAATTAAATTTCTTATGTGTCTATTTATACAAAAGTAATACTAATCTTTTTTTTTAAAATTACAATAAAATAAATGAGTACTAATGAGCTAACTGCAGCCTATTACAAATAATCTACAGGTAGCTCAACTAAACTGTACTTGCTATTCTATTACAAAGTAAGTTCTTGAATCCTCGCTCTTGCTAAGATAATCTATATATGTATATAAAAGAAAGTCGTGTTTGTTACAACACTTATAACTCGAGAACGGCTGGACCGATTTAGCTGAAAATTGGTGGAGAGGTAGCTTAGAACCAGGAGTCTAACATAGGATACTTTTTATCATTTAAACAATTTGACACATAGATTTCCACGGGGGCGAAGCCGCGGGTTGCAGTCTTGTATAAAATAATGTTTTTTCTTTCGGAAAGATGCGAGGGATCCCAACTTCGGATTTTAGGTAGGTACTACTTACAAATGTTTATTACATATGTTAAACCTATGTATATGTATATAGTAATATTTTAAATTTTATGTTGTCTGCCATGTAGAGGTGCTTGCTACACTATGCATTGGGAAACTGAAGTCATAGAATCGCTCTTTGCCACCGTAGAATACCATTTTAAACACAATGCTCCAACACGGTGGATTCTTTAACACTTTGACTGCTGAAAACGCACGGTATGAGTTTTCTACAAGTGACTAATCTGCGAAAATCCACACTAGCGCAGCGGCTAAGAAAATACAGATCTTTGTGACTCAGCAGAGCTGTAATATTTTTCGAACGAAACGCATGTGCGGCGCAACACAACCGCTGTGTAGAGCGGCAGCACGAAAGGCTTAGGTAAAAAAAAAGATCGCAGTCGTCGAAAAACAACCGCAGTCAAAGTGTTAACACTCCATTGAATAAATATTTACCTGCTTCAACATCACTACACCTTTCCACAATCCTTAACAAAAGCTAAGACCTGCTTACCTAAAGGCGGTCCCTCGCCGGGCGCATTCGTAGTAATGTACTATACTATTAATATTATTTTATTCCTGCGACGCAGGAGGTTGCGGGTTCGATTTCTGCCTCGGGACAAATGTTTGTACGATCTGCAGATATTTGTTCCGGGTGTGGTCGTTATCTATGTATAATGAAAAATATCTATCTATGTAATGTATTGTATTAAGTATATCAGTCATCTAGTACCCATAACACAAGCTCTGCTTAGCTTGGGGCTAGATGATGCTGTGTGGATTGTCCAGCATTATTTATTTATTTATTTATACTATTAATCCGTCTATGAAATGCTCTCCCTCTGGACATCAGACGTGCAAAATCACGCGCTATCTTCAAAAAAATCTTGCATCAGCATTATTTATCCATATGAAACCATGAATAGCTCTATCTTATGTCTATGTAAGTTTACTTGCTTTATTCTATTGTTTATTCAGTTTCTGTTTTGTATGGTATAGTAAAGTGTTTTCTATCTATTTATCTATTAATTTTATGTATTCGTAGTAATGTACTATAGGTACTATTCAGTTTATAGTGCCGATATCTTGGCCTCCATACCTAAAAAGTCATTGTTAAATCTCGGCTAATGTAACAGGGAAGAGCGAAACCTCCTAGTACAAGTATTCTATACTTAAAAGGAGGCTTCAAAAATTTGTGACTTATACATGTTTTGTTAACAAAATAAAAAAAAACATTTGTATTTGTATTTGCATTTGTATACCTAATGATGATCTTGGTGATCGTCCTTATTTTTCTAAATTATAACAATGTAAATCCTTTTATTCGCAGTTAGTGATAGGTAAGACAAGTCAATTTATATATGTAGCACTACTTACGGGAGACCTAAGTTCAGATGTGGACTGCTAATATAAGCTGATGGTAATGATGATGAGAATGCACCCGGTGAGGGCGAGGCTTAACGTTAAAAGGCAGGTTGCAGGTGACAGCGAAGACCACACGATCAACTTCCGGCCTTCTACAGTTCGGATGCAAGCCTCTGCCATCGACGAGCTAAATTCAATTTAAAAAAGGTCAGCTTTTGGAACGGAAAATGTGAAATTTTCGGCTTTTGTTTTTCCGAGAACTTTAATGGATGAATAGAGCTCAAGACGTCATTTTGATAGCTTTGGCATCGGCCATGGTATTCGACCCCAAAAGGTTTTGGTGTCGAATACCATGGCCGATGCCAAAAAAAAAAAATTCAAAGAAGTACCGCATTATACAGGGTGTCCGGTAATTAATAGATAACCCAGCAGGTACTTATGGGGTACCACGGCCAATAAGGAAAAAATATATAAAAAATGTATCTGCAGCAGTCAATAATTTATTTAGTTTTTTTCTTAAGTACAAGTTCAGTTCAGTTCAGTTCATTTACTCAGAAACAATTTATATTGTGTATGAATTAATACTTATAGCTACAAATACTTAATCTAAATAAAATAAATAAAAATAGGTTAGTGAATCAAAAGCATACATAATAATAACTACTTTCGTCTGATAAATTCGTCAATAGTATAAAAACACCCCTTCAGCAAAATTTTTCTTAAATCTATATATATAAAAGAAAGTCGTGTCTGTTACAACACTTATAACTCGAGAACGGCTGGACCGATTTAGCTGAAAATTGGTGGAGAGGTAGCTTAGAACCAGGAGTCTAACATACATTTAAACAATTTGACACATAGATTTCCACGGGGGCGAAGCCGCGGGGAGCAGCTAGTTATTCTTAAAAATATTTGGGTTGTCAATTGCTTTCAATTCAGTAGGAAGAACATTAAATAATTTCATAGCTTGATATCTACTGCCATGCTTTGCTACATTAAGCCTCGGACAAACCCCGAGCTCTAGGTCTTTTCTTCGTGTCAGAAGTATTTTTGTTCTCTTCTCCGCAGTCTCATATTTGAAAGGGTATCGTACAATATCCATCAGAACAACTAATATGACATTATCCAGTGGTCATAGTTGAGGCAAGACGTGCCTTGATGTACAGAATTTGCAAATAATCAATTACTCAATCGTGACCTCGTTTATTGCCAATTGTGTCAAATCTCTAGTTACGTGTGTGAACTTTATTGTAATAATGAGATATATTTCTAAAAATCCAAACTAAATTAGTGCGAAATGGATATCTCCAGTCCCTTCGGTCACCGAAGCACTCGGACTGCGCGCTCGCCGCCCCCGACCCCCACCGCGCCCGCTCCTGAGCCACCTACTTGCCATGTCCCTGCCGCCCAAGAAACCGAGTACGAAGCAGTTACTACCCCAGAAATACAAGGCTGGATGAACTCAATTAACCAGGGCCTAAATGAGGTGTGCACTATTGCATCCGAAGGCAAGCTGAACTCTGAGCAAAAACAACGGGTAAGCGCTCTCTGTCGTAAAGTGGCTAATGGCCGTCCACTACTAGTCTGTAAAAGCCAAAGTTGTGAAGGTTTACTGCAATAAAGAGATGCTCCAAGACAAACTTGCCCAATCCCACCAGCTGAAAGACCTCATCAAGACAATTGAATAGACCTCGAAGCCAGTAGAAGAAACCTCATTCGCCGACATGGTCAAAAAAGGTTCAAACACCTATCTAAAGCCCACAAATGTCAGTTCTGTAGCCATATACCCGAACGACAACCTAAAGACCAGTGAAGAAACGAAATCCCTAGTACAAAAGCTCCGGTTTTTTTTTCTTTAATAATTAAAAAATGAAAATTAGTGTTTTCGATATTTTATGATAAAGTTTGATACAGTTTGAGTGGTATAAAAAAAACGTATGGAGACCTGGTTGGCCCATAGTTAAAAAAAAAATGCCTTCTTTATGAAGTTTTTTAAATGGCATCAAAAATTTTTTTTTATTGTCAAATTATCGAGTTTATGCTATATATCCTTCTCTGCCCGTATTTTTCTTATACAGAAAATGTTATAAAAAAGGAAATTTATGTCGGAAATCTGTGGCAGTGTATTATGGGGTGGTTGGGGTGTTATTTATAATTGAAACGACAAAATAAAACACTTCAAATAGGTCGTTTTATAATAAATGTTCATATTGAAAATTATTTCAAATTATTTACCTAGCCTTTTAGAAGATGTGCCTGCGGGTTTATCCATTAATTACCGCACACCCTGTATAACAGATGATATTTTCGCTATTACTACTATTAACAAAGAATTCTATATACTATTACTAATATTAACAAAGAAAGTTACAATCAAATTCATATCGTCTTGTATCTAATCGCTAAAAGAAAGGACGTTTCACACCAAAATGTTAGTTACATTTTGGTGTGAAACGTCCTTTCTTATGTTTGTATAATATATATTGGAAAGCCTGCAAAATCAGGCTCGCCAAGGGCTGGGCTGAGATATAAGCGGACACTTATAAAATTGCGATAATTCATATATGCGGTAATAATAATGAACCTAAGTAGGTATATATTTCCCACAATCTTAAAGAAACACTTAGATCATTAATTACAGAAATCGTCAATCACTTGTGAAATTAATAACAGCGATCGTTCACCAAAGAATTAAATGGCGAAGTTGGGATATCGTTAGCAGCCAAGTGAAGTAATTTCACGGTGGATTTGTCCCAGTAGTAATTAATTTGTGCTATTTTATCGCGAATGCTCGACGTTCTTCCATGGATTCGTTATGGGTATGACGCTGAGAGTGGTTGTACTGTTGAGTGTGAGTTTATTTGAATTTTATTGTAATTTTTATCAACAAAAATAATGAATTTTTTAATTAAAGTTAGTAGTTCCAATGTAAAAAGGATTTTAAGTGTCATAGAAGAATATTTCCCACTAATATCGTGTAGATCGTGTTTTTTTATAGATTTCAATTAAAACATTACCTGTTATTAATTGAAAAAAAAACTACAGTCTTCATAACTTAAGTGCAAACTATAAAAAACACGTCTTGGTTCTAGGTTTTTCTTTATTTTGGCAAAATGAGGCGGCAAAGGCCTTAAAATATAGCTAAAGGCCAAATAGTATTCCAGATGAGTATGTTGATACCTTATTAAATGGTAAAAATAGCTTTAGCCGTTTGATAAATTAGATAACCACATAGAAACACAAAAAAATAGCCCGTCTTGCCGGGCAAATAAAGAAAATAATATTATCTTTCGGAATCCTACACTTTTGCAAACATTGTCTCTGAGTGCGTTATTATTCCAAGTGTAATACTTGGAAGTACGTACCCCATACTCAAGAAATACCGCCTTTTCAGACCACATTGCTATGCCATGGACTTAGCATACAAGAACAACTGGAGCACATAGCTGTAAGTGCCAATTTAAAGGTTAAACAGGAAATTCAGCATGTCAGCTTTAGATAAATAAGCATTATAAAGTTTTCTTTTGCAGCAAAGACGTCGAGAAAATGCAGGCCTGGGGAGTTTCAGGGTATGACAGTGTTTTTGTGCAAAGATACTTTTTTAATTTAATATTTTTTAAATGCTGGTATTAGATAATCTTTTCTTTGCTTTAACATATTCCTTTAATAATCCTAGCCGCTATTACCATTATCAACGTTTAGTATGACAAGGTGAATAGTGCATACTTTTGGTGCAGTACAAACTATTTTAACTTTTTAGTATTACAAGTTAAATAACGACCGATGTGGCGCGGTGGGCGAAGGTCCGCCTGCGTAGCAGGAGGTTGCGGGTTTGATTCCCGCCTCGGAACAAGTGTGTACGATCTGCAGATATTTGTTTCGTGTGTTCTGGTCGTTTTCTTTGTATAATAAAAAATATCTATCTATGTAATGTATTGTATTATGTATATCAGTTATCTGGCACCCATAACACAAGCTCTGCTTACCATGGGGCTAGATAATGCTGTGTGAATTGTCCAGCATTATTTATTTATTTATTTTATTATTTAAATAGTACATACTTGGTGGAGTGCAGCCTATTTTCCAATGTTATTCCAGAGGGCGTACGGAGTAGACGAAACCTCGTCGATTCTCGGAGCCCCTCGATACCCCCACCACTTGCCAGAAGCTGAGCCTATCCTACCCGCTCACACGCTTCTCAGGCCAACGCTGGGCATGCTGAAGTCGTCTATAAAGTTTCCACATAGAGAAATGGCGGAAGGAGCTGGGGTTTATGGCAACACTAATAATATTTTGGGCATCAGGTAACTTACAGCTTTTTGCAGAATAAGTCTTTAGTCTCTGTCTCTCAAGAAAGGTACATAGAGAATACATAGTCCTTTTCATGGTTCCGTACCCTCAGGGTGAAAGAAAACAGGACCCTTTTACTAAGTATCCGTTGGCTGTCTGTCATCATGCTGTATTTCATGAACCGTCAAAGGTAGACCGTTGAATTTTTTTACATTTGTCACTCTATCAATGAAATAAAATAATACAATTAAAGTATTTATAAGTATTAATACAACGGGTATTTATCGCGTTTATTTACCAATTTTTCCCGACGTTTCAACAGGTTTACACACTGTCGTGGTCACGGGATGACTGGATGACTGTCATCCCGTGACCACGACAGTGTGTAAACCTGTTGAAACGTCGGGAAAAATAGGTAAATAAACGCGATAAATACCCGTTGTATTAATACTTATAAATATGTGTTCATATCGCGTAAGTTTAAAAGTATTTACAATTAAAGTAGCAAATCATATGTACATACCTGGGCATCGTCCATACAAAGTTGAACAACGATCACCGAAGTAAAACAAGGTTGGGTGCGCGGTAAGTACTTACTTTGACTGAGTAATGTGGGCTTTTTGCTTTTTATTCGACCCATCAAATAATTATGTGTTATTGTTTCTCATGTTTCTTTAAAACTTTGACAGCGGATCACGTTCTACGCACGTGACGCTTATTTTATCCTAGTTAGCCGCATACATAATTACTTTTATAGAAAAACTCAGTACTAGATCAGCGTCTCTAACAAAAAAAACTGTCACGGACAGGGGATGTGATCGGCTGTCAGAGATTGGAAATAAATAAAATGCTTGGCTGTCAAAGAGTTAATTATTTGTGTCCTCGATGGAACTGGAATACTATATCTAGTAAAACACTAGAGAAGGAGAGAACTGTTGTTTTGAAGTCGCTGTTTCAAGAGGTGTTTTCAGTGATGCGTAACAAACATTCTACATCGATTTTGGCTAGTGTTATAGGCTTTGCCGTTTTCCCACTTAGGTGGGATCATCGGTATAACCGGTTTACTTCTTCCATTCTTCTATCATTTTTACGTAGGTGTACGTTATATTAATATATTTTTTTATTTATTTAGAGCAATCATAAAATAACTAACCTGAAGTATTGCTAAATAGAGGTAAAAAAATTACAATTTGACTTGACGAGACCATGTACCGATTTTGTTTGTGTTAATATTTGCAGATGGGGTGGTACAAATGAAAGACTGGCGTATAGTGGATTTCGCAGATCACCTTCAGATTTTATGGAGGTAATATAATGAAATAAGTAAGTAGCCAGATGGAATAACTTTGATTCAATTAAAATAATTCTGTAATTTGCCATGAATTACAGAATCATCTTCAGTGGTTTTAATTATAGGTTTACCCAGGACGAGCTATGGTAATCTTATATTAGACGACCGACGACGTGGCGCGGTGGGCGAAGGTCCGCCTGCGATGCAGGAGGTTGCGGGTTCGATTCCCGCCTCGGAACAAATGTGTGTACGATCTGCAGATATTTGTTTCGGGTGTTCTGGTCGTTTTCTATGTATAATAAAAAATATCTATCTATGTAATGTATTGTATTATGTATATCAGTTATCTAGTACCCATAACACAAGCTCTGCTTACCATGGGGCTAGATAATGCTGTGTGAATTGTCCAGCATTATGTATGTATGTATATTCATAGTGTATAGTGCGACGTAATGTTCTTAGCCAATAGGCAAAGCCCTCCGCCGAGTGCGCGTGACTTTTTATTATCTAGAAATAAATCTGCTGTCCCACCGCTGCGCATGCTGCGAAGCACCAGCTTTCATATTAAAAAATAATCATAGGGGATAATTCTGGACCCTGAGGACTTCTGTTCAACCTTAATTTTTAAATATTTTTTTATTTTATTTAAGATTAATACTTACCTTCGTAAACTAACGCTGTAAGGACCCAAGTGAAGACCCTTACATGTGTAGAGGTGTAGTTGTAGGCAGTTTACCTATAGCACCTCACTTTGTAAAGTTACCGTTGGTAACGTGGTAGTTCAGTTAGTTGAGCACGTAAACTAAACACACGATTCACCAAGATAAAGTTTATTATATAAGTTAAATGACACAGTTCGGTAAAGGTGGCAAATCTTTCCTTAAATGTCACTCTCGCGGTAGTAGGTCACGTACTGATGTGAATATTATGAAATGTAAGTAAATTGAATCGCGCGCGTGCGACACAGAGTACCTAAATCGCCGCGTGCGCAAAACAGCAAATGTAGGGTGAAACCATACAAACGTTGTTGGCAATTACTTATCAAATTACTCTATCTTATTTTACAGATACCAAAAAAGTAAGATTTATATTTATTAATTTATTTATAAACAAATTTGAATAATTGCATTTTATTTATTCGGATGGACGCGGCTCGGAACCACTATTTTTGTGGCGTGTCGTATGGGGGAAGCCTATGTCCAGCCGTGGACGTTCGTTGGCTGATATGACGATGATGATGCATTCAATAAAAAAAACTCTAATTTACTATAGGAGAGGCGTGCAAGAGGAGAATTATCAACAAAGTAATCCAAACAGTGCAGAAAATGAGGTGATTTTATTTTGTTAGAAAAAATACTAATTCTTGTTTATACTCAATACGTGACATTGAAACGATTCTATTTCTATGTGTATTGTCATTCATCTCTTTTATTTATAATTTCACTCTAGAAATACTGACAATCATTGAAATTTTCTGGGATCTTTTGTTCTGTGATGTTCCTTTCAGTTTGTTATGTTCTTAATTCAGGACATCCATGCGATATATCGATCTAATTATACCTAAAGGGCTGGTCCACCAGTTCAAAGTCGCTCAGCGAGCTATGGAAAGAGCTATGCTCGGAGTTTCTCTGAAGGATAGGATTCGTAGCGAATACATCCGACAGAGAACCAAGGTTATCGACATAGCTCAAAGAATTAGCAAGCTGAAGTGGCAGTGGGCCGGCCATATCTCGCGAAGAACCGACGGCCGATGGGGCAAACGTGTTCTTGAGTGGAGACCACGACTCGGTAAACGTAGTGTAGGACGCCCTCCGACGAGGTGGGATGACGACCTGCGAAAGATTGCAGGTAGATGCTGGATGCGGCAAGCTGGAGACAGGGCGCTATGGCGCTCATTGGGGGAGGCCTATGTCCAGCAGTCGACTGCTATAGGCTGATGATGATGATGATGATGATACCTAAAGGTGGTCGTAATTTAGAGCCCTTTAAGATGAGTAGCGTCAGTTTGAATTCGACTTAGCTTTTATCTTGCTTACTCGTACAAATAAAAGAATAAGACAAAGCTGCAATCGAGTTATTCGAGTACAACTTTTTGTGCTGCGTGGCAGTTGTGTTGGATGAATGTGTTCAGAGCTTAAAACGTTTGAATTTATTTTAAACAGTGGGAATCTGAAAAATTACAAAAAAAGGAGCACATCTACGGCCACCAAAGGAGAGAAAAGACAAGGCAATTGACAAGCAGGCTCTTTACAAGTCCGGTAAGTTCTGGATAAGATGCCTACGTACTACTTAGTATTTCACTGTAGGAATCAATTGAAACAAATCGTTTTACATACTTGTTTTATTTGTTTCTTTTTTATAAATAAAATTATATAAATTTGCATACAATTAAAGAATAATTGGCCCCACAATTTAAGACTAAGACTTATAATATACATCCTATTTTAAAAACAAATTAATATTTTAACAAAAAAGACAAAGTATTTCGCTCTTTTGGTAATACAAAATTATGTGGCTTTGTATACAGGAATCCCTGAATTTCTTAAAGCTAATGCTTCAGAAGTTGAAAGAAATCAAGCGGCCTAGAAGACAAGCAGAACTAGTCATCCTGAAGCCGCATATCAAAATCGAAGGTGATGAGCTGGGATATGGCTACAACGGTCTTACTGAAGAGTTGGAAGACGATCAGTACTTCATCGAGACCACTGAGTCTCCGAAGAACATTAGTATGAAGACCAAATGGTTCCGGGATACCAAGGTCAGTTTCTAAAATCAGTATTTTGTTTCAGTCAAAATTACTAGTTTCTTGGTTAGTATTGCCGGCCATTTGCTTGTTCCATCGCCATTTTATGATATAGGTATCTAATAATATCGTCATACCTACATTGTCAAAAAATATATTGTCGAGAATCAAGGAAACAAAATCTACGGAATCCGCTAATTTTAATGAGAAATAAAACAGCAAATATACCTTATATTATGGCTGTTTGACTTGAATAAGTGTTCCCTGTTAATTTACCTGCAGTTTGATTAAATAAATTACAATGTCATCAAGATAGTTTTTATACAAACAGGCCGTATTTATTCACAGAATGCTTTCAACCACATAAAATTCAATTCGGACGCACCAGATCATGAAGAGCATTTGCCTGCAAATACTAAAGATTTTGAAGATGACCAAAAGAAATGGTGGTATTTCCATCAGGTATTCATTGTTTCTTTAAATGTAGGGGTAGAATGTAGCGATCAGCAAATTATCGCTTGATTGGACAGTGATGGCTCAGAGAATGTAATTTGGATGAATTAAGGTGGACTTCACCCAGCAGTGTCATGAGGACCGATACAAATCACATAAATACCTAAAAAATTAGGGACAAAGATACTTTTGGATTTGGAACAAGCAAACGGTTTCATTAGTCGTTATTACGGTTAAGAGTTTCATGGGGTCTGTTGATTTGAGCTAGATTCAGCTGTAAATTCATACATTATTTGAATAAAGTGGCCTAGCATTGAACTTACTAGGTACATAACTCATCGGAATCTAACTCATTGACTTTTTATTATTTTCAGTCTGACTTCCAACCATTTACGGGTCTTGAAAGGTAAGCTGTGAAAAAGAGGTTGTTTTGTATGTGAAATAAATATATTGTAGCCAACAAGTATTTCGCACGCTTGGTTTTTTATTTTTAAAAAAAACGCCATCTATTGTATGTTGAAGGAACTACTAAGAAATGAAACTTGAATAAGGTACTGAAGCTATTGGTATGGTATATAGTACAAGTAAAATTCACCAGGTGGCAGTGCAATTAAAATAGTGTAACTTATACATGGTATAGTGTCCTTTGCTTAAAACTGAGCCCGGAATTTCAGTTTATTTGCTAGGGTTACTGGATTGTATCGAGATAAAAAAAGTTATTTTAATTTGTGATCGAGTAGTTATTGAGACATTCTATTTTTAAATTTGGGTAATTCTTTATCCGCACGGTGGAGGCGCGGTACCCATAAAATAGAAAATTATTTAAATAGAACAATCGATGGCAAGGCAGGGACGAGTAATCGTCCCTGTGGCAAGGCGTACCAAAGAGGTGTACCTACTTTGCATTGTTTCACTCGAAGGAAATCCGTGGTTGCTTCTATCAGATTCTATAAAATATAACACAGTAGGAAGGTAGTCTTGTAAAAGATAGCAAAAGGCAAAAGTAATGTGTTTAAATTAAATTAAGTGATAAAACTTAGGTAATAATATAAGTTGTGTAAAACCTATTTGTTGAATTACCTTCTTATATCAAGTTCATATATTATCATAAGCTTTATTAATTCCTATGTAAACGTCAGTTTTATGATTTTATCACATGTTATAAAATGAACGCACTGTTCTTAGATCAAGAGCTTGGTTTAGTAACTAATAACTATAGATGATATTTATATATATACTCTGTAAGAGAAAAAATCTAAAAATGTATTTATTGAGATAGGTTATATACGCAATAATATAAGTAAATGGATAATAGCGGCTTAAGCGCTATAACTGTGGCGTCGTCGTCGCGTCGCGTCAATGGGACAGGCCGATGTCCAACAGTGGATGTCTGTGGGCTGAGAACGAAGATGATGATGTAATAAATAAATAAATAATGTAAATAAATAATGTTGGAAAATCCACACAGCATCATCTAGCTCCAAGATAAGCAGAGCTTGTGTTATGGGTACTAGATGACTGGATATATTTAATACAATACATTACATATATAGATATTTTTTATTATACATAGAAAACGACCAGAACACCCAGAACAAATATGTGCAGATAGTACATACAATTGTTCCGAGGCGGGAATCGAACCCTCAACCTCCTACGTCGCAGGCGGACCTTCGCCCACCGCGCCACATCGGTCGTCAAATAAATCATGAGTAAGTATTATCATTATACCTTTAGTAAATGTTTTGTCAGCTCTCAGACTATTAACACATCAATGGTTCAATTTAATTTAAAACATTTTATCGGAGTGTTGTGTTCTTGTGTTCATAAAATTCAATTCAAATACCGGTCTTCCAGTTTTTTATTTAACGTTGATTTAGGACTATCAAGATGGCTTTTAAATGGTTAGTTTTGTCTTAGACTCTTCTAAGAGAAAACTACGACAGAAGTTATATTACCTGTTTAGATGTCAGTTATATTTATTGGTATTATCTTCAAGAATGTGGAAGAAAGCGCTTTTTATAGGAGCGATCACTATTGCTGCTGTAGCTACAGTGTCGATGATTGTTTGGCTGATATACGAGCTGGATGAAGATTTTGATGTCAGGTATCAACATTTTATATAATTAAATTTTGTCTTGCATGTGCTAAGGGCGTTCAATGAATATTATATCATCATCATCATCATCATCAGCCTATAGCAGTCCACTGCTGGACATAGGCCTCCTCCAATGAGCGCCATAGCGCCCTGTCGTCAGCTTGCCGCATCCAGCATCTACCTGCAGTCTTTCGCAGGTCGTCATCCCACCTGGTCGGAGGGCGTCCTACACTACGTTTACCGAGTCGTGGTCTCCACTCAAGAACACGTTTGCCCCATCGGCCGTCGGTTCTTCGCGAGATATGGTCGGCCCGCTGCCACTTCAGCTTGCTAATTCTTTGAGCTAAGTCGATAACCTTGGTTCTCTGTCGGATGTATTCGTTACGAATCCTATCCTTCAGAGAAACTCCGAGCATAGCTCTTTCCATAGCTCGCTGAGCGACTTTGAACTGGTGGACCAGCCCTATCGTGAGTGTCCACGTCTCAGCTCCGTAGGTCATAACGGGTAGGACGCACTGATTGAAAACTTTCGTTTTCAAGCATTGCGGTATGGATGACGTGAAGACTTGACGTAGTTTCCCAAATGCTGCCCAGCCCAGCTGGATCCTCCTTTGGCCTCCTTCTCAAATAATATTAATAATAAAATAATAATATTAATATGAATATTATATAATAAATCAATACTACTGGACAATCCACACAGCAACATCTAACTCCAAGCTAAGCAGGGCTTGTGTTATGGGTACTAAGATGACTGATATACTTCACAGAATATAGATTATTCATCAGATCATAGAGTTTGTAGTATACATAAGAAATACCCAGAACCAGCAGAACACCCGGAACGAATATTTGCAGATCGTACAAACATTCCCGAACCCGCAAATTTTTTATAAGAAATTAAACTCGCCTCGTCGTCGGGTACTAAGAGGAAAGTGGCGGGTTCCAGTCCCGCCGATATCTATTTTTTTTGGGATAATATTTACTTTTTTAGAGATTACCCCGAGTGCGAGGGCCTTATACCAAAAACCTTAAGAGGTTGATAGGTACTTAACTTACTTACACATTGATAGCAGTTTGATCCTTACCCTCTATAATAAATTTAATACTGGACATCCATCAAGAAATATATAGTTGATATTGAACCTTATCCCACTAACAATAGCGCCTGATTTTTGCGGATATGTTTAGTGCTATCTACCCATCCTAACGCACAACATAACTCAACATTCGCTGACTCACTACTACGCCAGACGTAGGGGTACAGAGTTCATTCCACTTTCATTTCGCGTTGTGTACAATTCGGTCTGTGTGATTTGTGTTTTGTTTCGAGATTCAACTGTCATCATGACATCTGCGTAAGTAAGTTTTATAATACTAGCGTCTTATCCCGGCTTCGCACGATTTTAGATTTACATAGTCATATCCTAACTTACCATAACCTTCCTTTAGTATTTCTGGTGAAAACTGCATTAAAATCCGTTGAGTTCTTTAAGAGATCTAAGCGAACAGGCAGCGGAAGCGACTTCATTTTATGTAGGTAGGTACCTAGGTAGCTACTATGTAATAAAGATAACTAACGAAGGAGAATGAAAAATCATAATAAGTAACTTAGGTATCTACTATCAGGGACGACGTAAAATTTATTAATCCTGATCCCTAGTTGTTTTTGTCTTTTACCTATTCAAATTTAATGTAATCATTTTGCTGTTTATTCTAACAACACAACTAATTCATTCAACTGGCTTAAGTTAATTGATCAATAAGTGGATGTAGGTATTATAAATTGTAGATAATAATACTAAACTGCTTAACATTAGGTACGTAAAGTTTCAAAGATCAGCTGATATAAGGCGATGTATTGAATTAGTCCACTCAGATCTCTCAAACTCATTTATTCAAAAGATACTACGATGTTTGGACGTGTTTACTTTTTTCTAGTGTTATTGTGTTTTTGCTACGGGTATGTTACTTGCACTTTAATTGAATCTACCGTCGTTCTATTTTTTTTGAACTTTATCTGATAAATCTTAGCTAACTTATCGGCACTTATCGGTTTCGAGATTTAATTTGGTTTGTATTTTTATTTCTGTTGCAAGTTTAAAAATAATTTGTACTACTTTTAAATCTGTGATCAATGATTATCTACATTATTCTCGGTATTTAAACAAAGTAAATTCGTTCATTTTTTTATATATTCTTGTTTACACCATCATTTATTTTTTACATTGTTTATACGGAGACATAAAATATTATCAGATTATCTAGAATATAAAAAAGCTTGGAACGAGTTTTGCTCCAACTCAAAATATAACGATTTACAGATATGCAAATCATATGTACTAGACACATAAGTTATGAACATACTAGTGGTTTCTTCTCACTTCTTCCACTGGTGGACAAAAAATTGAAGTGAGCATCAATATAATAATGAATAGTATAAAATATGACTTGTCTAAGTGCTTATATATATATATATATATATATTATAAGCCTAAAGAAATAAACTTTCATTTCATTTCATTACTATTACTGTGATTTGTTGCCAATCAAAACAAAAACAACAACGTAAATCTTCTAAGTGCACTAGACCACTCCTAACGTGGTAGGTATTTGATAATATCTTATCTTGTCGTGACATAAGTAGAACAAAATAATATCGTTGGACTTAGTCACTATCATATTATACGAGTTAATACAATAACTATTGTACCTACGTACGCAGTATATGCACTCATAGAAATTTAATGAGAATGAGAGCTGAGCATTAGCCGAGAATACTATAATCTCAGTATGTACGAGTAGTTAGGTACACTCTTGTCTAAAAATAGTAGTACTTTCCTTAGTTTTGGGGCAGGACAATAGACTCAGGTTTTCGCAGAATATTGAAAACTGGTTTCTTCTCACTTCTTCCACTGGTGGACAAAAAATTGAAGTGAGCATCAATATAATAATGAATAGTATAAAATATGACTTGTCTAAGTGCTTATATATATATATATATATATATATTATAAGCCAAAAGAAATAAACTTTCATTTCATTTCATTACTATTACTGTGATTTGTTGCCAATCAAAACAGAAACAACAACGTAAATCTTCTAAGTGCACTAGACCACTCCTAACGTGGTAGGTATTTGATAATATCTTATCTTGTCGTGACATAAGTAGAACAAAATAATATCGTTGGACTTAGTCACTATCATATTATACGAGTAAATACAATAACTATTGTACCTACGTACGCAGTATAATGCACTCATAGAAATTTAATGAGAATGAGAGCTGAGCATTAGCCGAGAATACTATAATCTCAGTATGTACGAGTAGTTAGGTACACTCTTGTCTAAAAATAGTAGTACTTTCCTTATATTTGGGCCAGGATAATAGACTCAGGTTTTCGCAGAATATTGAAAACTGAATAACTCTGTAGTTTCAATTATTATCAATAATACCTAGGTACATAAACAGGAATAAATAAAAAAAGATTAGGGTGACAGTTCTAAAGTTATAATGATAAGAATATTACATAATATAATGATTACATACGGTTTTAAATTGATGCAATTGCAAAAACAAAAAGAAATTTGATGGTCAACTACGTCCTACTTGTCCACTTGCTAAAACACATTCTTCGGGCATTTAACATGAGTTAAATATTTTTTATCTATACTAATAATATACAGATTTGATTTTTTGTTTGTTTGTTTGTATTGAATAGGCTCGGAAACTACTGGACCTATTTAATTTTTTTTCATCTTTGTTGATGGTAAGCTACACTATCCCCGGGTGATATAAATAGGTTATTATTATTATATTTTAGAAATGAGAAATTCGAATTTAACGCGGGTGAAATCATGGGGAACAGCTAGTGTTTTATACTATTTCAACTAACGCAAAAATAGAGGTACTTTTGTAAATAAATAAATAAATAAATAAATAAACGCTCCAAGTAAAAAGTTTTTACTAGAAGAAAAACAACATTATCAAATTATTATAATTTTATTATGTTGTTGTTACCTCAATTGTTTCAATTGCAAATCAACATCATCATCATCATCATCATCCTATAGCAGTCCACCGCTGGACATAGGCCTCCCCCAATGAGCGCCATAGCGCCCTGTCTTCAGCTTGCCGCAAATACAAATACTAGTTCTAATTTCTGACTTCTTAATGGTAATTTTCTTTGTTGAAAATACTAACAGTATTTAACATAAAAAAAATATATAACATGATAAATATATGTGAACAAATATTTAAAAAAATAAAGCAGAGAGTTTCTCCTCCATTTTTGAATTAGTAAATTTATTTTTTCAGTGACAAAGACTGCCGTGAATCAAAAAGAGGGAAACTGGTGATCGATAATGATGCAGGAGCTGATGATGCAATGGCTATATTCCTGGCATTGCTTTACGAGAAGAATTATGACGGGTAAGCCCCTATCCAAACGTAGTGTAGGACGCTCTCCGGCCAGGTGAGATGACGACTTGCGAAGGACTGCAGCCAGATGCTGGATGCGGCAAGATAAGAAGGGAACTATGACGCTCATTAGAGGAGGCCTATGTCCAGCAGTGGACTACTATAGGTTGAGGATCATGATGAAGCCTCTTAGTGAACTAGTCAAACCCGTGGTCTAACTAAAATGTACCTTACAACTGGTTAGACCATTAGTAAGTACGAAGTATGGTAGAAATAATGGTAAATAAGAATATTTATTATTGCTACATAATATAAAACAAAGTTACTTCCTGCTGTCTGTCTGTCCCTAGCTTAGATCTTTGACCTGAGTATGCTTAGATCTTTAAAACTACGCAACATATTTTGATGCGTTTTTTTTAGTAGATAGTGATTCAAGAGGCAAGTTTCAATGGTTTTTGAAACATAGATTTCCACGAGAGCGAACCCGCGGGGCGCAGCTTGTAGCGATTAAAACTCGCGGGCTACATAATTCACTATTAATAGAATTAAATTAAAAACCTATTAAAAGGCGTGAATTTAAATACTATCCCACCAAAACATAAATGTAAAAAAGGAGAGCCAAGTTCAATACAAAAATTATGATTGGCTGTGGGCTTCCCCGCAAAAAGAATGGAGATATAAATGAGTGCCAAGTCAAGTCTATGTAGGTTAGATTTGACTTAGCCAGTTTTCATTACATCAGTCATTTTATAAAGTTATTCAACATTTTAATTCTGATAAAAACTGGCCAAGTCAAATCTAACCTACATAGATTTGAATTGGCCCTCATTTATATCTCCATTCTTTTTGCGGGGAAGCCCACAGCCAATCATAATTTTTGTATTGAACTTGGCTCTCCTTTTTTACATTTATGTTTTGGTGGGATATCATTACTTTTTGTAAAGAAAACTAGGCAGGTATTGAGATTTAATGTTTTTTCTTGCAAAAAAAATTGTTTTTTTTTGTATGGGGACACCACTTGTAGGGGCTCGTCGAAGGTAAGACTTCAACTAGGGCTGGTCGGGAGTGATGATCAAGTAAAACACCTCAGAACACTTAGTATCGGTTTATTGTACCGAATACACACAACTACGCACTTATTACAAAGTCACTGCACTGTACTGTTCACTGTTTACTTTCCTTTACTTTCCTTAACACTTGCTCACTTGTAAAATAAGAACTAACTAAACTTGCAATCAAACTCGGCTTGTATACCTCCGCTGAGCTAAACTAGAAAATTCTATGATTTCCGGGCTATACCTATCTCTTTATATATTCCAGAACATTTCTGATTTCCCTTTCTATCCTTTCCATATTCTTTCTATTCGTTCTACAACAGGTACATAGCTAGGTAGCTAGATAGTATACGGGCCGGTCCCTAACAACTACACTATATTCTATTGCGCAATCGGAGACCTTAGCACTATTGCTTATTCTATGCAATGCGGATTCTATTCGAATTTAAACCTTATTTCATTGACATAAGGTCGTCGTCGCTAACATCACTTATTTTTTGACTTTTTTTTATTTTTAGATTTTTTCCTACGCTTACACACAATTACCGAGCTGGATTCCAAATTTCATCCTTCTAGGTCATCTGGAAGTAGGTTAGATTTAGGTACTATATGTATGTCAGTCAGTCAGTGTGAATTTTTACGACTTTCTGACCTTCATATCTTTGTAACCGTTTGAGCTAGCTTCATGAAATTTGGGCTTCTACATGTCCTTATAGATATAATTAAACAGATGTAGTTTTATGTGTTTACGTTAAAGAGGTTTTGAGTTATAGAAGGGTCAAAAGTGGCACCAAGTGGTTCGTGTGATACACTCGGCGCGTTCCTTTGCTTGAACTTGGGTTGAACACGCTGCCGCGTGTTCTAATACTATAATATATGACATACGTAAAAAAACCTATTACCTTGGCTGTCATTTGATAAGAATATTTGGAGTAGAATATACCTAATAGGCTTACTTTACCGGCAATTACTAAACATTTTGGGTACTAAGGGAGACCATTATTATAAAATTATATATACCTAGCGGTTATATAGTATAGATAATATGAGTAAATTCTTATCGCTGAATACACGAGTCACTAATTAAACGACTAAATGCCTAACTATACACATTTGTTATTAATGACAAGTATCTACGCCCTAAGTATCTAAAATATTGTGTAAGAATAGTGAAGCAAGTAATTTTTAGAAATAAGTAGATAAGATATGATGTATAATATATATATTAAAATATATAATATAGCATACATATAATAGATAAATAGTTAGATAAGAATAAGTAGATATAAACAATATACCTAAGTAAAATATAATAGTTTTAATTTAAAACTAGATACATAAAAGTCTCTGATAATGTTAGAGGAATAAGTCAAATAAATAAAAAAAACTATACATATTTAAGAATTTGTATTCTCTTACAGGCCCGAATTAGTAGCTCTGACGACTGGTAATGGCAACACAAAAGAAGATAATGTTTGCGTAAACAACAAAAAAATACTAAAGATAGCTGGCAGACAAGATGTGAGTAGATAAGAGAGAATCACTCAATTGATTAACATGCTAGCCCCCCCCCCCCCTCGCCGCTCGAATACCTCAGGCGCGGTACAGCGGTTTCGGTCAAACATACCGACTGATAAAACAAATAATGCAGATCATCCACACAGCATCATCTAGCTCCAAGCTAAGCAGAGCTTGTGTTATGGATACTAGATGACTGATATACTTAATACAATACATTACATAGATGGATATTATTTATTTATATTTATTGATTATTATTATACATAGCAAATATCCAGAACTTGGAACAAATATTTGCAGATCGTAGAAATATTTGTCCCAAGGTGACGCAGGAAGTTATGGCAATCGAACACACAAGCTCCAGCGTCGTCGTACCACATCGGTCATTATGCTTGCACTTAGCCTTGGGGCTAGGTGACCTGTGTGGATTGTTCAGTATTAATTTTTTTTATTTATTTAAATGTTCAGGTGCCAATACATAGAGGGTCCAAAGCTTCATTGGTCACGACGATGCCTGTAACCGACTACTTTGGGGTCGACGGACTTGGCGACACCGGCGAAGTTTTTACAGACTTAGTGGAGGCCAAAGAAGAAAACGCAGCGAACACACTTATTCGACTATCTAAGACTTATGAAGGTAGATAAGTATCCATCATCATCAAACTATGTTAGTCCACTGTCATAGGCGTCTACTAGTTCGAGCGCCATAGCGTCCTGTCTTCAGCTTGACGCATCCAGCATCTCCCTTCAGTCTTTCGCAGGCTTTCATCCTACCTGGTCGGAGGGCATCCTACTATACGTTTACCGAGTCGTGGTACGTACGTTATTATTGAATTGATATAACTTTAATACCGAGCTTTTTGAGATATGATAAACATTGAAATCTGCCGTGGCGTTCGCGGTGTAAGAATACTAGGGTTAGTCGAGTAGATATATTGTGTAACGAGAAAAAACACAACTAGGTTACTTTCTATTAAGGCAAAGTGTATTTGAATCACGGTTTGAAGCTAATTTAAAATAGGTCTATTAGGTCCGATTCCCCAAATGTCTAATTCTCCGAAAGTTTGCTTCCCGAACGTCTATTTAGCTGTATCTCTCCGAATGTCTTTTCTCCGAATGTCTATTTACCTGTATATATTTTTTCCACATTTACCTGTCTGTCTATTCTCCGAACGTCTTTTCTTTTAATGTCTGCTCAAAATATTCCAAACCTGTTTCAGGAAACCTCACCGTGGTAACGCTTGGTGCATTGACGAACATCGCAGTGGCTATATCACTGGACCCAGGTTTTCTGAATCGAATTGGTCACCTTTATGTGGCCGCTGGACATATTCACGGTAAGTTTTCATAGTAACCTTATTAAAAGTAGGAAAATATAATAAATCATTGAAATAGTTAGTAGGTAAGTGTATATTATAATGTCGCTCTAAGAGGACAAGATAAATAAATGATTAATATTTTAAAAAACCTTTTATTAAACAAGCTTTATACATCCAAATTACAGCACAGTCGGTTGAGGATCACTATTATTAAGTTCAGTTACAAGATTTATCCCACGCATATTAAAATACTTCAGTCTCCATCATCAGACCAGCTCAAAGGTACCATAACATTGCATTGTCACCGAACTTACATAATTATGCCAAATTTCAGCTCAATCGGTGCAGGATAACAGTTATCCTGAACCGATTGAGCTGAAATTTGGCATAATATTAGACCAGTTACTGGTCTAGAGGCAACAGAGCAGGCTACAAGGTAAGTAGAACAAAAGCTTGTAAAAATGTACGTGTCCATTTGAAAACCTCATCCTGTTTTATTTTCGCCGTTTTCAAAGTACTTCAACTGTCAACACACTCTATTCGACCGACCAGCTAAAAAATTAATATTCTTATTTACCATTATTTCTAATATTTTCGCGTAAATTTAGGTACTTTCTAAATGGTCTAACCAGTTGTAAGGTACATTTTAGTTAGACCACGGGTTTGACTAGTTCACTAAGAGTCTTCATCATGATCCTCAACCTATAGTAGTCCACGGCTGGACATAGGCCTCCCCTAATGAGCGTCATGGCGCCCTTCTTATCTTGCCGCATCCAGTATCTGGCTGCAGTCCTTCGCAAGTCGTCATCTCACCTGGCCGGAGAGCGTCCTACACATCTTTGTTCTGTGGTCCTACACTACGTTTGGATAGGGGCTTACCCGTCATAATTCTTCTCATGCCAGGAATATGGCCATCGCATCATCAGCTCCTGCATCATTATCGATCATTTTTTTTTTATGACACATATAAAACGATTTTGATAACCGATCCTGGCTCCGGTTATCAAAATCGGAAAACACTTACTTTGGGCTATATAAATGTGGCTGAAACCAGCTACCCAAAACTTATTGTCCTTTGACGATCTTTGTGGTCTAGTGGGCGAAGGTCCGATTCTGAAGCAGGATATCGCGCGTTCGATTCCCGCCTCGGGATAATTGTTTGAATGATCTGCAGAACTTTGGACCTGGTGTTCTGGTTGTTTTATATGTGTCATAAAAATAAAAAAAAACAAAATAGTACATAACACAAACTCTCGTTAGCTTGGGGCTAGATAATGATGTGTGAATAGTCCAGCATTATGTGAGTTGGGTGGGCGAAGGTCCGCCTGCGACGCAGGAGGTTGCGGGTTCGATTCCCGCCTCGGAACAATTGAAATGAAATGAAATGAAATGAAATGAAAGGTTCTTCATTTCTTTAGGCTTACAAATAAGCACTTAGACAAGTCATATTTTATACTATTCATTATTATATGTATTGTTGTTCACTTCAATTTTTTGTCCACCAGTGGAAGAAGTGAGAAGAAACCACTAGTATGTTCATAACTTATGTGTCTAGTACATATGATTTGCTTATCTGTAATTTGTTAGATTTTGAGTTGGAGCAAAACTCGTTCCAAGCTTTTTTATCTTCTAGATAATCTGATATTTTGTAATAAGCCTTTTTACAAAGAATATGCTTCACAATTTTTTTAAATTTATTTATTGATAATTTTTGCAACTCACTTGGAGTTTTGTTGTAGAAGCGTATACATTGCCCTTTAAAAGATGCACTTATCTTATGTAGTCTAGTTGTGGGAACAGCGAGTTTATTCTTATTTCTAGTATTTACATTATGTATATCGCTTTTTTTAATGAATCGATTGATGTTTTTATGAGTGTACAACAAGTTTTCATAAATATATTGACATGGTACTGTAATTATGTTTATTTCTTTGAATTTATTACGTAGGGATTCTCTGGGACCCATATTATAGATCGCACGAACAGCCCTCTTCTGCAACACAAAAATGGTGTTTATATCTGCAGCGTTCCCCCACAATAGTATGCCATAAGACATAATACTATGGAAGTAGCTGAAATAGACTAGTCGAGAAGTATCAACGTCTGTAAGTTGACGGATTTTTTTAACTGCATATGCTGCAGAACTAAGTCTCTTCGATAGCTTATCTATGTGTGGGCCCCATTGGAGTTTACTATCTAAGGTTATTCCTAAGAATACGGTATTGTCTACAATTTCTACCGTTTCTCCTTTTACGTTTACATCAGCCTTAACTTGTTTTACATTAGGTAGAATAAATCTTATACATTTTGTTTTGGTTTCATTGAGCAAAAGATTATTGATACTAAACCAATGGACTACCTTTGAGATTGCAGTATTTACATCGTCGAAATTTGTTTTTTGTCGATTCATTTTAAAAATTAATGAAGTATCATCAGCAAACAATACAATCTCATGATCATTCTTTACAAGATGAGGCAGGTCGTTAATATAAACTAAAAATAGGAAAGGACCCAAGATAGAGCCCTGCGGTACACCCATTGTAACCACAGACCCTTTAGATCGTTTCCCATTAATGTCAACTCTTTGTATCCTATCACTCAAGTAAGATGTAAGAAGATCCAAAGAGCTGTCCCTTATTCCATAATGATGTAGTTTCCTGATTAATGTTTCGTGATGAACGCAATCGAATGCTTTTGACAAGTCACAAAAAACGCCTAAAGCATCTTGCGACTTCTCCCAAGCATCAAAAATATGCGATACCAACTCTACACCGGCATCAGTAGTTGACCTGCCACGAGTAAACCCAAATTGCTTACAGTGTAGCAGGTCATTGCCATTAAAATGTCTAAGCATTTGGTGTAAAATAAGTTTTTCAAAAACTTTACTGAATGTAGGCAGTACTGATATTGGTCTAAAGTTAGTGGGGTCAGACCTAATACCCGATTTAAACAATGGGATTATTTTACTATGTTTCATTAGATCAGGAAATATGCCACAATCAATGGATTCATTAAATATAAAAGCTAGATCTGGTGCAATGGTATCAATTAAAGGTTTAATAATTTTAACGGAAATGCCCCAGAGATCTGCAGTTTTTTTAATATTTAAAAGTTTAAAGGCTTTTTTTATATCATTTTCATCAACATGGGTAAAAATAAATTTACTATCGCATTTAGGTACATTTTCTTTAAGTAATGATTCAGCTATTATTTGAGAAGAGTTCAGACATTTTGTAGTACAGATTGGAATGTCAGTAAAAAAATTTTCAAAAGCTTGCGCTACTTCAACATCATTTTTGATAGAGCAATCATTAATCTTTAAACTGTAATCATTAATGTAGGTATTGACCTTTCCAGTCTCACTATTAATTATTTTCCAAGTTGATTTTATTACATTTTCACTATTTTTAATTTTCGAGCTAATATAATTGGATTTTGCTGTATTACAAACTTTTCTAAATATTTTTGAGTAATTTTTTACTTTTTCTTTAAATTCCTGGCTAAAATTGTACTGCTTTTCACTATACAGTTCATATAACTTTTGTCTACTCTTATGTATACCTACTGTTGCCCACTCACAAAAGCTAAGTTTTTCTGAGACCAAGATCGATTTGGGTATGAATATTGAATTGAACGCATTGGTGAATTTATTAAAAAAACTACAATACGACTCATTTGGGTTGTTAAGTGAGTAGTTAGGTGATGGTTTAAAATCCCAATCCAATTTCAACCGTTCAAATCGATCTGTGGTCACAGGAACGTACTTAATATTTTTTTTACAATTATTATTTTTTACTGGATGTTTTAATTTAATTAGTTGACCTAAGTGGTCTGATTTTAAATGGCTTATAATTTTGTGACTGACAATTTTTTCATTTTGGAAAACAAATATATTATCTATACATTTTGCTGATGTTTCAGTTATTCTAGTAGGTTCCATAAATGTTGGCCTAAGATTATAAGAATTAAATAAATTTGTTAATCTGCTACTGAGGGAGTAAACTTCTAAAAGATCAATATTAAAGTCTCCACATACTATGAGGTTTTTATTTGATTTTGATATTTTAAATAAAATATCATCCATATTTTTTTCAAATATTTCATAAGAAGCTGATGGTGGGCTGTATACGCTTGCTACAATAGTGTGCTCCAACTCAACACATGCTACTTCAATGTGGCTTTCAATGGATAAGCATACTATGTCTTTACGTTCTTTGAATTTTATTAGTTTATTTAGTAATATTAAAGAGCCTCCACGAATAGCATGTGATCTGCAAAAAGAACTACCAACCTGGTGGTTACTGAAGTTAAACATGAGCTCATAGCTTTTCAGCCAATGTTCTGTGAGGCAGATGATATCAATATCAAATGAGTTCATGTACAATTCTAATTCTAATAGTTTACTTCTAATTCCTTGAATATTTTGGTGCACCAAGTTAGTAAACTTTCCGGTTATTTTACAATTTTGTTTTCTTAATTTTTTATTGCAATTCATAGTAATAATGTTTATAGGGCTAGAGATTTCCTCTATTGTCGCTATTTCTAATTTAAATGACTTGGAATAAGTTCCAAGGTCTGGTTTGTAAAATAATTACAATGCTCAATAGAAGCATTTGTTATAGCCAAGTTTTTGGCTGTTGTTATACTTATAACGGGATCAAAAATATTATATGCTAACAATTTAGCAATAATCAATTTACTTTTTTTAGTCAGATACATAGTATCCCTAGTTAAAAAAGTTTTACTAATAAATCTATTAGTGTCAAAAATTAAAACGTCACTATGACGACATGTCATATTGTAGATTAGCATGTTATTTTTACATATATTCTCATTTTGCTGTGATGTTAATGATTTTGAGTAAGGGAAGGAGCAAAAAATAAGTTTCCCTAGTCCATTTTCTATCTTTCCTAGAAGTACTTGAACTAGCCGTATCAACTGTGACCGCTTTACACAACTTTCACCTATCTGAACAATTAGAGTTGTGTTTTTATTCAGGGAGTCATCTTGCTGAATATAATCAGTGATTGTATTTATATTAGAATTTGGATAGCAATGATTGACTACATTTTGTAGAAGTAAGTCACTCAGTATAGTACCCATTCCAGCACCCAACTTATCTGAGTACATAAAAGTTTTCCATTTTTTTTCATAATTGTATGTACAAACTGCAGATAATTGTTCCGGGTGTTCTGGTCGTTTTCTATGTATAATAAAAAAATATCTATCTATGTAGTGTATTGTATTATGTATATCAGTTATCTAGTACCCATAACACAAGCTCTGCTTACCATGGGGCTAGATAATGCTGTGTGAATTGTCCAGCATTATTTATTTATTTATTTTTATTTAGTTATGTATTACAATACAATACAAATACGATTTATTGGACATTAAGACAAAAACAAAATAACAGTAAAAAACAAACAAACAAAGATGCAGATGCACAATGCACGGCCTTAGCGCTAAGAGCGATCTCTTCCAGGCAACAAATTATTTTTATTTGTTCACTAAGCACGATATTTGTAATATTTTCCAGGTGCTGCTAATCCAGACCCTGAGTTCAACGCCAACATGGATGTCGAAGCGTATCACATAGTGATGAAACACGCCACACCGGACAAAGTCACCACGCTGCCTTTCTCACAAGTGATTCAGTACCTGACATTCAGCAAGGTTAGTTTATTCGTTTTTAGGGCTTGGTACCCAATCGGTAAAACGGGAACCTATTACTAAGACTCCGCTGTCCGTCTGTTACCGGATTGTATCTCATGAAGCGTGATGGTTAGACAAGTGAAAATTTCAATGAAGATGTATTTCTGTTATCATGGGGGGTTAATGCCCATAATCCCCACGTTGGGCATGCGGCTGGGGATCGCAGTACACTCCCTAGTGTGCTGCAAGGGACGCCCGGTGTATGTCCCTTAGTCGCCTCATACGACACCCACGGGAAGAGTTGGGGTGGTGCTATTCTATCTAGACCGACACCACATAGCTGTTGATGATGATGTATTTCTGTTGCCACTTATAACAACAAATACTAAAACACATAAATAATAAATATTTAACGGGGCTCCTATACAACGTGATTTTATTGCCCTTTTTCGTTTTTATAAATAATGTTACGGAACCCTTCGTGCGCGAAGGCGACCCTGCGTGCTACGCACTTGGCCGATTTTATATGTAGTGACCAAAATTTAGGAAAATCTAGGAATTAATAAATATATAAAAAAATACGATTAAGCGGGATTTGAACTAACGACTCTTACATTCTCTCTTCTAATATTTTAACATAAAATGATAACTAATCAACCTTTTTAAAATCATTATAAATAAATAAATAATGCTGGACAATCCACACAACATCAATTAGCCCAAAGCTAAGCAAAGCTTGTGCCATGGATAGTAGGTAACTTCATTGTATAGATAGATATTTTTTATTAAACATACATAGAAAAAATCCCGAACACTCGGATCAAATATTAGTAGATCGTACAAACATCCCAAGGCGGGAATCGAACCCGCAACCTCCTGCGTCGTAAGCTGGCCTTTGCCTGCCGCGCCACATCGGTCGTCACATTATACTACTACTCTGGTAAACCTGGAACTAAACCTAGATATTGGAGGTACTAACCTAGATATTATTAGATATTTAATTACAAACAGGGCCCTTGGTATAATTAATTAGTCAACGGTGTCCGTTCAACTAGCTGGAGAATGCAAAGTTCTAGATGACATACATGGTTGATCACAATGTCAGTGGTACAGGTTACTAATGTTATTCCCAGACCCACTGACCTACTGAGCTTCGTGCCAAGATTCAAGCGAATTTATTTTGTCAACATTGTACAGAGTTGGTTTGGCAAATCTTTTGACATTACGTGATTCATACCAAATACACAAAAAGCTGGATGTATTCCCGTTGTCCCCAATAACGCTGTCGCCATTTTTGGGACAACGGAAAGTAAGCATAGTTAATACACATGCAAATGAAACAAATCTTTTGAGTTCAACAGGCTTTTAATAAGTTGATGTTTTGTTTTTTATTTTTTTATTTATATTTTTTGCACGATAAACTATATACAAAACCTATTCAAGAAAATTAATACAAAGGTGAACTTAACCCTAAAAAGAGTTCTCTTCCAGCAAACCTTATTGGGAGAGAGAGAGAGAAGTGGGTATATGTGCATAAATAAAATTATAAATAGACAGAAGACTAAATTTTAACTTAACTTATTCAATATACTACTAAATACTATATATACTGCTAAATTCTACACATACTACTAAATACTATAATAGAATACTAAACAAAAATACTGTTTAACCTAAATTCTATACTTACATATTATAATACATATACTTAATAGACACATACATATATTAAATACATAAAATACAACAGAATCATGAAGATAGATAATGCTCTTTGACTTTACGCTTGAAAATGGAGAGTGAGGGGCTAGCACGAATATTTTGTCCTGTACCCAGATAATATTGTCTCCTTATTAATTACTAGCGGACTTTCCCGGCTTCGCACGGTTTTAGTACGGATCCCTAACCTTTTTGAAAATATAATATAGCCTATGTTCACCGGGGATAGTGTAGCTTCCCAACGGTGAAATAATTTTTCAAATCGGTCCAGTAGTTTCGGAGCCTATTCATTACAAACAAACAAAAATCAAACCTTTCCTCTTTATAATATTAGTATAGATATACATAGATAAGGCAATTGAAGCAGATTTCAATTTAATTTCACACCAGATTTTGGTACCTATTGTTCTTCAAGTACGTTCTAACTCTTTGTAAATTTTCAAAATACAAAAATACAATAATAAATAAATAAATAAAATAAAATTCTTTTATTTCGGACCACTATAGATCCATAATTTGTTAGTAATGATCTTATAATAAATATTAGTAATTCTTACGAACTAAAATTAAATTAAATTGAAATGAAAATTAAAATGAATAGTAATAAATTAGAATAAATTAGAAAAAATTAAAATAAATTAAAACAAATCAGATTATATCATCAATAAAAATTCAAATTAAAAAACTACATTTCTTATTAATATCCGCCATATTGGCGAATCAATCCTGCCTGCTACAGTTTGTAGGATGCTGTTGGGGCTGTCCCGCACTCTGCGCATCAGGGACGCCGTCTTTTTCCGAAGGATGGCGGCAAAGCCTTCCGAAGGATGGCGGCAAAGCCATCCGATCCTGTTCAATAATGTTCTGTCATCTGTCTGTCATCCAATAATGTTTATTATCATTCGCTTATGGTTCATTTTACATTGGTTCGTTGAGTGTTCGAGAGTATAGGAATAACTGTATTAGGACTTTAGGAGGTAACGCTCTTCCTTAGCATACTCATGTAGACTTTTTTTTTCAGGATTGGCGGAATAACGTCCTCGGCGTTATACCAACTGAGATCATGAGGCAGTTGAACAAATTCGAGAAGGTCTCTATGGACAAAGAAGAGCATTGGGGCGTTCTGGATCCAGCCATGATTGCTCTGATTCTCAGACAAGATCTCGTCTCGGAGTACAAGTATTCGAACAATGATATAGTTATTTGTGGTGAGTTCTATAATAATTAAGAGTTCTATAAAGTTCTAAAAAGAGTTCTATAAAACTACAAAATTAGTCGTGGTGAGTTCTGTAGGACATTGTGTGTGTAGTCAAGTGATAAGTATAAATGAAACTGATCGGCTACGGGCATGACTTGAACGCGGCCATTTCCTATGAAAGACCAGATCTCTGAATGGCCACTTCACATGAAAAGCCAGTTCTTTGTATGGCCACTTCTCATGAGCGACCAATTTCCTGGATGAACGGCCACTTACTCAAATGGCCACATCCCTGGTAGAATACCTAATAATAATAATGACTGAGAGCAATTATAGTTTTTTTTTTTGGTAATAATGTGTAATGGTGTCATAATTTATTAAGTACACAAAACACAACAATAAAATAACACAAAAAAGATTAAATATGATCTGAGTTGAAATCTAGCCTCTGTGCACACAAAAATTTTAATAAATGATTGGCATGATCAATAAATAAATAAAAATCGTAAAAAAGGGTCTTTTTATGAAACCAGGAATGCAGATTTCTGAATGATTGAAAATGAGAATTTAACTGATGGAGCTAGGAGAGAATGGTTGAACTTGCGCCACGAGTACTAGGACTTCAGAGGTTTTCTTGTGCTAAAGCCGCCGTGACAAATATATGGCACTAGTCTAGGATAGTTCATTTGAACCCTAAGGTAGACAGTATTTTCCATGAAACAAGGAATGGCGAGTTCATAATCACATTCATAAATAGAGCTCAGTAAGTAGGTAAAAAATTACGTCACTTTGTCATCAAATGAGTAAATTATTTGTAATACATTCCTTCTACAAAATTAATTAACTCCTAATGTACGTAATGTATGATGATGCGATTTCATTGGGAACGGTTGCATTTGCTTACTACTTAATGGATTTTAATGAAACTTTACAATAATATAGCTTATACATCAGAATAACAAATAGGCTACAATTTATAAAGATATATTGTATATTATCCAAAATATCTATCACCACGCGGGTGAAACCGCGGGGCGCAGCAAGTTATCTATATTTGCTGGATGGATGAGTACCTACCGATAGAGTCATTTTTAAGTTTGGATCGTCATTGGTTTATAATTTTGTTTTTTGTTACAGGAGAGAAAAGAGGACTGAATACCAACACTTTCTCCGAAAAAGAAAAAGGAAATACAAGGATAATATACTCGATCAAGACGGAAGAATATAAGAAGTTTTTACTTGAAGTATTCTCAGAAAAGAAATAAAAGAGTAGTCTTATTTATTATTTAATTTATTTACTTTGTATAATTGTCTAGTAGCTCCATCTTACGCATTTTATACACACCATGTTTTATACCTACTAGGTGAGGTAAATGTTTCACGCTTCTAGTGAACCAAGAACAAATGTGGTTTCGTCGTCTTCTCATAGATGGCACGGCACTACAGCTGAAATTCAAGGGCCTATTTTATTCTCTGCACCGGTTTCACACGATTTTCGAAAGAAATAAATAAACTTTTCTCTTGAATCAATCTATCTATTGTTGAAAACTGCATAAAATCGTTGAGTAGTTTAAAATATCTAAGCGAACAGACAGCGGAAGCGACTTCATTTTATATTATGTAAAGATGCGGAAGCGACTTCATTTTATACTATGCTTATTTGTAAGCTTAAAAAAGCTTTTTATTTTCATATACCCAATTGTGAGTTTCAGCAATGTTTGTTTGAAAGTCTAAATTGCGTATACTACTCAGCCTGTAAGTACCTACTGCTGGGTATTATAGGCCTTCTCTAAAATGAAAATAAAAAATCATTTAATTTGTATTTCTTTAGGCTTACAAAATAAGCACTTGAAATGAAATGAAATGAATGTTTATTTCTTTAGGCTTACAAATAAGCACTTAGACAAGTCATATTTTATACTATTCATTATTATATTGATGTTCACTTCAATTTTTTGTCCACCAGTGGAAGAAGTGAGAAGAAACCACTAGTACCTACGTTCATAACTTATGTGTCTAGTACATATGATTTGCTTATCTGTAAGTTGTTAGATTTTGAGTTGGAGCAAAACTCGTTCCAAGCTTTTTTATCTTCTAGATAATCTGATATTTTGTAATAAGCCTTTTTACAAAGAATATGCTTCACAATTTTTTTAAATTTATTTATTGATAATTTTTGCAACTCACTTGGAGTTTTGTTGTAGAAGCGTATACATTGCCCTTTAAAAGATGCACTTATCTTATGTAGTCTAGTTGTGGGAACAGCGAGTTTATTCTTATTTCTAGTATTTACATTATGTATATCGCTTTTTTCAATGAATCGATGGTACTGTCATTATGTTTACTTAGACAATTCAAATCTATTACGCCATTCTGTCCGATCCTTTGCAACCCTAATCCACTCCTTCCCGGTTATCTTAACGATGTCGTCGTATTAAAATACGAATTAAAAAAAAAAAAAAAAAAAAACCCAATCACATATTTTGGAGAATTAAAATAGGCCTCCTGAAGCTATTAAAATATTAATATTTTGATCAGTATCCAACAATGCTGAGCCCCGAGTGTGGTATCTTGATGGTATTGAGACATCATCGGAGGATCCATTTTTGCAGATTAGCAAGAGCCGCATTGTACAAAATTTCATCCAAAATGTTTCGAAACGAGAAACCAAACTCAGCTCGGCTCTGCTTGCATTAAGTAAGAAATATTTAAAATTTTATAAATAAATAATTAATTTAATAACATTATATTATTTCGGACTACAGTGATCCTTAATTTGTTAGTAGGTAATTGTTATGCTGAGAATTAACAAGCTGAAGTGGCAGTGGGCCGGTAATATCTCGCGCGAAGAACCGACGCCAGCGGCCGTCGGTTCTTGAGCAAATGTGTTCTTGAGTGGAGACCACGATTCGGTAAACGTAGTGTAGGATGCCCTCCGACCAGGTGGGGTGAGGACCTGTGAAAACTGCAGGTAGATACTGTATGCGTCAAGCCGAAGACAGGGCGCTATGGCGCTCATTAGGGGAGGCCTATGTCCAGCAGTAGACTAATGAATTGTTATGCTACAAATCTCTTATAAGATTAGTAAGTATTCTTAAGGTAGGATGCGGTTGGGGCTATCCCGAACTCTGCACATCAGGGACGCCGCGCCGTTTTTTTCCGGAGGATGGCAGTAAAGCCATCCGACTCATACACGGCAAACATTCGATGCCCATCGTATTAAGACAAAGCAGGGCAAGGCAAAAAAAAAAAAGTTTATTTATGTGCTTTCCATTGTTCTTAAAAATTCACAATTTATTTTTTGTGATATATACTCGTATTCTGATATTATCATCGTGCCATATAAAAGATCATCATCCAAGGGAACAGAATCGTACTACACTTTAATTCCTTGTCGAAGTAGATTTTTTTGAACTTTCAATGCCTTCTTACCTGATTTATTTCTTTTTCTGAATATGCATTTTTTTGTGGTATGAAATAAAATAACGGACAATACAGAAGTATGGATAGAAATCCATTTACTCACAAGTAAGTTCTTTTATTCTCGTTAATTCTGAGTCGCTAATTGTGTTAACAGTTGCACTCAAATGTCTCCCACTGCAGCTCTCTTTGAATTTAATGGACTAATGGAATTGGCCTCTATCAGCAAGGATGTTAAATAAGTATTCGTTATATTTTATAAGTATATTTCTTATACTTTTTAATAATATTAGAAATCAAGCCCTTCCACTGCCAGACATTTTCCACAGTGGCTTTAGTCTGCCAGACACCATAAAGTTTCATAAAATGAAGGTGAACGTCTGTCATAGTTTAAAAACAGAACAAAATATGGACCTTTATACTAAAGCGAATTTTTGGTGCGAATTCCTGAACTTTGAAAGTTAATATCTGCCAAAGCCACTATTACCCAAACTTCATAGGTAATCGGTGATCGTTCCTACCTGTGTTGGGCATTCGATGACAAACTCTCGGCCTTTGTTAAATGACGAAGGTTTGGGGTTCGCAGGCTCTTAGTCCAAAATAAGAATAGCAGAAAACAAAATTTTTTAAATACTTCAAAACAAAAACTTTAGCAATTGAATAAATATATCTACATACTAGTGTAGTGGGCTGATTTACGATTGTATGATCGAATTGTCTCAAAGCATTATTTTTGACCGGTTAGGCTACGTATGCCAATTCTTACTATATATATAAATAGATTATGTATAGTGATAATTAGGTTCCTACGAGTTAATAAATAATGATGAATTCCTGGAATACATCCGACAGAGAACCAAGGTTATCGACAAAGCTCAAAGAATTAAAAAGCTGAAGTGGCAGTGGGCCGGCCATATCTCGCTAAGAACCGACGACGGCCGGTGGGGCAAACGTGTTCTTGGGTGGAGACCACGACTCAGTAAACGTAGTGTAGGACGCCCTCCCACTAGGGTGGGATGATGATTTGCGAAAGATTGCAGGTAGATGCTGGATGCGGTAAGCTGAAGACAGGGCGCTATGGCGCTCATTGGGGGAGGCCTATGTCCAGCTGTGGACTGCTATAGGCTGATGATGATGAATTGCTGTACTAGCGCGGTAGTATTAAATAGTATTATGAATGAAACAATGTGCTGGCTGAACTAAGATGTCTGGAAAAGTTTCATGTATTACGACCACTTCACAAGGGTTCATCATTTCTGTTTAGATTCCGGGAATACCCATATCACTCAAGATAATATCATTACTTAGGTGTATTGTAAGGTACGTATTTATTTACTGATACAAGTTTAGAGTAGCTATACTTGCCCAGGGATTTGATTTCTTTGAAAGTATTACAGCTTGTCACAATCACCAAGAAAGCGCATTCAGTTCCATTTTTAAAATACAATTCAAATTAAATGTACATATATTTAGAGATTTTTTTTATGTCGTACGCTAATGTGTGAACGCAATCCGATCATTTGTCCCAACGCCTTGGCCCAACGCATTGGTCCAACGTGTACCTACAGGACGCATTAGAATAAGAAATGCTATTCAACTTTGGTATTTCGTTTGTCAGTTTGTCCCGTGTCTTTTGGACCAAATTGAACCATTCTTTTTAGTGGTCCACGGAGTTATATTGAGGTAGAGCGAGTGGCTAGAGTTTCTATAATTATATCTTGGAAGACTTTTATGTTAATTGTTGCTTTTTGACATACATTTGCTAAAATTAGTTACCTAAGTACTGGAAAACCTAAATACTTGGGTATATGAACTTAGTGACTCAATAAAGTAGGTAGTTATAACGATTCCACTTCTAGCAGAGTTTTTGCACATTTTGGTCAAAAATAAATAAAAAGGAAATGTATAATAACAACAACATAATATGTAACATATAATATTTTGTATTTATATTTGTATTATTTAATAAGTATTTTACACAACAACTTATGACTAAGAAATCAAACACTTTTCCTAAATTGACCTCGAGTGTGAGGGCTTACGCATTAAATATAAAAACAAAAAGACTTAAGACTTATTAACCAAGGTACACTTAATAAGCTTATTTTTCGTGTGTAGTAAAATGTATGGCATAAATGGCCTCCGTGCACCCAGCGCTGGTTAAAAAAGGTGGTAGCAAGGTGCTACATAACTACTTGTATACTTGCTTATTATCTTATGGAACCTTGCCATAAAAAACATTGCCACTTCCACATCACCAAAATAATAATAATGCTAGTCCACATTAGACAATAGACAATGTTTCTCTCTTTATTTTTAAAAGGCGACTTGCGTGCGTGCTCTTCCCTTTGTTGTACAGAGATTGCCAAACACAAAATAGGCAGATCTTCCTTCACATCAGCCCTGTCTCCTCTCGTCACTCTGTGCACTGAAATGACACGCGCCCACAAACTTTTGGGTCGGCTCATCGTAAAGTTAACGAAACAAAACAGAGGTACAGAAGTGAACGGACCGAACTGGGAAAGTTAAACAAAGGCCCACCTCGTTCTGAATGTGAAGCCTGTCTGAGTTGATAAGCCGGCAAAAAGTAAACTAGTTGCTAACAAGTTGGAATTTTGATAAGTGGATACTTTTGTGGACTTGAACTGTGACGTTGAGATGTGTTGTTTAGAAGTATTGCTAGCTGCATGTTTTTAGTGAAAAGTTGTAGCGAGAGCCACTCTATGACAGCGGCGGCGTATAAGTCCAGTCTAGATAAAAACGAACTTTCTGTTTCATTTTCATGCAAATGCTAACTGAAGTATGTACGTGAAAATCATGAGAGTATTTCGGGTTTAGCACGAAAACATAAAATGGAAACCTGAAAAACGAAAATAGAATCAGAATTTCCGGTTTTGTAGGTACTAGCATTGCTTGAATGCTAAATACGCGCATTTAGTATTCGAGCAATTCTTGTGACGCGATGTTTTATCGCCCAGTAGCTCGCTCATGCCCTATAAATTCGCGCGAATCACATCATATCATTTATGTACGCTTCGCGGTGAATTCGCCTCTTCTGTACAAGGTCTAAAGTTCAAAACTCCCGGAAAACTTTCCAGGTAAGTATTCCGGGAGTTTTGAACTGATCTATGTTTGGGCATAAGTTCGGACTATTGTACCCTTCTTGAAAACAAACATGCCTGAGTACCAATAGCTCTCTGTTTTTCAGCCCTGGAAAATCGACACTAGTCTTTCAACATAGATATCTGGTGACGTCAAGGAAGACTAAAGATCAACATCTAATAGATCAACATCGTGAATCATAATTTATCGTAGAAAACTAGGCCAGTAACATTTAAAAAGAAACTATTTAAAGTTTAGTGTTCTGTATGTCATTTTCAGCTAAGCTTTCTATAGCAGCTTTCTATTCCTAAGCGCAGAGTTTTGGCCGAAGGGTGTCAAGTTCCGAAGGTTCACTGGCCGCCTGCAACGGGACACCGCTGCACCGCCCGCGCCGTGCACCGAAAACAGCTGACACCCTGAGTACATCTACACGCTGTCGGTGTAATCAAAAAAAAAGCGTGTTATTATTAATTTAGTCCTTTTATATTTTATGTATGCTAGTTTTAAGGTAGGTATATATTACTATGGACCGTAGAATAAGTTGATTAAGATCTGTTACTTTTCTATGGTCTGAAATAAATGATTATTATTATTATTATAGCCTCGTGTAAGTTAGAAGATTTTTTTAAATAAAAATTCAATATCCGCTATATAATGTCAAGAAGTGTGAATTTGTTGTCTAAAACCTCCAATTATAATAGGTATTACTATAAAAAAAAATTATAATAAAAGCGTGAGCACAATAGTATCATAAATTTGGTCATCTCCAATTAAAGATCCGGGGGTTCCAAAGACTTCCCAGAAAATACCGTAAATGACATGATCATAAATAAAGTCACATCATTCAAATATCTGGGGCATGATATCACCGACGACTTTAAAGACAATGTTGACATTGAACGTGAACGTAGGGCTCTAGCATTGAGGGGTAACATGTTGATACGTAGGTTTTCCCGGTGTACAGAGGAAGTTAAGGTAACGCTTTTTTAAGCCAGGGTTTCTACCGGGAACCTATGAATCAGCTACACCAAACGGACGCTGGAGACCCTACGTGTACAGTACAACAATGTATTTAGGATGATGTTGGGACTGCCTCGATTTTGCAGTGCATCGGGAATGTTTGCGGAATATCAGACGGATGGCTTTACTGCCATCCTCCGTAAAAAGACCGCATCCCTGATGCGCAGGGTATGCGACAGCCCCAAC
This sequence comes from Eupithecia abbreviata, assembly GCA_943735965.1. Taxonomy (NCBI): domain Eukaryota; kingdom Metazoa; phylum Arthropoda; class Insecta; order Lepidoptera; family Geometridae; genus Eupithecia; species Eupithecia abbreviata. Next base: position 3,302,957 of record OX030976.1, read on the forward strand.
ACCATCCTAAAAACTATATCAGTCAGGTAGAATCACCTCTCCCCTGTGGAAATGTTTCATGGGGAGAGTGATTTAATTGAGTTTTAATTTCTTGTATTAGGTATATAACCAACCATAGTAATAAGTTCTTAATATGTTTAATTTTATTAACAAACTGTGGATCACAGTAATCTGAAACAAAATGATTTTATTTATTTATTAATACCTACAATTTAAGAAGTATAGTTAACACTTTGACTGCGGTTTTTTTTCGACGACTGCGATCTTTTTTTTAACCTAAAAAATTCGTGCTGCCGCTCTACACAGAGGTTGTGTTGCGCCGCACATGCGTTTCGTTCGAAAAATATTACGGCTGTGCTGAGTCACACAGATCTGTATTTTCTCAGCCGCTGCGCTAGTGTGGATTTACGCATATTAGTCACTTGTAGAAAACACATACCGTGTGATTTCAGCAATCAAAGTGTTAAAACTAAGGAGTCCACGGACCAGCTATGGAAAGCGAAACATAATAACATATGAAGGTGTACAGATTTATAATAACTTACCTGATAACATCAGAAACTTTTTATAAATGCACGTTTTTAAGAAAAAATTTAAACAACATATAATTTTGTATCTTCCATCATGGCCTGTTGCAGCGTTGGATCGCGAGGAGTGGAAGGAGAAAAGGGAGGCCTTTGCCCAGCAGTGGGACAGTAATTGCTTAAAATAAATAAATAATAATAATAATTTTATTAATTATACGGAACACAATATCATTGTAAAATAACTTAAACTAACCTATGAATAATAATACTGGCATAATATTATTAGTAAAGATAGTAAGCTTAAGTATATACATTTAAGTGAATTTTGTTCTTTTGAGAAATAAAATTCTTTAAACTGAACTGAATACAAATCCCTGATAATATGGATCCATTTTACCTTCGTTTTTGTACAGGAAAAGGAACAAGACCCTCAGCCTAGTACAACGAACCCAAATATTTATGAGCACTCTATTCTTATCTACATGAATATCAATTTGTTTGAATCATTGTGGATAATTTACTTGTCAAACAACGGAATTCTACCAAGTAGGTATATATATACTTACTATATTGTTTGTTCTTTTAATTCCTGAAATATGAATTGTGGACGGATAATTTTTGATAGTGCTCCATGGTAGTGCAGCTACTTGAAACGTTTTTCTAAAGATTGTGGTTGTGTCTTTTATACATATCATGTTATTAAAATCTTCTACTTTTATTTATAAGATGTATATTTAAGTAGTTATTTATAGTTCCCATCATCATCATCATCAGCCTATCATAGTCCACAGCTAGACATAGGCCTCCCCTAATGAGCGCCATAGCGTCCTCCCTGTCTTCAGCTTGACGCATCCAGCATCTATCTGCAGCCTTTCGCAGTTCGTCATCCCACCTGGCCGGAGGGCGTCCTACACTACGTTTACCGAGTCGCGGTCTCCACTCAAGAACACGTTTGCCCCAGCGGCCGGCGGTTATAGTTTCCAATTTCCTACAATTATAACAATATGTCCGTAATGTATAGCTCGATTGTGGCGTTAGAATCGATACATCGAACTCAACCCGTACTTACATTTTATAAGAGCCGACTTAACTTTGTTTTTTCTAGCATTAAAGTTTTAAAGCGTTTTAGAGTTAAAAGATTTTTTCTTTCTATTTAAATTTGTTTAATTTTTCATCAGATATTGATTTTGTATGATTTTTTTATTGACATTAGAAATATTAACGATCGTAGTAATTCCTAAGATTTTGCACACCTGAGTAGGTAGTTTGTATCTGGACATAAGTATTAACCCGTCCAATGCACAATACCGCTAAATAAATAAAATACCGAATTGAATGACAGTTGACATTGGTGCAGCCAATGGGCAATAAGACAAGCCGGTCTTCGAAAAAATACGCTACCAAAGTGTCAGAAATCTCAGTCCCACCCGTGTGTGACTAGTGCACGCGGGGCCTTCAAATTTCAGTCCCACCCGTGTGTGACTAGTGCAGAGCTTTTATACATAATGTACATTAATGCAAATAAAGATTATGATTATGGTTAAAGGCCGCTTCCACGCTTCCACCTTCATATCTTTAACAATTAGCAAGCTGAAGTGGCAGTGGGCGGGCCATATCTCGCGAAGAACCTACCGCGCGCTGGGGTAAACGTGTTCTTGAGTCGAGGCTGCGACTCGGCAAACGTGGTGTTTGACGCCTTCTGGCCAGGTGGGATGACGACCTGCGAAAGACTGCAGGCAGATGCTGGATGCAGTCAGCTGAAGACGCTATGACGCTCATTTGTGGAGGTATAATGTCCAGCTATGGACGAATATAGGCTTATGATGATGATGATGATCCTTATAAATAGTACTAACTAGAGGGAAAAGATAATTATATAGTGCTGAGTTGTTTACTAGAGGTGAATGATTGAATCGCGTGCTTTTACCAACCAGTGTATGGAGAGCTTTAGTTAAACATACTGGACCCTAAAACTGGCTTTAGGGTCCGGTATGAATTTATTTTCGCTAATTTATTCTAGAGAATTTTTTTAACATTTTTACTACCTAGATGCTGGATGCGGCAAGCTGAAGACAGGGCGCTATGGTGCTCATTGGATGCCTATGTCCCGCAGTAGACTGCTGATGATGACTACTTAGTTGTTCATTGTCTGTCAAACACTGAATGTTAGTTTATACATACTTAATGATACTTTATTATTTATAAATATTTATTATAATATTGTAGTAAGTGTTATTATAGTGGAATCCATACTGGATGGTAAGTTTAGTCAGCGTAATCTACCAAGTAAAATGTGCAGTGAGCAATGTACAACTAAGTTTTTACGTATCTGTTCTTTTACAAAAGCGAGCACGACAAAAAAAAATATTTTTCGCGTGTCGACAAAAAAAGACGACGAAACAACAGGTCTTCAATTACCTGCAAAATATTACTACCCAGGGTGAACTCCGAAAACAAAACTCGAAGTATATATACCAACGCTATGTCGCTTGCATAAAATAGCGTTTTCACGAAAACGAATCAGATACTTCAATTTTCGTATTTATGTACGAGCACGAATCCAGGTCTAGGTAAAATGGTACCATAAAGTAAATTAAAAAACTCGCAACCTGTTGTTACGTGTTTAGATGGCAATTGATTAAATCTATCACTTTCATTACGTACTTTACCCACGACCTGAATTTTAGGATCCAGTGAGCAAAGCCATGAAAATGAAGAAGTCCGTAATCGTAAAAGATATTTTGGGGCCGAATAAGCTGATCTTGCCGCAACAACCTAATCATGATGTAAGTACGATATCGCGTGAACAGTGTACATTATTTATTAAATGTAGATGATACATCACCTGAGATCGAGTGGCTGAGGTAAGGAGAATTATTCTAGTAGCTTGTTCGTAGACACTTTGTTAGAAGTGAATTGCTACGAGAATTTTATGAATGTGTTCTAAAACAGTGACTTCAAAACTACACTGATGGAATGATGTTTAAATGTAAGGGAAATGGCTAGTTAATAAAACTCACTACAATTTAAAGGAGTTTTTTGATAATTAGATTATGCCTATGCCTAAGATTAATATAGGTTAAGATAACTATTAATTTAAATTTAAATAATGCTGAAAAAACTCACACAGCATTATCTAGCCCCATGGTAAGCTGAGCTTGTGTTATGGGTACTAGATAACTGATATACAAAATACAATACATTACATAGATAGATATTTTTTTTTATTATACATAGAAAACGACCAGAACACCCGGAACAAATATCTGCAGATCGTACACACAATTGTTCCGAGGCGGGAATCGAACCCGCAACCTTCAGCGTCACAGGCGGACCTTCGCCCACCACGCCACATCGGTCGTCAAAACTATGATGCTTATATGAGTAAATTAATATTTTGGTATAACTTTGAAACTATGTTTATATTATTTTAAAAAAATATTGTATGTCCGAATAGGATTAAATTGTTGATACTATATTTTAATTATAAGACCTTCATGTAGGTAACTATGATTCACACAATTTTACAATAAATTTATTCTTATTCTTTCAGAAAAGTCGCTGTAGGTATTTTTTCGAATGTACTATAATGCTGTTGGCCTCAGATGGCCATTGTGGCCATGACAGCGTTACCGGACTTTAGAGCTCTGTAGGTTCTGGCGCCGCTATCTATTTTAATAAGCTTTTATTCTAGTTTTCCCCCTTGAAAAATCCTCCGTGAGACGGAAAACTGGAATCGAAAGAACTCACTCACACACTCACGATTCCAGTTTCCCCCCTCATCGTTATTTCTACTTGCTGTGTTAGTTTGTGTGGGACAAATCTTGCAACTGAATTTTAGACTAGTTATCATTATACAACGCCTAACGAAATTCCTAACAAGATACACAAACACCCTTAACTACGAACTTCTCAGACTCAGAGTCAGCTAAACTACTCTACACACAAACGTAACGGCCAAGAACTTATGCAAACTAACATAATAAACTAATTATTTCATATATTATTTCAAGGAATTTCTTCAAACGATGAGCAAAGTGTTCCTTTGTGCATCAGTCTGCGGCGTCCTGGTTCCTGGAAGGCCGGTCAGCAGGGCTTGGAGTGCTCTGGTGCTGAGCTGCCTTGTAGCAGTTCTGGTTTTAGCTATCTGGAAGGTCGTGAAGGCTCTGGCGGGATGGGCTAGTGATATTGTGGGGCACAGTGAGTATCATCGAACAATCGAAAACAACGATGTTTTAAGATTGTACGTAACGTGTACTACCACTCTTACACTACTTCAAAATCGTGATCATCTTCAAAGCGTGGGCAGAAGCGTCCCCTGAAGAACCATTCTACCATCGCACTGCAATCCCCAATCCGCATTCCCAGCCAGGGGATTATGGGTACTACCCCCATAAGATAGACACCAATAAAGCGCTTATCAGGAGAGGCCTGCGTCCAGCAGGCGGACCAATATCGGCTGTTGAGATTACGGTTTAAGATATTTATATTCAAAAGAATTTATACAATTCGCTGACTAAGAACTTTACATTTTAACTTATTCTCAATATTGTGCCCTAATGCGTAGTGTGATTATTACTATTGTAAGCATTTACGTAAGTAGACATCAAAATATGTACATCTATAGCTATTTTTGTCATCTCAAATGCGGGTAGATGATGATTACATTACAAGAACAAATGGTCCAGCGCTAGAAATGTTGTGACCCAATCAGGCCACAGTGCAAAGATTGCAGTCTAACCAATTTGAGTATCTATAGAGATTGTGGTTCTTCTAAAACTTTTCCAGGGAGTGTAACAGCTCGCGATGGTGTAGAATATAGTGCCTGACACTATATTCTACACCATCGCCACTACGTCCCTCATCCTCGCCTCGCGTCTCTGCATCGCCTGGCCTAAACTGTCTTCCTACTGGGTTCTGGGAATCGCAGCAAAATTTAAAAAAGAACTGAACTAGGGAGACTAAATATCCATTTTTTTAATATTGGGAAAGGAGGGGTTCCATTTGAACCATTCAAGAGAACCCCTCCTCTCCCAATATTTTATTTATCATCATCCATCATCATCAAATCCGCATGTCGAGCCTATGAACGAATGGCACTACCCCCCATAAAATAGAAGCCAATACGGCGCTTATCAGGAGAGGTCTGCGTCCAGTAGGGAACTAATATCGTCCATTGAGATTGAGGTTACATTCTAAAACTTTTTTTCAGGGAGTGTAACAGCTCGCATGTCAGGCACTATATTCTACACCATCGCCACTACGTCCCTCATCCTCGCGTCGCGTCTATCCGTCGCCTGGCCTGAACTATCTTCCTACTGGGCGAGCGTCGAGCGCATGATGGTCGTCAATGTAGCTAATGATAAGACTTTGAAGAGGAGAGTCATCGTCATGAGTTGTTTTATGACCGGGTTTTGTATTTGTAAGTAAATACTTTTGTCCTTCGCTATACACGCCATGACGTTACGCCACGTGGACTTTTATAAACTGTATGACACAAAGTTTTCCACGCGGGTGAAGCCGAAGGCGCAGCTCGTATATTATTATGCTCAATCAAATTAAAAGTTATTTTGCAGTTGAACATTGTATCAGCATGATCTCTCTCGTTGGACTAGATTGTCCACCGCATCTAATTCTTCAGAGATATACCTTGAAGTCCCACGGGTTTATACTGCTCAACAGTAAGTTACATATTAGATATTTTTTTCCATTATATATTATTCATTGTACCTATCGCATATAATGTATTTTTGTAATGATTCATTTGATTTAAAATAAATAAATAAATAATGCTGGACAATTCACACAGCATTATCTAGCCCCATGGTAAGCAGAGCTTGTGTTATGGGTACTAGATAACTGATATACATGATACAATATATTACATAGATAGATATTTTTTATTATACATAGAAAACGACCAGAACATCCGGAACAAATATCTGCAGATCGTACACACAATTGTTCCGAGGCGGGAATCGAACCCGCAACCTCCTGCGTTGCAGGCGGACCTTCGCCCACCGCGCCACATCGGTCGTGATTATGGTGTACATTAAAGAATTTTTGTATTGTATTGTATTGTATTATACATATTCATTTAATTCAACACAGGGACCTATTTTAGTTTATACCAAAGTCTGTCCTAAACGTATTGGTGTTACGGGGACTAATGTTACGTGTTACACAGCGAGCGTTCATGCAGTCAGGTAAGAAGGCGCTCGCAACGAGCAACAAGACGGAGTTTGACACATGACGTAACGTATCTTGAACACTACGAATAGTACATATATATCGTTTTGCCACGAGAAGACAGTATGATTATGTGGGACACTAACCCACTAAAACCGTCAGGGTGTTTCCGCCTCTACCGCTTGTGTTTTTTTTTTTTTTTTTTTTCGAATGGACTATTATGCTGTTGACCTCAGATGGCCATGACAGCGTTACCGGACTTTTGGCGGGCGCAGAGGGCGCCTCGCCGGTAAAAATTAGGTTGGGGCAACACGCACAAGGGCCACCACTTAGGTGCGAACCTCGGCTTGGGCTGTTGCCAGATGCTACAAGAGGGTAGGGAGGTAACGCCTAGGTGCACGAGTGCACCTGAGGGCGGAATCGGGGAATTCTTCGACCCCGCGTCCGGCGGGGTCGGTTATTGGTCGGGTGTGTAGTGTGCGGAAGCTGAGTTGTTGCCGTCACTTCCGGGTTGGCGTCAGTGAGTGGGTCAACGGGGTCACCAAGAACGTGTCTCGGTCTACGGAGGAGAGACCGCTTGTGGTGGAAACGTGGGGACGCTTTTGCTTTCTTTCACGAACCCACTGGCTGCGGCTGCCCGACTTAACTGATTCTTAAACTAGAAATCTCTCTGTACTACTTTCTATAGAAAACACAAATGAAACCTTTCTTGCTCATAATATGAACCTTACTGCTATAATTTTAGATGACTATTCAGACTGGGCTGCCATACCCCTGCTCTTTATAAGCAGCGTAGCCACAGCACTATGGACGCTGCAGGATGTCATGATAGTACTGTTGAGCATGGGCCTCACATCTCGCTACCACAGGCTAAATAAATGTGTTGCGAACATCTGTGCGATTGAGAAGAAGCAGATAAAGTGGGATAAGGTAAGTTTTATTAATTTTATCATCATCATCATCAACCTATGTTAGTCCACTGCTGGACATAGGCCTCCCCCAATAAGCGCCATAGCGCCCTGTCTTCAGCTTGACGCATCCAGACTCTACCTGCAGTCTTTCGAAGGTCGTCATCCCATCTGCTCGGAGGGCGTCCTACACTATATTTACCTAGTCGTGGTCTCCACTCAAAAACACGTTTGCCCCAGCGGCTGTCGGTTCTTCGCGCCCACTGCCACTTCAGCTTGCTAATTCTTAGAGCTATGTCGATAACTTATCATGTGCGCAGGACATAATTATTAAATTCAAAGTAAATAGGTATACCTTATTGCAAGTATCGATTGTTTTCAAAGAAACTTAGTACTTTACCCCATCACTAATAATGTTTATGATTTGTCGTAACCTTGAACGGACCAATTAGCACTCCGTTCCCCGTGCCCGCTCACCTCAGTTAGTTGACAGACTCACCTCAGTTTGCTGTATACCTGTCTGTAGTTTTCAAAGACAAGCTTGGCAAGAATTAAAGATGGTCTACTAAGCAGTGCGTGCAAATCAAGCAGTAAAACAAATTACCTAAAACGTCCATATTAATTTTAGAGAACCGAGACCCTAAAGCTCTACACGTGGCGTAAAATCCGCGAGGCGTACGTGAAGCAAGCAGCCCTGGTGCGCAAGGTGGATGGCGCAGTCGGAGGGATGATACTTTTGTCTTGCTCCTGCAACTTCTTCTTCATCTGTCTCCAGCTGTTTATGGGGATCACGTGAGTTGGTTATGTATTTACACACTTACGACAATTACGTTTACTAAGTAATTTCTACTTAGGTACGTCCACTGCTGCTACTCTACTTAATCTGGTGATCATGTTTCCCAGGACTGGCAGAGCCCTCCCCACGATAAGGAAGTTCTATTACTCCGTCTCGTTCACCTGGCTCTGCATCAGGGTCACCAGCGTGGTGATGGCGGCTTCAGATATCAACGTGCACTCGAGGAGCGCTCTTAACGATATTTACGAATGCGAGCCGCATTGCTATAACGTTGAGGTTAGGTTTATATTCATCATCATGAATTATTTTTGTCATCATCACTGCACACTAATCCTAAGTTTTCCTGGAAAAGTAAAATTTATTTTTTATGAATACATTCTTGTATTCACTAGACACAACGTGGGCGGACAAAGGCAGAAACTAATCGTAATAAAAAAATCGGCCAACATATGTAGTAAAGTTGGTCATATAAGCCTTCTTATTAAGAGTTTGATTAAAATGCACTAGTCCAATTCAGATAAGTAGATAAGAAAAAAAAGTATCCCAAAAAAATTCGATTTCGGCGGGACTCAAAGACTATAGTTACATTTAGTTCCTTAGTGGAGCTAACGACGCTAGAGTCCGTAGGAAGTCCTACAGATTTTCGGTTTTTCGGTTAGAGACCCCGTACTGAGGGAAAGCGGGTTCAAGTCCCGCCGAAATCGAATTGTTTTGGGATATTATTCAATTTCTTAGAGATTTCCCCGAGTGCAAGGGCCATTATAATAACAATAACCTAACAATTCAAAGAACGCACTTATTTTAATAAGTTTCGTGAACCTAGCTAGCTAGTAAGTTGAAAGTTTTAATTTTCCAGATGGACAGACTTCAGAACCAACTCACCAAGGACTACGTCGCTCTAAGCGGACTCGGCTTTTTCTATTTGAACAGAACTATACTTTTACAGGTCGGTGCCTAAGTAGTTAACACTTTGACTGCGGTTCTTTTTCGACGACCGCGATCTTTTTTTTAACCTAAAAAATTCATGCTGCCGCTCTACACAGCGGTTGTGTTGCGCCGCGAATGCGTTTCGTTCGAAAAATATTACGGCTGTGCTGAGTCACATAGATCTGTATTTTCTCAGCCGCTGCGCTAGTGTGGATTTACGCATATTAGTCACTTGTAGAAAACACATACGGTGTGATTTCAGCAGTCAAAGTGTGATTCTAAGTGAGTACACAATGCATTAGACCCTGTCAGGGCACAACAATGTTTTGGTTCGTTCTAGTAAGATAAAATAATAATAATAATAAATAATGCTGGACAATTCACACAGCATTATCTAGCCCCATGGTAAGCAGAGCTTGTGTTATTGGTACTAGATTACTGATATACATAATACAATACATTACATAGATAGATATTTTTTTATTATACATAGAAAACGACCAGAACACCGAACAAATATCTGCAGATCGTACACACAATTGTTCCGAGGCGGGAATCGAACCCGCAACCTCCTGCGTCGCAGGCGGACCTTCGCCCACCGCGCCACATCGGTCGTCGTAGATAGGTAACGTTACATTATACTTCATTTGTATAGAATTCATTAATATAGGAATGTAATTTTTAAACAATATTGGTTAAATAAAGCAAGGATAAATAATAATTCGCCTTGTTCCTGTTTCGTCAGTTGGCACGACGTCGGAATTTCACTTAATTCATCGCTTTACCATAAACAAATGGTATCGTCTATGGCATTTTTTCTTTGATGAAGGGTACTAGGTACTAGAGGGCGTGTCAAATGTGTCAAGGTAGAACACATTATATCAATATATCCGTGTAAATAGTACTTGCACTCACTATCTTCAGTTTCGTTCATCTATGGACGATTCTGCGACGATGCTATTATCATAGTACAGCGATTGGCTAGCAGAATTCGACCCATGCTTGAGTTATTTGCTAGATCTGAGCAGGTATCCTATTTAGGATACCTGCTCAGATCTAGTAAACTCTACTACTCAGTTATTGTACCAAAAGACCGAAACCTCTACTTTTGGATGTGCAAATGTGCAATTACATTTGTAATTGCACTATTTGCACATCCAAAAGTAGAGGTTTCGGTCTTTTGGTACAACAACTGAGTTTCACAGTTGCCGTTTATTGGATTTTTTCTTTTGTTTTTGTGTGAAAATAGTTTCATTTATCGTTCAATGAAATATTCATAAGTTGGTTCATCGTAAAGTTTCTAAGAATAACTTAAAGCTCCATGAGTAACGAACAAGTTAGTTAAAATAAAGTTTCTAATAGGAACTTTTGAATAAAGTTTAATTAATAGATGACTAGAAAGTACAAAGTGTTCAAAGGGCAATCGTAACCCCGCTTTAGAAGTTTTAATAGCTTTTACGTTAACGCTCTGCTCTCATACTAACAAAGTTACCTGCATTAAAATAATGTCCTGCATGACTTAAACTAGAACTACTAAAGAAATTGTTATCTTCTATATATATAAAAGAAAGTCGTGTTTGTTACAACACTTATAACTCGAGAACGGCTGGACCGATTTAGCTGAAAATTGGTGGAGAGGTAGCTTAGAACCAGGAGTCTAACATAGGATACTTTTTATCATTTAAACAATTTGACACATAGATTTCCACGGGGGCGAAGCCGCGGGGAGCAGCTAGTATATTATAAAAATAAAACTTCGTTGTAATGTAAAAACTCATCGGATTTTGTTCTTTGTATTTCTACGTAGCTTTTGCCAGCTGCAACGTTTTTCGTAATAGAAATCAGAAATCTTTATTTCCTTACAAAAATAAGTCAAATAAACTACATAATTAATTTCAAATAAACGGTCAAATAATAGTAGACTAATTCTAGGGTCAGAACTCGATCTTCTTTCCCACTATTTCCAATATTGGACAAAAAAAAAATAAGCGAAGAGAAAATGAACATTCATACAAACTTTCACTTTTATAAAATTACTAAAAACTTTAATTGCGGTAAGCAGCCGCGTCGTGAGAGCGAGTAATAAAAAGGCACTCTTGGTTCCTCGAGGAATATTTTGCAAAAACCGTTTTTTGTCAAGCTGAAGACAGGGTGCTATAGCGCTCATTTAGGGAGACATTTGTCCAGCCAGTAGACTAACATAGGCTGATGATGATGATGATGATGAAACAGTTTTTTTTTCAGATGGCTGGTGCAATAATCACTTATGAACTGGTTCTGATACAGTTCGATGATGGTGATACCGATGAAATTGGATCCAATGGAACCCTGTCTAAGTTAGCTCGTGCCTAAAGCATACGTTTTTTTAATAAATTCTATATCTGCCTGGGATTTCTGTTTTTTATCTTCGAAAATGTTACCTGTAAAACACGTCTAGTCATGCTAATATATACTTTTATAATTTTTCTTTCCGCGGTTTCGCACGTATTGTTTCTATGGATAAGTGTTAAGGTTATTTAGATCCCATGGGAGCTGATTTACATGATAAAAAGCGCGATATAATTAGCCTATGTTCTATTTCGACGATTCTATTTTGACGACCGATGTGGCGCGGTGGGCGAAGGTCTGCCTGCGATGCTGAAGGTTGCGGGTTCGATTCCCGCCTCGGAACAATTGTGTGTACGATCTGCAGATATTTGTTCAGGGTGTTCTGGTCGTTTTCTATGTATGATAAAAAATATCTATCTATGTAATGTATTGTATTATGTATATCAGTTATCTAGTACCCATAACACAACCTCTGCTTACCATGGGGCTAGATAATGCTGTGTGAATTGTCCAGCATTATTTATTTCAGGCCTATTACGATCCGATCCAGAGGTTTTGGGGTTACATAAATAAAATAGGTTTTATTTATATATACGGTGCATTTTATGAAAGCTTGCTCAGTCATTGGTCTACTTTTGATTAAGAAATTGGAAATTAACAATACAAGTGCCTGAACTAGGTGAAAACCTGTTTTTTCAGGCGAAATGAGTGCTAGCAACAAATAAAATTATTAAACTTGCTTATAATACAAGACGACGAACATGCATACATAGAAAGTAAATAAATAAATAATAAATAATGCTGGACAATCCACACAGCATTACCTAACCCCATGGTAAGCAGAGCTTGTATTATGGGTACCAGATAACTGATATACATAATACAATACATTACATAGATAGATGTTTTTTATTGTACATAGAAAACGACCAGAGCACCCGGAACAAATATCTGCAGATCGTACACACAATTGTTCCGAGGAGAAAAGCGTTACTCAAGCATAGATCGATGGTTAAGCAAACTTTCATGATACGGGCCTGACTTCAATATCCTCCGCAGGTATCCGCCGCGCCAGGGTCGGCGGATACCTTAGTCGATGAAGCTTAAATATGGAAGGTACTCTGTATCTCTGTCTGTCTGTTACCCTTTCACGTCTCAATGGCTGAACATATCATAATTTAACTTGGCAAGATGATAGATAATAACCCGGTATAGGATATAGGCTTATTTTTATCTTGGATAGACTGTAACCCACATTATGTTGAAGCAAATAAATTAATCTTTATAGACGGCAAAAGCTAGTATACATAATGTGCTGGTATGTTTCCGGTTTTGTATTTGATTGAAAACCATTGATTGGCATTTCCTAATTGAAAATGCTACGTCCAATCTGTTCCATTGAAAGGCTTGTAGAATACCTGCAAGCCTTTCAATGGAACAGATTTGTACAATTATGTATATTTACCTTTATCTGCCTCGATATGTCACAAAATGACAGGTCGGCCGATCCCTGACAAACAAAACAATCAGTCCAAATCGAAGCATCGTAATAACATGTCATTTTCATAATCCATTCAAAAAGAATTCAGTAAAATAAATATCTAAAATGACTCAGAACAGTTTTGAAAAGTTGTATCGACGGTGTTTTAGAGCTTTATTTGTATGAGGGTTAGGTTCAAATTCATCGTGAGATAGTAAACAATATTTGTTATGGATAAAAGTAGCAGGAAAGTTTCAATGACTCGCTTGTATAATTATGGTAGCGCATGCAATTTCTATTTGTTTTCTAGAGAGTAGTTTCCAAACAATTTAACTAATACGTGTTTTTATCGTGAGTGCTAGAAAACACGGCTGGAAAACCTTCTGATTTCAACCTATTAAAAGTTCTATGACAACTACTTAGAATTGTTTTTCAAAAGTTTGTGGCATGTGGCTGATTGTTAGCATTTTTCGACGAACGAACCAAAGTCACCACTAGATTCAACATTGTAAGTAACGTACATAACTAACATCCATGGATTTTGCTTACTAAAATATCAAGGATATTTAGATGAGTTTTTTCAAAATAATCTGAATTAAACTAGCTCGTTAAATGTCAGCAAACATGTAAGAGTGACATGTTCAAATAATTGAACAAACCCTAAATCAATAATAATATTAGATTGAAAAAAAATCATACACACCGCTGCGCTGTACACATCGCTACTATAGAATATACCTATCCTAATGTCTGTGGTTTCACCACTGACAGAAAAACAACTAATCTAAGTACCTATAAAATACATAGGTAAGTTATTTTATATATTTTATTATATTATATTACCACTAGAACTAACTCTACTTCCTTTTCAGGAATTTAAAGCAAAAATAAAGAACTTTTTAGTATGTAACCCATTTTATAGCATTAACGAGTTTTTAACGTGCTCATTTGTCAATTTGTGATAAGTTATTATTGTCTATACTTATATTATTGTAATTTAGGATTTAATTTAATTTAAGAGTATTCATTGTACTGTAGTCTTAATTGACATGCCAATATTAGTAATAATGTTATGGTGAATAAATTGAATTTACTGAATTTACTGAATTTAAGCAAAATACCACAAAGCGTAGCTATTACTTTTTGAATAAACCTCTGAAAAGTTTATAATTCAGCAGAGTTCGCGAAACAAGAAGTGTACCTATTGTCTAACATGAGATTGTTTGCCTGGAGCGCTGCATTTCAAAACAACGTGAGTTTGAAATTTATTTTATCTCTACATAGCCTGTTGGTATTGTGGACACGTGGTCCTACTGCCTTTGTCCTACCGATCGGACCACATGAACTTTTTTTTTCCTATTAGTTCGATTAATCGGATTTAGGAATTTCTCAGTTGATGTTGTATGTATTAGCATCCGTACGCACTTTTCAATTAGGTACGTAATTTCTTAATATGTATGTGGAAACTTTAGAGCAGGGGAATAAACTATACCTACTCTAGCCTAACGTAGTGTAGGACGCCCTCCGACCACTGGGATGATAACCTGCGAAAGACTACAGGTAGATGCTGGATGTGTCAAGCTGAAGACAGGGCGCTATGGCGCTCAATGGGGGGAGGCCTATGTCCAGCAGATAGGTTTAAAGAACCTTATTCTCATACAAACACACATGGTTCACTTATAATGAGATACATAAGAAAAAATTAGATAATCTATGTTTTACAATATTTAAAACTAGCCTCTGGTACCTAAAAGTAAATTATTTACTTTTAGGTACCAGATAACATTATAGCAGCCAGAAATAAATCAAAAACCAGTAAGTATTTTATTCGTGTAGGTAGGTACTGTTACAGAGTATGTACGTGTAATTTAAGTTAATTTTTATAGGCATTCAAATTAATACACTCCTTTACATTGTTTGGTAGATTGTTGAACAATTGAGCTCTATCTGATAATATTGTTTTTTTACCATAGTTATTACGTGATTTCGGCAACTGTAATTTTAAATGACTAATATAAGCTGATGATGATGATGACTCTAGCCTAAATACAATATTTGTAGTAACTATTTGTATGAACACTAAACCTAAATTGACCTTTGGTTGTTTTTGACACGATCTTATTATACCAGTACTTATACAAGTCATGAGATAACAACTTACAGTTATTATACTACAGAAGAACATAACAACAAAATAAAGTTTAGTAAAAATTTAATAAAGTAACGTGGTAGTTAGTTCAAAATAGGAGATGTTTGCACTTTGACTGCGATTTTTTTTCGAAGACTGCTAATCTTTTTTTAACTTATAAAATTCGTGCTGCTGCTCTACACAGCGGTTGTGTTGCGCCGCACATGCGTTTCGTTCGAAAAATATTACGGCTGTGCTGAGTCACACATATCTGTATATTCTCAGCCGCTGCGCTAGTGTGGATTTACGCATATTAGTCACTTGTAGAAAACACATACGGTGTGATTTCAGCAACCAAAGTTTTAACAACTTTAAAAAACATAACCATTTTTTATCTAATTTATTTATTTCATATTACAGGATTTCCTATTAACAATAAACAAAGTGTTTTCCATGGCGCGCTTCATAGGCATCTCAAATCCCGGCAGCAACTGTTCATCCGCGTGGTCGATTGTCGTGTTACTGTCATTGGCTGCTGTCGAAGCCATGGCTCTTTGGAAGGCGGTTCGCTTGTTAGCTGGCTGGGCGATTGAGACGGCCCATGGAAGTAAGTATACCATAAAAGTACTCTAACTCATCATTGACGACCTCTGTGGCGCGGTGGGCGAAGGTCCGCCTGCGACGCAGAAGGTTGCGGGTTCGATTCCCGCCTCGGGACAATTGTTTTTACGATATGCAGATATATGTTCCGGGTGTTCTGGTCGTTCTCTATGTATAGTAAAAAATATCTATCTATCTAATGTATTAATATCAGTCATCTAGTGCCCATAATACAAGCTCTGCTTAGCTTGGGGCTAGATGATGCTGGATTGTCCAGCTTTATTTATTTATTATGTCGAAATACCTAAAGTAACTGTAGCTACTCGGAGCAGACTAGCTTTGGATAGAGAAGCATGGAGGGAGGGCCCCGAACCTGGAGGAGGCTTTCACCACTCGTAAGTGGTACTTACATATAGTTGCAGTATTAGTGAATTGAGAAAACTTAGCTTGTGTAAAAAATGCTGTTTTATTAATTATGTCGAAATAGATAAAAATATACTCATTGCTCCTTGCGGGAGGTGTCCAGCAGTGGACTAACATAGGTTGATGATAATGATGATGATGAGATAATAATATGTAGATTGTCAAAGCCTTGAGAGCGTAGAAAAAATAGCGTCCAAATGTTTGCCTCTAAATCTTCAAAGCATGCTTATTGTAGTCTCTCGACAATATGGAAAATTATCACTACATAGTTCTAACTAACTTCTACCTGCGGCTTTGCAAGTACCTATTTTTCGAGTCCCCGGGATACTGTTCACCTCCCTAGCAAATTTCATTAAGATCCATTAAGCCGTTTAGGCGTGAGAAGGTGACAGGCGGACAGACACAATTGCTTTCGCTTTTATCGTATTCTAGTATGGATACTCATCCATACTAGAATACGATAAAAGCGAAGCTCTTCAGAAGTGGTAATTATATTTTATACAAAAGAATAACGTACCGCTAGCCTAAGTTGGATGGATTCACTAGATGAGAATCGTCCATTTTCGTTTAGGTAATATAACAACAACAAAACTGAATATTGAATTGAACTTTTACTTTACTTGACAGCGTTCTGACAATTGTTATGATTGTTTATATAGACGGCCGATGTGGCGCGGTGGGCGAAGGTCCGCTTGCGACGCAGGAGGTTGCGGGTTCGATTCCCGCCTCGGAACAATTGTGTGTACCATCTGCAGTTCCGGGTGTTCTGGTCGTTTTCTATATATAATAAAAAATATCTATCTATGTAATTTATTGTATTATGTATATCAGTTATCTAGTACCCATACCACAAGCTCTGCTTACCATGGGGCTAGATAATGCTGTGTGAATTGTCCAGCATTAGTTATTTATTTATTTTATTAAACAATATCTACAAAGAAGGTTAAGTATCTATTTTCAAGTAGACATATTGATATGCTAGACAATTAACATCGATATGCACTAGTTATACAAATAATACACCATTGTTGGACTAATGATACAATGGTGTATTATTTGTAAAACTAGTTGAACTACTCAGTTGAACTACTGTATCGGAGGGTGCCTACCAACTTAGCCTATTTACATTATTTATTTTTGCAGCGTGTCACTCTACCTAGACATAAATAATCAAAGAAAAATACCATAGTAGCTAACAGTAAATGGTAGAATGTTCGGTTTTTATTTGTTATTGTATTTTTATTATTTAGCCGGTACCCACTGAGTTGGCAAAATTGAAGGCTTCCTCCATAGCCTTATCTATACCAATATTATAAAGTCTTGGAAGGTTTCCTAGGTTTGATTTTTTGTTTGTTTGTAATATAGGCTCCGAAACTACTGGACCGATTTGAAAAATTCTTTCACCGTTGGGAAGCTACACTATCCCCGGTGTACATAGGCTATATTATATTTTCAAAAAAGTTAGGGATCCGTACTAAAACCGTGCGTAGCCGGGAAGGTATGCTAGTAATGTCATAAAGAGATAGGGGAAGGTGGGGATCATTCGTACACTTTTTAATGTAAGCCTTGTAAAAAAAAAACTAATTGCAATTTCAAAATAAATTCTATGTTTTTGAGTCACCTACATATCTGGCTATAATAATAGGGTACATCCATAATGATATAATGCAATCTAACCAAGTAGTGGCGGTTTTCCCAAAAGATGGAAATCATACGAAAGCACCCCACACGTGGGGTAGATTCGTACATAGTGTGGGGCACATTCATACACAGTAAATAAAAGCGCTATTTATACATAGGTAAAACATTTTTATTCATTAAAACAAGCTTCTCATATACACTTGCAGTTTTTGCAGGTCGTCATCCCATCTGGTCGTGGTCTCAACTCAAGAAAACGTTTGCCCCAGCGGCCGTCAGCTCTTCACGAGATATGGCCGGCCCACTGCCTCTTCAGCTTGCTAATTCTTACAGCTATGTCGATAACTTTGGTTCTCTGTCGGATGTATTCGTTTCAAATCTTATTCTTATCCCGCAGCATGGTTATGAAATAAATAAATTTATAAATTGGTAAATAAACACTCATGTATGAAATATCACTCACAATCCAGTACATTCGCAGAGTACGAATCTACCCCAGTTACTACTGTATGAAGGTACCCTAAACCCAAAAATTAAACAAAATGATTCAAAATAAAATAACGTTTAATTTAATACTAAAATAAATACGCACACCATAAATTAAGGCATCAGTACATCATTTACAATAACTTACTTTTACAATTTGAGTAAATCTTACTAGAACTGTGTTTAGTTCTAGTAAGATTTACTCAAATTGTGTTAGAGGTGAATCCAAAATTTTTTTACGTGAAGCGAAAACACGTATCTTGTTGTTGCACGTAAGCCGTCGGCCGCACTGCCCCGCCTCGTCGCGCAGTTACCTAGCCGCGGTAGAGGGAAGGCACACTTCAAGTATGAACGCGCAAACGTTTGTAATCGCGGAGTTTTTATGAATGTACGAATGCTCCCGCTGTACGAATGGTGGCGGTTTTCCCCTACCTGCATATTATTATGTCGGAGGACAAAACCAACTATAAGTTGCGGACCTGTAACTCAGCAAAATAAGAGTTAGGTTTTGATCTGTGGCAAGCGTTAGAACAATCCTGAAGAACTGGGATAACTTCTGCAAAAAATCCAATAAACAAAAATTTAAATTAGAATCGCGAGTTGAGAGGAAGTGATTGTTTCTATTTCAATATTTCACCAAAACAAACAATATGCATGCGTACACGTGAAGTTAAAAAGCTTGTAAAAACAAGTTTGAAATTATAAATGTCAATAAGATAATTATCTAAAACACATAGGTACAAACAATGAATTACTATAAATATTTCTAAACACATAATTATAAGTACTAATAGTACAACGTGTATTTATCGCGTTTAGTCCAGTCATCCCGTGACTACGACAGTGTGTAAACCCGTCGAAATGTCGGGATAAATAGGTACAAATAAACGGAATTAATTACTGATAGACAAAACAATATAACATGGACGGCAAACTTAAAATGAATCTTAACAATTATTCTTCTTTTTACGTTTAATATTCATTTATTCTCAAAAAGACAATTTAAAGTCACTTACATGAGAACAGGATTCTTAGGTTAAGGTTATACATAGGTTGTGGTCATTCAATAGCTGGCTCATTTGATGTGTTCACTTAATAAGAAGTGACTTATCATTTATGATTTGTCTTTTTCTAATATATTAATAGTCCAAGTGTGTTCCATTTATATTTCAGGAGGCCTCATAGGAAGACTGTCTGGCTCTATATTCTACGGTAACGCGTTGTTATCTCTCCTCTTCTCTTTGAAGTTCATAGCATCATGGACAAGTCTATCGGTCTACTGGTACAAGGCCGATACGACGACGGGCTTCAAGCTGCCTCCTGATAGGAAAATAAGGAAGAGAACTATAGGGGTCACTGTATTTGTCAGTATTTGTGCTACTGGTAAGTTTAGTTCTCACAGAATTATGTGTTACAAGCTGTGGCCCACGGTTTCCACCGCGTGGTGATAGATATTTTGGATAATATACATCATCATCATCATCATCAGCCTATATCAGTCCACTGCTGGACATAGGCCTCCCCCGATGAGCGCCATTGCGCCCTGTCTTCAGCTTGCCGCATCCAGCATCTACCTGCAGTCTTTCGCAAGTCGTCATCCCACCTGGTCGGAGGGCGTCCTACACTACGTTTACCGAGTCGTGGTCTTCACTCAAGAACACGTTTGCCCCAGCGGCCGTCGGTTCTTCGCGAGATATGGCCGGCCCACTGCCACTTCAGCTTGCTAATTCTTTGAGCTATGTCAATAACCTTGGTTCTCTGTCGGATAATATACAATATATCTTTATGAACTGTAGCCTATGTATTATTCTGATATGTAAGCTATATTATTGTGAAGTTTCATCGAAATACATTCAGTAGTTATTGCGTGAAAGAGCAAAAAACATACTTACGTACATCCTCACAAACTTTCGCGTTTATAATATTAGTAGGATTAATGCCGTATTTACACCAATCACACTAATATTATAAATGCGAAAGTTTGTATTGATATTCTCGGCCTTATATTAAATTGCAGTTTTCTAAAGTGCACAGGCCTGCAAATGCACACTGGTTCTTACTCTTACACAGTGTTTATTGTACAAAGTTTTGTTATTAAATTTTCTCTTTATCCACTGCTGGACATAGGCCTCCCCCAATGAGCGCCATAGCGCCCTGTCTTCAGCTTGACGCATCCAGCATCTACCTGCAGTCTTTCGCAGGTCGTCATCCCACCTGGTCGGAGGGCGTATACGCTGATGGTGATGATCTCTTTATCATCATCATCATTCTTTTTTAAATAAAGTGGACAGTCTTCAACTGTATGACTATCTGTCCATACCCACTAAATCCATTACCGCTTTAACTGTACAGTGACAGCGGCCAACAAGTCAATTCATGACACTTACTGAGTGACTCGCTAAGATTCTGTTCTTGCCACTTATTGGTTCCTTGTTTGCGTGTATTTAGGATGCATCTCAATAGGAAGTAGCACGGGGAGTTTCATAAATTGACGTGATGCAAGGACGCACTGCTGCTCACGATGTTAAATAATACACGTATGAGTGGGCACACAATGTATTCAAGAATATTAATTTCAGTAGAACACATCTTGAGCATGATATCGGCTACTGGGCTAGATATTCCACCAGAAGAATATTTTGAACGATATATTTTGAACTCACATGGATTTTTACTTCGTAGTAGTAAGTATTTGTACTTCTAACATTTCTTAGGTCTGTAGACATGCTTAATTTTCATAGCTAAGCTTCGAAAGCTCACACATCTTTTAGAGGAAAATTAACGCACATCTTATTGAGCCAATGGTGTCGAAGGAGCTCGAAATTAAGTAGATTTAGTAAGGCTGTTTTATCCTTTATTTTGTAACTATGCTTGTTTTTTTTTGTATTGAGTTACAAATAAAAAGTATTCTATTCTAAATTAAGAATTCTTATAATGCTTCGTACACGTCTTGTCAGAGCCAGAGTCCAGATTGAGCACTACACGTGACAACCAGGCAAGGATACGCCAAGCCATTTAGTATTTCGGCTAGGTTGCTTCGGGAGGCTGCTCGCCCAGTCTGGACGCGACTTGTTCTAATCCACTTGTCCCATTATTTATCCATTCATACAATATTGTTCAAGACTCAGTAGCATCGGTTGAAACGTGAGTTTGGCGTTAATTTCCTTGGTCTACCCTATATTAAAATCTACATTAATGGTAAGAGTAGACTGAGCCCACACACAGTTTGAATTAGCTCTGTTTGATTTAGCTCTGTTTGATTTATTATATAGCACCTTTTAAAATTATTAAAGCAATAAATTGCAAAAATATTATCAGCGGGGAAATTCAAATGTTGTGACGTAAGATATGTGTACCTCTAGGCTGTATCTGTTTTTAAACAAATTCAAGCGTCCGGATCTTATTATGACTCACATACATACGTTGCATACGTGAGACCGATCTGTTTCTAGCTTTACCCTTCTTTCAGATGAGTTCAGCTATTGGTCAGCCATTCCTCTGTTCCTGATAAGTAAGATTGCCACAGCATTATGGAACTTCCAGGACTTGATTATCATCTTAATCAGCATGGGTTTGACTTCGAGATATCATAGATTGAACATATTTGTTAAGCTCATGATTAGTAAGGCAGAGAAAAATAAGAATATTGAAAAGGTAAATATTATTATAATAGTCAAAAGGTAAATTGGTCAACACATCAAGCAATACGTACAACTGTGCTATTGATAAGGAATAAAAAAAACATTACCATGGGGGCTTAAAGAGACCCAGAAATAGGAAGATTAAAATGCTATCCATCTTCTGGCGAGATTCCTGAAGAATGAATGAAATGAAATTCATTCTGTAAGACTACTTCAGAACGTCAGACTACGCCACCTAGATATTTGTATTTAAAAGATCCCTTTTCAAATTCTATTTTCACTTCATTTCTCACGCTTTAGTATAAATAAATAAATATAAATAATGCTGGACAATTCACACAGCATTATCTAGCCCCATGGTAAGCAGAGCTCGTGTTATGGGTACTAGATAACTGATATACATAATACAATACATTACATAGATAGATATTTTTTATTATACATAGGTAACGACCAGAACACCCGGAACAAATATCTGCAGATCGTGCACACAATTGTTCCGAGGCGGGAATCGAACCCGCAACCTCCTGCGTCGCAAGCGGACCTTCGTCCACCGCGCCACATCGGTCGTCGTAGTATGGTCAAACTCAATTGATAAAGAATAATATCAGTTGAGCTACCTCTAGTTTGTTTGCCGTTTTCAACTGTAAAATACTAGTTCTCATTGATGATGTGCTAAAATAGGAGTCACTATTATGTTTTATCACTAATTCTCCATACAATCCCTTAAGGTATTTCCTGCGTACAAAAACTTTCGTTTTATAAATAATAGATTTATAATTAAGTAATATGTATAATAGTAAAGTATATTAAACGATATCAAGTGTATCAACATGTAGGTACCCACGGAGAAATAAATAAAATGAAAGATGGTAAACTTTTATTTTTATTAAAGACTGTTTTCGTCGGTAATCTTTTTTTCATCTTCATGTTTCCAGTTCGGATCAGACGACTACATCCACAGCCAGATCTGGCGCCGCGTGCGGGAGGCGTACGTGCGCCAAGCTGCTTTGGTGCGGAGGGTAGACCGAGAATTAGGAGCCCTGATACTGCTCTCTAATGTCAACAACCTGTACTTTATCTGTCTACAGCTGTTTTTGGGGCTGGGGTTAGTAATGATGATCATGCCTTTACGTGCAATTTGTCCCGGCTTGGAAAAGTTTCTCTGAGTCACTACCCGGTTTGGAAAATTCCACCAAGTAACTTCCCGGTTTACGAGTAGTAACTGAGGGTTAACATACGTTCAAGAGAAACACGATATGGATAATTTCAATAGTCAAATTATTAATTTAATAATAGATATAAATAGCAATAGTGAGCCTGAGATAATTTAATTTAAAATATATCTAACTCTGCCAGAGGGGTTTAAATGGGGGTTCGCCAGATCCTACCTGATTGAAATAGTCTTCGTTTTATTTATCTTCTTCCTCAGTACTTCCTTTAGTGCGCCGCGGGTGTAGCAGCGACCTTTGGCGAAAGGTCTATCAAGTATCTACGAGTAGATATTAATTAGGTTTAACGAACTTTATTTTCATAGTCAAACTTTTACTTATAATGAGATATATGAGTACTAGCAAATTAATCTAGGTTTTGCAATAATTAAACTGACCACCTTACACCTTAAATAAATTATAATTTAATATTGTTAGGTACAATATTTTACAGATTAATTAAAAATGTTTTGTAGTTTGTTCGATTGATATGGCTCGGTTTTAGGTATATCACACATCAAATCAACTGCCTTCACCTGTCCGCTGCAAAACATTAGCCATTGATATGCGCCTTATTATCTAGGCAGGTGATTTACATCGACTACGTTAGTTTCCTTCGGCCTTAGTTCACCTGTTCTCCATGTGTAAAAAAACGGTATTGGGATTGTACCTTTTATAAAATTATTATAACTAGCTGTGCGTGGAAATCTATTTGTCAAATGGTTTATAAACCTTCCTCTTGAATCACTCTATCTATTAATAAAAACCGCATCAAATTCCATTGTGTAGTTTTAAAGATCTAAGCATACATAGGGACAGACAGACACCGGGAAGCGACTTTGTTTTATACTATGTAGTGATATAATTTTAATATGTATCTGTTGATTTCCAGTCACATAAGCGGTACCTTCATCAACAAGGCATACTACTTTATGTCCCTGGGTTGGCTCCTCCTCCGGGCGTGTAGTGTTGTTCTGGCAGCCTCTGATATCCATGACCACTCTACGAAGGCTCTCATCAGCTTGTACCGGTGTCCTGGGACCTCTTATAATATTGAGGTAAACATAATGATGAATAAAATGAATGATGATGAAATTTTATTTAAAGTAACGCACGCTTTTGATTCCTTATAGTTACTAATGTCACAGCTTATGTCTACAAACTTACTACTAACTTAACTTAATAATTTTATTTGATAATAATTTATATTTAAAATATGACTTGTCTAAGTGCTTATTTTGTAAGCCTAAAGAAATTTAGGTATTTAGTGTATTTGTAGGTATTTAGTGTATTTGTTTTCTTTTGTTACCAATTATTTATTAAAGTGCCACCGTCTATATTGTTCGTTCATGTCCAGTCCATCCCAAGGTTGCCTGGAAGAGATCGCTCTCAGCGATAAGGCCGCCCTTTATACCTTTATTCAAAGTTTTTAATCTCTGTATTATTTTCTGTTTTGTGTGGTGTAATAAAGTGTTATCTATCTATCTATCTTATGTTAAGTCTTTATGGTTGCATTGTAGACTGACCCCCTATGAAAATTTTCTCATACAAGTGAAGAAATGAACTGTCATCTCTAGGCACCCAGCGACCTACCTTGATGCTCTTCAAAAGAACTAGTTGTTATTGACATTTATGACGATGAAGTCTACTAACGACTAAGCATACAGAACTCGAGTATGATTTGAAGTTGACTCGAGACACTTAAGACGAGTTTGAGTGAAGGATTCGTTGAAAAATTATCTAAAGATATGGGCGGACAATATTTTGGTCTAAAGGTTTCATAAAGACTTGATATACTTGTAATTATATCCTTACAGATAAAAAGACTCGTGAATCAGCTGACCAACGATGACGTCACATTGACCGGAAGGGGTTTTTTTCACTTAAATCGGAATCTATTGCTTCAGGTACCTTCCTTTAACATTTTCTCTCTTAGAGTCTCGTTTGTAAAGTTTCTGTCATAAAACAAGGAACCTTAGTATGACCTCAGTGGCGCAGCGGAGGACGGTCTACCTGCGATACTCCTGTATTGCAGGTAGACCTTCGTCCGCGGTTGGGTTCGATTTCCACCTTGGGACAAATGATTTTACGATCTGCAAAAATGTTTTCCGGGTGTTTTGAGTGTTTTCTATGTATAATTAAAAATATATATGAACGAGTAAGTTTGTCATGTAGTATGCGTTTTCTTAAAGTTTTCTAAGAATTCGCTATGGAATTAGCAAGCTGAAGTGGCAGTGGGCCGGCCATATCTCGCGAAGAACCGACGGCCGCTGGAGCAAACGTGTTCTTGAGTGGAGAACACGACTCGGTAAACGTAGTGTAGGACGCCCTCCGACCAGGTGGGATGACGACCTGCGAAAGACTGCAGGTAGATGCTGGATGCGTCAAGCTGAAGACAGGCCGCTATAGCGCTCATTGGGGGAGGCCTATGTCCAGCAGTGGACTAACATAGATTGATGATGATGCCAATTTTCTAGTATCCATAACACAAGCTCTTCTTACTTTGGGGATAGATCCCGCTGTGCGGGTTGTATAGTATTTTTTTATTATATTTATATATGTATTATTAAGTATATCTCGAATGCCAACCATGGTTAAAAAAAGAAAAACCTTCGTCTCACTCCTGGCTGAAATGAAAACAAACAATTTATTTTACTTCGTTCCGTTCACCTCTGGCATTGTAAGTCGAGTGCCTCATTTCAATTATGTTCAACAAAGTTTCTGCAGTAATAAGGGAAATTTGCATGGTAAGGTACAAAAATATATTTTCTGTTATTCGTTTTTGGGTTGTTTTACTTTTGTTCAAATACCGGGTTTGCTTATGGCAAGTCTACACGGTGGGTGAATATTATAGCAGATTAACTCATTAAAAAAATATCTGTAAAATAATCAATGTTTTACTGCTTAATGGGTATCAATAGGTTTTAAAATAAAATATTAAATTCCAACATGCACCCTGCAAGAGCATGGCAATATACAATATAAATACTGAGCCATATATGTAGTTATTGTAATGCTAAATTTACCTAATAAATAAATAATGTTAAAATTTAAAAAAAACTAAAAAAAATAACAAAATGTAATAAATAATAGTTTTTCTTTTTGATATAATTTTTCTTGTCCTAATACAAGAAAAATTATATATAAAAATTATACAGATATAGCGAGAACCAGGAACATCAATTTATTCCTTGAGCAGTGTTTTTTCTCACTTTGACTATGGCTACAGAAGGTATACTACCTCTCTCAGCTATTTTATTTTTATTGGGTTCGCTGGTACCACTAGAAAAGATAACAGAAAATTACACATAATTACTTTCAATTTAAAAATATTAGATGGGTTCGTATGCATGCATGAAGCCCAGGCATTACAACAACACAATTTAATGGTTTCGTGAATTTTGCTTTGGAACTTTTCCGAACGCTTTATAACTTATGTATGAGCCAACTTGGACGAGGGAATTCAATTGCATATAGGTACTCCATTGTTTAAGTAACAAAAAAGTACGTCTTGTAAATCCATATTGTCTCAAAAACACAGGCTCAATAGCTAAAACTAGTATATATACAATGTGTCTGGTCACCGGTGTCGGAGACTTTGGGGGGGTGAAATACGGTAAATTTTATCGACAAATCACTATCCCTATTTTTTTTTTCTACCTCCATGACAAAATGGTAGCCATTTTGTTTTCTTTTGCCTCGAAGCACGGGTGCTTGTACTGATTAAGCTATAGCTACCCATGATGAGGTCCTAGGAAGACGATAGAGGAGTCATTTGATAGCCAATAATGTGGACAATAAAGCAATGATAACATTGTTTCAATTTCCATTTTATAATAGAGGAAAAAATAATTTAAAAAAGAAAAAAAAAGTTTTTTTGAACATTTTTTTTTAATTATTTGCTGTTTCATAGAATGGAAACTGTCAAGCTACAAGTTTTTTGTTTTTGAACGATAGTAAATACTGTGTGCTTCAAAATAAGTCTTGCATCTTAGCTATAAGTAAGATAGTTTAGAATATTATAGATTGTATATAGAAGAAGAAGATAATTATTTATTAGACACAAACACAACACACAAACAATTTCAGTTATACAATATAAGACTACTTAGAACGTAGGTACAGTTTGTCTTATTAAATAATTTTGTCTAAATAAAACTTAGTCTTCTAGTGCAAGTTGGTTTGCAATACTTAGGCCGAGTAGTTCCGGAGGTATAACAAACTAACAAATTTTCTTCACATACTATTTAATTAAAGGTCATCGCTTAGAAGCGATGTCTTCCAGACGGGAAGAGATCGCTTCGATCAGACAAGGCCGCCCATTGTACTTGTGGCATGTAATGTTTTCTGTAATGATCTGCCTCTGGCGTACAATAAATTATTTTTGTATTGTATTTATTTTTCAGGTAGCAGCTGTTGTTTTGAAGTACGAGCTCGTGTTGCTGCAGTACGACAACAATTGAATTAAAACATTTATGAGAGCGAATGTGAGTTTTATTTATTTACCTACCTGTGTTCCAACAAGTGCTTATTTGTAAGCCTAAAGAAATAAACTTTCATTTCATTCCATTCCATTCCCATTCCATTCCATTCCCTTTTATTCCATTTCATTTATTTGATTAACAATTGTGTGTACGATCTGCAGATATTTGTTCCGGGTGTTCTGGTCGTTTTCTATGTATAATAAAAAATATCTATCTATGTAATATATAGTATTATGTATATCAGTTATCTAGTACCCATAACACAAGCTCTGCTTACCATGGGGCTAGATAATGCTGTGTGAATTGTCCAGCATTATTTATTTATTTATAATTGTTGACCCATACATCACAACTGAGTGCTTTTTTGTCCCGCGGACATGACCAAATACCATTCAGTTATAAATTATTGGATTGATTTTATTTAATTTTAATAACATTTTTTTTTTTTAATTTAATTTGTCTACGGATCTTACAATACAATTTGTATTATTTTTATGAAAATTTTACATGTTAGTTGATTTTACCAATAAATTGTATTTGTTCATATATTTTTATTTAGCCTACATACCGATGCTGGAACGTAGGCTACTTCGATCTTTGGTTTAAAGTATTTGGTCATGATTCGATGGGCTCTAAACAAAACATGATCAGATTAACGACTAGATATCTTAAAAGGCGTACTTTTTAGACCTTCCACCTAGCCCCTTCTCCCGCGACACAGGAGGTTAAGGGTTCGATTCCCGCCTCAGGACCTGTTTCGGGTGTTTATTAATACATATTAAAATTATCTATTAATGTAAAGTATTTGTAGCTATACAATTATATATACACTATACATTTAAAGTTAAGGTTATTATTAAAAGTGGCAATTTCTTATTATGGTCCTTATTCAACGGGTTATACCAGGGGCCCAATATTATCTATTTATGTAAAGTATTTGTAGCTATACAATTATACATACACTATACATTTATAGTTAAGGTTATTATTAAAAGTGGCAATTTCTTATTATGGTCCTTATTCAACGGGTTATACCAGGGGCCCAATTCCACTATTTTTAAAACAAAGACGACTCCATATAATTGTCATAGCTATTGTGTCTTACGTATAATTGGTATCCTACTAAATTGTCATAGCTGTCTCAATCGCCAGTTCTCTTGCACCCATAAAACAACGTACTGTCAGATTCTAGAACAATATTCTCCCAAGCCTAACAAGTAACTAAGCTCCCCGCAGAAGGGTCTTGAGTAGCCCGAGCAGGGTTGGAAAAAAAACAGTTTTTTTTATATTTTATAAAACAAACAGTTCAAAATGTTTAAAACAAGTGTTTTTTTTGTTTTATTTGTTTTTTTTACATATCAATTTCAAATCAATTATAGCGAATAATAAAATAATCCATTTCTAAACTATTCCCTAATTCACATTAGTAAAATTAACAAAACGATTAATATTTACTTTTGTTGCATATCTCAGTACCTCTAATCTAATTATTAAAAATTATTATTATTATTATTAATCAATACAAAACACTTTACATACACCTTGTATGTAGTGTTGTAGGTAGGTAGAGAACTAGAGAGAGAGCGGGGAATAGGTACCGTACCCACTAATCCAGTGAATTACTTTCTTTCGACGGCCGACATAGGGACTTTCCCCGCGGGACTTTACTGGCGGGGAGTTACCTATGCAGTGTGCAGTGTATAAAACGGCCTACATAGGAACTTTCCCTGCGGGACTTTACTGCCGGGGAGTTACCTATGCAGTGTATAAATACCACAGCCTGTCTGAGGTATTTATACACATTCATTTGCAATTAAAGGTAGTTTTAAACCCTGTTTTTTTCTTAATATAAAACATAGTTTTATTTCAAACTGTTTTAAACACTGTTTTAAACACGTGTTTTAAAACAACTTGTTTTAATCATGCCAACCCTGAGCCCGAGACATCTTCACAGCTGTAGTGCCCTCGAAACAAGCGTGAGCTTATTTTGCCTATTGTAAGGAAAATGTTGTTTTATTGCTGAGGGAATGCAACGTATATTTTTTAGTTCATAATACAATAAAAATCCTACTAATATTATAAATGTCA
The DNA here is from genome assembly GCA_943735965.1 of Eupithecia abbreviata. Classification (NCBI taxonomy): domain Eukaryota; kingdom Metazoa; phylum Arthropoda; class Insecta; order Lepidoptera; family Geometridae; genus Eupithecia; species Eupithecia abbreviata. The sequence goes on from OX030976.1 coordinate 3,332,811, forward strand.
AAGTTTGCAAGTATGGATGGATGGATTGGATTGTTACTCTTTCACGCAAAAACTACTGAATGGATTTTAATGAAACTTCACAATAATATAGCTTACATATCAGAATAAATAAATAATAATGGACAATCCACACAGCATTATCTAGCCCATGGTAAGCAAAGCTTGTGTTATGGGTACTAGATAACTGATATACATAATACAATACATTACATAGATAGATATTTTTTTATTATACATAGAAAACGACCAGAACACCCGGAACAAATATCTGCAGATCGTACACACAATTGTTCCGAGACGGGAATCGAACCCGCAACCTCCTGCGTCGCAGGCGGACCATCGCCCACCGCGTCACATCGGTCGTCACCAGAGAATACCAAATAGGCTATTCATAAAGATATATAGTATACTATATATCTTTATGAATAGCCTATTGTTTTACAAGTTTCTTCCGAGGCTTCTCTCACGTGGGATTAGGCCATATAAAATGTGGCCTAAGACCTAGCAGTTTAATATTTAAAAAAAGGTAATTTATTTTAATGAATTAATAAATTAATTTGATTAATTGAAACCCGACAGTCAGGTAAACGTGTTCTTGAGTGGACACGACTCGTTAAACGTTGTCTAGGACGCTGTTCGACCAGGTGGGTGACGACCTGCGAAAGACTGCAGGTAGATGCTGGATGCGTTAAGCTAAAGACAGGGCGCTATGGCGTTCATTAGGCCTATGTCCAGCGATGGACTAACATAGGCTGATGATGATGTTGTTTATACAGAAAACCTCTAAAGAAGTTTAATCAGCGACCATTCGTTCAACCTGAATCAATCTCTTGAAATAATCTTGTAACAGTCAGGCTTTGTTGGAGTATTATAATCCTTGGACCAGTAAAGGAAGAATACCACTCCTAGAATGGAGTAGTAGAAATCCTTTGTAAATAATCGCAATATGCCGTCAAGGTGGTGTGCTTTGATAGATATTTGGACGATCACTTGCTTCGTCGGATAACTTTGACATGAGTATAATTATGTCACTGCCTCTGTGGCGTGGTAGGTGAAGGTCGGCCTGCGACGCAAGAGGTTGCGAGTTCGATTCCCGCCTACGAGAGACAAATATTTATAATGATCTGCAGAAGTTTGTTTCGGGTGTTCTGGAGGTTTTATATGTATAATAAAAATATCTATCTACGTAATGTATTGTATTATTTATATGTTCCCGTAGTAATAATAATAATAATGTGTAGCCATCGCCTTTAGATTAACTTCTCAAAGGGCCTCTGTGCTGTTGGCTTCGGCCCCACGCAAGCCTTCCAAAGGACCGGGTCACTTTATGGCCCGAGATCATGGTAAATGAGAGACATAATAATAATCATTTATTTCAGACGATAGAAAAGTAACAGATCTTAATCAACTTATTCTACGGTCCATAGTAATATATACCTTAAAACTAGCATACATAAAATATAAAAGGACTAAATTAATAATAATAAGCATCGGCTCAGTAGGTACTACATAAAAGAAAACTAAACACAAGTTAATAGTATTTTTATTATTTTATTTAAAACTAGCTGCTGTTCCCTGCGGTTTCACCCGCGGTTAATTCGAATTTTACATCTCTAGGTCTAGGTCTAGAGGTATTTTTTCCCGTTCAGTAGTTTATGGTGGTTACATTATTTGAGTTTTAGTAAGGATCCCTAACTTTTTTGAAAATATAATATAGCCTATGTTCACCGGGGATAGTGCAGCTTCCCAACGGTGAAGAATTTTTCAAATTGGTCCAGTAGTGACGGAGCCTATTCGATACAAACAAACAAAAAATCAAACCTTTCCTCTTTATAATATTAGTATAGATAATACACAAGAGGAGCATTTTATTGTTCAATAATGCAGTCCAGTTCTTATTAATCCAAAGAATCGACATATATGATAGACAGCATCTAATTCAATTACTATTATTACCTTTTTGGGAAAAATACTTGTTCATTTCTAAGTATTCTGAAATCCGATGGATTGGACCTTCATAAGCAATTTATAGAAAATTTACTTAGGTATGAATAATTGTTTGACATTGAATTCAGAGTTCTAAATTTATATCTTTTTGTACCCGGTTCTTATTACAATACAATACAATACAATACAATACAATACAATACAATACAATACAATACAATACAATACAATACAATACAATACAATACAATACAATACAATACAATACAATACAATACAATACAATACAATACAATACAATACAATACAATACAATACAATACAATACAATACAATACAATACAATACAATACAATACAATACAATACAATACAATACAATACAATACAATACAATACAATACAATACAATACAATACAATACCATACAATACAATACAAAAATACTTTATTGTACACCAGTTACAGATAATTATAAAATACATCACATGATACAAGTACAATGGGCGGCCTTATCGCTTAGAAGCGATCTCTTCCAGGCAACCTTTGGATGGAAAGAATTATGTGAATTTAAGAAAGGCAGGGGGTGTACCAAAGATAAGCTAGAATAAATATGAACATTACATGAATATTTAACATAAATAAATATATATATATATAATATGTGTACCTAATATACTACTTAGTAATACTTAGTTTTTAAATAAATAATAAGCACCTGATGAGAGATTATAGATATATAGAAAATTCTTTATTGCACTTTAACTATGAACTATGTACAGTAAAAACTCAAAAATTAAGTACAATTGGCGGTCTTATCGCTCAAGAGCGATCTCTACTAGACAACCATGGTTATTATTAAATAAATAAATAAATAATGCTGGATAATCCACACAGTATTATCTAGCCCCATGGTAAGCAGAGCTTGTGTTATGGGTACTAGATAACTGATATACATAATACAATATACATTACATAGATAGATTTTTTTTATTTTTTATTATACATAGAAAACGACCAGAACACCCGAAACAAATATCTGCAGATCGTACACACAATTGTTCCGAGGCGGGAATCGAACCCGCAACCTTCTGCGTCGCAGGCGGACCTTCGCCCACCGCGCCACATCGGTCGTCTTTAGATAAGGCTTGATAAAAATGAGCAGACTCTGCTTGTAAAGCTCTACGCTTTACCTAAATTATATTTGACTTGCTGGTTCCCGCGGCTATTATGTTTTACAGGATATGGAATTAGCCTATCCTACTTCATTCTTACTATTTTTATACTAAAAAGGCTAAAGTTTTTAATAAAATAATGCTGGACAATTCACACAGCATTATCTAGCCCCATGGTAAGCAGAGCTCGTGTTATGGGTACTAGATAACTGATATACATAATACAGATAGATAGATAGATAACACCTTATTACACCACACAAAATAGAAAATAATACAGAGATAAAAACTTAGAATAAAGGTATAAAGGGCGGCCTTATCGCTGAGAGCGATCTCTTCCAGTCAACCTTGGGATCGACTGGACATGAACGAACAATATAGACGGTGGCACTTATAAAATAATTGGTAACAAATACACTAAATACCTACATTACAAACATTATAATAAACTTACATAGACATAAGATAAGGCTATCAATATATATATATATATAATACAGTACATTACATTATTATTTTAAGTCCAAATCCCAATAAACTGAATAAAAAGTAACTAAATATGGTATTATTCTCCTCGGAACAATTGTGTGTACGATCTGCAGATATTTGTTCCGGGTGTTCTGGTCGTTTTCTATGTATAATAAAAAAATATCTATCTATGTAATGTATTGTATTATGTATATCAGTTATCTAGTACCCATAACACAAGCTCTGCTTACCATGGGGCTAGATAATGCTGTGTGAATTGTCCAGCATTATTGATTATTTATTATTTATTCTAGGATGATAAGCAATATGTATGCAAAGACGAGCTGTCACAGTACAGGGGTAGTGTCATCAAACAATTTGAAACAGTAAAAAAGTAATATACATAATGTAAATACTAGAAATAAGAATAAACTCGCTGTGCCCACAACTAGACTACATAAGATAAGTGCATCTTTTAAAGGGCAATGTATACGCTTCTACAACAAAACACCAAGTGAGTTGCAAAAATTATCAATAAATAAATTTAAAAAAATTGTGAGACATATTCTTTGTAAAAAAGCTTATTACAAAATATCAGATTACCTAGAAGATAAAAAAGCTTGGAACGAGTTTTGCTCCAACTCAAAATCTACCAACTTACAGATAAGCAAATCAAATGTACTAGACACATAAGTTATGAACATACTAGTGGTTTCTTCTCACTTTTACCACTGGTAGACAAAAAATTGAAGTGAACTTTAAAACATGACCTGTCTAAGTGCTTATTTGTAAGCTTAAAGAAATAAAAACTTTTCATTTTAATTTTTAAATAAATATAGGTATCTATCCAGAGGTTTATTTGATAGGAATTCGTTTACCTACAAAAACAACTAAATGAAAATTCAGTTTGCTAACAAACGCTCTCTACTGTTGCCGTTCTTGATTGAACTTGAACTACATTCTCTACAATATGCATTGTAGAGAATGTAGAGCTTCCTAAAGCTGAACTGTTCCGCCCAATTTAAAGGTATTCAGTAGGTATTCAATAGGTATTCAGTAGGTATTCAAACCGGAGTGGTGGAGGTGGGCGAGACGCCAGCGAATTGCATTAGAACTAGCTCGTAGGTCACTATGGTGCCGGCAATCTGAAAGAAATGTTAGAATCATGGTAAGTACTGGTAATACTTTGTTTCAATTTCACAACAATTTTGTTCCGTAAAAAATCATGAATTTCTTAGTATTGTTAAAGTTACAAAGAAAAATGTGTCATTGAATATGATAATCATCATCATCATCATCATCAGCCTATATTAGTCCACTGCTGGACATAGGCCTCCCCCAATGAGCGCCATAGCGCCCTGTCTTCAGCTTGACGCATCCAGCATCTACCTGCAGTCTTTCGCAGGTCGTCATCCCACCTGGTCGGAGGGCGTCCTACACTACGTTTACCGAGTCGTGGTCTCCACTCAAGAACACGTTTGCCCCAGCGGCCGTCGGTTCTTCGCGAGATATGGCCGGCCCACTGCCACTTCAGCTTGCTAATTCTCAGAGCTATGTCGATAACTTTGGTTCTCTGTCGGATGTATTCGTTGCGAATCCTATCCTTCAGAGAAACTCCGAGCATAGCTCTTTCCATAGCTCGCTGAGCGACTTTGAACTGGTGGACCAGCCCTATCGTGAGTGTCCACGTCGCAGCTCCGTAGGTCATAACGGGTAGGACGCACTGGTTGAAAACTTTCGTTTTCAAGCATATGATAATATGAATAATACATTTCTTAAAACTCTATCGCGGTTATTAACACAAGTCATTTAATCACTACATAGTAGAGGCATAAAACAAAGTCGCTTCCCGCTGTCTGTCTGTCCCAATGTATGCTTAGATCTTTTAAACCACGCAACGGATTTTGATGCGGTTTTTAAATAGATAGAGTGATTCAAGAAAAAGGTTTATAGACCACTTGACACAGATTTTAACGCGGGCGAAGCCGCGGGGCGCAGGATATAAACCAAGATTTTATTTTTGAGTTTTCTAATATTTCAACACAGTTGCTGTGCCATCTACCAACTCTTTGTATAACATATCTTTTTCTCCATCCCTGGTTGCCTGGAAGAAATCGCTTTAAGCGATAAGGCCGCCAATTGTACTGTTGTTATCTAAGATTTAGATATAAGGTGTTATTTTGGGTACAATAAAGTGTTCATTCATTCATTCATTCATGGTAAATATTACCGTTATAAATGACTTTTGATTTAAATCTTATCCATAAAATAATGTATTGTTTTTAGATTCCCGCGACACAGGCTTGCCTCGTGCGGGGGCCGCCAGAAATGTGTACATATACATAAGTGAAATGGCAAATACATAATTTTGTATTTGTATTTGTATTAGATCTTTATATCATTTTTAGGTTTGTTGCGTTGCATTGGACTAACAGAGTTTGTTAATGTGTGTAATGATGAACTGGACATCAAATCCTACTTTATAGTTGACCCCAATATTTCCTCAAAATATTTCTCATATACTATTTTTAAAACATTCTAATTATTTTACGAAAACTCGTAAACTGACCCAACTAATTATCAAAACCCAAGTTCCGTGATCGTGCGCGCACAAAGAGAAAGGATTACGCGAGATATAGTTGTACGGTTATTAAATAAGAAAATCATAATCCCGTTATAAATGGAGCCAGACAGTCTGCCGGTAAGATTTCTTGTATGGTACAAGTTTCAAGAACAAAACTTTCGAAACTATCATGGTTAAAGAAATAACTATTGACTGTACGAATATAACTATTGACTGTGAAAATTTACTAATTATTTCTGGCAATTTACTGATTTTAATTGCATTTTAATTATTCCTGCCCAATTTTAGGTACAATGTAGGTATATATAAACTGCCTATAATTTACTTAAAATTTACTCTGTATGTATATCTTTTTAAAAAGAAATAATTATAAAGAAATAAAAAAATAACTATTGACTGTACGAATATAACTATTGACTGTGAAAATTAAGGCTCGCTAGCATGTTAATATTGTCTATAACATCTAAAGGGTTGTAATTCTATTCCTGGCAACAATCTACGGGTATTTCTTGAAACTTAAGTCATTTAAAACGGGATATTTACCATGATCATGGCGCATGAAACTGTGCCGAAATATTGGAAATCTCAAAAATCTAATCATGGTAAATATTCCGTTATAAATGACTTAAGTTTCAAGAAATACCCGTAGATTGTTGCCAGGAATAGAATTATAACCCTTTAGATTTTATAGACAATATTAACATGCTAGCGAGCCTTAATTTTCACAGTCAATAGTTATATTTGTACAGTCAATAGTTATTTCTTTATAATTATTTCTTTTTAAAAAGATATACATACAGAGTGAATTTTAAGTAAAGTATAGACAGTTTATATACCTACATTGTACATAAAATTGGGCAGAAATAATTAAAATGCAATTAAAATCAGTATATTGCCAGAAATATATTCTATTTTACAAGTACTGGAGCTGGAAAATCAATAGGTCTGCCTCCACTGGACAGCAAAAGCGATTAGGTATTACAGAAGTTCGTTCCCGATTCCACATTCCACCAAAACTTGAACCCTAGAAAGCATTTTCGTATCTAAGCAAAAGCTTTTGCTTTGTCCTCGCTCTACAGATCTCTCTCGAGTCTGTAATTTAATAATATTGTATTTTCTACGGTTAGCTGCTCACAGTACTCGAGCGTCCCTTAGCAAGCCTAGTGACTTGTTATCTGCCACTGATAACAAATTGGAGCTGCCAGTGGATTCCTAGAATAGATAAAAATGATAACCTAAATAAATTTTATTGTATAATTCCTTCCGCGGTCCCAGCAAATCGTTTGTTTACTCAGAGGGGCATAAAACCGGTATCATTTTTTGAATTCCTCATCATTACTACACTGACGCGTGGCTTGCTCGAATATGGCACCCACGCAGCTCAACGCATATGCAATACACGTAACGCACGTTATGCATGTGGTGCACAGTATGTATTATATTATCTGTGGTATTACTAAGAAGTATATTAGGTATACATATTTTATATGTATATATATATATATTCGTGTTATTTTCATATTTATTCTAGCTTATCGTTGGTACACCCCCTGCCTTTCTTAAATTCACATAATTCTTTCCATCCAAAGGTTGCCTGGAAGAGATCGCTTCTAAGCGATAAGGCCGCCCATTGTACTTGTATCATCTGAAGTGTTTTATAATGATCTGTAACTGGTGTACAATAAAGTATTTTTGTATTGTATTGTATTGTATTACACAGCTACATTTGTTAGAAATAATAAAAATTACTTCGGGCAACCTTTAGATATCGGTGTCCGCAAGGCGTGACAACAATTTAAACTGTCATATAAATAGAAAAACCACAATTTCGTCATTATCTTTGCTTGTCATTTAAAAATCATTTTTGTCTTCAATCATTAATCAATAATTAACTATTACTTATTAACTATATATACAATAAGTAACTAATGCAATATCGCGTAAGAGACTATGATTTTTTTTTTAAGAGGACTTGTGCCTGTATTATCTTTCCCACACTGTTTTTCGTCCGCGGCAAATGAAAAACATTCAAATACCTCACCGCTGTTCAGAAGGCTCATAATCCCGTATCTCAGGTGACAGATGCTCACAAAAAGTGGCATAATTGACCCTTTTCTGTTTGTTTTAAGGCTTTCATGGCGCTGTTAATTATTTCACCAGGTTGTTATAAGGATCATCTCGCGGTTCTTTGTTCCGGAAATAATATTAAGGCGAAGTGAGTTCTCTTTTTCGAGACAAGGACGAACGAACGACGCGCGGGGAAGGCGATAAAGGAAGGCAAGAGCGGCGGAATGACCGGCCCGCGCGCAATTTCGCTGGATTTTATTTTTAAATTTGTTATTGCTCTAAAATAATACTGTTTCGCAAAAAACTAAAACCATAATCGTCTAAAGTATTTATTAGGGATTATGAAATGAAATGAAATGAAATGAAAGTTTATTTCTTTAGGCTTACAAATAAGCACTTAGACAAGTCATATTTTATACTATTCATTATTATCAATTAAAATTATTTTATAGTTCACTTCAATTTTTTGTCCACCAGTGGAAGAAGTGAGAAGAAACCACTAGTATGTTCATAACTTATGTGTCTAGTACATATGATTTGCTTATCTGTAATTTGTTAGATTTTGAGTTGGAGCAAAACTCGTTCCAAGCTTTTTTATCTTCTAGATAATCTGATATTTTGTAATAAGCCTTTTTACAAAGAATATGCTTCACAATTTTTTTAAATTTATTTATTGATAATTTTTGCAACTCACTTGGAGTTTTGTTGTAGAAGCGTATACATTGCCCTTTAAAAGATGCACTTATCTTATGTAGTCTAGTTGTGGGAACAGCGAGTTTATTCTTATTTCTAGTATTTACATTATGTATATCGCTTTTTTTAATGAATCGATTGATGTTTTTATGAGTGTACAACAAGTTTTCATAAATATATTGACATGGTACTGTCATTATGTTTATGTCTTTGAATTTATTACGTAGGGATTACGTAGAAGAAATTTCATTACAATAATATTAAATAACTAGCAAATAAAACTGGTTTTTCCGTAGAGATATCTCTGTAAAAATGAAGATTTAGATGAAATTTTGCCATTTTTTTTGATTAAGTCAAAGATTAGTCAATCGTGTTTCGACTCTAATCACAAACATCACATAATATCATCAACTAACTAATATCGTAAACTTTTGATCCTCATCAAAATATATTCGAAAAATAGGTGTAAGGAAGGTACCTACAAGGAAAACCGGTGTAAGGGAACAAATCCCTTAAATATGATTTTCCGTTAAGTCAAAACGTGGGTTTTGGTCGTATTTCACCTTAATGGTATGGTGGTACTTTGGAAACAACGTAGGTGTGTAGGTAATCTCTTTGGCCGAGTTCGGAAGTCACGCAATCAGTCGATTCAGATGAAGTCGTGAGTGTTTCACTCGTGCAATTCTAACCGCTTTTTAGATGCTTGCAAGCTGAAATTTTATTATTTATAAGTAGACTAATTTACATTTTACAATAAAAATCACCTTTTACCTGGTACTTAGAGACTAAAGGGCGATAAAATTGAAAATTGCCACAACCGTACCCATAAAATATTAGTAAGACTAATTTTAAAGAAATCAAAAAATAATAAATAAATGATTAATATAAATAAAAAATAAATAAAATAAAATATTTTTATACTAAAATTAACAGTTGTCATAAAAATGACCTGATATTTCCAAATAAATGTAGCTCCTTGATTATGAAATATCCCAAACCAATGTGCCATTGAAAATATTATGTTCACTGTATAATACTGGTTAGCTTAGAGTTATATATATATATAGAGTTGAAGAAATATAATAGGTGATATTGGAGAAGAACTACCTAACTCATTTATAAAAAAAACACTTTACATAGGTACATTATACATTACACAAATTTCTGTTGATTGTTTGATTTTGATCTTGAAAATATTATATAATTTTGCTAATCATTTATTTTAAATTTTCTTGTATTATTTTATATAGTTTTGATTTGTTTCTTTTCATAAAAAAATATTATTTGTACACCAACTTATAAAATGTTAATCATTAATCTGGCAAGAGCGGTTTCCTCTAATACAAGCAAATTTTGCTTAAAGGGGGACTCCAATACATGTATGTTTAATTTATAAGTTACCGATTTTTTTTTTTTATGCCTTACCGCTAGAATCAATCCACGTTTCACGCTGAAGAACTGAAGACCGCTCAGCGCCACCGTATCGCCGTGGATTTGTTCCAGAAACCTCTGGATCTGAAATATATCCTGTATTATGTTTCTTGGTATGTACGTTTAAGATTATTTCTATCCAATGTGATAAAAATCAGACCTACACCAAAGCTGAATTTCAGCCCGATCGATTAAGTAGTTTGTATAGTTACAAAATACGTATCCAAACCTACGTATCACACTTATATTATAAATTTTAATGTATGGATGCAAAATTTCAGCCCAAACTGTTCAGTAGTTTTGGCGTGAAGAACTGTTAACTCTTCACGCCAAAACTACTAAAATCAGATAGTTTCAGGCGTAGAATAATAGGCTTCTTTTTATCCCCCTCCAAACAGCTCCTACGGGATAGAAATAAACTAAAAACGTTTTTATAGAAACAACGAGTGCGAAGACGCGGGCAGAAACAAGTATATATTATTAGTGTGATTTTGATGTGCCTCTAATACTCGTATTTTTGGCCGTTTTAAATACCTGCAATTCCATTCGAAACCTATCAAAAAAGCCGCGAATGTTTCCACTCTTGCTGTCCATCTGCATTATTTTTTATAATTTTCAATCTTTGTTTTAAAATTATTAGCTCAATGAAGAAAAGCCTAAAGATGCAATTCCAAGATGGACCGCAGGCCGCAAACTGCAGCTGTAGGTTGCAAGCGACACTAATAGTTTCTATGCATCTCTATGAAATTGATTTCAAGCGCAACACGACACAACAGCACACTGCAGCACTAGTGGTGTCGCGAACCGTGCTTGGAAATAATAAATAAATAATGCTGGACAATCCACACAGCATTATCTAGCCCCATGGTAAGCAAAGCTTGTGTTATGGGTACTAGATAACTGATATACATAATACAATATATAACATAGATAGATATTTTTTATTATACATAGAAAACGACCAGAACACCCGGAACAAATATCTGCAGATCGTACACACAATTGTTCCGAGGCGGGAATCGAACCCGCAACCTCCTGCGTCGCAGGCGGACCTTCGCCCACCGCGCCACATCGGTCGTCAAATAGAAGCAACCGTGACCGCTAGCTAGAGCACAGCTAGCCGCAATATCGCCTGCGGTTGCAGTCTGCAGCCCATCTCGGACTTGTACCTCACTAGTTGTTAACCAAATCCCTCACCTCAACACAATAAGTAAGCGAGTTGACATCATACAGCGTCATCGCCGGTGCCTTGCTCGCCGTATGGACCCTCGCTGCGACCAGGGATACAGTAACCGAGCGCACCAATAGGAAAGAAACAGAAAACGCAAAGTACACCGCTTGCTCGTAACCTTTTAATGGCCTGAAAGTTTGAACAAAGTCAGTAATGTGTTGTAAAATATTAATAAAATCTAGAAGTGCAACTATCGAATAAACTGTATGTATTTATAGTTGTGGGTGATATGCTGACATATTGAACCTTATTGAAATTACATATTATTAAAAAATATTGAAATTTTGTTACCTCTCATCCGGTTCTGAATCAAGTCTGCAACGTGGTGTGGCTTTGATTCCTTCCCTGAAAACGACAATAACGAACTCTTGAAATATAAAATGTGACTGTTATTTTTAAAAAGTAACAATTCTTTTTTGAAATCCTTGTATTAAAGACTGTATAGTTACCTGCACCGTTATCATATCAACACAGGTCTACTGCTAGAAATTAAGCCTCCGCATACGAAGACACAGACCTCTAGGTACCTTAGACCTGACTATTTTAAACCCTGACCCCATGAACTGACCCCATGTTATATAAGTTTTATGTGAGTATTTATGTTATTGTCTGTAGCTCCAAAAATGAACCAATGAACCAGTGGGTTACCAGGTTGTTTTGTTTGAAGTTCCTTTTAAGTAATCGAGAATATCAAAGTATGACCAATAACGGTTTTTTTTGTTTTTTTTTGTTTAAATTCCTGTTCCTCTAACATATTCAGAGACCTTTGCTAACCTTATTTGAAATTAACATTATGATGGTATACTTAGATCACTTGGTTTTTAATCAACTCACGCCAAACTGTGCAGGAGCTGAAGACAGATGAAGAAAAGGTTGTTAGCGAAGGATACAAAGATGACACCACCGATGACTGCGTCGACCGACCTCACGAGGTTGCAGGCTCTGTTGTAGTCCTCGCGCATTGTTCGCCAGAACGAAGACGGAACGTACTGGAAGATAAATAAATAGTGCTGGATAAGTCACACCAATTTAAGGTCCAGCCTGAAAACCAGTGTCACTATCGTCCTCGGTCGATAATGACAACAAGCTGAGACGGGACTTTATTAGCCGCGTACATAGGGAAGGTTTTCACCTTTACGCGGTGTATACCTATTACGCAGTACAACTAAAGCCGCATTCACATTTGTCTGACGTGTTGTGTCGTGATGCTTTCTGTCGTGATGGCTACTGTTCACATCTATATGACGCGTTATGACGCATTTTTTAATCATTTCCGTTATAGCTCTCAGAGAGTTTACACATTCGCAATGTTTTTTCATGAATCATCCGATTCAGATTCAGATTATGAAGAAGATATGCAGTTATTGGCACTGGCAACACTTCTAATAAAACAAAGAAAGAGAAAAAGATATTGGATACATCCAGTAAATACAAAAAGAGAGACTAAAGGCGAGTTTCATTGTCTCGTTAAAGAGCTCGTTGTCGCGTTATGCCTAAACGTCATTTACAGTTCTCTTTCGGCCTCACTATCTGTTTGCCTGAGTTGCTATAGGACTGCTTAGCTTAAGGGCAACTTCGCTATATACTCTTGGGACTCTACTAAACGCTACATTATACAATACAATACAAAAAAAAAAATTGTGTGGCTATATAAATAATTCATTTTTATTCTTTTTTATACATTTTCTAGCCTCAAGCTAAGCAGAGCTACTACAACAAGCTGAGACGGGACTTTATTAGCCGCGCACATAGGGAACGACCAGGTTTTCATAATCTTGGGACTATACTAAACGCTACATTATGTTTAAGATTGAAATCCCTTGGCTAATGTTATTCTGTATTTCGATATTTTTGTGTGTTTTCCGTTTTTATACCATCATAACACGCGTGTGGCTATATAAATAATTCATTTTTATTCTTTTTTATACATTGTCTAGCCTCAAGCTAAGCAGAGCTCGTGTTATTGGTGCTAGATAATTGATATACTTAATGCAATACGTAGTGTATTTTATCGTTTTTTATAATTTTTTTATCACTACATATTATAAAATAAAGTCGCCTCCCGCCATCTGTCTGTCCCTATGTATCCTTAGATCTTTAAAACTATGCAACGGATTTTAATGCGTTTTTTTTTATAGAATAATTAAAGAGAAAGGTTTATAAACCATTTGACACATAGATTTCCACGCGGGCGAAGCCGCGGGGAGCAGCTAGAAAAAAAAACATAAGAAATACATCCGCATTTGACCAGATTCAATTAAAAATAATTGAAAGTTAATTATTTACAAATCATCATCAGCCTATAGCAGTCCACTGCTGGACATAGGCCTCCCTCACCACACAGCCCAGTGTGTGGCTGTGTGGTGGCCGTGATAGAATAGCACCACTCGTACTCTTCCCGTGGGTGTCGTAGGAGGCGACTAAGGGACATACACCGGGGGGCGGGCAGCAGCGTCCCTTGCAGCACACTCCCTATACTGCGATCCCCAACCCGCATGCCCAGCGTGGGGATTATGGGCATCAACCCCCCCATGGATTTACAAATACTATTCAAAAATTATGACGGATGGAAATCAAAAGTAGTACAACCTAAATTATTCACATTTCGTGTCCATTCAACTGTGTATCATTCAGCAATCAATATATTGCATATTTCTGTGCGTGCTACGATGTATGGACGGAATACATTTTGAAAATTTACATGCGAAAGGCTGAATAATATTCGAGTTGTTGTGTATGTACATTTTTTGAGGAATTTGCACCCAGTATAAATTGAAATCGGTCAATGGATCGTCCAATCATTGATCGAAATTTCAATGTATATTTGAAATGAAATGAATGTTTATTTTCTTTAGGCTTACAAATAAGCACTTAGACAAGTCATATTTTATACTATTCATTATTATATTGATGTATATTGCCTTGTCTGTCTTATTTGTAAGCAGAACGCGTACATACTATATTAATCGAAATATTTTATAGTCAAACTATTTGGACACTAAAATTTCCTAAAATTATTAGTAAATAACATATACTATAAGATAAGTGGTTCATGATATAAACGGGTTTGAAAAGTACTGTTTCTGCGCATTTTAGGAATAAACGCTCTTAAAGAAATAAAAACTTTTCATTGCATGCCAGGTCACAGCAGTGTGTAGTCTCAATATTCAATCATTTTAGTTGTTGATTTATCTTCTATAATATAAAAACGAATCGGTGAATGTGTTGCTAAGCGCAGATCTCGAGAGCAGCTGAACCGATTTCGCTAATTCTTTTTTAGAATATTCTAAAAAAGAATTAGCGAAATCGGTTCAGCTGCTCTCGAGATCTGCGCTTAGCAACACATTCACCGATTCGTTTTTATATTATAGAAGATAAATCAACAACTAAAATGATTGAATATTGAGACTACACACTGCTGTGACCTGGCATGCAATGAAAAGTTTTTATTTCTTTAAGAGCGTTTATTCCTAAAATGCGCAGAAACAGTACTTTTCTTGAAGTACGAGAATGGTTCTTACGGAGAGAAAAAAGAAAAAAATTGCCTGAAACAAATGACCACCCGGGTGAAGCTGGGACGGGCCGCTAGTTGTTTATAAATCAGAGCCCCGAGTCCATTCGACGTTAATAATTATATCCTACTAATATTATAGACGCGAAAATTTGAATGGATGTACATAATATACGTATTTACATACATCCTTTATTATCTTTACAACATACTAACGTATGTTTGTTGCTCTTTTATGCAAAAACTACTGAATGGATTTTGATGAAACTTCACAATAATATAGCTAACATATCAAAATAACGCACAGGCTACTAATTCATAAAGATATAATGTATACTAGCTGCGCCCCGCGGTTTCATCCGCGTGGTGATAGATATTTTGGATAATATACCTACAATATATCTTTATGAATTGTAGCCTAGTTGTTATTCTGATGTATAAGCTATATTATTGTAAAGTTTCATTAAAATCCCTTTAGTAGTTTTTACGTGAAAGAGTAACAAACATCCATCCATACTTACAAAATTTCGCGTTTATAATATTAGTAGGATTATCCAAAATATCTATCACCACGCGGGTGAAACCGCGCGGCGCAGCTAGTTGTTTATAAATCTGAGCCCCGAGTCCATTTGTCATTAATAATATATTTTAAATAAAAGATATGGTTTTTTAATATTCGTAAAGTAAATTTAAAGCCCACCCTTACCTTCCCTTTGACTGCCGTGATCCTCAAATTGACTTGATCAAGCCGCGACGTCAAATAGAGGCTCATGCAGATCACGAACACATCACCAAAGTTCCAGTTGAAAGTACATTGGATATTGGTGAACTGAAAACATATAATGCTCAGTATAATAATGATCAGAAACAAATAAATTTAATCTTTGATCATGTTTTTTTTTTTAAAGGTATGTTATAATTAATAAAACTTTAAAAAATCTGACTACAAAGTTATCCGAAACTTATATTATGTTATTATCAATATGTGTCAGGGGGCCAGCCATATAAATAATAAATAAATAAATAATGCTGGACAATTCACAAAGCATAATCTAGCCCCATGGTAAGCAGAGCTTGTGTTATGGGTACTAGATAACTGATATACATCATACAATACATTACATAGATAGATATGTTTTATTATATATAGAAAACGACCAGAACACCCGGAACAAATATCTGCAGATCGTACACACAATTGTTCTGAGGCGGGAATCGAACCCGCAAACTCCTGCGTCGCAAGCGGACCTTCGCCTACCGCGCCACATCGTCATCAAATCTCGCAAAGAACCGACAACCGCTGGGGTAATCGTATTCTTGAGTGGATAACACGTCTCGGCAAACGCAGGTAGATGTTGGATGCGTCAGGCAGACAGGATGCTATGTAAGTCGTTAAGGGGAGGAATATATCCAGCTGTGGACTAACATAGGCTGATGATGATGATGATGATTATGTTATTACGTAAAAATGTAACCTGTACTAAGGCCCCGTAGAAATGGTTATATGTAATGTGACTGAAGATCCACGGGAAGCTGAGAACACTGAACGACTCGTACAAGTTGCTACTTGGGTGGCAATCTATCGCGAATGTGAACCCGTACACATCTGATAGAGCATGTTCTACTGCAATAAAAGAGGAACAATTTAATATGCCATTTTTGTACGGGATTTGCATCTGCACAGTGCAGAGGTACTACTGTACGAAATGCAATACTAATAGGATGTCTCGACTCGATGGCGGCGTCTCGATACTATCGAGTAGATAGATAAATAGATAAGTGTACTAGATGTAGTGTGCACCGGTGCTTATATGTGTGTGTGTGTGAATAAATCACTCGTAAGACGGCCATCTTGTGTTTTACTTCATGGTGACAGCGGTGAACTAAAAAATATCGATAAACAGTTAATTACCTCGTAATAATCGAAATTGCAAACAGAAAAACGTAAAACGGTAGTGTAATTACATTTAAAATAATGGAACACGCTCGTCCTCCTGCGCAATTGGTTCTGGAGGGCGGCCCGGCGTCTCGCGCCGACGCATGGCGACGATGGCTACGCCAATTCCAAGTTTTCATCAAAGCATCGGGCGTGCACAAAGAAAAGGGCGACGTACAAGCCAGTTTACTAGTAAACCTTATTGGACCTGAAGGATACGATGTATATTCCACGTTGAAGTTCAGTTCTGATGCAGAAAAAGAAGACCCGGACAAATTGATTGCGGCATTCGATGCACATTTCGGCACGAAACCTAACCTAATTATGGCAAGATTTAGATTCTTCTCCCGAGTGCAAGAGACCGGGGAGAGCATAGACGAGTACGTTACAGCTCTAAAACTGCTTAGTCAAAAATGCGAGTTCCAGCAATTGGAAGATGGCCTGATACGAGACAGAATCGTTTGCGGCGTCGCCGACGGAGGCGTACGGGACCGCTTGTTACGGGCTGACGATCTAACATTAGAAAAAGCTGTGAGAATTTGTCAAGCAAGTGAAAGTTCTATTGATGGGAGTCGGCAGATTGAAGGGTTCAAAACTGAGCCCAAAACAGTGGATGCCCTGCGAAAACTGAGAGCAGGTCGTGGCGGCGGCGGCGGCGGCTTTGGCGTCAGCAGCTGGACGAGTAGGACTCGTGGCGGCGGCGGCGGCGGCGCGCCGGGCGGCGCAAACGGCGGCGGTGACCGGGGGTCGCGCGCGCTCTCCGGCGGCCCGGGTGGTTCCGGCCGCGGCGGCGGCGGCGGCGGCGGCGGCAGCAGCAGGGGCGGCAGCAGGCCTGCACGCGCGGGTGCGTGCGGCGCATGTAGCAATGTTTATTGTGATGGAGGTGATCAGTGTGCGGCAAAGAAAGTGAAGTGTTTTATGTCAGTCAGACAGAGCGATGTGTCCTATGAAAAAATATAACTATAACAAGGTCTATATTCACCTGAATGAGGACAGTGACTCTGATGCCAACGGTGAGCTATATTACATATCTACTATAGAGTGTGTGGATTCTATTGCAAAAACAAGTAATGATAAGTGGCATGAATCATTTTTCCTCGCTGAATGCGGGTCAAGTCATGAGTTCAAATTAGACACAGGCTCTGATCTAAATGTTTTATCAAAGGAAAATTTTGTCAAATTAGGATTTCCTTCATCTCAGCTGCGTGCTGATAATGTACGGGCAAAATCATTCTGTCAACTACAATTAACATAGAGCATAAACATCAACAATTCAAAATAAAATTTGTAATATCAGAGGAAGCATGTCAGAGCATTTTAGGGAAAAATGCACTAGAAGAGCTCAAACTAATACAAAGAATTTACTCGATAAACTTAGATAAATATGAGGATCTGTTTAAAGGCTTAGGTAAATTGCCAGGACATTATAAAATTCCATTGGAAAACAATGCTACACCTTGCATCTGCCCTGTCAGGAAAATACCTATAGGTGTGCGCGATCAATTAAAAAAAGAACTAATTCGGATGGAGGAGTTAGGTGTTATTAGGAAAGTTACACATCCAACCTCTTGGGTGAACGGCATTGTAGTTGTTGCAAAAAAAGATGCCAGTCTTAGGGTATGTCTCGATCCGCGGCCTCTTAACAAGGTAATTAAGCGACAGCATTACCCCTTGCCTTCCTTAACAGAAATAGCAACCAAACTTAAGGGTGCTCGGTATTTCAGCAAGTTAGATGCCAAATCAGGATTTTGGATGGTTCAGTTAGACAATGAAAGTGCTGATTTGTGCACTTTTGGGACGCCGTATGGTAGGTACCAGTACTTAAGGCTACCTTATGGGATAAACTCAGCTTCAGAAATATTTCATGCCAAGGTCCGGCAGTTGCTGGAAGACCTGGAGGGTGTTGACTGGAGAGATTCCACCAGTACATTTTCGGTAAGAATGATGTTACTATAGAAACAGACCACAAGCCTCTCGAAGCACTTTTCAAAAAGTCACTCGATTCCGTGCCCGCGAGACTGCAGCGTATGATGCTTCGAGTGCAGCGATATGATTTTCAGGTTGTTTATAAACCAGGAAAATACATGTACATAGCTGATACCT
The DNA here is from genome assembly GCA_943735965.1 of Eupithecia abbreviata. Classification (NCBI taxonomy): domain Eukaryota; kingdom Metazoa; phylum Arthropoda; class Insecta; order Lepidoptera; family Geometridae; genus Eupithecia; species Eupithecia abbreviata. Next base: position 3,351,956 of record OX030976.1, read on the forward strand.
TATCCCGAGCGTCCTTGCCCGAAATCATGCAGACAAACATGGCAGAAGAAATAGAAGACCAAACATGCTTCCTGCTTCAGAACGTCAGGTTCAGTAGTGACCGGTTGAATTTAATAAAACAATATACGAATCACGACAACGAATCTAGATTATTGATCGATTATATTCTTCATGGCTGGCCTAGTGATAAGCATCAAACAGATGATCGCGTGCGTCAATATTGGAGCGGTCGGGAATGCTTCGAATATGCGAAAGGGGTAATATTCTACAATAATTTAGTTTTTATTCCTAGCAAGTTAAGGAGTGAAATGCTATCACGTGTTCACGAAGGTCACCTGGGCATTGACAGGTGTAAGCGACGCGCGCGTGATGTCATGTTCTGGGCGGGCATGTCGCGCGACGTCGAGCAGGCGGTTCGCCGGTGCCGCGTGTGCGCCGAGCACGGAGCGCGCCCTGCGCGCGAGCCCATGAACCCGCACTCCATTCCACAAGTTCCATGGCAGAAACTGGGCTCTGACATATTCGAATATGCTAAGGGTTATTATTTAATCATAGTGGATTACCTCACCAACTATGTTGAGGTAAGTCCGCTAAAGGGTATTACATCAAAACAGGTAATCACCGCAATGAAAGATCAATTTGCGAGGCATGGTATTCCTGAGGAACTCATGTCAGATAACGGGCCGGCCTATGCGTCACGAGAATTTAAGAACTTTGCCCAAGAGTGGGGTTTTAAACACACTTCATCTTCTCCAAATTATCCACAGTCAAACGGTCGTAGTGAGCGCGCTGTACGTACTGTGAAGGAGTTACTAAAAAAAAGTATCAATTCGAATTCAGATTTTTATTTGGCTTTGCTTAATTATCGAGCAGCGTCAAGAGATGGGATAGCCAGCCCTGCTCAACTTCTTATGGGTCGACGGCTGAATACAAGGTTACCGACACATCCTGATAAGCTAAAGCCGGAAAGAGATAACGCGGCCGACATTAAGAACATATTACGTAACCTAGAGAGAATGCGCCTGCAGTACAATAGACATGCCCGGGCGCTGACGGAGCTCCGTCCTGTTGACGAAGTGGTGGCCGTGGACGGCGCGGCGGGGCGGCGCGCGCGCGTCTCCGCACTCGCTCCTGAACCACGATCCTATTTTATCAGGGACGAGTCAGGTAAAATTTTACGTAGGAATAGAAGGCATCTTATCAAACTCCCAGAGCCCTTATCTCCCACAACATCGTCTAACGAGACTATGTGCGAGGATGAAACAGTGTATGAACCATCATCCGAAACCACCATAGACTCTTATTCATCATGCGAAAATACAGATGAGGACTCACCGAATGAGCTTCACCAACAGAGTAGGTCACCTCGAAGAGCAGCTGCAATGGAAGCTCTTAAAAAACTAAAGAAAATGCTCTAATTCTATTAATCTATTGTAAACATTACCTAATATCTAGCTTTAGTTTCCAAAATATCTTAATCTTAAGTTTCGCAAGATGATGGGAAAAATGTACTAGATGTATTTAGTTATTTAGTTTCTTGATTATATTATAATATCTTTACCTTTAGTTTCTAAAAGATGTTTGGGAGGGATGTGGTGTATGTACTAGATGTATTTAGTTATTCGTTTCTTAATTATATTGTAATATCTTAACTTCTAAAAGATGTTCGGGAGAGATGTACTAGATGTAGTGTGCACCGGTGCTTATATGTGTGTGTGTGTGAATAAATCACTCGTAAGACGGCCATCTTGTGTTTTACTTCATCTATCAATTAAATTCTTTCAATTTTATCTATCTATTTATCTACTTAACTTACTACTTTTGCAATAAAGTTATTGGACACTTAGTATGTAAGAAACTTTGCACAATAAAAACTTAAAAATTAAGTTACAATTAGCGTAACTGAACTCAGGGCTCAGTTCGCTACATCCATTGGCAAAAATGAGTAAAATAGCCATCCAGGATCGTTTCAAAATAAGGGTTTTACTCACACAGCGCCAGAAAAAGAATAGAGAAGCACGCAATATTGCACCTCCTTATCAATCCATAGTCCATGTTAGGGTCAGCCGCCTCGGTCCTGGCAATACGCAAGCAAAGCTGCGGCCATCGGATAGCCATGCGGAGGAATAGGAGTCCTATTATCCATGTCGTTATGTGGAATATAAGAGAAGCTGGAAATGATAAGCGGTGTTACGCACGGACGGCGCGCGGGCGACTTTCATGCCATTAAAAAAAGTCGCTTCTACGAGTAGTTGTATCATTTGTATTTGATTTTATTGTGTCATTTTCTGTGATATTTTATAAATTTTACATATAATAGAATGCGAATCTGAAATTAATTAATTCTCACCGGCCGCTTGAGCTTCGCGGTCGGTGATTTACCGTTTTGATATATTTTTTACTGTATTGTTTTTTACTGTATATAATATTTTATTGTATACCTATATTTTTGTAAAAAAATTATTTTCTACAAGAATTTTAAATAAATGAATGTATAATAAGAATAGTTATTCACATTATACCAATTTCTACAATCTTTCTACATCATAATTCTACATCATCATCAGCCTATGTTAGTCCACTGCTGGAAATACAATATATTCAGTGTAAATGGTATCCTTCAACAAATTTAATAATATAAAACCAAAACTCTTGTTAGACTTGGAACCTGTCAGCTCCAGCAGAGGATTTTTGTAAGCATGTTCAGCGATTTCTTCGTCACTTATGGACCGATTTTAAAAATTATTTCGCTATTGTTAGAGAATGAATTCTAAAACAATCCCTTATGGTGTTTCCTATGTCAAAATTAATGTGTGTTTTATAATAAAATAGTTATATTATTTTTATGTACAACTGGCCGACATCAAGTGTAACAAGTGTACCTACGGTGGAACTGAATAAATGAAATGGAATGAAATGATCCCGTGCAGGGTTGGCATGATTAAAACAAGTTGTTTTAAAACACGTGTTTAAAACAGTGTTTAAAACAGTTTGAAATAAAACTATGTTTTATATTAAGAAAAAAACAGGGTTTAAAACTACCTTTAATTGCAAATGAATGTGTATAAATACCACAGACAGGCTGTGGTATTTATACACTGCATAGGTAACTCCCCGCCGGTAAAGTCCCGCAGGGAAAGTCCCTATGTCGGCCGTCGAAAGAAAGTAATTCACTGGATTAGTGGGTACGGTACCTATTCCCCGCTCTCTCTCTAGTTCTCTACCTACCTACAACACTACATACAAGGTGTATGTAAAGTGTTGTATTGATTAATAATAATAATAATTTTTAATAATTTGATTAGAGGTAAGTACTGAGATATGCAACAAAAGTAAATATTTATCGTTTTGTTAATTTTTACTAATGTGAATTAGGAAATAGTTTAGAAATGTATTATTTTATTATTCGCTATAATTGATTTGAAATTGATAAGTAAAAAAAAAAAAAAAAAAAAAAAACACTTGTTTTAAACATTTCGAACTGTTTTTTTTATAAAATATAAAAAAATCTGTTTTTTTTCCAACCCTGATCCCGTGTCAGTCCCATAAAAAAAAATTCCCACGAAACTACAGTGTAAAATTAAATGACTCGAAGTCGGTTTTTACTGTTTTTTTACAATCTCAAAACCCACTTACTGTTCGATCCAAGAGAGGAGTCCGTATCTTTGAACGTCTTCAGAAAACACAGCACATTCAAAATAAATAAAAGTATCAAAGTAACTATCGCATACACGAAACGAAAGGATTTGATGGTGAATCTGAAAAAGAAAACGTTAAGTTTTTTCCCTATGTATAACAAAACTAGCATAATATATTAGTTATTTAAGATAGTAAGCTTAAGCATATTGTATATACGTTCTCATTTAAGTGTTTTTTTGAGAAATAAAATTATTAAAACTGAACTGAATTCGAATTTTAAATTTCAAGGGGAATAAAGAGTTAGCGTCTTTATCTATCCTACTAAATAATGACAAGCGATGTGGCTCGGTGGGCAAAGGTTCCTTGCGAGGTAGGTAATTAAATCTTAGTATTATTTTCCTTAATCTTAAATGCTAGAAAATCTCTACACATCTTGTCCTAACTAGGTAAGCAGAGCTTGTGTTATATGGCTACTAAAGAACTGATATACATAATACAATACAATACATTACATACATACATATTTTAATTATACTGAGGAAACGACCAGAGCACCCGTAGTAAATATCTGCAGACCGTAACATTTGTCTAGAGGCGGGAATCGAACCCCCAACCATTCGCCTTCTTCGCTTGATTTAGGTCCAGAGCTCGTTTAATATACATGGTGGAAAAAATTAATTTGCCTTGAAGTGAAACCCTTTTATACGATATAACTATATTTAGGATTTAAAGGGGTTTCCCATTAGATAAGATAAAAAATATTTGAATGCGCTTGCGACGCAGTAGGTTGCGGGTTCGATTCCCGCCTCGGAACAATTGTGTGTACGATCTGCAGATATTTGTTCCGGGTGCTCTGGTCGTTATCTATATATAATAAAAAATATCTATCTATGTAATATATCAGTTATCTAGTACCCATACCATGTGGCTAGATAGTGCTGTGTGAATTGTCCAGCATTATTTATTTATTTAAATGTTTGCTTGTAAAAGAATCTATTTAAGGATTTAAAGTGGTTTCCTTGCTGGGTCCCTTGATTTTTTTACCCTGTATATTAATCGAGCTATGGGTCTCTCACCCTATATGTTCGGAAGACGTATACCTTTTACCTGAGTTTAGATGCATCAGTTTCAGAAATCCCGTTCACCGGCATAAGACCGAAACACTGTCCGGTGAATAGAGTTAGTTTCATTGCAGCTTGGAAGGTGACGCATTTTCCTTTGAGACCGTCCACCATGAGCGAGCGACGGACGTAAACTGGATCTAATGGAAGGAAATAAATTATATTTATTTTATTAGCCTGGTTAAATCATTGCTAGGGAAAAACATCCTCTCATTCCATTTGGATATAAATAAAATAAAAAATGGCGATTGATTTAAAAGTACCGTTCTCAAATAAATCATTGACAGAACACATCAAAACAGAGAAAAACAGAAAATAACAAATAAACAGAAATACTGATGCACAATGAGCGGCCTTATTGCTTAAAGTGATAAACACTCTTAAAAACAGATAAAAAAATTGATAATTATTAGTGATTGTGATGGAACGTTTATGTCGTAGACTCTACGCTGCGGCTACGGCGTAGACGCCTGCATCGTAGAGCACCTACGTCGTAGAGCAGCTAAGCCAAGGAGGGCCTACGTCGTAGAACACCTACGTCGTAGACCACCTACGTCGTAGAGCAGCTACGCCATAGTGGGCCTACGTCGTCGAGTAGGAAAGCAAAGGGCCTACGTCGTAGACCACCTACGTCGTAGAGCAGTAACCCTCTACGGCTTAGAGCAGCAACACAAAGGGCCTACGTTGTAGAGGACCTAAGCCGTAGAGGGCCTACGTCGAAGAGGGCCTACTTCGTAGACAGTCTACGTTGTAGAGCGTTTACATCGTACAAAACCTTCAACGTAGAGATTCTCACTATTATTATTCTATGTAATATGCCTTATCGCTCGTTTTCACTTTGATTGAGATGAAAATAATTGAATGTATGAATGTTTACCTGGACCTAATTGGTACCGCGAGCGAAACTCCTCACGCGCTTGAAATTTTCCCCATTTCTATTTCTCCAATCCACTGAAACTTCCGCTTTAATGTCTTATCACTTTGAGAACTACCAAAACAGTATATTACATTACAACGTCCTTTACACTACTAAAATGGAGGCTGAGTAAATTGAAAGCAAGGTCAAAGATGAAGGATGATTTACTCTGCGTGTAACGAGCTAACACACTTTTCTAGTTGAGTGAAAGTTAACGGAATAGTTTACTGAAACGGCGCTTTGAGTTAGAGCTTGTTCGCGAGGGAAGTTTTGTCCTTTTAGCACTAAAAGTGTTTATAGAAAAGGAGTAAATTTATTGTGTTTTTGTACTTTCTACACAAAGATTAAAAACGCTAAAGTTTGGATGGGTGAATAATTGTTACTAGAAGAAGTATTTTTTTTCTTTAGCTCTTAATCGGTTATCATCATCATCATTAACAACCTATAGCAGTCCACTGCTGGACATAGGCCTCCCCCAATAAGCGCCATGGCGCCCTGTCTTCAGCTTGCCGCATCCAGCATCTACCTGCAGTCTTTCGCAGGTAGATGCTGATTGATGACGGTAGGCGTCCTACACTACGTTTACCGAGTCGTGGTCTCCACTCAAGAACACGTATCACGTACGTAGAACCTTAATCTGTGTTAAGTTTCAATCCGCTCGAAGTGCGGATTAAAATTTAGCACAGAATTAAGTCTATATCTTAATCTGTGCTAAGTATCAATCCGCCGCCGGGTGATTATGTAACTCGCGACCGGTTTGCGACAGGCGTAAATTAAGCAATCAGTGCTGTCAAACGTCAATTATGACCAATTTTGACGTTGTAGCTGGTGTCAAACTAATACAAAATAGGCATTTGACAGCACTGATTGCTTAATTTACGCCTGTCGCAAACCGGTCGCGAGTTACATAATCACCATACCGTCAGAGTGAGATAAAACACTGCTAAGCAAACTGTTTCAATTTTCTGATTGTCCTCGTTTTTGGAAGAACTTTTTATTTCTTAAATTCCCAAATAAGCATTCAGAACCAAAAAATGAGAAAAACACTAATTTGCCCTTATTTTCCTTTATAAAACGCGATTCAAAGTCTTAAGTCCTAAGTAATTACGGGCCAGCGAGACAAAGGTTCGCGACTTCAAAGAAGGTAGACACCAGACAGCCTGCTCATTTCAAACGATTGTCTCATCTTTTTCACTACACGGTGTTTAGCAATAATACCTTGTATCTTGTAACTAAGATTATTTTAGATGATAAAGTCATTTAAAACAGGATATTTACCATGATTTGATTTCATAGTCCACCTCGCGGATACCAACTTTGGGTGTATCATGTTCTGCACCCGAGGATGATACCCGCTATGTGTAGCCATCGCCTTTAGATTAACTTCTCTAAGGGCCTCTGTGCTGTTGGCTTCGGCCCCACGCAAGCCTTCCAAAGGACCGGGTCACTTTATGGCCCGAGATCATGGTAAATGAGAGACATAATAATAATAATGCTGGACAATTCACACAGCATTATCTAGCCCCATGGTAAGCAGAGCTTGTGTTATGGGTACCTACTAAATAACTGATATACATAATACAATATATAGATATTTTTTATTATACATAGAAAACGACCAGAACACCCGGCACAAATATCTGCAGATTGTACACACAATTATTCCGAGGCGGGAGACGAACCCGCAACCTCCTGCATCACAGGCGGACCTTCGCCCACCGCGCCACATCGGTCGTCAATGGTAAATTCCCGTTTTAAATGACTTTAGTGTTAATAACCATGATAGTTTCAAAAGTTTTATTTTAGATGATTTTTCTTAAAAAAAACTTTGATAATGGTAAAAAACGTATTCTTGAGTGGTGACCACAATTCGGTTAACATAGGGTAGGACCCCCTCCGACCAGGTGGGATGACAATCTGCGAAAGACTACTGAGAGTTGCTGGATGCGTGGAGCTGAAGACAGGGTGCTGTGGTGCTCATTAGGACAGGCATATGTCCAGCAGTAGACTAACATAGGCTGATGATGATAATGTGACTGTCAGTCAAACTAACAAAGAAAATAAGATAGTGGAATGAGTGTAATCGATGCTCGTTCTGTACACAGTAGATTGCATTCTCTGATTGATTTTATAAGCGGGAACAATTATTGATGTACTTATCGTTATTTGTAGGTACAAATGTAGTGTAATAGATGGTCTTGTCATATTTTGACGACCGATGTGGCGCGGTGGGCGAAGGTCCGCCTGCGACGCAGGAGGTTGCGGGTTCGATTCTCGCCTCGGAACAATTGTGTACGATCTGCAGATATTTGTTCCGGGTGTTCTGGTCGTTTTCTATGTATAATAAAAAATATCTATCTATGTAATGTATTGTATTATGTATATCAGTTATCTAGTACCCATAACACAAGCTCTGCTTACCATGGGGCTAGATAATGCTGTGTGAATGTCCAGTATTATTATTATTATTTAACTCTTGGTTATCTTTGTAGACAGTGGGTAGCTAGGGTTACTGACAGACGTGTGTCGCTGGGTCGCCTTGTCTCGTCACCTTGAAGGTGATAGCTGAAAATCAGTGTTTGCTCATAGAGCAATATTATCACTGAGCTATTACCTTTTTGGCACTGCTACACACACGCATTTTTTGGTAATTACTTTTGATAATTATGTTTTATTTTAATTTTGTACTTTTATGATTAAGCTGATTAATTGTATGTGTGTGTTTTATGTGTCAAATAAATGTTTTACTTACTTAATTAATTACTTAAAAACTAAAGAGACCTAGAGCCTACGGAAGGTGTTTGGGAGTTAAAGTGCAAACAATCTGAACACATAAAGTAATTTTAAGCTGTTTGGACATTGTTTGTTCTTTTCAGGATTATTATTATTACTAATGTTTCAGTTCTCGAAAAAGGCCTATTCCTATTACCTTTCTGTAAGGTAATAAATAATGTCGGGGGTTCAAGTCCCGCCGTATCGATTTTTTTGGATAATCTTTAATTTCTTAGAGATTACCCCAAGTGCGAGGGCTTACGCACTATAATAACAAAAATCTTACCTTCTATAGTTTTCGATCTAGTGTTAAGGACTACCTTATTCTTATGAAACAAAGCTCTTGCCGAAGTCTTCGCATAAGGTTACAGATAATAACAAATAATAAAATAAATATAATATAATATATATGTAAATAATGGTGAATATTATAGAATTTAAAATCAATTTTTGATTTCACTTTTTCATCTTTTTATATTAAAATTATATTTTTTATATAGTCCCCTTTGGTGTCATTATCAAAGTATTAAGAACAAATTAGAATTAATATTTACAATTGAGCTAACCGCAGACAATCGCAAACAATCTACAGTTAATTCATCATCATCATCATGAGCCTATGTTAGTCTACTGCTGGACATAAGCCTCCCCTAATGAGCGCCATAGCGCCCTGTCTTTAACTTGACGGAAACAGTATCTCCCTGTAGTCTTTCGCAGGTCCTCATCCCACCTAGTCCGAGGGCGCCATACACTACGTTTACCGACTTAATTAGTACTCACATAAATCAAAAACTTGAATATGTTCCATAAATAGCTACAAATTGCCGTAAATAGCTACAAATTTCCGTTAATAGCTACAAATTTCCGTTAATAGCCACAAATTTTACAACCAAATGATCGTAAACTTTTTTATTCATAGTTTAAATGGTCACTGTACTTACAAGCCCAATCGCTCTGATACTTTTGAAATTTCTCCATAGCCATCGCCTCAATGTCGATTTTGTTTACCATTGTACAGTGTTATTAATTCGAGTGGCTATCGTTGTTTGCCGTACAGCCTTCGCCGTTTAATAACAGATTCTGATACAGATATGAGTTAGGGTTCTTTGGGCTTATAAAGTTTTATTTGTGGTTTTAAAAGTAATTATGGAACTTTATCTTCTTCATCTTTTATTATTATGCATTGTGAAATGTACAGACGTGTTTTTGTTGATAGTTACGATGAAAGAACAGAACGCTAAAGGCTGAAATTTGGTATGCATGAAGGCTAATCTAATGTCAAAAAAACTGTTTCAAGCAACTTCATATTACCAAAAAATTTTATGCTTTTGGTAAACGAGTCATACCAAAGGGTTTGATTACGTACGTAATCATTTTAACTAAATTCTCGAACGAGGCAAGCACGGGGATTGTTGTCTAGGGTAGACTAGAAAAAAAATTCGTTTCTTTGTAATCGAATGCATAAATTATTAGAAAAATATCTTTCGATTTCAATAATGTACGCAATGTATGACAAAGCGATGTCATCATTGTCTATCCTACCGTAGATGAAAATCACCGCTCTGTTCACCCAGTGACAAATGAATAAACGAATGAATGAATGAATGAACACTTTATTGTACTGAAAACTATATAATGATTATGGTTTTAATGAATTTGTTCACTTTTTTTAAGACTCGTTAATAATAAATATGTAATAATGAATGAATGAACACTTTATTGTACTGAAAACTATATAATGATTATAGTTTTAATGAATTTGTTCACTTTTTTTAAGTCTCGTTTATTATATTTTTCACTATTCTAAGTGCACTGTGGTATGCCTATTGAATAAATGAATTCGAAATTAAAATTTAAGTCAGTGCAAAAAAAAAAAAAGTTTTAACCGTACCCTAGTTCATATCCAGGTAGTTGTTTGTTATTTCAAATGATATCGATGTTTTCTTATCAAGAGCTGCCCACATTTGTCAAACACGACATGTTATGGCGGTAAACGATGTTGCTGTTTTGACACTGTACAGTTTATTTACTGACATTATTGTTTATTTCATGTGGCCTTTGATAAATGGTAGAATTCGTTCGACGTTTAAGTTAAGTTGAGGTTAAATCCTACTAATATTATAAACGCGAAAGTTTGTAAGTATGGATGGATGGATGGATGTTTGTTACTCTTTCACGTAAAAACTACTGAATGGATTTTAATGAAACTTTACAATTATATAGCTTATACATCAGAATAACACATAGGCTACAATTTATAAAGATACATAATATATTGTATATTATCCAAAATATCTAACCCAACGCGGGTAAAACCGCGGGGCGCAGCTAGTGAATAATAATAAATAATGACATCCTTATTAAATTCAAAATGAATTTTTAACGAGCCTACGGCAGTTTATTTTAATTTTAATTGTTTAATAGTGGTTCTAATTCGTTTCTATTCAATTAAAGAATTGACTAAGGACGATTGATGTGTCGCAGAAGGCGAAGGTCCGCCTGCGACGCGAGAGGCTGTAGGTTTGTTTCCGGCCTTGGTACAAATGTTTATACGATCTGCAAATATTTGTTCCGGGTATTTTCTATAATATATCAATATGATGATGTTGATGAATGCATTTTATGAAATATATAAGTCATCTTGTGCCCATAATACAAGCTCTGCTAAACTTGGGGCTAGATGATTCTGTGAAGATTGTCCAGCATTATTTATCTATTTAGTTGTCATTTCCTTTAAATAAACTTGTTTATCGACCTCAACCCTATTAAAGCCCACAGCTGGGTTTGGTTTGGGCTTTTACCTATTCTCAATATGATATAAGGTTCTACCAAGAGGCTTGGAAATTTCATCTTTTAAAGTTCAATTTCACCGTTGCAATTGAACGCGTGCACGTTTTAATTAAAAGCGTTCAATATAAGATAAACTCAATTATAACCCTTTAAACGAGTTCAGCACATGGCACTTACATAAAGTTGATCAAGCTTAAGCGCTAAGATGTCATGTCATACACTAGGTTTAACGAATTCGAACTCGATCCAGCTGAACAGCAAACAATGAAATTGGATCTTACTTTTTCTAACAAATTTTTATATTGTTACTACATAGACCGAAATATGTAATTTAGTAAATCCGTAGATTTAAAATAAGGTAACAGCTCCAAATACCGTAGCTTCCGTTGGTGGCTTTACGCAAAATGTCGAACCATCTTGAAATTGTTAGTATTGGGGTTGAAAAAATACAGGACTTATTTCGTTACAAATCAGATCCATTTCTATACTCGTAGAGTATTTAGATAGATAGATAGATAAAACATTTATTTGGTACTAATAACACACACATACAATTAATATAGAGATACATACAATATTAAACAAAAGTACACTAGGCTTAACAATTAAAACAATCATCATCATCATCATCATCATCAGCCTATATCAGTCCACTGCTGGACATAGGCCTCTCCCGATGAGCGCCATTGCGCCCTGTCTTCAGCTTGCCGCATCCAGCATCTACCTGCAGTCTTTCGCAAGTCGTCATCCCACCTGGTCGGAGGGCGTCCTACACTACGTTTACCGAGTCGTGGTCTCCACTCAAGAACACGTTTGCCCCAGCGGCCGTCGGTTCTTCGCGAAATATGGCCGGCCCACTGCCACTTCAGCTTGCTAATTCTCAGAGCTATGTCGATAACTTTGGTTCTCTGTCGGATGTATTCGTTGCGAATCCTATCCTTCAGAGAAACTCCGAGCATAGCTCTTTCCATAGCTCGCTGAGAGACTTTGAACTGGTGGACCAGCCCTATCGTGAGTGTCCACGTCTCAGCTCCGTAGGTCATAACGGGTAGGACGCACTGGTTGAAAACTTTCGTTTTCAAGCATTGCGGTATGGATGACGAGAAGACTCGACGTAGTTTCCCAAATGCTGCCCAGCCTAGCTGGATCCTCCTTTTGGCCTCCTTCTCGAAACTGTTTTTACCCAACTGCAGAATCTGCCCAAGGTAAGTGTACTCGGAAACAGTTTCGAGAAGGTGACCATATACGACCACCGGCCTTGGATCAATGTGGCCATTGATCATGACTTTGGTTTTATCCAAATTCATGCCAAGACCGATACATCGGGAGGCTGAAGCTAGGCCGTCCAGCATCCGGTTCAGTTCCTCAAGCGACTCCGCCATTAAGACTATGTCATCAGCGAATCGCAGGTGTGAGATGTACTCGCCGTTTATGTTGATGCCCTTTCCTTTCCAGTCCAGCAACCTAAACATATCCTCCAATGCGCAAGTGAACAGTTTCGGGGATTAAAACAATGTATAAAGGTAACAAAAAGTCCTCTACGTAAATATGTGTGTGTTGCAGTACAACCAGTATTTTTTATGTATTGACTAACACTTCTTACTATATTCCTAGCTCCACAACTTGAATTGATTTATTTATTAGTAGGTAGCTGTAGTGACAGTTGGTCGGCCATAATATTGCGAAGAACCGACAACCGATAGGGGAAACGCGTTCTTGAGTGGATATCTGGACTCAGCAAATGTAGACCCCCTCCGGCCAGGAGGGATGATGACCTGCGAAGGACTGCTGGTTGCGGCATGCTGAAGACAGGGCGCTATGGCGCTCATTAGGGGAGGACATAGGTTGGTATAAAAGGGTGATGATGATAATGATATTAGTATGTGGGAGCGGCTTAGCATAATATGTGGTCCAGAAGCAAAGACAAGATGTGATGATGAACTCTATGTCATAAAATAACTTACTTATGAAAAGAACACGGGGTGTTCCTGGTTGCCTGCAATAAGGCCGTCTATTATTCTGTTATTATGTAATATTTAGATATAAAGTGTTATTTTAAGTACAGTAAAGTGTTCATTAATTAATTAATTAATTCATTTGTTCAATTCTTAGATGGTCAAACTTAGGTAGTTGAATGGGAAAATGAAACTGCTGCGATTTTTTAAAATATTTGAATGAGAAGACTTTAAAGAAAATTATACACTGTAATATTTATTATATTATTATATTAGCCCGGGGTGTCCCACTGCAGGGCAAAGGCCTCCCTCCCCTTCTTCCACTCATCTCGGTCCTCAGCAAGGAGAACCCACTCCTTATTGTATAGATCGAGCTCATCCCGCTATCTCCGCCTAGGCCTTCCACGTGGCCGTTGTCCGTCCGGGACCCAGTCAGTGGCGATCTTCGCCCACTGCTGGTCTGACATACGCTACACATGTCCACTCTAATATAATAATGTAATTTTAAAGATCACAAACACGAAATCTATTCGTATGTTTCCAAACCCCGCGAAACTAATTTAAAGATAATACTTGCCCTAATCCCGATTATTAGGGGCAGGGACAACTTTTAATGAACTTAGCACGGATTTAACATGTAGATTCTCTTAATAATCATCTATATTGGTTTGGCATTGAGCCGTTGCCGCAAGAATTTTTGTTTTTGCATGAATAGGTAAAGTTTTTCATTCATAAATGGAAAACAGGACCTTGAAAAGATGGCAACTTTTACAGGGTTTTATTAAGCCTTACAGAAATTGGGGCTGAATATTCGGCTTAAACATATCACTTCAAAAAGACAAGAATATGTCAAATGTATAAATTTAAAATATGAATATGTCAATGTCAAAATTAATCTGTTTTACTTATAATTATAATATATTTATTATACTTATAATAATTTTAAAGCTAATAGAACTTAACGACATCAAGTGTAACATGTGTACCTACGGTGGAAATGAATAAGGTCTTGATGTTTCAAAATATTGGTTTCTTAAGAGGAAAGACAAGGGAAAAGGTAAGGAAAAAGCGAAAATAATACATAAGATGAGTATCTGAAAATTTAGTTCCTACTTAATATTATAAACGCGAAAGTTTGTAAGTATGGATGGATTTTTGTAACTCTTTCACGTAAAAACTACTGAATGGATTTTAATGAAACTTTACAATAATATATAGCTTATACATCAGAATAACACATAGGCTACAATTTATAAAGATATATTGTATATTATCCAAAATATCTATCAACACGCGGGTGAAACCGCGGGGCGCAGCTAGTATATAATAAAATTGTAATATAATTTTAAAGCTAATAGAAATTAACGATATCAAGTGTAACATGTGTACCTACGGTGGAAATGAATAAGGTCTTGATGTTTCAAAATATTGGTTTCTTAAGAAGAAAGACAAGGAAAAAAGTAAGGAAAAAGCGAAAATAATACATAAGATGAGTATCTGAAAATGTAGTTCCTACTTAATATTATAAACGCGAAAGTTTGTAACTATGGATGGATTTTTGTTACTCTTTCACGTAAAAACTACTGAATGGATTTTAATGAAACTTTACAATAATATAGCTTATACATCAGAATAACACATAATTCTAGAATTTATAAAGATATATTGTATATTATCCAAAATATCTATCAACACGCGGGTGAAACCGCGGGGCGCAGCTAGTATATAATAAAATTGTAATATAATTTTAAAGCTAATATAAATTAACGATATCAAGTGTAACATGTGTACCTACGGTGGAAATGAATAAATAAGGACTTGATGCATCAAAATATTGGTTTCTTAAGAGGAAAGACCTAGAACAAAGTAAAGGAAAATGCGAAAACAATGAAAAAATGGGTTTCTGAAAATGTAGATCCTTAATAAAATTATTCGATAAGAACGATATTTTATTACATTAAAAGCATTTAAAATTGTCTACAATGGTGATGTAAGTTAAATATTTGCTGAAATATTCAAGTAAACTCTAATAATAGCTGCCACAGATCATGCAACTTGATGGTTCAGTTAATTTTTCATTTTCATAAAAGGTTGTTGCCTATTTTTTCTGATGGATCATGTGTATCTTGGCTTTGGGCAGTTAAAGTATTATTGCGTAACGTCCCATATTGATGCAATAATGTTCTACTTATGTTGTGGAGGTCTACATTCTGATTTATTTATTTATTTATTCAAAGCATTACAACTATTTTTGCAGGTATTACCTAATACAATAGTGTAGTCAACCTAATTTATCACTTGCATCGAATTTAATAAAACTATAATAATAATTTCTATATATAAATAATAAATATGATAATTTATATTGAGAAATTATCGTAATGTATTAATCATTGGGAGAAAGAGACATACTCGTAGTTATAGAAGTGGGCTTTTAATATATACCAAATGACATCAAATTATTAAATAATTATTTATATAAAATCAAATTGTTAAGATGGCTGAATGACAGGATTTTTTATGATATATACATAATATGTATAATAGGTATGCCTTTTTAAATGCGAGTACCTAATTTAATTCACATCAATAAACGCCTTCAAGAATAAACTCGACAACTGGTTACGAGACAAAAATAATAAACTAAAAAAAGTAACGCAATACATAAATTCAATGTGTGTGATATAGACATATCAGCTAGAAGCTGCTCGTCTATTAAAAAATAATTAAATAAATAATTGTAGTCATAATTATTGCCTGCTAGAATGTAGTGAGACATGAGTGCATTATTTAGAATTAAACCTCCTTTATACCATGTTTGACGCAATAAACATACTTGAAAAATTTAAGAAACCTTTTCTTTTTCTATAGAACAAGCATTTTCTTCGCTCTGAGGTGAGTTGTCGAAAACGAAATTGAAATGATTCTTCCGAAAATTCAGTTGGAAATAATAAAACCGAGGAAAACGCCAGGTGGGCCCCTTCCATTTAACGATATTGACGCGATTAAGTGACGTTCTGAAAATTGGATGTTATATATTCTGATTTGGACTTGGAATGGCTGATTAATGAAAAAGTTTTAGAGAGGTATTCTATTCAATGGCAGTTTTGATGATACTATTACAGTAATTTATACATTTTGTGTCCTCATCACTGGGCGCAGTACTGGGCAAACAAAAAGTACAGATTTAAAGTGATCATATGTATAAAAGTGACTGTAGTTATCCCGTGATTATGGGACATGTAACTGGGCCGAAAAATCTAAAAATTCAAAATAACACAAATAATGATAATTATCGTATTTTAACATAAATACTTTCACATTTGGTCACTTTGGTCAGTATACCAAAAATGTTTGAACATTTTCATGATTTCCTAATTTATGTATTTTAGGGAAAACATGAATAATCATTCAATAATCAATAATTTTTGGTTGACGTTATGGCAACTAAAACAGCGGACCCTAGGGAGATTATTGATTCGCGTACGCCCAACTGTGAACTGGTATTGGACTAGTATAGTTGATTTATTAATTACTAGGCGAAATTAGTTCGCTTTTCGGAGACAAGGACGAACGAACGCCGCGCGGAGAAGGCAAGGGAAAGGAAGGCAAGAGCGGCCGAATGACCGGTCCGCGCGCAATTTCAATGGTTTTTTTTTAAATTTGTTATTGCTCTAAAATAATACTGTTTCTCAAAAAACTAAAACCATAATCGTCTAAAGTATTTATTAGGGAACACGTAGAAGAAATTTCATTACAATAATATTAAATAACTAGCAAATAAAACTGCTTTTCCGTAGAGATATCTCTGTAAAAATTTAGATTTAGAGGAAACTTTGCCATTTTTTTCTATCCAGTCAAGTTTTGTCAATCGTGTTTCGACTCCCATAACTTACTAACTAATATCCTAAACTATTGATCCTCATCAAAATATATTCGAAAAATAGGTGTTTTGTTCCCTTAAAATTGATTTTCCTTTAAGTCAAAACGTGGGTTTTGTGACACATTTCACCTTAATCACAGGTTCTTACAATGGAATCAAATGTCAGTAGGGATGTCGTAGCTGATTGACATAATGAAAATAATTTGTGTTTATTGAGCCATTACATTAAAATTTGAAATGTTTATATGAGAACTAGTATCAATTTTAAACTATCATCTGTTCAAATAGTTCGTGATCATAATGATATGCCGAATGTTATTTTATGTTGAGATCTTGTCAAGAGTGACAACTTCTATATTATAAATACATGCATACCTGAGTTGAGTAATATATGATATATTTGAAGTAACAAACATATGATTTATATCATAATAAGGAATACTGAATTATAACATGCATGATTTAAGTAACGAGTCATTCGTATATATGAACTTGATTCTAAAAGATAGGCTTTGCTGCTTGAAGTGAGCTATATTAGTACCATTTAATATACAAGATTCATAAAAGCCACGTCTGTTCTCTTCACCAATACTAGAATTCAAAACGGTTATAACACAGGAATACAGGTTTTTCTCAGTTTTAAATTTTTTTTATTAGTTATTATCTTTTACAATTTACTGCTTTTATAAATGCATTAATGAAAATAATTGTGTCATAGCCCATTTTAACATCAGTTCGTGATATTTTTCACCCGTTCCGGCTTCGCCCGGGTGGTCATTTGTATCAGGCAATTTTTTTAAGTTTTCTCTTTTTTCTCTCCTTATGAACCATCCTCGTACTTCAAGGAATATTCTAAAAAGAGAAGAAATCGGTTCAGCTGCTCTCGAGATTTGTGCTTAGCAACACATTCAGCGATTAATTTATATATTATACATAACATACATACCAATGGCTGTAAAACTGAAATTCTTCAAGTGTGAGTTCCATTCGAGTTTACAGCCCATAATGCGGATGTCCCGCTGGCATGGATTTCTACCTGTGGAAGGGATAAACAACTCTACCCCAAATAAATTACGGTAGGTTTTGCATCCCTCGAGGAATTCATGAAACTTAACCTTGCGAGGCCATGGAGAATTTGCAACTTAGAGGGCCTTACCTCAGCGGATGTGTATGTTGTATTAAACTTGTTGACTTTTGTTGTTAACTTGTTGACTTTTGTTGTTAAGTTGGACGACGGCGCAGTGGGTTCGATTCCTGCGCAATTTTATTTCTTACAAATCTTTATTACTTTGACTATAATAACGATCATCATGACGACATTTTCCATAACACAATGCGTGATTATTCTTGAGGGTGGTTTAATTGAATTGATGTATATAATATGCTGAAGACAGGGCGCTATGGCACTCATTAGGGGAGGCCTATGTCCAGCAGTGGAATGCTATAGGCTGATGATGATGATGATATAATATGTGATATTATTTAAGTATATTAATCCCCATTTATCTCCTAGGTCGATTCAGATATATTCGAGAATCACTTATAATATTTACACTGCTTATTTTTTTCTATTCGTAATCAAAATACAGCCAAGAAAATGCAAAAATAGTAGTGGTCAAACTGAATCACCCCGGGTTGTTGGAAACAACAACATAAATGAAAATTTATGACGACCGATGTGGCGCGGTGGGCGAAGGTCCGCCTGCGACGCAGGAGGTTGCGGGTTCGATTCCCGCCTCGGAACAATTGTGTGTACGATCTGCAGATAATTGTTACGGGTGTTCTGGTCGTTTTCTATGTATAATAAAAAATAGCTATCTATGTAATGTATTGTATTATGTATATCAGTTATCTAGTACCCATAACACAAGCTCTGCTTAACATGGGGCAAGGTAATGCTGTGTGAATTGTCCAGCATTATTTATTTATGTGTTTAATTATTATTTCAGGTTTAACTTACAAGCCGCCTATGCAATCTACTGTATCACTTCAGCTTTTTGTTTAGCAGCCACTTTATGTCTTTCTGTCTGTGCTTTAATTAAATACGACATGTCTTTGACAACTATGGGTGAGTAACACAAACTTTACCATAACACACTTGATTACTTGAATACTTTGACATTTTATCTAATTTATTATCTGTTTTACTGTGACAAATTAATTATGAATGAATTTATTTTAATTTTTTAAGAAGGCATGTCTGTCTACTTTTCTTTGCACAATGCGCTATGGTGTTTCCTTTGTCAAAAGTTAGTGTGTGTTATAATAAAAATGTAATTTATCTTTTAAAATAGTATTTAACGACATCAAGTGTAACATGTGTACCTACGGTGGAAATAATTAAACTGATTAACTGATTGCAATGTAGATTTCCGCACTCTTAGTTTAGATGGATGGAGGTTTTCACGCCAAAGCTACTGAAAGGATCAGGCTGAAATTTTGCATACAAGTAGCTCGAGGTGAGGCTAAATCCCAATATGCTATTTGAAATATAATTTCAGTTCAGTTAACTTTCTCCCTGGAAAGTGTAATTATTATGTTACTGACGTTACGGCTTGCATGGAACTGGCCAAATCTCGTGAATGCTGCTTGGGAGGCCGAAAGAGTACTGTACTCAATACGAAAGACACGGAATATACCAAAGAAATGTGCTATATTGTCGTATACGGCGATGATAATGGCTTTTGGTGAGATAATAAATTAATAATTATAAATAAATAATGCTGGACAATCCACACAGCTTATGTTATGGGTACTAGATGACTGATATACATAATACAAGAACGAAAACGACCAAAACACCCGAAACAAATATCTGCAGATCTTACAAACATTTTTCCCGAGGCATGAATCGAACCCGCAACCTCCTGCGTCGCAGGTGGACCTTCTCCCACCGCGCCACAGAGGTCGTCAAATAATTTCATCAATTGTAGTAATTTAGTGTCAGGTATTGTTGGCATACTTAAAAAGCCTGTTGTTCGTATGCTGATTAACTTTAATCATAATTAATGATCAAATCTCTTCTGTTCTTTCTCTTGACTGTTTGTTGTTTTTTTAACGAGTCCAAGAAGTCCTTGTTAGGTCTAAATAAAATAAATAACTTTGATATTTATATACCGAATAGTCGTTGACAAGACATTCGTTCATTAGTAAGTTAATTATAGAGACCGAAAAACCAGCTGAAAATATTCTATTTTATTACAGTGGAATATGGATTAAACTGTCTATATAAGTACAAACAAGCGAATTGTTCCGAAAATGCTGACATAGGCGAGAGTTTCATGAAATTTGGAAGAAACAAGTTGTTAAACATATTTGACTTCATTCCTTACAATGTTTGGCTTGGAATTTACGCCGAGGTGTGTATGTACATAATTATAATTCTCAGGTTTTTGTTATTATAGTGCGTAAGCTCTTGCACTCGGCAAGAGTCCATAGGAAGTGCCAAAGATTTTCGACTCGTTGGTTACTTGATATCGTGGCTTAGTTGGTTAGAGCGTTCCCGTATTGAGGAAAGGTCACTGGTTCAAGTCCCGCCGCAAACCGTTTTTCTTTTTGGAATATTATTAAATTTCTTGAAGGTAAAATAAAAATGTACCTATGAATCAAATAAACGTTTTATGATAATGATTTCCTCCAGCTATATTTTCAAGACTATCATATATAGCAAAATAGTGATAAACACAGGTGTACTGTCTATTGCCTCACTCACATAATCCGATGGTATCATCGGTAGACCAGTAGACCTAAAGGACAGGTGAGGTGCAGGACAACCAACTACTTTTCGAGGCCCGAGGGTAAAACACCGCCATGAAAAATATTATACCTATCAACAAACCAGAGGATGGCTTTTAGATATTGTCCGCGAAACTAACGCCAACGATTCTTTATAAACTCTTTTTTTTTTCAGTTTCTTTGCATACAGCAAACTTTTCTATGGAGTTATGGTGACATTCTTATGTCGTGTATAAGCGTATATTTTACCTCTTATTTCAAAGATTTGGGAAAAGCTATAAGCTCAAAAAAATCAAAGGTAAGGAAACAGCATTTCCAAAAGAGTGAGCAAGACATTGTACAAAGTTTTTTTTGTGTGGTGGGTGTTGGTTTAATGTTTTTAAGTATTTTATTATTTTTCTCTTTATTTCGAAGGATTGGCGTCAACTTCGTAAATGCTACTCTCGTCTAGTCGTCCTTCTGAGTCAGATCAACTCACAGTTGGGAGGTTTCATCCTACAATCGGCAATCTACAACCTCTTCTTTATCTGTATTCAGTGTTTCCATAGTATAAAGTAAGTAGGTTAATCTTATTAGAAAGGTATCCATGTAATGCTTCCGCAATTGTGCTAGAGCCCATCTCCAACTGAAGGCAATTCAACTGAAGGTAGTTTGTTGTATAGTTGGCATACGCCAACTATACTCGTACAACGAACTGCCTTCAGTTATTCCGAGATCATGGCGCATGAAACTGTGCCGAAATATTGGAAAACTCAAAAATCATAGTAAATATCCCGTCATAGGAACAAAAGTTTTAAACTGTAAGGTGTCCTTTAGTTTGACCTTAGTGACCATGCTTGGTATCATTTACACACAAACTGACAATTACTGACAAAATAATCGTTTGAATTAAAAAACCCACTTTTTTGCATTTTTTTTTTCAATTTTACTCTTTAACCAATTTGTGTCCAAAATATGTTATTGTTGACAGTCAAACTCGCCATGGAAATCATCACGTGCGTTGCAAATCACACACTTCAGAAATACTGGAAAGGTAAAAACTTTGGTGTACCCTACGAAGTACACAAAAGAAACGCTCAAAAGTGCCGTCTAGTTACAAGTAGATTTGAAATTTGTCTTAGCTCCATTTTGCACATTTCTTTTGAAATCCCTAATGAAGCTATTTAGTATAGTTCTAATGATCCTG
Source organism: Eupithecia abbreviata (assembly GCA_943735965.1). Classification (NCBI taxonomy): domain Eukaryota; kingdom Metazoa; phylum Arthropoda; class Insecta; order Lepidoptera; family Geometridae; genus Eupithecia; species Eupithecia abbreviata. The sequence continues at coordinate 3,373,953 of OX030976.1, forward strand.
CAATCGTTGTTGTCTTTGTTGCTTCAATAGCGTCGGTTAGATTTCGCCATTACGACTCATTTTATAATTGATGAAGCTGTTTTACATCAACGATCACAGAATATTCTTACTTCTTTACAGAAACCTAGAGGTATACCACATGACATACTACATATTTTCGTTCGTGTTCTTGATACTGAGAGCATCAATGGTGCTGTTCCTATCAGCTGACGTCCATACAGCTGCAACTACGGCGGTGGTAGATCTGTACGACGTGTCGTCTTTTGAGTACGATATAGAGGTAAGGCTCGGCACGGGATCGAAGGACTGTAGGTATATACCTAGAGTCCTTCAATCTCGTGGCGATCATTGGGGAGGTATGTAGAACAGTAGACTAGCAAAGGACGATGATCATCATTGTGCTTTGATAGAGGATAGGAGTAGGTAAAACAACCAATTGCATGATGACCGTTGATGATGTCCACAGAATTATTGTGTCACGAGACTATGATGAAATTAAAATTCTATTGGTTGGTTTACGCTCCGTTTTGATATCACAGGTGATAGAAAGTAACAAAATGCAGCAAACTACTGTCCCATCGAAGCCTCAATTTGTTATTGTTCCTTTAGATATAATAACCCACATTTTGTAGACAATAATAGTGCACCCGATCTCCGCTATATTTAGTTCTTGCCTTTAGATTTAATATCAGAAAGGACTTGACGAAGGAAGTTCTGATGGCTTCACGCCCACGCTTGCCTCCGGGCTACTACTTGAATTAAAAACACATAATAATAATAATCACAATGTTCATCATTTGATTTGATTTGATCGTTTTTAAGATTCTGGAATGTACCTACTTGTATTATATAAGCCCCTATGCGTGATATCCACGTAGGATACCCTTTAAAAAAATATGTTTTTCACGCTGGTAAAGATTAATACAAGCAGTGTTGCTAAGATAGTTTGAATCAAATCCGCACCTGTATGTGTCTGAGGTGGACCTTGGCCCACTACACCGCAGAGGCTTGATTCGAGGCTTGATTAATCTTTCTCCGTTACAGGTAGAACGCTTCCAATTGCAAGTTCGTTGCACTAAAGTAGGATTGAGCGGCATATTTTTCCAAGTGGAAAGAACTATGATTATGAAGGTAAAAGATGTTTTTATAATTTTGATCTGTATTTGTAGTATATGGATTAGAGTTGATTCATGGATTATTTTTTATTGTTTCAGGTAATCGCAACTCTTATAACTTACGAACTTGTTATGCTGCAATTTAACCATGATAGTCACAAGGGGTAGTGAAGTATGAATAATTGATGACGATGATGTGTGAAAAAATTATGTTCGAAACATTATTCATAGCGCTTCGTCGGAATGCTCATGTTCTCAATCTTCTTTATTCTGTCCTTTTCCTTCCATCATCACCGTCTTATCTAAAAGACCGTTTTGAGTTTCTCCATATGTCCAACCCACGATCCCTTCGCTCGTCTGATACCCTTCTCTTAAAAATCCCATCACACACTTCCCAATTCTATGGTGATTCCTTCACGTTACAGGCTGCCAAACTCTGGAACGCCCTTCCCGTTTCTATCCGTCAAGCGAAATCCCTTCCTATCTTCAAAAGTATGGTTCATCAACACTATCTGAACACTCTTGATAAGTTTTCTTGACTTTTATTTTTATTTTTTTCTATGTTAATTGTTCCTGCTTTATGTATATTTGTGCTCTATTTTTATATATGTACGTTCTTAATATAAATATTAATTATTTTATATATTACATAATTATCCTAAATAATTACGCCACCGTCAGCTTTAACACGTACCGGTCCTATCCATCCAAAGGTTGCCTGGAAGAGATCGCTTTTAGCGATAAGGCCGCCGAATGTGCCACTAGATTTAGTTAGTATTAAGATCCTATTTTTATTATTTTCTTTATATTTGATGGTGCAATAAAGGTATATTGTATTGTATTGTAGCGCTAAGAATTGTCCACTAAGCTGCGAGTGGTTTACAAATTGCTTTTGATTCGTTTACAAAGTGCTAAGAATCCTTTAGAAAGCAACAAATTGTTTACATAGGGATACAGTGTTGTCTATAAAGATTTGATTTGTTAACAAAGTGCTACGTAGTGTTATAATTTACAAACTATTATAAATTTGTACGCTGTAAAAATTCTACTACACAACTTGGATTGTTATGCTATTAAAATGTTTGCTTAAATTTATTATTGCAATGCTGTTCCTCTTGTGATTGGTGTTAGAATGTACAAAAAATACTATTCTATTTAATAAAATATTTTTTTAAACTCAAGATGTTTCCTCAAAAAGATAAATTAACTTTTAGAAGACTTCCTGCAACAGATAGAAGGTATAATTAGCTAACTTTATCAGACCCCTAGCTGCGTAGCGTGACTGATGAGCCCGACCAGTGGGACACAAATCGTGACCTAAATTTATTAACTCTACATTTCTTTAACTTTTACTGTATAATTTGACGACAACCTTTTAGGGTGCTGAGGGGTTTAGACTAGAATAGAAAAAATTGATTATCAGAGGCCACTGTATCTGCGGCCTGCCAAGTCAAGTAGACGACCGCCACCGGGAACCATTTCCCCAACCATCTCGACGCAATTTTTGCCTTTGTTTCAATGAACCTATAGGGCTGAAAATTATTTATTATAATGGCTCACTTTGCTCTTCTCGTGAATCAATAATTTTTGCGACACGAAGTATTACGAGACGAGATTTTGCATAATTTGTATGTTTGGATACCGATGTCTGTACCAGGGAAGGATTCGAACTCGGAACCTTGTGCACTTTTAGAAATACGGCATTAAAATTTGGAATGCAAATTACATAATTCTGTGCTTGAATAACACAATCTCACAAAAGTTGGGACGAATATTTGATAGATATCTATCTATCAAATATTCCTAGATAGAATATACTTTATTGCACAAAAAGTTGTACATAGGCGAGCATAATGCTAGATAGCATTCTCTACCTGCTAACCTTTGGGTAGTGTGGACAACAGTTTGGTAGGTAGTGCTATATAATAGAGATTATAAACTATACTACTTATAATGATACTAAGCTACTTAATTATATTATACTTAAACAGTAATATATATATATACCTATAAAAATAATTAATATATGATTATAATTACGTACCGAATTATTCTTGCGAAAGAAAATAGTTATAGACTCTAGATCTGAAGACATTTATCGATGATGCCTCGCGATATTCAATGGGAAGACTGTTACATAGCCGAGTGGCTTTACAGCGAAGGTTCTATGATAACCTACTGTACAGGCGTCAGGAGTTCCAAGCTGCAGTCGTTTCGAGTCCCTCACAGGTCGCTGGGGTCCGTAGAGAATATTTATTAGGTACTCCTCCATGCAGAACTTTGCGTGACTTAGCTAATAAGGCTGATACTTTTCAATTTGTTTTCCGAGACCTCATAAAATATTATAAGCAAAGAAAAAACCGTACGAAGTCACAGGAAGAAGCTAGTTACTATAAGGTCATCCCAATATTAATGCTTGCTAATCTCGATTACCAGAGACGCATAAGTTCAAATTGGTTGGAAGTAGTGTAAAGTGTCAGCGCTAAACACCCTCGTTAAAAGGCCATTTTTTGTTCGGAAAAAACCACCAAGTCGCAGTAAGAATCTAGTATAGTGACATATCCCAAAATTCTTGCTTGCTCCTCGCCTACCAGGGACGCATAAGTTCAAAGCGGTCGGAAGTGGTGCAAACTATGAACGCTTCCGAGCTGTGTAAATTTTAACAAGGAAAATGTCTCAGTCTTCCGAGCTGCAAGCAGTATCCGATAGTATTATGTCGTCTGATAAGTCTAGGGATCAGGAAATTTTAGATATGGTATTTTTAATTGTAGGAGAACTTAGCATGTCGGAATAATAATGGTCCTCCTTATAATTCAATTAATGCGGCACGGCACAGTTTGAAAAAAGCCCTACCTACCTACCTACCTACCTTATAATTCTATGACTAACGTAAACAAAACCGTTAGTAAAAGCTAGTTCAAGCTTGATGCTTCTCTGTCAGTATCCTTTCCTGTGATGTCCTAGTTCAATAAATTCGTTAAAAGTATGTGTAACTGATCAAAAGACAAGTCTTTTTTAAACACACTCAATTTCTTACCTCGAAAAACATAAAGGTATTATAATACCACCTCCACAAACCGTCACATCCTCACCACATCCAAGTTTAAACTATCCAAGTGCGGCTCGGAGCGACGAGGATGGAATTGGAAGATTCAACTCAAGCCGTGTCGGGGGCCGCCGCCGATAACATGCACGAGATATTGCATACAAGAACCGTGGAGTACGGGCTTTGTGAACCTTTCTTGTAGGAAGCTGTAAAATGTAGCTTAGATTCAGGACAGTAGGTAGCTACTGAAGATATTTATCACGAGTCTCACTCACGAGAGAGCGAGAAAGAGAGAATATCGATAGGTCAACCCCGTCATGACCCCGTCTAAAGTTTGAAGTAAATTTCTATTGATATAGAAATATTTTAAAACAAATATATTTCGGTTAAATGGAGATAGTAAGCTGTTATAGATAAAATAACAAATTGAATAACAAAAGTTAACATTTGACCCACTGTGACAATAAAAATTGTAATGTATGTACTAACTGAAGCAATTCTCTAAACCACTTATGGATGGAAACCTAGCATCTCAGTTCACCCTAAATTAATTAAAAACCTTTTGCTTATCCTTCAAACTTTATTGATAAGGTCCGACCCTCTGAAAATATTTGCGAAATGAAACATGGGTTTAAGATTTCCCATATGATTAAATTTATTATAGACATATTTTAAAACACGTGTAGGTATATTTTCCCAACCTGTTTGGTGTTTTGTTTCAGGGTATTTTCTATGTTGCGTCTCGTTCTGTTATTAGCTTACTGGCATAAAAAATGTATTTGTCCTCATACATCTGCTCGGGTGAACCATGTGTAACACTGAAAAAGGTTACAATAAATTATTAAATTCCATGTAAAAATTGGGATTTTTACAGCGGCTGTGCTTTTGGGCAGAAGATTTATTATCTATAGCCATAGCCATCGAATTTGTAACATATAAGATTAAAAAATATAAGAGTTGTATACAAAAAATTGTAGATATCACAAAATAAAAAAACTTATATAAAAACATGTTTTTATAATAATCTAGGACTTGAAATTACTCGGGAAGACAAATCTCAGGAACATGACGGGGTTAAATCGTTTCGCTTAGGAGTTCCTAAGGCTACCTTCTGCTTCTATCATCAGACCAGCTATTCTATAAGTTATTCTGACCCGTACCATCAAGGTACGAGTATCATCGTCATGATGTACATTGCTTTGTTACCGAACACACATAATTATGCCAAATTTTAGCTCAATCGGGTCAGAATAACTAATCTAAAATTCAATAGAAAGATTTCTCCCACACATATTAAAAAAACTTCCGTCTCCATCATCACACCAGCTCAATTAATAAAGCGAGTTTACTGTTTAAGTTAATTTAATTGAACTTTAATTTAAAATTAAATTTATTTCCATGTTCTTGAAATCGAGATATACATATTATATATATTATGTATATCTCGATTAATTATCTGATTGATTGAATTATTCTAATGGAATAATAGAGATCCCTTTTGAGAACAAATGCTGATGCCTCCAAAATCTCGATTGGTCTTTAGCGGCCGTTCAGAGGTACTTGTAATTTTAATTGCTTTAGAAATGAGGGTTCGTCAAAGTGCTCTTGTCGATTCAGCGTTTTTTAAGAAGATGAACTTGAATTTTAGGCTATAGAGATAAGGATCAGTTTACGTTGGCAGAGTTGATGATGGACTGAACAAGAAAAGACAAGATGCGAGTATGTCCCTCATTTTTAAGCAAATTTTTAAGCAATGCATTTTTAGCAAAACACTGTAAAAATAAATATCCCTAGAACAACATAAAATAACTTTACTTCGGAAGACCAGTAATTTGGCCATATTCATTCTTTATTGTGATTTTGTATTATTTTGGCCTAACCTATGGGTACTTTATATTTAAAGCATTCACTGCACACTGGCCAGTCTCTGCATCTGCCGCTACTATGAACTCTCAAACATAGACGTCATGAGCTCTATTGTTCAAATATTGTCACAGGTTCCGTCAATGTATTTAGAAACCTACCTTTTAAATCCCTACTCACACCTCATTCTATGACAAATCATTCACTGTACAAGCCCGTCTATGGAATGCTCTCCCTCTGGACATCAGTCGTGCAAAATCACTCCCTATCTTCAAAAAACTGCTGCATCAGCATTATTTATCCATATGAATACATTGATAGCCTTATCTTATGTTATGTAAGTTATTATGTATTTGTTTTCTTGTTTTTAATCTACATACATATATATTTATAAGTATCACCATCTATATTTTCCCTTCATGTCAACTCCATGCTATGGTTGCCTGGAGTAGATAACTTTCAGCTATAAGGATGCCCTTTATACTTCCTTTAGTCTGTTGTTTATTTCTGTATTGTACTCTGTTTTGTGTGGTATATTATATTGTTTTATATCGATCTATATTTTTGTTAATACAATAATATATCCGTACTTAGGACAGTGCCCTACCATTAGATAACTTACACAAATTATCTTTACAAATAGTGCGTCTAGCGTGGCAGTGGTTCACAAAGAACTGGTACCCTTTCTTGTACCTGCTGATCATCATGCAAACCGGTTCCGTGTCGTCTCTGGGCAGGTCGTCGCAGACGTGCTTGCAGCCTGATTCTCTTTTTTTCTGTAATAACAGGGCTAAAGCGAGGTATTATTAAGTTGAAATACGTCCCAAAACCCACGTTTTGACTTAAAGGAAAATCAATTTTAACGAACAAAACACCTTTTTTTTCGAATATATTTTCATGAGGATCATGTACAATCATCAACAATTTAGGATATTAGTTAGTATGTTATGAGTCGAAACGCGATTGACTAAACTTGACTCATAGAAAAAAATGGCAAAGTTTCCTCTAAATATTAATTTTACAGAGATATCTCTACGGAAAAACCAGTTTTATTTGCTAGTTATTTAATATCATTGTAATTAAATTTCTTCTACGTGTTCCCTAATAAAACTTTAGACGATTATGGTTTTCATTTTTTGCGAAACAGTATAATTTTAGAGCAACAACTAAAAATAAAAACCAGTGGAATTGCGCGCGGGCCGGTTATTCCGCCGCTCTTGCCTTCCTTTATCGCCTTCCCCGCGCGGCGTTCGTTCGTCCTTGTCTCGAAAAAGCGAACTCACTTCGCCTAATTGATATCCTATCATTCTAATAAGGTATTATCAAAGAAGGATAATGAGAGTAAATTTAAGTGCACCTGTGTGCACCAGGGTGTGCACTCTAAAAAGAAATTAGGTACTCAAAGGATTTTAACAGAGTTTTCAGCAATAGATAGAGTAATTCAAGAGGAAGATTTATAAAACTATTTGACATTATAGATTTCCACACAGGCGAAGCTGCGAGCGCAGCTAGTATATAATTTTTTATTATATTTTTTTATCTTCATTTTTTTATTTTGTTGTTAATGATGCAATAAAGAATATTCTATCTTATGGAAGTTGGTACCTGATGGGAACATTTTCATGAGTGGCCGGGCTGGTGGCCTGATAACGTGGGCGGAATCATCATCTGTTACAAAATATATAAATAAATAATGCTGGACAATTCACACAGCATTATCTAGCCCCATGGTAAGCAGAGCTTGTGTTATGGGTAGGTACTAGATAACTGATATACATAATACAATATATTACATGAATAGATATTTTTTATTATACATAGAAAACAACCAGAACACCCGGAACAAATATCTGCAGATCGTACACACAATTGTTCCGAGGCGAGAATCGAACCCGCAACCTCCTGCGTCGCAGACGTACCTTCGCCCACCACGCCACATCGGTCGCCATATATGTACATGTAAGAATCAATCATCATCATCATCAACCTATCTTACTCCACGGCTGGACATAGGCCTCCCCCAATGAGCGCCATAGCGCCCTGTCTTCACCTTGACGCATCCCGCATCTACCTGCAGTCTTTCGCACGTCGTCATCCCACCTGGTCGCAGGACGTCCTACACTACTACTATGAATCAATATGAATAATAAACTATATATGTATACTTAAATAATAAAGAAAATTATAGAAAAATAATACATACAAACTAGACCTATTTATTTAGAGTGAAAACGTTGAGCTAACTGCAGACTGTTGCAAACAGTTGAGCTAACTGCAGACTGTAGCAAACAGTTGAGCTAACTGCAGACTGTAGCAAACAATCTATTAGAAGAACTGTATCCTTGCCAGTTTTTAAAACTCACGTCAAGGAGTTTTTCCTGCCTAATAATGAATATTGGTACTTACTATTTATGTATTTAAGTGGTGTATTATTTAGTTTGGAGTTTGTAACATTTATTTATTATTTGTTTTTTAGTATTCTTGTTATGTTCATATTTAGATTACCTGTGGTCTGTGGTACAACCCCTGCCTTTCTTAAATTCATTATAATTCTTTCCATCCAAAGGTTGCCTGGAAAAGATCGCTTCTAAGCGATAAGGCCGCCTTGTCGAATATAATGTATTTTTGTAATGATTTGATTATGGTGTACAATAAAGAATTTTAGTATTGTATTGTAATCAGCTCAGCTGATCCATACGAATGCATCCGAAGGCCCATCAGTCATATCATATCAACCCATCGGAAGCGTCCCCAAGACTCTGGCTGCTATGCCTTGATGTAGGTATGGCAATGCTGATGCGCGAATCATCAACCCAAGTTTTTCTCGCTGTCAGTTCCAGGTTTGACAGTTTTGTGGCATGACTTCTTGGTTTCTAATCTTGGACGAACTAAATTGCTTAGAATTATGGTCTTCCTTTTATCTTAATTTTATGTAATTTATTTATTTTTTCACTGATAGGTTGTAGATTTTTACAATTATGTACAATTTACTCACCCCATAATTATTATCTTTTATTTATTTATTTTTTTAATAAACCTAGTATGTATTTATTCATCAATCACGTCTTGTGCGCGCTGGATCTGAGATCGTGTCTGCCATTCTACCGGGTTCTGACTGAAAACCAGCGCTCTTTCACAAATAACCTGGGTTATTGTGATAGAGCAACAAGCTGAGTCAGGACCTATTAGACCTACACACGCGCGCTTATCCACTTTCTGTGAGGGCTACTTAGTACCATATACAATACTACTTACATTTTGTAACTTTTCACTTTTTTTTAATATTTTGTCGATATTACGTGTTTTATAATAGGTACCTAAGTAGGTACTTTTAGTCTAACATAATTATGTGTAATTAACCTTGTTTGTGTGTTGTGTTAGTGTTTAATAAATAATTTTCTTCTTCTTCTTCATCAACAGACATTTATACAAAATGTGGAAGTTTTTAATTTGGCTGTATGTTTATATGTATAAATACAGTAAGTATTATAAATAATATTTCGCTTTCTGAGTTCTTTCTCTCTATCTATGGTTAATTTGGGTAAATACATAATTTTATTGATTTGTAGCTATTGACTTTATTCCTACCATGTTATTTCCACATATATTTAATGAATTATTAATAATAATAAATAATGCTGGATAATTCACATTCATTGTTATGGGTACTAGATAACTGATATACATAATACAATATATTACATAGATAGATATTTTATATTATACATAGAAAGCGACCAGAACACCCGGAACAAATATCTGCATCGTACACACAATTTGTTCCGAGGCGGGAATCGAACCCGCAACCTCCTGCATCGCAGGCGGACATTCGGCAAGCGCGCCACATCGGTCGTCGAATGAATTATATATTACCTTCGCTTTCTTGTTCATTTGAACTCTGGTCAGGCTTGACTAAAGGGAAGTGCTGAAACGCTTTAACACTCAACATTGAAATGATTACCCATAAAACCTTTACAAAAACGCACCTAAACATAACACTGTACTTACTGATACTTCAATAGTTATAGCCTAGGAAATAAAGAAAATATAATTTAAATATTTTACTACAGTTTTCAATTTTGATGTATTTTGCAAGTCATATAAAGTTTAGTAAGTATAAGGTAATAAAGGACGACTGATGTTTCGCGGCGGACGAAGGTCCGCCTGCAACGAAGGAGGTGCAGATCGTACATATATTTATCCCACCTAGGGACAAATATATGTACGATCTGCTAATATTTCTTCTGGGTATTTTCTACGCATTATTGCAAATAATGCATAGAAAGTGTAATTTATTCAAAGTCAAAATATATTTATTGTAATTACATGTGTAAAAGATCGTACATAAAAAAGCGTAACAATGTAATTTGCCCATTATGGGCATGCAATTATTTCTCTTGTAACATGAAATATATTAATGAGAAAAAAATACTTAAAATCAGTTAATGTTAATAAATAGCAACACAAAATTAAATAACACATTAATTAAATAATAAAAAATACATACCTAAGTGGGTAATTATATGTCAAAATTCTTATCGTTCATAAATTCTTTAACTGTGTAGGTAATAGTTTTTATCAGCTAGTATTGTCTTTAGCTTTCTCTGAAACATCGCAGCAGGCAATTCTTTTATGGAGAGCGGGATTTTATTATAAATTAATGGTGCCATTGCAAAGTAACTTATGCGTAGCAACCTTTTTTTACAGTCAAGAGTGCATATTTTTAATGGATCTCGTCTATTACGTTTTACTGCGTCAGATTGCAGACGAAACAAATCTGGATTGTGTCTGACAAACATAACTGTTTCTAAAACATACAGCGAAGGGAGAGTCAATATGTTGTATTATTTTAAGTATGTTATCATTATCAGTCATCGTACCCATAACACAAGCTTAGCTATGTTTGTGGCTAGATGATGCTGTGTGAATTCTCCAGCGTTATTATTTATTTATATTTATTTGCTATCTAGGTTGTGCCATAAAGCATATCCCATTTTTCCAAAAAGTCATAGTCAATTTTGGTTTTATCGACTGTTTTATATCAAAAGGGTCCACAACTATGTTTTAAGTAAAGCTACCCAACAAAAAGTAAGGACTTAAATAAATTCAGACCATAATTAGATAATTGTTTATTGCACGTGATAAAACAATATATACAACTTAAAACTAGGGAGATGCCTTAACCTTTAATTGAAGTCTCTTCCAACAAACCATATTGGGAGATACAAGTTTCTGAAAGTGGTAGGTACGGGTGCATAAAAAGACAAAAATAAAAAATCTGAACCTACATTGATCATTAAGATTTAGTTATAATTTTTATCTCTACCTCCTATTAAACCAAATTAATAAGTTTAGCACAACAGTAATTTAATGTGTGCATTCTCTCCAAATTGAAGCAAGACCAGTTCGTACGTGATTATCGTACCCACCAACTGAAAAAAAAAGACATTTATTTCAGGCAACATTAGTACAGGAAGGAAGATACTTTAAAACTACGGCCCATATAAAATATATACCTTAAACTAATATACATAAAATAAACCTATTTACTAACACAAAAAAAACAATTTCTTTGCAGTAAAAATAAAATGTAGTTCGTTTGGATTGGCCAACCTTACTGTGTATAGGCTACTTAGAATAGTGTTCTTTTAAAAGAAAATTGATTATATTTTAGTAATTGTTTCGTCAATTTACACCCCAGAGTTGAGAAGTTAAATAGGCATTAAAAAAAAATTATACGGAAAGGTAACAGATGAAGTTTCTGAATTTCAGATTAGCATTCAAAGAAGACCAAACTTCGATTTTAAAAATAGACTCTGGGATCGAATCTTTCAAAAAACTTGCTGCAGAGAGGTATAGATTAAATACCTTATAAATAGCCTGTGTCGTATTGCTACCTAGAGTGGTAGCGAAAGTCGATGGAATACTGCAAACGCGCGAAATCAACACAAAACATTTAGACGTTCGTGTATCTTGACACGTATCATCATATTCCAAATTCAAATTGTAGTCAAATGAAGGTCTTTTAACTATAAAAAAAATACTGCTACCGCTCTTAGAAGCGAATATGACGTAGATAGATCTGAACAGGAAAATTAGAATGACTATTTACGATAGATAGTTTCATGAAGTATTTATCAAGGAGTTTCAATGTACTAGATATTTTACAAAATATTTTATCTACCGGGCACTTCACTACATACCTACTATTCAGTCAAGTGCAATCCTTTTCAGAGTAGTGTAACCACGAGTAAAAGAAATTACTCGTAATCACACTAGTGTAGCAAATCGGTGTGACCACGAGTCCGCCGTGGACCTTTAATTAGCTATTATTAATTTTATTTTAGTATAAAGTAGTTACTAAAAAAATAACTTACAGATAGAACAAGTTCTCTAGTAACGTAAAAGAACTGCAAGCCGCTTATAGCAACTGTGTCTGTGTGCACTTGATTCAAGAATCTTGCAACCTGAAAAGAAAGGAATTGTTTTTATAATAAGTTATTTTATTTTTTTAGGCGGACTAGTAAAGACTAGCTTATTTGAGACACGTAGGGTAGCGTTTTGAACACAAAAAAAAATACAAAAATCTTTAATTGAAACAAAAACTTATTGTATAGTGTATACACTTGTGGGCTGACTACAACAAATATAAAAAAACTATGTAGAATATTAGAAAAAACAAACCAATGAGTGGTATAGACCATTCGATGTCATGAACGTCACACATAGAACATCACATCTGTTATCTTTCAAACTTTTAAACCTGAATAACACTTTATATTGCAAGCGCTAGCTTCTAGCTGTCTGTAATCGCTTCACGAGAACAGTTTGTAAGGTAATTACTTTAATGGATCACTTAATTTTTTTTTTTTCAGTCAAAATACCTCTCTAGAGAAAGAAGACGAAGGCACGTTGTACAACGCAGATGCAGGCACCAAGGAAGCTGAATGGACAGCTGCTGATAGAAGAGAGACGGCCAGCGTACGAGCTAGGAGGTACGCAGCTGAGAATCCTAGGAACAGCGAGCATTCCACGACGGTGATGCTGAAAATAATATCGGACATAATGTTGGACATTCCACACAGCGTCATCTAGCCCCAAGCTAAGCAGATCTTGTGTTATGGGTACTAGAAGACTGATTTACTTAAAACAATAGAAAACATAGATAGGTATATATATATATTTTTATTATATATAGATAACTACCAGAACACCCGCAACAAATATCTGCAGATACACACAATTGTTCCGAGGCGGGAAAGTAAAATATAATAGTAAAATTAATACTACTTTAACACTTGATGGTTAGCAGTACATACATTTGTGATTATATTTTATTTTATTTTACTTATTGACATGTATATTGGATTACTTTTGCTCATTGACATGTGTATATTTGATTATTAGTTTTATTAAATTCGATGCTAGCGATTAATTAAGTTGACTCCACTATTGTATTAGGTGATACCTGTGAAAATAGTTGTAATGCTTTGAATAAATACAAAAAAATAAATAAAAAAATACAAAATACTTGTCGAGACACTCTGAGACAGGCTGAGCACGAGTGTGGGCATACCGTGCTCGGCTCGCCTCCGGGTCCATCGAAAGCTATCGCCATGTCTCGTCGGCCGCAGTGCGACCACAACTGCATAGGATCATTGGTGCCCCTGGTTGAGGGATCAAGCGCCCGATACATTCGATGCGACGTCTTGGGGATTACCTTGCCGTAATACAGTTTTATAACTAGCACGGAAGGAACGAGCCATGCTACACAAGCGGTCACTAAGTGTTACAGCTGGTTACAGCCCATGTTTGTATACTTAACTATATAAAGTTGTACTAAGTAACTCAAAATTAAATTTATTTAGAGGTATAAATAGCTATAATTAACTTTAAGGCTACCTTGTTAATAATGAAAAAAAAACATTCATATTCATACCATCCATCGCCACAATTGATTAAGAGATTATTTTTCCCCATACCATAAAACCAACTTTTCTGAGACCCAATAAGTGCGACCCACTGCGGGATGAAGAACTCTCGCAAAAATTGCAATTTAAATAATTGTTGTCATCATTTTCCTTCGACATTTTTTACAAAACGTTTAAAACTATCATGGTTACTAACGTACCTAAAAGTCATTTCTAACGGCAGGTGGCAATAGTAGAGATAAAAGTCAGGTGTAAAGCATAGTATTTTAAGTGACAGAACTAATGGGGAAAAAACCCAGTAGTACTGTCAACAGAACTGGTGGGAGTAAACGATATTTTCCATGACTTTAGTATTGAGCTATCCAATATTTCGGCCCAGCTTTATGCACCATGGTCACGGAATAACACTTTTAATACTAATGTAAAGCTTAAATCATATAAGTTATGGGAAATATCTCGTTATAAATGACATTTGACATTGTTTTCCAAAAGAACAACGAAGAAAAAAGGACTATGAATTCACCTATTGTTTATTTTTGTTTTAGATAACAACATAAGTTGAGAAAAAGAACTCTCTTGGTTATCGCATACCTGTTATCGGGATCATCGAGTCGCTCATTATTTTCAGTTTTATCTCGATGATTTTTTATCCCTCTGCAAGAAAAATTTCAGTAAAAATGTGTAACTCAAAGTAGCTATAGAGCTACTAATTTTAAATTAATTTTAATCAGTAAATCTTTGTTAATTAAGTTGAAATTTTCAAACATGTTAAATACTCACAATAAAATATGATTAAGCTGAAGACAGAGGAAAAACATCGTGTTTGCGAATGAAATAATAACGACGCCACTGATGACATCATTAATCGAATGAACCAATCGAGTGATCCTACTGTACTCTTCGCGTAAGGCCCTCCAATAACCTGGCGGTAAATAATGCTAAAAAAAAGTATGAATATATTTAGAAAAGAGTTTGCATGTCAAGTTCTAATACCCCGCTCGCGGATTAACCTTCTTGGCGTAGGTAATAAGGTGTTGTCTTACTTTCAATTGTAAATATTAAAAACTTCTAAATATGAAAAAGTGGGTGAAAATTCAATTAATTTATTTTAACAATTCGGATACTCGGCAATTTACCTTATTTCTCTTTATTCATGTCAACCAAAATAAAATTCACCTGCTGATTCGACATGACACCTTTTTCAGTTCGATCGAATTATTTACTGTAATTTTTTTTTTTTCATAAAACGCCTTTGCCTTGTCTCATAGCTAAAAAGTATTACATACTTTACCTTGTCACTGGCAAGAACGATTTTCTTATTGATATGATTCATAAACGAAACCAAATAAAGACTGACGCACATAATCCGAATAATTCCAATTCAGGACACTTATAAAGTTTATGATCTGAAAAAAATAAGTATTTTTAGGTATGCTGTTTTTATAACAACTTATTTTCCTACCTAAGCGACACTATCGTGACTACTTATCGTGATGGGTCAGCCCTTGGTCAGCCTACGTATAGGGGCCGGATCATAAATCTATGTGGAAAAAAAACATGCGGAGCAGTCTTATAAAAGTTAAAGCTAAGTAATTATTATTTTATATATTTTTTATACTGGGAAGCATGCAATGACGATGATGCGAGTTTCACGCATTTTGTTCACTCAATAAGTACACATACTCGTAGATAATACACAGTTAGGAAAGTGTTCGGTGACGATGAGGCGAGCTACTTGATTTTAATTCACCCAAAAAGTACACATACATACATAATAGGTGCACAGGTTGAAAAGTGTTAGGTGACGATGCAAGTTTTCATTACCTGAATGATAACACCCACTGCTCTTCCGCCTCCATATCCAAGGTCGTAGTACCAAAAATAAGTCTCTTGTAAGAAGACATCGTAGTTAAAATTGTCTATGGTATATTTGTGTGCTAATTCCCCCAATTTTGAAAGATAAAATAAAATATGCTCGACTGAAAATTAAACATTATACAATTTATAAATAAATATAAAAGCACTTATTCAACGGGTATTTATCGCATTTATTTAACTATTTTGCCCGACGTTTCAACAGGTTTACACACTGTCGTGGTCACGCGATGACTGCTGACAGTCGAATAAACGCGATAAATATCCGTTGTATTCGTGCTTAAAATTTATAAATACTTGACGGTAAAAGAATAACATTTATAGTAAACTATGTTATTGGTTTATACATAAAATAACAAAAAATCATTTTATTTTGTTTACATTGTCTTTTATAACCGTTTTATAATTCCTAAAATAGACGTTCAAGCAAATAAATAATATTTATATTATAATTTTATATTTTTATTATTTTGACGACCGATGTGGCGCGGTGGGCGAAGGTCCGCCTGCGACGCAGGAGGTTGCGGGTTCGATTCCCGCCTCGGAACAATTGTGTTTACGATCTGCAGATACTTGTTCCGGGTGTTCTGGTCGTTATCTATGTATAATAAAAAAATATCTATCTATGTATCATGTGTTTGTATTGTATTATGTATATCGGTTATCTAGTACCCATAACACAAGCTCTGCTTACCATGTGAATTGTCCAGAATTTATTATTATTTCTTAATAATAATAAATTATAAAATAAAACTATAAAATAAATATTTTAAGTATTTTGTCGTTGCAAATCAATAAACATTAACAAACACTCACTTATAGCCGTTGTAAGCATAATTAAACAAATAGCATAAGACTTAATCTTCAGAGAAGGGTCAAAGTAGTCTTGGACCTGCGACCTGTATAATTCTCCAAGGAGTTCTGGTAATTTAGCAGCTCCTATATAAATAGATAGGAATGTATTGGCACTAGTTGACAAATAGTAGATGCAGTTGCCTGAAAAGAAATACTATTTTAATTTTAATTGTGATTAATTTGAATGAAAATTAAAATATAAAAACAATGTTTTATACTCTTCAGTATTTGCTTAACCAGGGTTTAAGTTAGTTAATTATGCAGTTAATTCAGCAAATATGTCTGTATATAGACATATTTTCATTCTGCCCGTATCCGATAATTAAGCTCAAATATGGACACTTACTGTTTCTTTACTATAAACTGATGTCTGAAATAAACATATCGAATTGAATTGAATTGTATCTAGTAAAGTAAAATATTGCCAATTCCCTGACATGGCAAAAATCAAAAGTCAAAAATCATCTATTTCTTTAGACTTACAAAATAAGCACTTAGACAAGTCATATTTTATACATTATATTATTATCAAATAAAATTATTTTACTGTTTACTTAATTTTTTGTACTCTTCAATTGTTTGTTTTTGTGCATCTTGAACAGCAAATAGAGATTCAAAATGGCTTCATTAAAAATAGATCCACAACAAAATAATCTCATACATAATAAAAAAAACACTTTGTACCGGAACCAAATTAATAACTTCAGACCGTTAGCCCACTCATACGTCACCTGTTAATTCAGAACAGATCCGTTTTAAACCGACTTCAAAGGACGAGGTTCTAAATTCGACTTTATTTTTTAAATCATTTTTTGTTTGTTACCTCAGAACTATCGACTAGGTGAACTGATTTTGATGATTACTTTTTTATTTGAAAGCTATGTCATATTTCCATATCCCTTTGCAATATCATCCATTTCTGAAAATGGCATCCATGAGAAAACCATACAAGTCTTAAATGTGCACGACAAATGGACGAGTAACTCATTATCAAGCCAACCGATTTCGATAACAATTTTTTAAAACGAAGCCCATTTACATTATTTAGGAATTTGAAGTAGTTTATTGTTTTTAGAAATACAACAAATTATTAAGTTCAAGTTTCAAATAACCTATACCAAATTTAAGAATTAAGACCTGGCGTCCTTCACAAACGTATTCGTTATGATGGGCAGTAGGTACTTGCAATCAGTATCAGTGCATTCATCATCATCATCATCATCATCATCAGCCTATATCAGTCCACTGCTGGACATAGGCCTCCCCCGATAAGCGCCACTGCGCCCTGTCTTCAGCCATTATTCATTATTCATTATGCATTATTCAGCACTAATAAAGCCTCTTCGGGTATTTTTTCATTGGATTCAGTGATTCAGAGTTGTGACGTAGTCACAGAAGTTGTAAACACGAATACAAAAGTCATCATCATCATCATCAGCCTATAGCAGTCCACTGTTGGACATAGGCCTCCCCCAATGAGCGCCATAGCGCCCTCAGCTTGCCGCATCCTGCATCTACCTGCAGTCTTTCACTAGGTTAACCGAGTCGTGGTCTCTACTCAAGAACACGTTCGCCCCAGTGGCCGTCGGTTCTTCGCGAATATAATACAAAAGTACTATTGTGTATTTAAAAAAAAATATCCTTCCTGTAAAAACACGTAAATTAATTTAACTTTTGAGATGTCAATGTTGTTATACATACCAACAGTGTGGATAGAAACAAAATTCTTGAAATTAATAATGCTGAGCATCATACCAATAGCTTGAATTACGCCAATTACGATGGCATAAAGAAATTTCCGAAAGAAAACTCCCAATCTGTAATAATAACAAGCAACGTATTATGTAATGCAATTTATTGAGATTGGCGTGATTTCATAGGACAAATTCTCATATTTTAGATAGTCAGTCTCAGATAGTATCCTATCTAAGTGGCTTGTAGGTAGTTTTCGCATAAATAAATAATGCTGGACAACCCAAAGCAGAGCTTGTGTTATGGGTACTAGAAGACTGTAGTAGGTACGTGAAGACAATAGATAGATATAGATTACATACATAGATATTGTTATTATACATAGAAAACGACTAGAACACCCATATAAACAATTGTCCCGAGGCGGGAATCGAACCCGCAACCTCCTGCGTTGCAGAATGGTAATTTAATACATAGACTAAATGACCGAAATTTTCAATTTACCGAATAATTACTGTCTAAATACATATAAAAATAAAATAAATAAATAAATAATACTGGACAATTCACACAGCATTATCTAGCCCCAAGGTAAGCAGAGCTTGTGTTATGGGTACTAGATAACTGATATACATAATACAATACATTACATAGATAGATATTTTTTATTATACGTAGAAAACGACCAGAACACCCGGAACAAGTATCTGCAGATCGTACACACAATTGTTCCGAGACGGGAATCGAACCCGCAACCTCCTGCGTCGCAGGCGGACTTTCACCCATCGCGTCACATCGGTCGTCATATTCAGAATTACCTCATTTTACTGTTTGTATCCCAAGTTCCAGTCATCGGTGATAGTCCTATACATTTTCCAATAACAAATAATAATTTGTTTGTACTCTGAAAAACCGCTAAATAGGTTCTTGTTTCAACCTCTATCTTCACATGTTGCGATTCGAGGATATTATTGTTTCTTTTGTTACTGAAAATTATTTTTATAAAAATTAACTGAAGGTAACCCAAAAATCTATATATATAAAAGAAAGTCGTGTTTCTTACAACACTTATAACTCAAGAACGGCTGGACCGATTTAGCTGGAAATTGGTGGAGAGGTAGCTTAGAACCAGGAGTCTAACATAGGATACTTTTTATCATTTAAACAATTTGACACATAGATTTCCACGGGGGCGAAGCCGCGGGGAGCAGCTAGTATAAGATAAAAGCATGTTAAAGAACTCACATTGTTTCCAAAGCTATTTCCTCTCTACGAATGTGTTTAAAATTAATGTTTTCTAATTCTTTTGATATATCTGAAAAATAAAAGATTTGTTTGTTGAACTTTTGATTACTTATTCATATAAAACTTGCCGTCACCGCATAATAACACAACACTAAAAATTTTATAAACATACAGACAGATACCTATAGGCTTTGTCATAAAACGAAACATTTTTAAAAAACACTTAATACAATTGTTTGTTAAAAAAAACTATTTTGTGACACGAGAAATCTATTCAGCTTTCTCAAACAGCCGATAGGAACATACACCTCAACTATTGTCATAACATTTCTATGAATAATTTAACATTAACCTGTCACTTGTCAATTTCCTAACGTGACAATTATTGTGCGTCGACATCGCATAGGCCCGTCACTTTCCTAACCTTTTTGGGTGTATTTACATAATCCATAATTCCTTTCTCCTCATATTATAATGGCGGATATTTTGGCGTTTTCTATGAAAATTATTGTAATAATAATAAATTAATAATGCTGGACAATCCACACAGCATCATCTACCGCAACTTACCGGGTTGCGGTAGATGATGCTGTGTGGATTGTCCAGTGCAGAGCTTGTATTATGGGTACTAGATGACTGATAAAATTAATACAATACATTATGTATTGTATTAATATTTAAGATAGATATAATTTTTATTATACGCCTTCTGTTTATCTATGTACTCGGAACAAATATCTACAAATCGTACACACAATTGTTTCGAGGTGGGAATCGAACTCGCAACCTCCTACGTAGCAGGTGGACCTTCGCCCACCGCGCCACTGAGGTCGTCAATAATGTTGTAATTGTTAAAATGCCATCGATATCGTTTTTGTATTATTCCAAATGTTGTGGCATGTGAGCTAAATCTGGCCTCTCCACAATTTATTAGGTAGACAATTCTGTGACCGAAATTATTAACCCTCTAAAGCTCAACTTTCCTTGATCATGCTATTCTTGCGGTTTTGAAACCCTTATTGATGGAGGAAGAATTTGAGTTTTTTACCAAGTATGTATCACTTCATGACATGAGTGACCTACCTTGTAGAATCGGTTTTGGCTACTCTTTACATTACAACAACGCTTTTTATTACTAAATTAATGAGTTAAATTATTAATGTGAAGATTTGGATGTATGGAAGGATAATGGTTTTTTTTTATTTAGTTCTTTTTCGCCAAAACTATCGAATCGGTCTGATATTGTACTCAGAGGTAGGCTAGAGCCCTATTCCCTAAATCAATGGCAATGAGATATAAATAACCTAAAAACGTTTCCATAGAACAATTAGTTAGTAACTTTTTGTTGACTTGGATTGGAATAACAGTCTATATGTTACTTCTATACCCGAAAACAACGCGACCGAAGACGTAGGCAGAAACTAGTTTATGATAATATTATAAACGATAATATTAAATTTATTGTAGACTATAATTATTTTAGACAGAGGGACAGACTTTGTTGATTTCGTCACGGTTATTATTGTAGAAACATGGTTGAGTTTCGTTACAATTCACAGACTGTTTTTGTTACGCTGACAGTTTTATAGGAACAATAGAATAATCCATTACTATTCCGAACTCTGATTTGTTTATTGCTTCAAAATTTACATTTTCATTGCTGAGAGGCTTACAAACCAAATACCTCGCTCTAAACCAGGTTTTAAAACAGCACAAGTTTAATCAATCTGCTTGAAACCATGATTATGTCAGGGCTGATTTAACAATAACATACAACAGTGTTGTTTAAATAAAATCTTGAACGACGGTCAATGTTGTTGGTTTGAGAGGCAAACAAAAGAACTGAAGCTTTCAAAAATCTTATCAAAATGTTTTTGAAGCAATTAAGGAAAACAAACTCGCATCGCAAAGTACTAAAAGCAACGGGAAGTTTTTATGAGTGCATAAGAATTGTTTTGATCGTCTATAGAATTTTAGGACTTCTGCCTCTGAACATTGAAAATCGCAGGGCTGCAGATCTCAGGTAGGTGTTCTCTTATAGTCAACTAGCTGCGCCCCGTGGCTTCGCCCGCGTAGAATTCTATGTGTCAAATAGTGTATAAACATTCCTCTTAAACTATATCAATTATAAAAAACTGCATCAAAATCCGTTGCGTAGTTTTATAGATCTAAGCATACATAGGGACAGACAGACAGCGGGAAGCGGCTTTGTTTTATACTATGTAGTGATATTTTTTGACCATTATCTCGCTTGATGAAAAGTAACGATGTGGCCGACGTATCACAAAGGTCTAGAAGATACCGAATCTAGATAAATACTATTCAAATACACATAATACAATATTATAGTGGAAATATGCTTGAATTAGAAATAATTTTGGTATTACGTTTGTATGGAGAATTCATCCTCCGCAGGCCTCTTAATTCCTCATTTACCGTTATAAACACATTTGTAACAATAAAGAAATATATCTATCTATCAATATAATCATACATTTTACGTGTTTTTCAGAATTTCGTGGAGAACCCCCTATAATGTATTTGTCTACATTCCATCTTTATCTTTTGCTATTTTCTTTAAAACCGTTCAAATTTATACATTTTCCCATGGAATAACAAAGCCAGGTAAGAGGTGACTTTTGTAAATAAATAAATTAACGTTGGAAAATTCGAACGGCATCATCTAGCCCCAAAATAAGCAGAGGTTTGAGGTTTGGTTACTAGATTACTGATATACTTATTACAATACATTGGTAACATACACGAATTTTAAATTAAAATTAGAAAACACAAACACCCAGACAACATTTGCAGATCGTACAAACATTTGTTCCGAAGCAGGAATCAAATCCGCAACATCCTGCGTCAATGGTAGATCTTAGCCCGCTGCTTTGGTTCTTATAGGGATTCCATAACTCGCTAAACGATGATTTACATACCTCAATATTTCAAAACATCCGCCCAGCAGAGCATACCTATCACCACGGTTTGCGACATAATTTCGCGCACTTCCTTGCAATTTAGGGCGAAGTAATGAGTCTTTAACGAAAATGGAACCTTAATCTGTCTCATTCTGGGTCAATTTAGAATGTCATCTTGTCAAGAAGGAAATAAGACGAGTTTTTGCAAGATTTTTCAGGCAAATGTGCCTAACGTTTCTATGCATGAATTTCACGTTCGGATATTATGTAAAACCAGTAGGTACCTAGTACCTACTTAGATTATGTCCCAAAATATGATTTTTTTACAGAAATTCTATTATTTTTCTTCATGATCTTTACGGAGATGCTCTTGATCTTACGTTTATGCATGAACTTCAAG
This sequence comes from Eupithecia abbreviata, assembly GCA_943735965.1. NCBI lineage: Eukaryota > Metazoa > Arthropoda > Insecta > Lepidoptera > Geometridae > Eupithecia > Eupithecia abbreviata. The sequence continues at coordinate 3,396,896 of OX030976.1, forward strand.
AATTTAATCACTGCTGTTGAAAACCTGGAGAAACTGCTGCCCGGCATAAAAAGGCCGACATCTTTTATAAGATTTGTGAAGCGCTTTGTCGTTTTCTTTTCCTGCCTTGGGATTGGTATGATACGTGTTTTTTATTTGGAATAACGCATTACTAGCGTACTTATAGAACGGGATTGAGAGAAACGTTATCTCTTGTACTGTCCGGCTCAGTTTGAATCCTATCGGTGCTAACATGAGAGATGACATCATTCCAAATCCCATTCTTTAAATTCGCAGGATCGAGGTAAACACAAAAATCCACCTATAGCACCGCCACACGATAAAGTATTTCTAATTCCTTTAGTTTATTATATACTTTCCATCCTTACTTAACTCCACTTCACTTACCCTCCTGATTAATTTCATTCACCAGTAGTTTTCATTCAATGTGTTTTTTTTTTACCTCAAAAGGCCTATTTTCAGGTGAGTTAGTAGTGACTCTTTTGTCCGACATGGACAGGACGTCGACTTGTTACCTTCATCACGACGGCTCCGCTCTATACCTGCAGTCCCTTTTGAAGACTAGATCTGGAGGTATATTTGAAGTCTTCCCGTTTTCCTACACAGTGGCTTTCATTATTGAGGTATATCATCATCTCTATTCTTTAATATTACGCTTATGGCCTATCAGCCTGACAGTTATATTTATCATTACACTAAAGTTTTAAAAGGTAAATATTTAAAAATAAATTTAAAATATTTTAAAAACGTTCAAGAGATAAAAGCCAATAAATCGCTTATCAGGGCGAGGCCAGTGTCTAGCAGTTGACCTGAGAGTTAATTATAAAAAAGAGGTTAATTTTGTATCTTTTATCATTAGTTATTATTTACAGAACTAAAATATGTATTTCTATTCTATTATTTTCTATATAATGTTTCAGGTACACAAGTTTCAAGCCCGTATGACATGGTACATATGTGATGTGTTGATCATGGTTATTTGCATCTACTTGACTAAAAGAATGCGGGACTTCAATCAGCTCATTATGCAAAAGGAGTTCCCAGTAAGCAGGCTCTTTTAATTTTATGGAAAACGCCTTATTTGTGTAAATACCTACTAAATTTTATTATAAATTCTTTAAATAGAATAAAATTTAGTACACAGCGTAGTGCTAAATTCAGCCTAGGTTCTTTATGTGTATGCTTTCTTATAAGTTCAGATAATCTTGCGCTGGAAAATAATCCCAGCACTATTTTATTTTTAATTATTTGGAAGACAGACAGTACATAGATAATATAAAGAGGTACAATAAGGATTTACATGGATTTACATTATTCCCATCTTAACATCAAGGAAGGCTTGGTGGTAGGCCGGATCCGCTGTGACCGATAAAGGCAGAGGTTTAGAAATTCAACTTAAAGTTACAAAGGTTCCAAAGTAGGTACATATAAGTGCAGTAGACTGTAATTTGCAATATGAGAAACATTTTAACGATTTATTATCATTTTTACTGCTGGCAATAAAGCTTAGTCTGGACGTAACATTGTATGTACAGGGCGTCCCATAGCCATGCCACATGGAGGGAAAGCACCTTAAATATTGTAGATAGAACATCTTACTGAAAGAAGACTTAATTTTTTCATAATACAAAACAATATAAACTGCATTGAAGATTTTGAATAATTGCCTGTCTGATAGATGCTATGTTATTTGGAAGAAAATAATACTTATGATTGAGCCTTTTGATAGGTATCGTTAAATTAGGTGTTATTTTATTTTACAATTTGGTGGGTTCGATTCCCGGTTCAGACAGGCGATTATTCAAAAATCTTTGAATACAGTTTAAATTGTTTTTTAAATTAAAATGAAGTCCTCCTCAGTAAAATGTTCTATCTACAATATTTAAGGTACTTTCCCTCCATGTTGCATGGTTGTGGGACGCCCTGTATATGTGTCATGAGAGTAATAAAGCATGAATGGACGGATTAACAGAATAACCTGTGCCAACAGAATATAAATAATAGGCGATACATTCTGTCAGAAAGTATTCAGGAAAGAGGGGTCTATAATAAATAAATTAATTAATAATACCGGACAAATCACACAGCATTATCTAGCCCCAAGCTAAGCAGAGCTTGTGTTATGGGTACTAGATCATTGATATGCTTAGGTATTATAATTAAAAAAATATTTATTTATTTCCTTTTTTCGTTTATTGAGACAGAAACAGTTTATAATATTTTTAAAATAAACAGTATATATGTATATTGATAGCTATGTAGGTGTACCAGTCAATATGCCACTTAATAGAAGGAATATTAAAAAAACAACAAGTTACAGACGCTTCAGACAAAAATAGCAATAAACTAACAAATAATAGATATAAAAAAAAACAAATAAACCTAAACAGAGGTTCATACTCTTAAGTCTGGTCTTCTCTTTGATTCTGTGCATGTTTCTATATCCGTCTGGATGGCTTGTTCTGTCGTAACAAACTTTATAACTATCTTTTATGGCTATGCAGAGGATTTTCCAATTAAAGTTTTATCTATAGGCTCTTTTTTAGTACATTCCTGGTATGACGCAGCGCAACACCAACCATGTCAAACTATAGCACCAATAATATAATGAATGCAGTAGTATAATAGACAAGGTGTCATCTGTCAAGAAGTTCTTGTTTATTAAAATAGAAACAAATTTGAACTAGTATTAAAATTGAAACAATTGAACTAGCTGCAGACTGGTGCACGTAATCTACAGGTAATTCAACTGATCATAATTATCAATACCAGTCGGAAACGTCCCCAAGACGCTGGATGCATTGCCCAGCTGTATAGCAATGCTGATGTGCTATGCTATTCACTAGCTCTCAGGTTACCCGTCTTTTCGACCAGATGATCACTTAATTTTTAAAATGCTTGGAGAGCCTCGGTACCTTACGGACCTAGAGTATCGACTCCAAGGGGAACAAATGCATAGGCTCTGTCGAGACCTCCATATTTGGGCCTCTTGAGATTTTCGGCCAAATCTGCTGCCGCACCAGCCCTCAAGGATGTCCTCGGAAGATGGGAAGGCGAGTGTGTGTCGTGGCATGTAGCGTCTCACACAATAGGCCTCCCAACTCCTATGGGCCAACTATGAAACAATCTCAGTTTTTTCTTTTTCAGTTCCAAAAATTGTTTCGTCCAAGCTGGTCGATCCTGCAAGTACACTACACTCGCATCAGCAGGATCGTGGCTATCGTGGATGACCACATCAATGGCATCATCTTCGTCTCCTACGCATACAACCTTTACCACCTTTGTATGAGGGTGTACTACTTTCTTAAGTAAGTTTTCTTAAGTAGATTCCTTTTCTTTCTTAAGTAGATTCCTGAGTAAAATAATAGATTCAGGTGTTACTCTGTTGAAACCCATTGCAATCGCAAAAATCCAAATGCAAAAATGATAAAAAAATATGAGTAAGTCAGGGTGTCTCGTGAAGAGACAAAACCAGTTATGACTTACTTTGATAGATTCTTTCATTGTTAAGTTGGTGTGGTTTTTCTTCTACAAACTACCTACTTTGTTGGATCTTATCATAGATCTGGAATAGCAGTATCAAACAGTAGTCACTTTTTACTCCGCGATAATGCGTGTGAACCCGCGGGCACGAGCTAGTTTACATTAAATTTTCTTGCAATACTTGTAATATGTATATGTAGGGTGAAATCCTCGCTCGGTTCTGTTATAACCTAACCATACAATACCACTTTGTAAGCAGTAGAGGAACCTTTGTTTGTTCCAAATACTTTGTAGACTTTATTGTTTTTTTTCAGCAAACTCACGATGATCAGTTACTATTACTCAGTACAGTTTGACTGTAACTCTGAACAAAGGTGAGTAAAGTTATAAGGTTTATGTGGTTATAGTGTGTAAGCCCCCGTACTCGGGGTAATCTCTAAGACCTACTATAATATACTACTTCCTACTTGTATTATAAACGCGCAGGTTTGTATGTATGCATGTTTGTTACTCTTTCACGCAATAAACGGGTCGAGCTAAAATTTGCATAAAATAAAAAATAAAAATAAAATATAATAAATTAAAAATTTGGGATATTGTTTAATTTCTTAAAAGCTATAATTTCTTTCTTCCTATTCATGAAATAGTTTAATATTTTGATTATTACCTATGATTCACAAACCCATCAATTTGCTGTTTGACCGTTATTACAATTTATGTTCAATATTTTTTTCAGCAATAACCTGTTATCACACATAAGTAATTTCTACATGGTAGCCTTCTTATTGCTGCGACTTGCGATGGTGTCGCACCTAGCGGCAGAATTGCACAACTCCAGTCGAAAACCTTTGGATGTTCTGCATACAGTGCCATCTGCCGATTACGATTGTGAAGTAAGATTCTTCAATACTTATGAAATCCGCGTACAAAAATAATAGGCAAATAAAAATGCGCCCCGCAGTGTTACTTGCCTTTTATATACATTGCGGAATTATTTATAATTTTTTAATTTAAATTAATTTTCATCTTACGGGATCACTGCTCTTTTGCGGGATCAAAAGCCTGTGTTTTATTCCAAGATAAAAGCTATACTCTATAATTATATAACGCTATACCAAATTCCATGCCAGTAGTTACAAAATAAGCTAACCGTCCTCCTTTTGGGGCTTCCTCTTTGACATGAAAATCCCAGAATTCCACCACTCCCGACGAAACATTTTGACCACAAACTAGACTATAAATATTTATTAGCACAGCTAGATAACATCAAATCAATCCACTTTATTCAGCTTATTATTTATTTATTCAGAAAGTCCAACTAAATTATGTTACTTTAACGTTATAAATTTTCATTTTCACTCAGTTTAACACTTTACAGATGCAAAGGCTTATGGAACAAGTTTATTACTCAAAACTTGGTGTAAGCGGATTACGATTTTTCCAAATAACACGAGGACTTTTGCTTGCTGTGAGTTATTTGCATTTTAGTATTTGATCCAAGGTATCGGAGGCCCCTTAAATATTTATTTTGTATTATTTGTTGTTATAACAAATAATCAAAAATAAACACATAATAAAACATATTACAATCACGGTTCATGAGATACAGCCTGGTGACAGACGGAAAGACAGACGGACGGACAGCGGAGTCTTAGTAATAGGATCTCGTTTTACCCTTTGGGTACGGAACTCTAAATACAACGGTAGCAACTGCAAGGCTCTTTCTTCCATTGCGACAATAATTTTACTGTCTCAAAGCCGGCTGTGATGATGACCTCTCGAGTTCCGGCTACGACGGCAGTCTCAACGGACACTAGCCATGTGTAGGACACGGTGCACAAGTGTGTGCGTATACACACTTATGCACTGGAGAGTCGTAAAGGTTGATATATTTACCCAAGTAACAATTTCTGGTTCTATAGCAGTCCATAGAACGTATCTCAAACACCATTTTTTGTACTATAGAGGCCCAAAGAAGGTCGAGTAAAGCCGATTTGGCGCAATTATATCACCAAAAAGTGACATAGTACGACCTGAAGAAGTGTTAGCGGTGACATTTTTGTTCTATAAAGTTGACATAGTGGTATGACAATCTATTGACATAGTAGGTACAGTAACGCTACTTTAGTGTCATTTTATACTGTTGTAGCGTTCGTGTTACCATTAAAGTACCAATTTGTTCTATAGTAGAGTCCGTAATTCCAATACATCACAAATATCTTTCTTTCGGCATCGGCAGATGGCACGGTCGAAAAAATAAATTATCTGTGTAAAGTGATTTCAGTTCAAGGATTGTAACATGATCAGTTTATATTATCTTATTTTGACATTGAATAACTCGTTCAATACTGCAAAATTTTCGTGCGACAAAAGTTTTACCGATAGATTAGTACTATTTTTATTTAGTATTTTTAACGCGCCTCCGGTTTATTAAGTTTTGAATAAAATAAAATATTAATATAATATTAAAGGTACCGCAGTTTTGTACTATAGAGCAAAATGGTAACTCCGTAACCCTTATTGGCCAACTATAGTACTCATGACAAAGTTTCCGGCGCCATCATGAGTAAAATTAACCTATAAAGGTGATGAAATTTTCGCTATAGAGCAAAAATGCTCTATTATGGCGTCGTCGTTAACACTACTAAAGACCATGGACTATTGCAGTGATTTGTGGAACCACGATGTCACTAAATGGTTGTATTGTTGGATATTCATCACTGCTATAACGCAATATATAAAACGGTAATCAGGGAAACCTTATAGAGCAAATTAGATACGTAAAGGTGAATCATACACTACTATAGAGTAATATTGCTCTGTACTAGCATATTTGAAACGTTTATAATACCTGTCTATAATGGCTCTATAAAATGGTGAAGTAAACCTTTACATCGACAGGTAATAGGATAATTTGGCACTATAGCTTACAGAGCAAAAACGTTTCACCAAACGCTTCTATAGAACCAGTAGGTACGCTAAAAACCTTTATACGACGTTTACTCAACCTTTTAGTGATATAAACCTAAGTTATAGGTCCAAAATGTTACTCGGGTACTATGTACCCGTGATATCAAGCGTGCGTCAAACTGGGCGCTATGGCCTATGTCAGCAGTGGACTAACATAGGCTGATGATGATGATGATGATATGATACAATGGTGTTCGATTCTAGGGCTGGCCAAAATTTAAGAGCGAATGGTTTTGTTAAGAGTATTTAAAGCTATTTAAACAATATAGTTTCATTGTTAGGTACCTACATCTTAAATAGAGAAATATACTATGATGAAACTGTTAAGTAGATTGAGAAATACTTAGTCTGCATTATAATTTCGTCCAAAAATAACTAAATATAAAGTTTTAGCCGTGAATACTACGGTTACTAAAAAGGTGTGTTTTTTGCAGATGATTGCAAGAATTATGACTTATGAACTTGTGGTTATACAGTTCAATGTGGATGATACAAGTAATAATACTACGTACCATAACACTATGGTATTTAATAACACGATGTAAACAAGAACAAAGAAGGGGATCGCAATGCAATAAAACATCCAAAAATTCCAATTCACGAAACAGATTTCATGTTTCAATTTATTTAATTTAAAAGCAATTTAGTAACAAATTCAGTTTCATTAGTTTTGTGTGGCACCCAATTTATATTTCTAAATTAAATTTCTTTGACCGAACTTAATTGTAATTTCTTCAAATTTTTTCATTACATCTTTTCAATTTGTTTGTAAGTTTTTATTATAGGTATCGCAATAGATGTTTTTTACGTAGAACTAGCTTATGCAAGCGGCTTTACACGCATTTTGCCTACATCTCTCCAATATTTCAATAATAAGCAAGCAATACAATAACATACATAGATATTTTTTATAAACAGAAAACGAACAGAACACCCGGAACAAATATCTGTAGATCGTACACACAATTGATCCGAGGCGGGAATCAAACCTCCTGCGTCGCAGGCGGACCTTCGCCCACCGCGCCACATCAGTCGTCAAACTGCTAAAACAATCCTCTAATACTATACTTACCAATACTTACCATGGGGCTAGATAATGCTGTGTGAATTGTGTCCAGCATTATTATTATTATATAAAGAAAAAAAAATAAACAAAAAAAAAGTTAAAAAAAAAAATTGAACTAAACTTCATGAATTACAATATGAATTACATGACAAAACTTTGTCTAGCAGAGATTACAGGAGGAGATGTGAAAGTGTATGTGGATAATTTATCCGATGGTACAGTGTAGCCAGATAAGAAGATCTAAGCAGACAAATTGGTCCATTCTTTAAATCAATTTTACCTATGCCAGACGCCAGGAAGAGTTTTTTAACTTTTGAAGATGGATCCCGACCTTCGAATTCGGATAGGTATTCACAGAAAAATAAACAAATGTCTTAGTTAGGAAATCGTCTCAACTATAGATATATACATAGTATGGATTTTTTGTGTTTAAGTCACGTACCTACGAAGACATCAACTGTTAGTCAAGTCCGCTCTACATGTTTACGAATCAAATCGGTCGAGTAGTTTCGGAGCCTATTCATTACAAACAAACAAACATAAAAATCAAACCTTTCCTCTTTATAATATTAGTATAGATAATCCTATATTTCTCTAATCAATGTCACTCTAGTAAAAGGCGGTAAGTTACCCGATTCCCTACTTACAATTCTCCACTAGCTCCCCTCAAGTAGGTAAGCATTATTTTCGCCAGTTTTCCCACGATGGGCGGGCGCGTAATGGATTTATATCTTCGCGTAGATTTATTCGCGTCCCGTTGAAAACCGCTAGATAAACTGATATCAAGGAGTGTTTCCAGTTGGCTTGCTCTCTACCCATTGTGATTGGGGTAAGTGCTTCGGGCTCAATACGCTTCCAATAGGGATTTAGATGATATCGGTCGTCTTATGTTTCCAAAAAGCTAGTTTTTCTCTACCTTAAAACTGACGCTGGACAGGCATAATAAAATAAATAATGCTGGACAATTCACACAACATTATCTAGCCCCAAGTTAAGCAGAGCTTGTGTTATGGGTACTAGATAACTGATATGCATAATACACATTACATATAAAACATATTTATCTATAAATCTTTACCGTTAAAGGTACCTATGTAATCAGGCTTCCCGCGACACAGGCTTGCCTCGTGCGGGGGCCGCCAGTAATGTGTATATAGCTAAGTGAAATGGCTAATAAATATTTTTGTATACATAGAATATGACCAGAACACCCGGAACAAATATCTGTAGATCGTACAAACATTTATCCCGAGTTGGGAATGGAACCCGCCATCATCTGTGTCGCATGCAGACCTTCGCCCACCGCACCACATAGGTGTCATATAATGATTCATAGGTGCTTGCACTGCATATCCTGTTTCACCCAAATAAAACTCTTTCGTTTTTTAGTCAATCTCGTCATATCATCACATTCAATAAAAAATTTTCGCCTTCTTTCTGTGCGACTTCTGTCCTCCGTCGTTAGATAAAATAAAATTCAATAGAAATAAGGTTATTATAGTACCCCTAATCGGAACTATAATAACCTTAACATTAGTGTTTAACATTTCAGGTCCTATTTAAATTCTAAAGGTACCTTACCAATTATTAACAAGATTCTTAATCAGATATGTATGGTAATTATCCTAAAAGGTGATGCCCTTTGTATAAGTCAAATGTACCTCATGAACCTGCCAAAAAGGCGGCCAATAAATCCAGCTTATACTCGATTGTGTCCCTTGTCATCCGTCGTCGTAACGTGGGTACTTGCCAATGAATATACAAAACAGAGAAAACTGTAGAGTAGTCAGATACACAAATTACATAAAAAGCAACCTTACCACAACCGTAATATTCATCGTAGAACCTCTAAATCTCTATTTGTTTTTTAAAAAGGCTTAAAATTAACCAGTTTCTGCCTGCGGCTTCGCACGCGTTCTATACAAACGTTTTAAAGTTATTGTTATACCATGGAAACTGATGTATGGAGTAGCCTATGTTTTATTCCAAGCCCAGAACAATCGATATGCAAAATAGTAGTTTTGGCATGAAGAAATAACAGACATTCATCCATTCATCTGAACATACAAACTTTCGCACACACACATCAACACCGTCTAAGAATATTTTGTATAAAATTCATTAACTTAAAAATACTAGCCAGTTGGTATAAAAAAACGTAATCCAATTCAAATTAAAGTATTTGAATCGGATTATGTTTGTTATTTTCTACATATATACTAATATTAAAATGAGGAAAGATTAGATTTTTTGTTTGTTTGCATTGAATAGGCTTTGAAACTACTGGACCGATTTTAAAATTTATTTCACCGTTGTTGGGAGTCTAAACTATCCCCGGGTGACATAGGCTATATTATATTTTATATATGTGAAATTCGAATTTAACCCGGCGAAACCGCGGGAAACAGCTAGTATTTTATATTCCTAACCGAGTTAAAAAGTTAGATAGAACGGAAAAAAAATATTGTAGCACCACGAAAATAAAAATACTTGTTAATACTACGTCTCCACAGCTTTTTGTCCAGGTTCATCCAAACCAAGGGTGTTAATGACAGCTACATAAACTTTTGAGTAGGCGAGTACGTGTCTCGAAAACGTATTACTCCAAACGTGCGTACATAAAGGCTAGGCATTTGTTTTAAGTCAAACCAGTGCGCAGAGAATCTTAATTTGGAAAACGAGGTCGATGTCTGATGGGATCAGATCAATTCAATTAATTTATTGCAAGAAATATGGTCATAATACATACTCGTATGATCACCACACAAATCTCCACTGCTGGACAAGAGGGGTCTTAGAATCATCAACACCGTTGGCTGGTGGATTTGTACCTCGCATGCATGTTAAAGAAAGCATGTTAAGCAGTTGGTCCTGCGCCTGAACTCTCCCCGGTCCACACGACCGGGGAGAGTTCAGGCCAATAAGATAATAATGTCCTGCGCACCTGTATACACCAATATCACCTTCATTTAGTCTGATTGTACCACTTTATTTGGAAAACGGCTTTTGCTCCTCCTGCAGCCTATTTTAGTTCACTGTTGGACACAGGCCTCCCCCGGAAAATGCTTGACTAGCGAGATAATAGTGTCTCGAACGAATTCAGTCCTTAAATTTAAAAAAAATCTATCGTTTTTTACGTAACATTATCTCATCGACATCCTCTGCCTTCCGTGAAAGATACTCACCATAAAGTTCTGAAGTAAATAAGGTTTTTTTTTTTTTTGGGAAGCAACTAAATTTAGCAATAAGAAATTTAAACGTACAGAACTCCCTTTTTTCATAAAATTACGTAATTGTATCTTCAATAAAAGCGTGAAAATTAGATTGTGTATAAGAACTTTTTTACTTCAGTGGCAACGAGAGATCATTTGGAGAGTATTTGAAACTTCACAGAACATTTAATTTGAATTTATTTAGGGAACAACCAATTAAAGAGAGAAAAGAGAAGATTGACAGAAAATGTTTTTATAGTTAGTTGCGTGTCCAACCATGCGCTGTTGGACAACACCACCATTTCGTAATGTAACGCTTTTTATTACCTCTAGAATTATTTTAAAATTCTGTTTAATTGGTAAAAATGCAGCAACTAATTATACATGTTTTATTTGTAACTCACCCGCATTATTTGAAACACGCTGTTGTAACCTACTCCTGTATCATAATTGTATTTATATGTAAACACTGACAAACTGTTTCTAAACACGAACATAAAATAACTTTAGCACGTATGACCAGGGCCCTAATTCTGCGAAACCAAACGCTTCACTATGGCAATAATATCGCCGCCATAGGCACGTTTTAGTATTCTTCCTAAGATTTAAAAAAAAAACTATAGATGGTGGCCGCACGCCAAAAGTGTCAAGATTGAAACCTCGTAATTTTTGACAAATACGTAAATACACACACCACTGTCACACTGTCTGGATCTTGACTATCAGGATCTCTGATATCAGTATTACATGACGATACCATTGTCATAGTCAAACGATTAGCAAGTAAAATAAGGCCCTCATAGGGTGTTTTTACATTGGCACAGGCGGGAGCATGAACGAAGGTGGACGTTTGGCAGTTTCCAAAGGACGATGCCAGCAGCCTATAGCAGTCCACTGCTGGACATAGGCCTCCCCCAATGAGCGCCATAGCGTTCTTTCTTCAGCTTGCCGCATCCAGCATCTACCTTTTGACAAAGGAAACACCATAGGGCATTGTGCAAAGAAAAGCAGACAGACATGCCTTCTTAAAATAATTTGATTTATTATAATTTATCACAATAAAACAAATAATAAATAAGTTAAAAGGAATAATAAATTAGATAATATGTCAAAGTATACAGCTGTATAAGGGCATTGTCAAATGCTTTGACAATGCCCTTATACAGCAGCATATTTAAGAATTGAACACCAGCATTTTTTAAGAATTGAACAGCATTATTTAATTATGTGAATTCGTGGTATCCTAAATTCTCCCTTCACCCACTCTCACACAGGATATTATTAGAAAAGGCAAACATTATTTGCATATTGAACATCTTAATACACGTTTTTGACTCAGACAATATTAGTCGATCCGAAATTACCACGCCTCACAAAATCCACGAGGCACATTATTAGAGAACACGCCGTGGTTTTGTATGCTTCATCGCTTAGATTAATTTGAATACGAGGATTACACATGCCTGATTCTGTATTAGTTTCTGCACGCGGCTTCGCTCGCGTTGTTTTTATGGAACCGTTTAAAGGTTATTTCTATCCTATAAGAACAGTTTCATGAGATAAAAAGTACCTGTGTTTGATTTTCCAAAAAATGTATTCTCTGTCCCGCTCTTATGAACGTAAAAGCTTATCTATACCTTACCATGCCTTGTCTATGCCTATCCTTTATGCTTTTTCACAACATTCTGTACGCCCTCTATATCACTCTCTATTTCTTTCTGATCCACTCTTTTTTTCACAACTATTTATGTTGTTTCTAAGACAATTTCCAAGAAAAAATCTGACGTCGTCGCACCAGGTATAGGTAATGCACGAATCCTGGTTCTTAAGTTTAGAGAAATAACGTCTTCTCCGGAAATAATATAAAATTTTTAATATTACTTTAAAAATTTAATATAATTTCCGTTATCAGGTTTTATTAAAATGTTTTATGTCCATGAGACACTGTTATTGTTCCGACATACGATAAATAAATAAAAAAAAAATCAGTGTAACATTTAATTTTAATCAAATCTAAAACCTATACTATTAAAAGCATTGCGCTGAATGTTGTCGAACCACTGGTCTTTGGGTTTTCCTTCATAATCCATTCGCTTCAGTTCTTGTTCGGTTTTCTAAAACATTTCGGAATCACCAAATAACAAAAGAAGAAGCGAGAATAGAAATGTTTTCTTTATAATTAAAACTTTAGGCTCAACTCACACCGAGAAGCCAAGAGGCCAGGAAGTAAAAAGCTTTTGAACGGATATACGTCTTATAAGTGTGTAGATAAGGTGAAACTATATTTGACACTAAAAGCTAGCTATAGTGCTCATTATGGGCATACTCGTATGTCCAGTCCAGTCCTGGATTAATATGGGTAGATGGTGATGTCACTTATCTTAGTGACATCATCATCTACCCATATTAATCTACAAAGTCTTTACGCACTTTGTAGATTCAGAACGCAGTAAGCCGTCCGGTTGCCCGCAATGAAAATATGTACCTACCAGATAATAGTTTTTATTTGCCTTGCGATGTAACTGATGACCAATCTCTCTGGTCACTCGGAACGCTGAGGCGTGGCGGCGCCGCGGCGCAGCGTAATTCTGTTATCGTAAACGCACGCTACGCACAGATGGTGACCGCGTTCCGCCTAACCGCATAGTGCTTAGGTACCCTAAAGGTGCTTGCCGCACCGCTGCCGTCGGACACAGAACAAAAATTGTAAAGACAAATGTTTATTCATCCACACATTTGGGCTGATGAGACTGGAGTCTCATCAGCCCAAATGTCCAGCATTGGTCCTTCATAAAAGTATAATTACGAATACCTGAACTGAATTTTTCTCACTTTTATTATCCATCAATAACAAGTTAGTTAATTTTGGCAGCGACATCACTTGGCTCGTTTTCAACGAAATGAGAAATGCGTCAAATAATTTCCTGCAGTAAACTAATTGAACTACTAGCTAGAATTTTAAAATATTATCCGCATTAAAAGTTTGATTATTTAAATCTGCCTTTACCGGAAATGTGTGATAATCCCTTTGCGAGTTGATAGCATGACCATTTTTCACAATTTCTTGAATGGCCCTCTCAAATGTTTCATCATTTTTATACGTACGAACTGCATTATTCCTAGTCAACGCATCTCGAAAAGGATCGTATTCCACTCCCATTTCTTGATCTTTTCGTGCGTCATTTAATAATCGGCTATCTGAATCGCGTATGTCCTTTGATTTTCTATAGTTTAGATTTCTCATATAACTTCTGTTTATCTGAGAGAGTGGTATCTGCTCTCTCCTTCGTAGACTGCCAACGACTATATTGTCATCTTCAGTAGTAACTTTATTATCCGTGATCAGAAAAGTTTTGCAAGCAACTAAAGTGAACTGTAATAGAATCAAATACTTGTACATTACTTGTGTTGAAGAAACACGGTTGATTTATATAACGACAATATTTTTACGATTGGAGTTAGAACTGTAAAAATAGAAAGTGTTATTTGATGGCAATTCAAGTAAACACCTGCAATTCGTAGAATGTAATAAACTGTTTAACAACAAACAACACAATCACTTTCCTACAGAATGCAGTAGAAATTATATTATTTATTTTTAGTTGACGAAAATACAAGAGGAGGTTCTATATTATTGTCTGTGTGTATTTATTTATATATGCTCGTGGATTTCGCAGTCAATCATGGACCGTTTTGAAGTTCTTTCGTTATATAGCGAATGATCTTTAAGTGGTCGCATAAAAAATATTATATTCCTGAGGGATAAGTAATTGTCCTGAAAAACTTAAAAACAGTGTAAATGCTCAGGAATTCAAAGTCTATCTAAGTTTTTTCAGAACAATCAATTCAAATCGGGACTAATCTATATAAAATAGCGAAAGAATTTTCAAAATCAGTCCTTAATTCACGGAGATATCAACAAACACATAAAACATACAAACAACGAAACAGAAAAACATCCTCAATTTTTGAGGTCGGTTAAAACACCTACGTAAATCATATAGCTTAGTAACAAATTTATCAAACGTATGTCAAACAACCCAAAAATAACAATACCTATGATAAAATCTATCCGATTCGATTGAGACTTGACTACTTTTCCAGATACATTTTTGAACAACATCATACATTTTCTAGAATCAACTTATAAAACAAATAAATCATTGGACTATGTAAATACATATTAGAGAGATTAGGATCGCCCAATGGCAGCTCACCATTATCAGGTGCTCACGCTAACGTTTAAATTACGGTAGGTAAGTACCAGGCTTGATGGTTCCTAGAAACTATTTTATTTTTTATTTTATTTATACTTTTTGCACGATAAACTATATATAAAACCTATTCTAGAAAATTAATACAAAGGTGAACTTAACCCTAAAAAGAGTTCTCTTCCAGCAAACCTTATTGGGAAAGAGAGATATCGTAAAGAGAGAAGTGGTTATATGTGCATAAATAAAATTATAAATAGACAGAAGATTAAATTTTAACTTACTTATTCAATATACTACTAAGTACTATATATACTGCTAAATTCTATACATACTACTAAATACTATAATAAAATACTAAACAAAAATACTATTTAAATTATTATAATATTTCAGGTAAATAAGTGACATTTTACACCTAACAGCCCTAGCTATGTCCAGCAGTGGACTAACATTGACTGATGATGATGATGGTGGTGACACCTAATACGACCTTACTAAAGTCATTTAAAACGGGATATTTACCATGATTTCGGCACAGTTGCATGCGCCATGATCACGGAGTAACATAAGCATGCAACTGTGCCGAAATATTGGATAACTCAAAAATCAAATCATGGTAAATATCCCGTTTTAAATAACTTTAGTATTAATAACCATGATAGTTTCAAAAGTTTTAATACGACCTTTACTAAAACTGGATTTTGAAAGAGATTTAAACCAGCAATTCGCATTGTATTGTTGAGATTTGGTATTAAAAATACACGAAAGTTTATCTACCAACAAGGGATCAATTTTGTAGTTAGTCTTATTTGAATTTTTATTAAGTTCAACCTCTCATCTCCTTAATGAGAGGACTATGATGATTATTCCTCATAATCATGAATAAGCAGGAAAACATATCACAATAAGTACTAACGACGCGACGTATATACATTGACAACCGATGTGGCGCGGTGGGCGAAGGTCCGCTTGCGACGCAGGAGGTTGCGGGTTCGATTCCCGCCTCGGAACAATTGTGTGTACGATCTGCAGATATTTGTTTCGGGTGTTCTGGTCGTTTTCTATATATAATAAAAAAATATCTATCTATGTAATGTATTGTATTATGTATATCAGTTATCTAGTACACATAACACAAGCTCTGCTTACCATGGGGCTAGATGATGCTGTGTAAATTTTCCAGCATTTATTATTATTATTATTTATTATACATAATGTATGAAATTTTACGTTGACACGCACTCTCTGTGAGCTATTGAGTTCTGTATTACAAGAATTAAGAATAACCTGATATTTTATTATACGCCTTTTTGCATAAGATGATGATTTGTTCTAATTTACTGATAATGTTTGCAACTCACTAGGATTTTTGTTATAGAAGCATACACATGGCCCTATAATAAATACATTCAATTTGTGTAGCCTTGCTTTGAGCACAGAGAGTTTAGTTTTAGTATTTATATATGTATACATACATAGCCATTTGCAGCAAACCGATTGATATTTTAATGAGTGCATAAATAATTATCATAAAATATATTGACATAGTAAACAATATATGGTCTATATATTGGTATTTATTTCCTTGAATGTATCACGTAGAGATTTTTTGGGACCCATAATTATTATAAATTTCACGAACTCTTCTGCACCGCAAATACTATATTAATATCTGCAGCGTTCCCTCACAGCAGCTTACCATAGATTAGTTTGTCTTATAGTAAATTGCTGTGTCCCACGCCTTTACCAAAGCAGACATAATACAAAAAAAAATACAAAATATTTATTTCTTTAACTTAATGTACAATAAATATAACAGTGTTTGAGATTCCCTTCTAAGTAAAAGAAATACCTGTGTTAGGGAATCTCGCTCTACCAATAATACTCGTACTATAGAAGTAGCTAACATAGAGGTAAATACTAACCTACCTCAGACTATACATATCTTGTTATAGTAAAAACCTAACTCGGGCAGAGCACCTAAAGTGATCTAAAGTATAATCTAATTTGTTAAGAACTATAATTTACCTCAACTGTTGGATGCCCAACACGTCCAAACAACGTTCAAATGGAAATTCATGATTAGGGTAATTTACAACACTTCGTTCTGAAACATTTTGGTTTTGTTGATTTTAGGTAATTTGTAAATAGTTCGTCGATTATATCAAAAACTTAGTGTTTTTTTTTTCTTAGGACCGCATTGGACTCTTGGACACGTCAGAAATTTAAATTACATTAGACAATTTAGGAAATAAAGCGATACTATAAAAAATAAGTACAAAAAGTATTGCTTTTTTTATTCACTCAATATTTTAAGGAAAAGTAAAAGGGAGCGAACCTTTGAGAACCACAGCCCCAATCAGAACAACATGCCCATTCGTTATTGATTCTAACTTGTACGTCACGTATCAAGTTCACACGAACGCGGCTAACGAAACTGTTTGTGTTATTAAAATGTTTTTTACGTCTAACGGGTGAGGATATACAAAAGAGTAAGTTTTGAAGGAAATTTGGCTTAATTTAATTTTTTAATTAATTATTTCTTTATGCTCATGTAGATTTTAACTTAGGGTGAAAATATTGAGATGTGACCATGAACATTTTTTTTATATCACAGCTATTGTACCAAGTGATTGGCAATTTTTCTGAAGACTCAGTGCATGAAAATATTTTGAAAACAACAGTTGGCTTGTTTGTAAACCATGGCGCAGAAGAATAACAAGAGAAACCTATCATTTTGGATTCCTGCTAAGCGTAAGTAATGACCGTAAATATTAAATCCATTATTTGTAAATTTTTTGCACAAATTATCATCATTATCATCATAACCTGTGATTATTATATATTAGTCCACGGCTAGACGAGGTTTCCACTAATAAACGCCGTAGCCCCTTGTCTTCAGCTTGCCGCATCCAGCATCTGCCTGCAGTCTTTCGCAGATCGTCATCCCACCTGACCGGAGGAGGGCGTCCTACACTACGTTTGTCGAGCGAGCTGTGGTCTCCACTCAAGAACTGGTTTAACCAAGCAGTTTTCGGTTCTTCGCGCTTCATTCTAGCCTCAGTCACAGAAGACCAGATTATACAGTACCTAATACAATACCAGTCGGAAGCGTGCCCAAGACGCTTGCTGCATTGCCTCGCTGTATGGCAATGCTGATGCGCTGCAACTACATAAACAATGTTACTAATAAAAATACAAAACTACTCACCATCTCTCGGATCACGGGTCGTTTCGACCAGACTCTCAGATTTTTTTTATAATGGTAAGTATAGCCACCATTGTGTTTTCAGGCAACAAAGTACACGTGCCAAAAGAGAAGACGAGATTGGCAACATTCCAGGGATCTCTTCGAGTGACTGTTATCATAGGGCAGATGTTCTCTTTGATGCCTTTCGTTGGTGTATTTAGCAGCAATGCGAACGAAGTCAAGTAAGAATGTTAAATTTCACCTATTTAGATACTTACGTAAATAATAATAATTTATTGATAAATAGATAAAAAAACACTTTATTATACCACACAAAACAGAACACAATACAGAAATAGACAATAGAATAAAGGAAGTTTAAAGGGCGGCCTTATCGCTGAGAGCGATCTATCCTAAGCAACGTTAGGATGGACGTCTATACCTCTATTGTTCGTTCATTTTTTAAGTTTTCGAGACAAATAAAAAAATCTAATCAGGTAAATTTACCCGTTGTAAAGGAATTTGTGTTAGGTAATCAAGATAGTTTCTAATGTTTTGCGGAAACAATTGTAATCCCTCGGGAATAAAATTAAGAATTTGAACTCGAATTCAAGTTTTTACAAAACCATCCAATGAGATTTTTACAGAACATTTTCAAGGGATATATTTATTTGGAATGCGGTCAAATAGCTACGCCAGGTTTCCTGAAATCTTTTGGGAATGGACTGAAGCATTGTCCAAACTACAAACATAATTCATAATTCATATCATTTATTGTAATTTTATGCATACAGGTAGTATCTTAGGTGTAGTCTTAGTGGGTAGGTACACAATGCATAAAAACCCTGTCAGGGCACAACAATTTTTGGCACAACATAGTTTATGATATCTACTATGCCCTTGCCCACTCTGTTCTAGAATCCTCGGTATTTTTGTAAACAAAAGGGTTATTCACCAAACCAAAGGAATATTAAGAAATTAAATAATAACCCAAAAATGTTCTATTTCGACAGGACTTTAGGGGAAGGTCAGTCATTATTTAACTTCTTTAAAATTACCCCGAGTCCGAGGGCTTACGCACCATAATAACAAAGAAATATTGATGGTAAATATTTTACGACGATCATTGAACTAAATCGCAGCAGTTCGAAAAAGTTGTTAGACACAATGAATGGAACACCATTTCATTGTCTCTCAACTCTGACAATGTGACAGACGAATACCCAAGTACTCGAACGGATTTTCACAGATTAACAGAGATTTTCACGTTTTCCGCTAGGCATATGCAGTGGACTAATATAGACTGATGATGTGCAATTATGCGTTGTTGAAGTTTTTGTTCATATTTTTGTTTGTAAATGAAAATGAAAAATATGTTTATTACTAAATCTAAAAAGAAGTTAGGACAGAATTGGTATGTTATACATAAGTAGACAGAATTAATATATTATAATAATTACCGACACTACGCTGCTGGGCCTATATCGTGGTAACCTTGATGTTTTCTGTTACAGTTTTAATTGTTTATTAAGTTTTCATTTAAAATTTTTGTGTCTACAAAGAATATCTTAAAACTTTTGAAACATGGTTAAAAAAAAGTCATAGTAAAGAATAAATATCTTGGACTTTAGAAACAAGTAAAGGGGGTGGTGAGATGTTCGATTTATTACAATAATTCGTTACTGGTGTCTTTTTACGGATTGTTTTAAAGATTTTTGATTCCTTCCTTTTCTGTGCATATTCTTGCCTAAGTCTCCGCTAGTAAGTTGTAATTTTTACTAATACAAATACAGATTTTGGTAATTCATAAAGATGTCAGGTAAACAATGTCGGGTCTTATAGTCTTAACTAGGATTCACAGCATGTAACCCTAAAGGCGTATGAATATGTTTATTTTCAAGGTACAATTAATTTACTTCTACTGTTATTGTCAGGTTCGTGAAGACATCTTGGAAATGCCTCTACTCTGCACTGTCTCTGTTCGGACAATGTTTTATGGCAGTCATGTGCATAAACAAAATGATGAACAGCAAATCAACGCTGATGGGAACATGTAAGTACAAACAGATTTGGGTAAACCTTCTAAATAACGCGTAGTTTGGGTTATGCGAGGACTGGTATACCTTATAAGTATGATTCAATAGTGTGACAAGGGACCAAATAATATTTTGATAAAAAGTAATAAATAAACGAATATAAAGTTCAGGCGTATTTTTTTAAATCTTTATCGAATGCCGCGTCGGCATGTGTGCTTTTTTTATTACCGGCCAGGACTTTATCGAAGCGAATTTTGCATTCAAACTTTTTAATAAAATAGTGTTCCAAATTCAAAAGTCATGACGCCGGAATGACCCTTCTCGCTCGTACTTATCTAGGACCCATTTTTTAAATAGATGGGATGAAAATATATTTTTTGATAAAACATACGTTGTATTAATTACAATTTAATGGTTCTACACCGGTTAGGGCGTCAACCATACCTAACTTGTGTAGTCTCACTCAATTTGCATTGTGTAGAAAGAGAAATCCTCTAAGATTTCTTGCCTCGACTCAGAAAGACCTTTTTTTTTAATTTTATTTATGTTTTACAATGTAAGAGTTAAGTAGATTTTATCTAAGAGCTAACTTAAACGGTAATTTTGAACCTGACAAAAAGGTACAAGCTGAAATGAACTCTTTTGTTTTACTGCTAGAATCTAAAATATTTCTTATCCGAGCCTAGAAAGACGAATGTAGATGGCCATTAGAAAAAAGTCCGAGTATTGCAGATTTTTTTCCAAATTCAAATTCAAAATATTTTATTTATTTAGGCTTACAAAATAAGCTCTTAGATAAGTCATACTATAAATTACATTTTGTTTCTCAATAACAAAAATAGCTATAACAGCTGTACAGATTTTAATGTTTTTATATATCTTTTATTGTGCATTTTTGTTTATTTTGTTGGTTCTTTCTTTCATATGACTTTTACTCTCAGCCCCTCTAATATTCTACATATCAACCTGCATCACGATGGCGATGTTCTTCCACGCTGCCCAGAACTGGCCAGCGCTGGTCCAGGCCATCGCGAAGACTGAAGAGCTGGATCCAAACTATGACGTCACACTGCCCAGGCGGTGCAGTGTAACTTGTGCAGTGGTTCTGAGCCTAGCTCTAGGTAAGAAGCTTTAGATGTAGGTAGTCATTATTATTTCGGCGCAGGGTCATGTAGGTAGTCTTATTTTCTTAATATCACCGATTTGTGTCACTTACCCCCATGATAAACTACTTTATTTGCCGTTTGTTATTCTATGCCTGTATTTTGTAGCTGTGTCCAAATAAATGTTTTGCTATTCTATTAATATAAATCGATTTCATAGTAGGAGATGGTTCTTCATTTGATTTATAGTAATTGATTTATGTCCACTAACAGAATCGATGTTTGGATGTCTGTTACCTCTTCAAGACAAAAGTGCTGAACCTTATTTGATTACTAGTAATTTATTTGTTGTCCACTTACAGAATCGATGTTTGGATGTCTGTTACCTTTTCACGACAAAATTACTGAACGTGTCGAGCTTGAAGTTTGCTTCATTATATATTAATACTAGTTTCTGCCTGCAGCTTCGCACGCGGTGTGTCTATAGAAACGTTTTATTTTAAGGTTATTTCTTTCCCACGGAAACTGATTTTTGGGATAAAACCTTCCTAATTCCGGACCTGGAACTACCTGCATGCAAAATTTCAGACCGATCCGTTTATTCGTTTGTGCGTGAAAGAGAAACAAACATCTATATACATACAAACTTTCGCGTTTATAATATTTTGAATTTATATTTATAGTATAAGTAGGATATATTTAAACACCAGCTGTTCAAAATTTCAGCACTTTTAAAAATATTTATTACTAGCTGCGCCCCGCGGCTTCGCCCGCGTGGAAATTTCTGCGCAATTTTACCATATTTTCTCACCGTTTAAACCTTCCCTGGACTACGACAAACATTTCGAAACCAAAATCAGCTAAATAGGCCCAGCCGTTCTCGAGTTTTAGCGAGACTAACGAACAGCAATTGATTTTTATATATAAGAAGAAGATAATAGTGTAAATAGGGTTATGAATTTGTCAATAAATAAATCAGATATTGTAATTCTTTTGTTTCAGCGGAACACATACTGTCCCTGCTGTCAGCGGTTGCTGGCGCTGAGATGTGTTATCCCCATCTACCCACATATGAAGGCTTCGTCAAACATTTCTACCCATGGGTCTTCAGTAGTTTACCTTATTCACGGATACTAGGTGTTATAACACAGGTGAGTACAATTTTCTTCTCATAATAAAGTTTTTACAAACTATTTGACACATAGATTTCCATACGGGAGAAGCAGAGTTCCGCGTTAACACTTTGATTGCTGAAATCACACGGTATGTGTTTTCTACAAGTGACTAATATGCGTAAATCTACACTAGCGTAGCGGCTGAGAAAATACAGATCTGTATGACTCAGCACAGCCGTAATATTTTTCGAACGAAACGCATGTGTGGCGCAACACAACCGCTGTGTAGAGCGGCAGCACGAATTTTTTAGGTTAAAAAAAAGATCGCAGTCGATGAAAAAAAATCGCAGTCAAAGTGTTAATGACTTTTACGCAATCATCCGCAACAGAACAGCATCCCTGATGCGTCGGATGAGTGACGGCACCAGTAGCTATCTGAACGTTATAGCTGGAAGGCTGGACACGGACTGCGCTTTTGTGAAGCACTGGACGCACATTCATGAAGTCGCGGAGTGCAGATAGTCTCATAATAAAGTTATGACAGTTTGCAAGTTAATGTTTAAGGCGGTATCCCGAGGCACACTAGCGCCGCCACCTATTTTATCTTGTTATTACGTTCAACAAAGGAAATATCAAACATTTCAATGGGGTTTTGTGATACATTATATATTATAAGCTTTTTTTAACACTTTGACTGCGGTTTTTTTTCGACGACTGCGGTCTTTTTTTTTACCTAAAAAATTCGTGCTGCCACTCTACACAGCGGTTGTGTTGCGCCGCACATGCGTTTCGTTCGAAAAATATTACAGCTCTGCTGAATCACAAAGATCTGTATTTTCTCGGCCGCTGCGCTAGTGTAGATTTACGCATATTAGTCACTTGTAGAAAACTCATACCGTGCGTTTTCAGCACTCAAAGTGTTAATGCCTCTGAAATAGTTTTAGTTTGGTAGAGATGAGAAAAAATAGTTTGGTGGTCACTAAAGGCAACTTCGTATCTCTTCGACTCTAAACTATATAAAATAAAACTGAATATTCCTATTCATAAATAAATTTACTTATTATAGTTCTGTGTGCTAGGTGTCTAGGTGTTTCTTCTATCTAGCTAAAAAGTGAGTGAAGCAAGAAGATAGCTATCAGATTCATAATTCCAAAGAAAATCCTACAGTTCCTAGCATGGATAATTGGCGAATTGTGAAAACCGCGACTTCGAACGAATAAAGTCGCGATCATAATGGGCCTATCATGGCCTTAGTGACACCCATGACACCCAAAAGGATAAAAAAACAAATTCATTGTTTAGGATATTTTATATATATATATTTTATCCCGACTAAAGTTTAATGAAAACTGACAAAACTGGTTCCTGTTCTCGGTGCCTAACATAATCAGCCTATATTAGTCTACTGCTGGACATAGGCCTCCCCCAATGAGCGTCATAGCGCCCTGTCTTCAGCTTGCCGCATCCAGCATCTACCTGCAATCTTTCGCAGGTCGTCATCCCACCTGGTCGGAGGGCGTCCTACACTACGTTTACCGAGTCGTGGTCTCCACTCAAGAACACGCTTGCCCCAGCGGCCGTCGGTTCTTCGCGAGATATGGCCGGCCCACAGCCACTTCAGCTTGCTAATTCTCAGAGCTATGTCGATAACTTTAGTTCTCTGTCGGATGTATTCGTTGCGAATCCTATCCTTCAGAGATACTCCGAGCATAGCTCTTTCCATAGCTCGCTGAGCGACTTTGAACTGGTGGACCAGCCCTATTGTGAGTGTCCACGTCTCAGCTCCGTAGGTCATAACGGGTAGGACGCACTGGTTGAAAACTTTCGTTTTCAAGCATTGCGTTATGGATGAAGAGAAGACTCGACGTAGTTTCCCAAACGCTGCCCAGCCCAGCTGGATCCTCCTTTTGGCCTCCTTCTCGAAATTGTTTTTACCTAACTGCAGAATCTGCCCGAGGTATGTGTATTCGGAAACGATTTCGAGAAGGTGACCATGTACGACCACCGGCCTTGGATCAATGTGTCCATTGATCATGACTTTGGTTTTATCCAAATTCATGCCAAGACCGATGCATCGGGAGGCTGAAGCTAGGCCGTCCAGCATCTGGTTCAGCTCCTCTAGCGACTCCGCCAATAGGACTATGTCATCAGCGAATCGTAGGTGTGAGATGTAGTTGCCGTTTATGTTTATGCCCTTACCTTTCCAGTCCAGAGTCTTAAACAAATCTTCCAACGCGCTTGTGAACAGTTTCGGGGATATGACATCCCCCTGTCTCACTCCTCTGCGCAGTTGGATAGGTTTAGACTGCTGGCCCTGTACTTGGACACTCATAGTGGCGGCTTCGTAGAGACATCTCAGAACCTCGATATAACTTTGGATATAAGAATACTTTGGACCCCCGGTTTCGCTCTATCGCCTCTTCAATGAGGCGCGTGTTGGAGCTCCGGAGATCGTGCCGTACCATCTTCGCAATTCGCTTGTTCAGGTCTGACCTCTCTGACAAAGTCGCTTGGGTGGTCTCCCGTCTTTTTGTCATCAGCCCAAGAGTCTCATCCAAGAGTTTGGACTTCTTGCCAGTACGCTGCTTTTGACAGAATTTGATGCCCTCGTCCCTCAACGTTTCAACCAGATTGTGTAGGGTCTCGTCAGCGTCATCAGTTGGTTCCAAGGCAACAAATCGATCCCCGAGAAGCTGCTGAAACTTCTCGGTGCCCGCCATGATTTGGATTAGGTCAGGTCGGAGCGTGGACTTCATCAGACAGTTTCTTTCAAGCTTAATGTTGATATTCAGAGAGCCTCGAAGGAGTCGGTGATCAGATCCGGTATTGAACCTGTTGATCACTGAGACATCTCTGAATATGTGTTTGCTATCCGTCATGATGAAGTCGATCTCATTTTTAGTCACAGTGTTGGGGCTTTGCCATGTCCACTTACTTTGAGGCTGTTTCTTAAAGAAGGAGTTCATTAAGAACAGCCCTTCTTTCTCAAGGAAATTGACAAGCATTTGCGCCCTGTGATTTCTAACTCCATAACCATGCGGGCCTAATCGGGATTCGTTGCCAGTCTGGATTCCCACTTTGCCGTTAAAGTCCCCCATAACAACGTTGAAGTGGGCCTTAGTGGTGTTGTGTAAGGCTTTGGATATGTCTCTCCACTTCATCATCCGAGTGTGCCGAGGTCGGTGCGTAGACCTGGATGACCTTCATGCTGTACCGTTTGGACAGCCGAAGGATCAGGTACGCTACACTGGAGATTTCTTGGACGTTGTTAGAGAGGGCCTTATTGACGAGGAAACCTACGCTGCAAGGGACGCTGCTGCCCGCCCCCCGGTGTATGTCCCTTAGTCGCCTCCTACGACACCCACGGGAAGAGTTGGGTTGGTGCTATTCTATCTAGGCCGACACCACACAGCCAAGACATAAACAAAACCTTAAAATCGCTATGCATTATCTGTGGTTCACCTAACATAAAGACAACCTTAAAATCGCTATGCATAATTTGTTTTCAGTTCCTGCATTTCCAATCGACGTTCATATGGAACTTCTCTGATCTGTTTGTGATTTGCATGAGCTACTACCTCACGTCGCGGTTGGGGCAGGTCAATAAGAAACTTCTTGCAGCGCAAGGAAAGGTAAAGTTTAACGCAAGTTCTACAGAGTGGTGCTTGCATTTTTTACTATTTTCGAAAAGGCTACAGTTTCTACCAGCAGTTAGGTAAAATAGATTCAAATTTTATTAGTCTCTCGTTAACAAGCAGAATAAAAAACTTAATGTGATAGTACTCTCAAGTTCACAATTCTGTTGTATGACTACAAAATAATAAAATTGTAGTAGGGTCGGTACATATCTGACGGAAAAAGCGTCGGGCATATCATCAGTCGCGTCGATTTGGTCAAATTAGACCTGCCACATTAGTCGTCTAGAGTGTTCGAACAGCCTGTACACCAACGATATCCGCTGGTAGTTTTAAGTTTGTTGTGAATGCTAGTTTTTAAGGTAAATAAAAATATTTTCTTTCTCTTTCTTTTCTCTTTCTGATGTTACGCCTAGTCTGAATGCATCATACAAAATATACGTATGGAGACACGTTACGTCGACCGACTATACGTTGACGGAAACGTAACAGGTGCTTGTGAAAGGTCGAATGTTTTATTATATACTAGCTGCTCCCCGCGGCTTCGCCCCCGTGGAAATCTATGAGTCAAATTGTTTAAATGATAAAAAGTTCCTATGTTAGACTCCTGGTTCTAAGCTACCTCTCCACCAATTTTCAACTAAATCGGTCC
Source organism: Eupithecia abbreviata (assembly GCA_943735965.1). Lineage (NCBI taxonomy): Eukaryota > Metazoa > Arthropoda > Insecta > Lepidoptera > Geometridae > Eupithecia > Eupithecia abbreviata. The sequence goes on from OX030976.1 coordinate 3,423,572, forward strand.
AGCCGTTCTCGAGTTATAAGTGTTGTAACAAACACGACTTTCTTTTATATATATAGATTTGACTGTTCTGGCGTAACGCGACCGATAAAACGCGACGCATTTTCCGTTAGATATGTACCGACCCTTAATTGGCAGTGAGAGATATAATTGAATCATCAAACAATCGATTGTTTTGATCGACTCGAAGCGCAAAATAAAACAAAACAACTTTGCTCTGTAATAAGATCAATCAACTCCTAATAACATTTTTATTTTCATCACAACAGTGTATTACTTTTTCAATCGAGAGCCAGAACCATTAAACGTTTCGTTGAAACTGGTGTATTCGCAATTTTCCCCCTTTCACAAGACAGACACTAATTAATTGGACAAGTAAAACGAATTGTCTCCATTTTCGAAATAACTTACCCAATTACCCCGCTTGCGACGCAGGAGGTTGCGGGTTCGATTCCCGCCTCGGAACAATTGTGTGTACGATCTGCAGATATTTGTTCCGGGTGTTCTGGTCGTTTTCTATGTATCATAAAAAATCTCTATCTTTGTTATGTATTGTATTATGTATATCAGTTATCTAGTACCCATAACACAAGCTCTGCTTACCATGGGGCTAGATAATGCTGCGTGAATTGTCCAGCATTATTTATTTATTATTTATACGTTAAAATTAGCATAGGTACATAAAATATAAATAGACTTAATTTATAACACGCTATTTTGTGACGACGGCGACAGCGTCTAGATGACATGAAAATAGGTACCTAATCATGTCCGTATGCCCTATTTGGAAGGTAAACAAACACTTTAGGATACTTAAAATAAAACAACCAGAGGTAGGTTATAAAACGCAGGTAGATTAAAGACCCAGCTTTTATGAACCATACGCTAAACTAAGAGAACACGGTATATTCAGTTATAATTTATTCAAACACATTTGTATGCGTTGCACAAGTCTTCCCTGCGATTCTACATGTTTATGGCCGGCCATTAACACGTGAATGAGACTGAAGAGAGTAAGGTAAGCATAAGAAAGAGGCCATAGCTAATAAGGTTGACGTTCTTTTTCAGAGCTTTGAAATGAGGTTTTATTCTTAATATTTAAATCTGCTTTACAATGGATCTGATGAATTGGCATTTCCTGAATGTATTATGCTAATTCTGGTAATTTAATGAATTACTCTAAGGTTGTAGTAGTTCATTTTAAAATAGAATTATTAATTAAATAATAATATACATTTTTTTTTATTTAAGGGGCTATTCTAAAACACACAATCACAACTTCAGAGAGGAATCCATTAAATTAAATACCATTAACGATTTTCATTATAGTTCTCGAGAACATGTTATTTCATAATGATAAACTGTCGAAGCAATCGTATGTGGTAGGGAGGACATAACATCCGAATTAATGATTCTAAATAATTCATAATGGTATTTTGACAGTTTAATACCCCGTATTAGCTCGATCACAAAATGTCGGTAAAGCCTAAATAATATTAAATCTACAAAGAATTCCACAAGCAGCCTTTTCCCTAGCTCGCGAAGTAAACTAATATTGTTTTGAAATTCAACATCTTGTCCTTCAAAGTACCAGGCAGCCAGACACGACAAAGAGTGTCGCACGAACTTCCCCGACTACTCTAAACAAACTACGATAATGTTTTTGCAATTGGCTCTCTTGAACTTCGTGTTTCGAACAAGTAATTGCACTTTGGACTTCGAATTGCAAACAAGGACAGATGGGTTTGTAATAAATAGGGTTCTCATTGTTTTTACGATTTTGTAGTCAAACAAGGAATCCTTGAACATTCGTTGTGTTTTTGTTCGTAGAAAAATGCAAATACTACCATAAATCTAAACAGAATATACTATTGAATATTCTCATATTTTTATTTTAAATTGGTTGCTTTGTTTTCGAAGCTTTGGCTGCTTTCGACAATTTAACCTACGGGTGAAACTAGTTTTTTTTTTAATACTAACAAAATATATATATGTATATATAAGAAAAAAAAATACGAACTATTTCTGTGACATTTTAGTTCGTGAAATCTACGCTTAGTTGAATGCTTCTACATTACATATTCGCTGAATTCAGAGCCTTTGAGCATTTTTTTTTCAGTATCTTCCTGAAGTATTCTGGAGAAACACCAGAGAAGAGTACGGAAGAGCGACGCATTTAGTCAGAAAAGTGGATGACGTCATCAGTGGTATCGTTTTCATATCCTTCGCAAACAACCTCTTCTTCATCTGTCTACAGCTGTTCAATACTTTGGAGTGAGTAGAAGATTTATTACAAAAGAATTCGTTTATATTTTGTGAGTCTCTTATTTAAAAGTATTTTTGTTTTATTTTAGAGATGGAATCAAAGGCACTGGAGAATGTAGCAGTCGAGAAAAAAAGTAAGATTCTGGTAGCACGCTAAACCTAAGCTTATATGTTTCTTCTTTCTCTATATAATCGAAATTTACTGGATGAAAATTTTTAGAGATTTTATGGTTAGATTTACACTTTCCATGCTTGTCTAATGTCTATATTATATCAGGTTTTTGTGATAATTTTGTACGCGTGAAACTAAAGCCATTACAGCTCAGGTTTCATTTATTATTTGTCACTCAGGTATAAAAACGCAAACGCCTGTACGATGACTTAATCTTCAATAACTTATAATAATAATAATAATAATAATATTCGTTTATTTCAGGCAAAAAACCCATATCACAAAAAATACAATTACAATTTTAAAAATATGCACAAATAAAAATTAAAATACTTAAAACAAAAGATATCACGACACTGTCGCACGTCATTTTCTGTTTCCCTCCATATGTAGGGAAATCCAGTGCATGTATATGGGGTTATTGTAGACCTGGTCAGAGACAGCCTTCAAAATGCTATTTTTGGAGCGGACCAACCTATCCCAGAAAGCTGCGACGCGAGAGCGGACGATGGCGAAGAAGTCGGGCACTCCCGCTTCGGAGAACATGCTCGAAGCACTGCAGCATCTCGGTAACCTCATCAGTGCCCGATACGCGTCATTGTACTGGACTCTGATGGTATTTATGGCCTTCCTGGTGAAATTTGACCATAGCTGGCATGTGTACATGCCCAGACAATACGCACGGAACAGGGTGTTCTTGACGTCCGTGCTGCAGTTCGTGAAGCGGCGTGCAAGCATGTTACTCCTCACCGCGAGCGACCTTCGTTCCCGCTCGATGTCCTCGTCATCCCTCAGCGTTCCCGTCAGCAGGTGCCCTAGGTACCTGAACCGCTCTACAACCTTAATTGTAGAGCCGCTCAACCGAACCTCAGGAATCTTATCCGGACCTCGACCCGACCTAAATACCATCATTTCGGTTTTCAGTACATTGTATTTTAACCCGTGACCAATAGCATATTGCTCACAGATTAATAACAGCTTCCTTAACCCTTTAATCGAGGGGCTGAGAAGCACCATATCATCGGCATAACTCAGGTTATTTACGCATACGTTGCCTAAATAACAGCCAGTGCCGGAGCTCCTCAGCTCCTTAATCAAGCCATTGATGTACAGGTTAAAAAGGTCAGTCGAGGTCAATCCCCCTTGGCGAACACCGCATTCTAGTATGTACTCGCTAGAAGTCGTGTCACCCCATCTTACACAGTTAGTTTGGTTTCCGTACCAGTACTTTAACAGATTGACCACGTGAACAGGCACATTAGCAGCTGTTAATTTGTCCCATAAGATGTCATAGCTCACGAGGTCAAAAGCACGGCTAAGATCTAGAAAGCAAGCGTATACGGAGGTGTTCTGTGAGGTGTAGTAATTCACCGTGCTTTTAAGGCTCATTATGGCCGAATCCGTCGAAAGACCTGGACGAAAACCAAACTGTGCGTCTTCAATGCTCAAATTCTCCTGCAGCCTAGGGCAGATTAGTCGCTCCAATACCTTTCCTATAATAGTTCCCAACGATATAGGGCGGTAGTTCGTTGACGAGCTGAGATCGCCCGTTTTATTTTTCACCACGGGAACTACAGTAGTTTTCATCAAACCAGACGGAAGGTAACTATATTTATAACACATGTTGTAGAAATGACACAGATGCTCAATTAGTTTATCGCTACCGTACAGAATGTGCTCGATGCTGAGACCGTCGTGGCCAGGTGACTTGCCACGTTTCATAGATCTTACGGCCTTTCTCACGTCTTCCTGAGAAAACATGCAAGGGTTATCACACAGTACGGTTTCAGCAGCGGGCACACTCTCCACTGGTTGCGGGCTAATTTTAAACTTTTTCGCAAAAACTTCAGCTATTAACTTAGGTTCCTGCAAGCCATCAATAGATAATGGTACATTGTGTTTATAATTTAGTTTTTTAGTCGCATTCCAAAACTTACCAAAATTCTTTTCCCTTCTATGAGTAGCTAAAATATTCATTTTTATCTTGTCTTCATTCTTTTGGCACCATTTTAATTTATTCTTAAATTCAGACCGAGATTTACACATTTCACTAAATAAGTTACCTTCCGACGGCCTGCCGGCCAGTAGCCAGCAGTTAAAATGTAACCTTGCGTTTTGGTGGCTGTCCCTGACGTGGTAGTTCCATCCTATGACTTTTTGCCTATTTTTATAACTATTTACCATACGTGCGTGCCTAATAGAGGCAGTTTGTAAAACATTTATAATATTATAATAATATTCATCTAATAATTTAAAATAGTCTTTGAAATGTAAACATACTAAAATTGTATCACAGTCACAAATAGAGTTGAAATTATTTTTAAAATTAAAGTTAAGATTTTCATAGCAATATTTACTATAGCCGCGCCTTTGCGCTTCCTCTCTATCTCCCCATCTGATATTTTTCAACGCGTCACAGCTGCCGAAGTTGGCTGAACCTACTGCTACGCCTTCTATGTCGCACACAATACGCAGAGGGTAATGGTCCGACCATGTAACGTCATAGATGACACTCGCCGATACAATAGTATCCCATGCAGCTTTAGTGGTCAGACAGTGGTCCAACCACCTTCGACAACCGTGCGCTTCACTCTGAAAGGTAAAAGTGTCCGAAGAACCTCCGAGGAGGTTAATGTCCGCACATTCCCACAGAAGATCGCTACAGAAACGTTCAAGTTCCACACCAAAACTAGCAGAAGGATGGGCGTTAAAATCGCCAAGTACATAGGCCACTTGCACTTCACTTTCCTCTATGATCGCACTAACTTGGGCTAAACAGTCCGTAAATTCTGTCAAGTTATCCGATTTATCTACTGGCATATAGACATTTATCACTAACATATGGCCCGACCCTACAGAGATTTTTATAGCCATGATTCGATCACTAGTACATTCCACTTGAGACACGAGTGGGAACCTAGCTTTATTCCACAATATAGCGAGGCCACCGTACGGCCTTCCCTTAAGAATACCTAGTGACGTATCCACAGATGACTTGGCCACACATCCGAAGTCACTATTAATTTTACACACAAAATCTAAGTCGTGAGGAAGAAGCCAAGTCTCCTGCAACAGTATGATGTCTGCAGTACCGCACAAATCACGGACAGTCTGCACCGACCTCTTGATGGACTTGCAGTTATACGAAATGAAAGTTGTGTTTAAGGATGTACTACACATGTTGGTTGTTTTTATCCATCCTTCCTTTCGGCGTAATATATTCCCGGTACCTCCTAAATTTAACCCCCTGTGGCCAAAAATCTTCATTTAGAAAGGTATCAATGTTCAGCCTCGGCACGACTAATTTGAAAGAAGCAAACTCCGTTTCCTGCTTCTGTGGTAAAAGTTCAATACTTGTGCATTCGTGTCCCATTTCCTTAATATACTCTTGTAAATGATTTATTGATGTAGTTTTATTTAGTCTCGATACATAAATAGCTGAAGTCAACGCTGCAACCTGTAGTATTCCTGAGCCCCTTCCCGTACCACAGAAATTACTCAATCTTTTCCTTTGTTTCCGTTCAACTAATATAAATCCATCCTCTTTATTCATATCATGCGGGCGTTCACTCGATTTCGATGTGTTAGCGCTGCGCACGATGTCTCTGTATTGGGTTGCACTGGGCGCTCGCGGCGGACGCGGCGGCGAGCCGGCTGGAGGGGGGCCGGACGACCTTTCCATCTCGGTGCGTTTTAAGTGCACGGCGCTTGCGTCACTGGCCGCTGTAGGCATATTCACTTTTTTCTGTGACGACGGTAGGCCCAAAAGCAATGAGTCGCTCTTAGTCAATGCGGGATCTGCTGGACCACGCGTGGTCAATGTCTCAGACTGTTCACGGTGCTTCTTGGTAGAAGAAAGTTGTTTACAACTTTTTTGCTCAGTACTAAGTTCAACCAACATCTTTTTTACCTCTGCTAATTCTACCTTCAAACAGTCGGTCGCTGCCGTTTCGTGAGTGATCTGAGAGTCATTTTTATTGGCCTTTATACTGGCCACGTCTTTTCTCAACAATGCCATTTCTTTAAGAAAGGCTGTCACGTCAATATAGTCAAAGGAAACTGGCGGGATTTTGTTTAGGTTTTTAGCTACAAAACTCGGTAAGCAGTCAGGTTCAAATTCTTTAATCATCTTTATGATATCTTGAATACTTTTTTGCTCAGATCCTTCCTTCCTTCTCATAAACTTTTTTGACGGGGCTAAGAGCTTGAACGCTATAGAACGAGCAGTTTCAATCTCGTCGCAGGAGTAGGTACTCAAACATATCTGTATGATGGCTGGTTCTGGTAGGGTATCCACTTTATTACTAGTGAAGGCTAGTAACTCATTTACCACTACTTTACATCCACTACACTGTATATCACTGTTCGGCGGTTCATTTCTAACACGCGATGTATTCTCAACCGTAGGCGATCGACTCATCATAGGTATCGTGCGAGTAAGACGCGGCGCGGCTGCGGGGCGCGGCGGTTAGCGAGCGACTGATGAAAAGCTGTACCTTAATCAAAAGTATAATACTACTACGCCAGTACTCAGTGCATGTAGGAGACATAACTTAAATCTTAAAGTACCTACATACTTAATTAGACTTCTAAATATAGATACTGACCAATAATATTTTGTAAATATGGTTAAAATACATGAAGTAACTACCAACACAGGAACCTAACGTGACGATGATGAAATAAATGGTTAACACTTTGAGTGCTGAAATCACACGTATGTGTTTTCTACAAGTGACTAATATGCGTAAATCCACACTAGCGCAGCGGCTGAGAAAATACAGATCTTTGTGACTCAGCACAGCCGTAATATTTTTCGAACGAAACGCATGTGCGGCGCAACACAACCGCTGTGTAGAGCAGCAGCACGAATTTTTTAGGTAAAAAAAAGATCGCAGTCGTCGAAAAAAAATCACAGTCAAAGTGTTAGGAACTCAGCCTCGCTGATTTTCTGCTGGAAAATGTCTTGGGAAGTGTTTAGTACACTATACCTGTTTAATTTCCAGAACAACAATCCTCGGCGGCTACGAGGCCGCAGTATACTTCATATTCTCTCTGGTATACCTCATCACGCGGTCGGTCGCCGTGTCGTTGATCGCTTCACAAGTCAACACCGCTTCCGACGTGCCTGCTCCGGTGCTGTACGATGTACCGTCTCCAGTGTACTGTGTTGAAGTGAGTTACTAGCAGGGTAAATAAATAAAGAATGATGGACAATCCACACAGCATCATCTAGCCTTAAGCAGAGCTCGTGTTATGAGTATTAGATGACATATTAAAATGTCACGTATCAGTGACATTCTAGAATGTACCCAATCTCTATTTGAACTGCCCTAACTTAGTATTTATCTCCTTCTGGCGCACAGCACGTAACAGCGCGTTCTAACTATAATAGTACACTAGCTTTTACCCGTGGTTTTGCATGCATTTTTGTAGAAGGGCTACGTTTTACGTAGCCTATGTCCATATCCGGGATATCATCTATCTCCCAGCCTAATTTCATTAACAGCCGATCAGCCTCTTTGGCGTAATATTAGCTATGATAATAGAAGGGAATATGTATTTAAATTCGAAATTCAAAAAACACATGAATATGGATTGATGTCCTTTGCGTATCCGACTAATTTAAAGCACTAACAAAAGACGATCTTGAAACAAAAGACGCTCGGCGCTTTGTATTGCGACCCTATATCATTATAGCAGGGACATGGTAAGGTCCCAACATGGTAGATTGTCCCTAAAATATTTTGTAAGTACACACTTGCGCCACACAAGCTTTTGGACATTGGAGAACATTCGTTTTTGGAACTATCATATCGTGGTTATTAATTCAAAAGTAATTTATAACGGGATATTTGCCATGATTTGAGCTTTGAGCTTTTCGATATTTCGGCACAGTTTCATGCACTATGATCACGGAATTACTGAAGTCACTGTAAATTTCTATCAACTAAATTCATGGTAAATATGCCGTCAGAAGTGATTTTTTTTAAATGAAATGAAATGAAATAGTATTTATTTGCTTAAATATAGGTTAGTAAAGGTGTTAAAACTTTAATTTAAGCTTTAAAATAATACTGTCAAATAAAAATAAAAACAATATTTTAATCCTCTCATTGCCTACTGAAGACGCTCGACTATGGAATTTAGCTTTAACGTACGTGTAGTAAAGGACATTTATTATCTTCAGGTGCAGAGGTTTCTGGACCAAGTAAATGGGGACCACATAGCGCTAAGTGGTCTACAGTTCTTCTCAGTTACTAGAGGTCTTCTGCTGACGGTAAGAGATTGAACAAGAAAAAGACTTTTCAGCTTTCATTTCTTTCTGCCCGCGACTTCACACAAGCTTGGATCAATCAATAAATTTCTTTCCGGCCCTGGTGGGGGCACAGAGAGAGGCCTCGAGGCTTGGCCTCATTACCCCGGCGTCAACTCGAAGGGGGACGACCCCTCGGTCCTTGGGTTTTGTGGTAATATATATTTTTTTCCCCCTTCTCAATGTTTTTTTTTTTTTTGGCTTGATTTGGTTTGTATATTTTTTATTTTTTTGTGTTTTTTTTGTTTTTTTTCTTTCTATTTTCTTTTTTTTGTGTGTGTGTTTTTTTTTTAATAAACCCAAGGACTCTATGGTGGTTCTGCAGTTTACAAGCTTGAATAAAATATAGGGTTTATCCGTCCCTGGGATACCGAGTATATATCCTTGGATACCGTATACCGTACAGTATATATTAAAAATAACGAGTGCGAAGCCGCGGGCAGAAACTAGTAAGTAATTAAGTTACTACCACACAGATCACAAAGAATTATAATCATCAAGTATGATACTGCATACACAGCACTATGAATACTCAAGAATTGAATTTTGCCTCAAAATTATTAACCAAGATTTTCCTATGCATTTAAATTGTTTAAATAAAAGCAACAGCCCTTAATCTAAATAGTTCAAACCTTAATAATCTAACTGACGACTACTTACGACTTATTAAGTTACTTACGACTACTTATTAACTTACTTGTGTTTTAAAACATCATTTATTTTTCTTTCAAATACAAATACAAATTCTTTATTAACAACACCAAATTCCAACACCAAGTCACACGTAATAATAATAATAAGTAACCCCTATAGCCCGAATACCCAGTCCATCCATCCATCACAATAGCCTGGTTTTATTTCTTTCATTTCTCTTTGCAATAGTCTCATACCATCTTTGGGTGTATCATATTGAGCACCTGACTTGTTTATGGCAGACGTCCGCAATCTCCCCTATAGCTCGATAACCCAGTCCATCCATCTATCACAATAGCCTGATTTTATTTCTTTCATTTTTCTTTGCAATAGTCTCTACACCTGGCGGATACCATCTTTGGGTGTATCATATTGTGCACCCGAGAATGATACCCGCTATGTGTAGCCATCGCCTTTAGATTAACTTCTCAAAGGCCCTCTGTGCTGTTGGCTTCGGCCCCACGCAAACCTTCCAAAGGACCGGGTCACTTTATTTGCCGAGATCATGGTAAATGAGAGACATAATAATAAATATTTTATTTTATACGAGAATTTAAATAAATGAGTGTATAATAATAAGGCAAGCAATATAAATCCAATATTGTCCTTAAAAAATATGTATATGTCATAAAAAGTATAATCTAATAATTTCATAAATAATAATTTCAGGTAGCGGGAACTATAGTGACGTACGAGCTAGTGATGTTCCAGTTCAACTCGACTACTCCGGATAATTCTACTCTGGCTAATGTTTCAACTACTGTTGCTACTAGTACTTTGAGCCATTTATAAACATTTCAGAAGATGTGCAGCATCTTCTACTTTTATATCAGAATAGCTGCGCCCCGCGGTTTCACCCGTGTGGTGATAGATATTTTGGATAATATACCTACTATATATCTTTATGAATTGTAGCTATATTATTATGAAGTTTCATTAAAATCCATTCAGTAGTTTTTACTTGAAAGAGTAACAAACATCCATCCATCCATCCATCCATCCATACTTACAAACTTTGACGTTTATAATATTAGTAGGATTATCTAGACGATAAAAAAGGTTGGCATGAGTTTTACTTCAACCCGAAAACTAACTAACAACCTAAGCTAAAGGTCTTTTCTTCGCTTCTTTACTTTACCTTATAAATAAATAAATAAATAATGCTGGACAATACACACAGCATTATCTAGCCCCATGGTAAGCAGAGCTTGTGTTATGGGTACTAGATAACTGATATACATAATACAATACATTACATAGATAGATATTTTTTACTATACATAGAAAACGACCAGAACACCCGAGACAAATATCTGCAGATCGTACACACATTTGTTCCGAGGCGGGAATCGAACTCGCAACCTCCTGCGTCGCAGGCGGACCTTCGCCCACCGCGCCACATCGGTCGTCTTAAAAAGATTGAAGTGAACAAAACATCTAAGTGATGACTTTATTTCCTAGTATTCTTTTAATTTGAATTTTGTGACGTGCCCAAGAGTCCTATGAAATATAAGGCCTACATGAAATACAATACAATACATTCAATACAATACAATACAATACAATACAATACAATACAATACAATACAATACAATACAATACAATACAATACAATACAATACAATACAATACAATACAATACAATACAATACAATACAATACAATACAATACAATACAATACAATACAATACAATACAATACAATACAATATAGCTTTATTGCACCATCAAATACAAAGAAAATAAAAAAATAAAGAATCTTAATACTGACTAAATCTAGTGGCACAATCGGCGGCCTTATCGCTAAAAGCGATCTCTTCCAGGCAACCTTTGTATGGATAGGATCGGTACGTATGAAATACAAAATACAAAATCGTTTATTTGACCAAGTAAACAGTTTTAACAGGTTACATGTTGAACGAGGAAAAGAAAAAAAGCTCTTTGATATTCGTGTATGGTTTTAAATAAATATATTTTCTTCTCTTTCGTTCTTTATTTTCAGTAGGTAGAGTGAGAGAGTGGAGTGAGTCTTTAAAACCAGAACTTAGTAATTTCACTCACACAGATAAAGATCCCAGATCCCTCGTAACGATGAACGCGATGAAGCGATGGTGTTCTTCGAACATAAACTAGGTTCATAGTTAACCCACTTAAATTCATAATGAATTCATCATCATATTTTTGCAACTACATAATGTAATACATATGTAAGCATATGCAGGCATATGTAAGCACGCCAACCCTCATATAAATATAAAACAAGTGTTTTCTGGTCGTCAGATAGAAAATGCCTCGGCATTAAGCCCATTTGTACCCTTTGTAGCGCAATAAAGTTTTTAAATAAATAAATAATACTACGTAAGCTTTTATAGTAGGTTTTATAGTAAAATAGATTGTTAAATGGGCATTTATTTCTTGATGAAAATAAGCGTCTCAGGTGGCTCGGGTTACCCAGTTCGTTTACCCGCATGACCCGAAGGTTCATCGTTAATTAAAGTGAAGCTGCCATCGACGCTTAGGTTTTTACACTTTTATTAAACTGTGCAGTGAACGGATCCGATCCTCATTAAAGGGTACTCTAGTTATATCTTAAAGGCAACTGAAGACCTTATGAAAAATATTTTTAATAAATTTGAAGGCTTTATGAAAATTATTTTTAAAATTTTAATATATTCGAAGACTGAAAATTATTTTTTAAATTTTAATATTAAATTATCTTGATCCGTCTGAAGTGCACGGGGTTGCTGGTTCGATTCCCGCTGCGGGACATGCTTTTGTATAAATAAATAGTTCTGCCTGCAGGGATTTGTTCGCGCTCTAGGTGTTTTATTTGTAGGACTGAAGTATGATAATTAGTAAATGTATTTTTATCTATACCTAATTCTCTACATAAAAAAGACAAACAGAACTAAAAAACATATCTAGTGCCTGGTGCCCTTCATAGTGTTTTTCACCATACAAATCCCCAATACGCAGTGCGATCGAATGATTTTGGTAAATTTACCGTTGAAATATATTAACAAAGTTCCACTAATGGATGATTATACACTTGACTAATTAATAAACCCGAGCCAAACACTAAAAAAAAAACAAAGCAGGAATATTTTTTTAACGAGACTTATTATGATTTTCAGTCCGTTCCATGTAGTAGATAATTTTTGCGTGAATAAGTAACAAATACTATCCATACAATGATCCAAACTTTCGCATTTTAATATTAGTGTGATTATTGTAACAATCGAAAACATACGTCCAATCACATGTAGATAAATATGTTATAAAATTTAAAACAAATTGACCATCACAGGTCTGGAACCCTCGATAGCTCACAGGTCTGGAACCCTCGATATGAAATTTACATAGATAGGATTGAATCCATACAGCGTAGGTTCCTGCGATATCTGCAATTTAAAAGCAATCGATTTGACCATGATTATTCATCTAAGTGTATAAGACACCACATACTCCCTTTACAAGAGAGAAGATTAATTGCCGACGTTGTACTCCTGTGTAAAATTGCTCAAGGTGAAATTGACTCCCCACAGCTTCTTGAACACATAAAAATTAAAGTCCCCAATAGATCTACTAGGCAACCTGTTCTTTTAGATATTCCATTCAGTTTCACTAATTATAAGCAAAACTCTTTTTTCAGTAGAGCAGTAGCTACATTCAACGGTTTGGTGGATATCCCCGACCTCGATTTATTTGATTCTAAAGCACAAAGAGTTAAAACCCTCCTGACAAAGCGCTGGTTTGATGCGTTATCATCTTAACCATAAGTTATTAGAATTCTGTATAATTTTTCTTTGTAAATTCTGCTATTTTGTTTACTATATATTAGTTTCTGTATAGTTAGTAGGTACTTGCATATTCATATATCATAATATTTTTATTGTCTATTGTTAGTTCTATTTATTTTAATTCAATGTACCTATGTGTAAGTTATAAGATTAAGCTATTTCTTAATTTTCATTTGTCCTCTGCAAGCAAGCAATGCCTTAGCTACTATATGCGAGGACACATAAATGGTTATAAGTTTTTATTTAAGTTATCTGTTAAGTGTGTAAAACTGTTTGTCTTCAGAATAAAGCAAAATAAAATAAAATAACATCACTACACTATTGACTGCCAAAGTCCATCCATCCCGCAACTGGACGCTCATCCGTACCCTTGACGTCATTCAATCAGCTCACTTCTCCAACTGTCATATTTTGTCCGTGCACGGCCGTTAACCCGAAGGTGACGGCAACAAATCAGTTTTCGCACACTAACCACCCGACCAAAATCCAACCCCCTTTTATGACCCACGTAGGTTTCCGCCCTTAGGTGCACTCGTGCACCTAAGGGCGGAAACCTACGTGGTGGCCCGCGTGCGTGTTGCCCCAAACTAATTTTACCAGCGAGGCGCCTTCGGCGCTCGCCAAAAGTCCAGTAATGCTGTCACGGCCATCTGAAGTCAACAGCATTATAGACCTTCAGAAAAAAAAAAATATCCGTGCAAGTTGTCCTACACAGCTCCACGTTACTCCTGTTATGTTGTTTCCAAAAAGTGTTTCATTTTATTTACAACCCTAAATTAAATTACATGTCTTTTAATAGCGTTTACCAACGTACAAACATGGTTAAAAAGCATTGGAATGTAAATCCTTCTCGTTTCTACTCGAGAGGATTCCTTCAGTTCCCGTTCAATGGGTGAATAAAATACGGGTTGTTTACTGAAAACACGTATATTTTCATAATATGACAAATGTCTCACACGTTTTGTATCTTACCATGTTTCACACGTTTTCTAAAGCGAAATCTAGTTAATACCTTTTTCGTAATCTATATATATAAAAGAAAGTCGTGTTTGTTACAACACTTATAACTCGAGAACGGCTGAACCGATTTGACTGAAAATTGGCGAGGAGGTAACTTAGAACCAGGAGTCTAACATAGGATACTTTTTATCATTTAATGAAACCATTTGACACATCGATTTCCACGGGGGCGAAGCCGCGGGGCGCAGCTAATTAATATAATATAAATCATTTATTTCAGACTATAGAAAAGTAAGAGATCATTGTAACTTAACGATGTAACTTATTCTATGGTCCATAGTAATATATAATTACTTATTAAATTGGAGCAAGACAAGTTCGTAGGTCACTATTGTTCCCAGTAACTGAAATGAAAATAAAATTCATATTAAAACTTTTGAAATTATCATGGTTATTAACACTAAAGTCATTTAAAACGGGATATTTACCATTTGAATTTTTAGATTATCCAATATTTCGGCACAGTTTCATGCGCCATGATCACGGAATAACTGAAGGCACTGCGAGTTTTTATGGGCAGACATACCGATCTACCCTCATTTTTTGTCTTTTGCTACGAACGTTGCCACTAATATTAGATAACTCAAAAACCAAATCATGGTAAATATCCCGTTTTAAATGACTTTAAGAGTCATATAATTTTGCTCAGCTCAAGTAAAAATATAATTAAATCTACTGTTCTAAATACTCACCGTTAAGATCATTGTTCTTGTTACGTAGAAGAAATCTAACCCGCTCAGTGCCACTTTGATGTTGTTTATTTGAGCTATGAACCTCTCGACCTGGAAATACAATTAGGTAAGCGTAAACGAGCAACTTTTATACTCGAAAATAATTCTTGTAGTCGAAGAACTTAGTGACTGCTGGATCGAAAAGCCTGTGCGGCGAGGAGGAGGATGCTAGAAAACGACTAAAGCAATTTTCATAAACGAGATATCAAAATACTCGTCTGGTTATACGGTACTTTAATAAGGTCAAAGTCAGAGTATTTTTTTTTATTTCTTTAGCCTTACAAATAAGCACTTAGACAAATCATATTTTATACTATTAATTATTATCAAATAACATTATTTTAATGTTCACTTCAATTTTTTGACCACCTAAAGGGTGAGGGGGACTCTAACATCTATTCACCCAAGCCAACTTTCGTACAAGTTAGTTAGTTTTGGTACGAACTAGGCTCTGGTGAAATATTAAACAATCTTCATAATTTGACAACTCAGATAATTTACAATTATTTTACATTACTTGACACTGGCAGAGTGTAGTGTAAATGTCCAACAAGATACATATTGCCAGTAACAAAGACTCATCATCATAGCTAGTTAGGCATTCTAGTTGTTTTTTTTATTATCTATCTATATAACTTATATGTGGATAGCGTTGTGGCCTACGTTGTGAATCGCTCATCTTTACATTGAAAAATACTAACACAAATGTATAATAAATTAAATGTAGATGTTTGTTATTCCTCAATATATAAATAAAATATCATCATTATAACGAGTGTCTTCATTGCCCGTACTGACAGCACGAACGCTCACTGAGTATTTTTTTATATATAATTGTTATATTACGCCCAACACGTAACGAGTAACACCGGTCGTTACTCGGCTTTAGACTACAACTAATTGACGTACAACGAAAACGAAGCAACAGAGAATGTAGTAAAAGTTTGAGTCGACTATCATTTAAAATACCTGAAAACTAAATACAAATGCCAGTGACAGGCTTCCACGTGGTCCATCAGTTTCAAGTCCTGTCGGTTTTGATTGAAAAATTTAATTAAACATCCACTTATAGCTGAGTGACCGCCTAAATGAGTTATTCAAGGGGTTCAAGTGCTTTAAATTAGATTTTTGCTTGATAAGACAACGTTTCTCTTTTAAATATAATCGTAATAAGATCTTTGCAACTTTTCGTAAGTTATCTTAAATCAATTTTAAAACCTGAGGTCCTATTCTGCCAAACTAATCGCTTTACTATGATAAAGGTGTCATCGCTGAATCGCCATCATCAGGATACAGGCGACTCACTACAAAACTGGGACCGCGGTCCCAGTTACCTGATTAGTTTTTTCTTGTTTATTTCGTTGGGCGAGTGGAACCACTCGTAATTTTAACCACAAATCTTGTTC
This sequence comes from Eupithecia abbreviata, assembly GCA_943735965.1. Lineage (NCBI taxonomy): Eukaryota > Metazoa > Arthropoda > Insecta > Lepidoptera > Geometridae > Eupithecia > Eupithecia abbreviata. The sequence goes on from OX030976.1 coordinate 3,439,973, forward strand.
CACAAATATTGTTTAAAGTACAGTTGGCATTATGTCTTATAGTGCAAAAAATATTCATTACGTGTTTTGTATCACTACATAGTATAAAACAAAGTTGTTTCCCGCTGTCTGTCTGCTGTATGCTTAGATCTTTAAAACTACGCAACGGATTTTGATGCGGTTTTTTTTAAATAGATAGAGTGATTCAAGAAGAAGTTAAATGATGTATGTATATAATGGGTTCATGCATTTGCAACCGTGCGAAGCTGGGGGGGGGGGGGGTCACTAGTTCTATATAAATGAAAAAAACTACAGATGGTGTTGTACTGTCAATATCTCCGGGCAAATAGCACGTCTATATCTAGAGTTCTTTGATCTAAGGATTTGATGTGGCGATTTTGCGACAACACCATTGCCATATTGAAGCAATTGGTTAACAAAATTAGGCTCTTGGTTGGCATTGAGGACACTTCAATGTCAATGAATCCATCTTGTCTGTAGAAATAATGAGTATTTGTAATACCTAACTGCTGTCTCTGTCTACGCTTGAGAACCTATGAAAACAAAGCCACTATGTCATCCTTAAAAATTAACTTATTTTTAGTGTTGGGCAAATAGTTCGGGTATTTATTGCGTTTATTTACCTATTTTTCCCGACGTTTCAACAGGTTTACACACTGTCGTGGTCACGATAAATACCCGTTGTATTAATACTCATAAATATGTATTCAGATCGCGTAAGTTTAAAAGTATTTAAATAGTTCGGGAATTGCTCTGAATAATAACACGTCCTACACTACTTTTGCCGAGTCGCGGTCTCCACTCAAGAATACGTTTAACCCAGTGCGGTTGTCGATTCTTCGCGAGATATGGCACCACCATTCCACCACGCCATATAGGTCGTCAAAAAGTAAGTACATGTACCTCAATATCAAATTTCTCGCTGGGCATTCCGTACAAATACAAGAGGGGAACGTTGGCGTTGGAGTGTATTCTAGAAGCCAGCAGTAAGACGAGCAGGGTTCGCAGCACGATGAATGAAAACGAATACGTGAAGTACACGGTGTGCTCGATTCCGTGTAGGGTTCTGCAGAAAATATAATAAAACTTTGAAACTCATGGTTTTTAACTCTCAAATTAAAGTCATTTAAAACGGGATATTTACCATGATTTGATTATTGAGTTTTCCAATATTTCGGCACAGTTTCATGCCCCATTGATCACGGAATAACTCAAAGTTCAAATCATGGCAAATATCCCGTTTTAAATGACTTTACAGAAAAATATATAATAATTTTACATTACAATAGAAAAATACTTTTTATTGTACACCAGGTACAGAGAGATCATTACAAAAAAGTCTACACGCGACAATTATAGTAGACGGCCTTATCGCTTAGAAGCGATCTTCTGGAAATAATATTCATGATTAGCACTTAATACACGCTTTTTAAGTTGCGAGCCTTGAAGTTACTTCATTACCGTTTCATAATTTACCTACCTTAATGTTTAACCAAGAAATAATTTTCAAAACAAAATTTTAAAATTAGACTACAAAGCTATACTCCCAGTATAGCTTTGTAGTCTAATTTCAAAACGGTAAGAATTACAGTAAAACGACACGAAATCTCCTACCATTGAAATTCACTTCGCATTTATGGTAATATTTGGCTGATTACGCTAACAAAAACAGTAAGGAACAGTATAATTTTATCTACATATATCACAAACACAATAAACACTGCCAGTAGATAAGTGCATAAAAACTAAAAAAAAACATAATAAAACAAGAGTTACTTTTGGTACAGTTTTTACGCACAACTGGAACAAATATTTAGTACACTGAAACAACGCGTCGCAATTTTGTCCGCGCTGAGTCGGAAACTCCTTCGGAATGTATTTATTTCAGTTCAGTTCATTCGTCTCCCTTGGTGCGTTTGGTTGTGTCGGCGAAAATCAAATAGATATAAAAGTTTTACTATAAAGGATAATAAAAAATTTCAAATTATCATGGTTTAGTAACCATGATAATTCCACCACGCGGGTGAAACCGCGGGGCGTAGCATGGGCTACGCCCCGCGGGTATTAGAACGGATAGATATTTTGGAAAATATTCAATATATCTTTAAGAATTGTAGCTTATGTGTTATTTGATATGGAAGCTATATTATTGAAAATTTTCATCAAAATCCAAAGTTTTTGTGTGAAAGAAAAGTAAACATAATTATTTTCAAGCATCCTCAGAAACTTTCGCGTTTATAATATTAATAGGATCGACACTATGGTCATTTAAAACGGGAAAACTCAAAAATCTAAACATGGTAAATATTTTAAATAGTTTTAAATGACTTTAGTGATATAGGACAAGTTTTTTTAAACAATACTCACTCGTATATGCTTGGATTCGTGTCGTAACACGCTATAAAATGACCCGTTTGTTTCTTGCTGAAAATTTAATAGAATTTTATCAGTAACATTATTACTTATTATGGGTGAACTCCGAACCCTGTTTGTGTTTAAAAACACAAATAAGTTTCTTAGTTAATCCACTCATATTAATAACTAATTGTGCCCCGCGGCTTCGCCCGCGTGTAAAATGTGTCAAATAGTATATGTTTTTTTTAGTTATAGACCTTTCTCTTGAATCACTCTCTATGTATTTAAAAACCGCATCGAAATCCGTTGTGTAGGTTTAAAGATCTAAGCATACATAGGGACAGATAGACAGCGGGAAGCGACTTTATTTTATTTTTGTAGTGATGAATTTGTCAAACTACGACATTTTTTAAAGTGATAGAACATTATTTTTAAGATCAAAATATATGGGGTCATTCAAAGATGTGGGGGGGGGGGGTACTTTACAAGCAGGCCTAGGTCAGAAATAACCTGGATTATGAAACAAAGATTATATACAAGCAGGAACGCGTAGCGTTTCAAAAGTGTGTTTCCACCGCAAATAATTATAAGCACTAATGCAACAGGTATTTATCGTGTTTAACAGATTTACACACTTTCGTGGTCACGGGATGACTCCATCATCATCATCTTCGTTACCGAATACCCTTTGTATTAGTGCTTATAACTATGTATGTGTTCAGATCGCGTAAGTTTAAATATATTTATTGCCTTCAATAATGTTTATCCTTACTTCAAACTATTAAACAGCTGAGTACAGATCCAGTACAGGTTCGAAGCAAACGATGTCAAGATATAAATCCCCACTCGTCCATTCACCACCCGCACGAGGCGCACAATACTCAGGTACTGAAGGCGGAACTGCATTGTCGAGAAATGATCCTGAAATTGAGATGAAAAGGGCTGAAATATATTTATATCTAGCTGCGCCCCAGGGGATCGCCCGCGTGGAAATTTCTGCGCAATTTTACCGTTTAAACCTTCCCTGGACTACGAAAAACATTTCAAAACCAAAAACAACTAAATCGGCTCAGCTTTTCTCGAGTTTAAGCGAGACTAACGAACAGCAATAGATTTTTATATATTAAGATACTAATACTAATATACTTATAATATTATAAAGAGGAAAGATTAATTTTTTTGTTTGTTTGTATTGAATAGGCTCCGAAACTACTGGACCAATTTGAAAAATTATTTCACCATTGTTGTGAAGCTACACTATCTCCGGTGAACATAGTCTATACATTATATTTTCAAAAAAAAAATCAGGACCTTATGATGAGGACCAGTAGGATACGTACTTTTGTCATAGCTTTCTTCAACATTTCATTGTGCAGTATAATGTGCTCTGTTAGGTATATGCTGATGACCATTATAAGAAGATCGTTGAAACTCCAGATGAACGTAGACTGTATGTTGAAAACCTGAAAAATGTTAGAAAGGCAATAAACAAGCATAAATCACTTGAATAGTTAAACATTGATGAAGAGCCAAATTTTCTTAAATTAGTGTTTGTTGAATAAAGTGCAACGTGAAACTCAGCCTATTCTCAACGGCTTACGAAAAGTGGTTTAAGTTCTGACGTGAGTTACATACACAGTTTATTTCAATTACTATTTTCATAAAATAATGATGATGATGGTTCTTTGTTAATGGCAACTGTTGGACACCTTTCTGCCAGTGTCCAGTAATAGAAAATAATTGTAAAATTAATGAGTCAAACTAAGAAAATGGTTTGATATTTACAACAGAGCCAATACATTATCTAGCAGGGTGTGCGTGCAGTTTAGGTTGGCTTAAGAGAGGAGATGTTGGAGTAATAAAATCTATGACAAAAAGGTGTAAGGGGTACACCTTTTTGTCATAGATTTTATTTTATCATGACAGTATCAAAATGACAGTTACTGTCAGAAACAACTTTTAGTGCTGTGACCAAACCAATGTATTTTTTTTTAATTGAAAGTCGCTTCATCACTGTCATTTTGATACTGTCATGATAAAATAAAATCTATGACAAAAAGGTGTAAGGGGTACACCTTTTTGTCATAGATTTTATTTTATCATGACAGTATCAAAATAACAGTTACTGTCAGAAACAACTTTTAGTGCTGTGACCAAACCAATGTATTTTTTTTAATTGAAAGTCGCTTCATCACGCTTCATACAACAGTCCTGACTGTGCCACACGATGAGTTCTAATTTCTGTTGACAATACGCGTTTTAAGCAACTTGCAACTCAATAAATTATGCTCGTTTGCCTCAGCTTTAGCCTTACTGGCAGAAACTAAAGAAGATAATGACTTAGTATTAGCCTTACTTACAAAAATTAAATGAGATACATGTAATGACGAACCGCAGGCTTTATAAAAAATGTTTTAAAGGTTTTGTTATTATAGAGCGTAAGCCCTCGTACTCAGGGTAATCTCTAAAAAACTAAATAATATCCCAAATTTTCAAGGAAAATAACAGAACCGGGAAACCTTCCCTTTACTGAGGGGAATGTCGCGGGTTCAAGTCCTGTAAAACCTGAAAAAGTATTTTTTGGGATATTATTTACTTGCTTAAAAGTTTCAGTTGTATACGGACCTCGCTTATAATCCCTTTCCACAAAGAATAGCTGGTGTACTCAAATATCCAGGGCATGTTAAAGTGGAAGAAAGTTTTGGCGACATCGTTGGAGTCACATGCGCACGCCACTGTCATGCCGTAGAAGAATGACAGACTGTGCTCCACTGAAAAGATCCAATTTTATTAAACTTCACACTACTATGTACTATTAAGTTGAACAAAGGAAATTTCAAAATGTTTATTGAGCAGTTTGTGGTTCCTGTGGGTTTTTAAAAAAAGCTTTTAACAGGATATATTGTTATTATAATAGAAAATAAACCTGAACTCTTTTTTCGCATCTCTGAATAAACGTTACAAAATAAAACTATTACAGAGACATTAAAAATAATTCAACCCGATCCGTTCAGCCGTTTTAGCGTGAATAAATAACAAACATCCATCCATCCATCTAGACATCCCAAGTTTATTATATTACTAGCTGTTTCCCGCGGTAAATTCAAATTTCACATTTCCAAAATACAATATATGTAGGTAGACTATGTTCACCGGGGATAGTGTAGCTTCCCAACGGTGAATGAATTTTTCAAATCGGTCCAGTAGTTTTGGAGCCTTTTAAATACAAACAAAGATACAATCAAAACTTTCCTCTTTATAATATTAGTATAGATAAGCTGAATTTACCAATTCCGGCTACCAAAACTAAAATCATGACAGTATCGCACTTCTTCGCGACATTTCTAGAAAATGGCGGGAGAGTAGCTTCAATCTCCTCTACTTCTTTGATGAGGGTAGGCCAGTTTCTGCCGATGTTGATCAGGATTAGCGAGGAAACCAAGTTGGACGAGTAGAATACGAAGTTTGCTGAAAATAATATTTAGGAGTATTAGAATTGTCGTCCCGTCAGTAAGAGATACGAGTATATATAGCCTTTTGAAATATTTGAGTTTGTTGAGTTTAATAGGCATATAGAGGAACATTTCATTTTTGGAAAACAGATGCTGCTACTGTTTTTTTTTTTGTTCTGTTGAAGTTGTTTGGTATTTTTAATAACTGAGCCGTATCAACATTGCGGTTTACCGCGGAGCGTCAACGTCATTACCAAGGGTCTACTTCTCATGACTTTCAATTCTTCATTTTTGGCTTAGTATGTATACTCCTTGGTTGTATTAACTCCTAGTGCCTGTCAGACTCTAAGTGAATTATGGGCTAGGACGAAAGAATTAACAACTCAATCCGTTCTGGAGGTCTACTTAGAAAAACGAACGAAGTTGACGGATGACGTCTAATCGCACAAACCTTACCACTAAATTGCTTCGGGCGCGGCACGAACTGACCAGCTTTCGTTTAGGAGCTCTAAGAAATACATTTGATAAAATTAATAGTAAGATCATGGAAAGAACGGATCAATCAAACAATTAAAACGTTTATTTGTACTAAAACATATATACGTTCAATTAAATAAACACTTAATTAATAAAAACAAGACAATATAAACGATAAGTATACGTTATTTATAATATATAATATTATATTACAATTTAATTTAGTTTTAACTACAAAATGGTCCCAACTCAGCTTATGTTCGTTTAAAAAAAACCTGCGCTGGTTTTCTGCTAGGCCTATGGGACCTAGGAATTACAGTGTTATAGATCAAAATTAATAAAATGAAATAAAGAACAATCGGCCGCCATTCGTTTTGTGCAATCCGACGCCATTCGTCAACTTCGTTCTACGCTCTTGAGCGCGGAGTCCGCAGAGAAAGTTCGTCAATCCTGCGATATATTAAGGTTTACACGGGTCGATTTTCGCCGTGCGGCTAGTAGCTTCACAAATCGCCTCACCACTTTAGTCACTTGCGACCTAGCCAAATTGCCATTTCCACACGGTCCATGACGGTCGAGTTTCGCAGATCCTCAAAAATCGGGCGGCTTTAGTCACCGTGTAAACCCCACTTTAGTCGATTGGTCGCTTTGATGGTAATTTTCTGTTTCATACTTACTGACGTTACTTAAAGTTATTCCCTTTTCTATGAGCCAATAGAGAGTCATCACAAACATCAGCACCTGTCCGAATAAAGATAACACGTACAGCAGCGTGTACCATGATCGGAGAGTGAATCTGGAAAACAGAATAACTAAACAAATTGGAGGTATTGGCATTTATCTAGACTTTATAATACTTCCAATAGGAATCATAATAAAGTCTTTGGATACGTTTTGTAAGATTCAAGTTTCGATATTTTGTTGGACTGACTAGAAGGTTTTTAGCAGGGCTTGGAATACCGGTATGTTCAAGTACCGGTTCGTCTGACCTTGACGTGATACCGATACCAACATTGGTATCGATATAAATTTTACGGATACTTTTTTAGAACCAGCACTTGTACATAAGTACCTACCGGTACTTCATTGGTATCGGGACTAAAATATCGATATTTTCAATAAATACCGGTATTATGGGCATAAAATATCGATAACAACCGGTACGAAATGAAAATAGCATAATTACCGCAATAGCACCGATATTATTGGTAGCCGGTAGCTAACAATTTAACGGGTATTTTTCGCGTTTACCAATTTCCACATCCCGACACCACGACAGTGAGTCTCTGTTGAAAATTCGCGAAAAATTGGTAAATAAACGCGCTAACTACCCGTTACATTGTACTTATGATGTGTCAGATCGCGTAAGTTTAGAAATATTTTAACATTTAGAATATTTGGCTCTACTGATAATAAAAACTATGCTTAACTCTGTATGTATAGAGCAACATTCTGAAACGCTCAGAGACTAATTAAGTAGATAATAAATTAGGTTACTTAACATTCCTGCGATGCGATATTAAAACTTCAGCTTGAAGACGCTGAAGAATTTACAAAAAATGCTATCCACTTAATTAAACTAAGAAATCATGTTAGAATTGGCCATGTCTCTTGTTATTTCAAAATTAAAATAAGTGAGTAGTGAATTTTAGATGTTTGTTCGACGGCTAAGCATTGGTACAGAATAACTAAATAAATAATGCTGGACAATCTACACAGCATCATCTAGCTTATGCCAAAGCTTGTGTCTAGTACCCTTAAGAAGACTAGTTTTAATGATCTAAGCATACGGACAGATAGACAGCGGGAAGCGACTTTATCTTATAATGTGTAAGTGATAAACAATTAAATGTTTCGTAAGAATGGGAAATAAATGGGTTTAATATTACTATAACTATTTTTACCTCAGTTTATGACTCGTTGGGCAATACAGGCCAGATAGAGGAAACAGGCCTAGAAGTCGAGAGCAAAGCAAAGTCCGCCGTATGGAAGTATGGAAACCTTCCTCGAAGATCTTCATATGCAACCTTCTTTGCAAACCTGCTTTGAAATCCACTTTCACCATCTTGACTCATCTACGTTCTTTCCCAGTAAAGATTAACTATCCACGTTTTTTCTCAAGACTTCTACAGTCTATTCTATATATTCAAGTTTGTAACTTTGATTTTAATAAAAACACTAGCTTTCATCGAACTTATAATGGAATGAGACTAAAATTCTTCTACTGTATATAAAGTTCTTCAACAACATGGCTAACTGTAGGTATACCTACGTGGTCGAATACCAATGTAAAATAAAAAAAAGATACATAAAAGTATGATCAACTTGACTTCTCTAACTGGCTTGTGTGGAATGAAATGAAATATAAGCGAGGTTGTGAATCACGTTTTGTGGCATAAGGTGTCCATCAGGTGAACCAGTAAGCTGTCACAGCTATAGATGTTAACCTTTCGACAATAATGCTACTGTCAAACATAGATATCAAAATATTATTTGTTTGAATAGGCTGTGGCGATCGAAAAATGTCTACGACAAGTGTTATTGTGAGGTAGGTGGTGACCAAAACAAACAAACCTGTCTAGAATTCTTGTCTAAAAATGGTTTTCGAAAATGTTGTTCTTGATAAATAAAGCCGCGAGCAATCAAGTGCCACTACTGAAGAACTTAATAATTAAAAAAATATTTATTACAAACTAATCACACAACATTTAAGGACTTAAAGAATGCTCATTCTATGCTCAGCTTCATGAGGTCCACGGCCAAAAAGACTTCAACTTTATTTTAAACATCACACGGAAAAACAAGATAAAGTAAAAGACGATCGATAGGTTTTTTTATGAACTTAACAAGGTACATAAACTTTGTTATATTGATTCATTTAGTTGCAGTCAGACAAAAAACTCCCAATAGAAAACTCCTCTTAAAAAGTCTGTTTCAATAAAAATACATTCTGTTGTAAAGAAGTCGATTAAGAACATGCAGAAGCTCTGCGAATTCCCCAAAAGATTAGCTGCCAAGAGGCTGTCGTTGGCAATTTATTTCTTTCATCCCAAGCAGCTTATCTCAAAAATACGCGCACGTACGGGTTTAAATTATGTTGAGGGGCTAAATAAACTCCTTTCGGGATGAGTTCACTTTGTACCTGTGTTTGTTTTGAATAGGCCGTTAAAAATACAAAGTTCGGTAAAAAAAATACCAACACTGATCAAGCAAGCAAGCATCAAGCCTACCCTTTGTAGTCATCATCATCATCATCATCATCAGCCTATAGCAGTCCACTGCTGGACATAGGCCTCCCACAATGAGCGCCATAGCGCCCTGTCTTCAGCTTGCGGCATCCAGCATCCCACCTGGTCGGAGGGCGTCCTACACTACGTTTACCGAGTCGTGGTCTCCACTCAAGAACACGTTTGCTCCATCGGCCGTCGGTTCTTCGCGAGATATGGCCGGCCCACTGCCACTTCAGCTTGCTAATTCTTTGAGCTATGTCGATAACCTTGGTTCTCTGACGGATGTATTCGATACGAATCCTATCCTTCAGAGAAACTCCGAGCATAGCCCTTTGTAGTGCAATAAAGTAAAAAAATAATATCGCTCAGCGACCCCAATTATACATATCTTGGCCTCCGAGAGAAGTATTTTTTTCCGGTTCGTGTGGTTTCCCGTTGCTTTTAGCACTTGGGTGCTCTCGGGTCCGCCTCCACCAAAACTACAGAATAACTATATATACTAATTCAAATATTTAATCACGATTATCATAATATGGATCAGTTGAGCTGTTCGCAACAGTTTGCAGTTAGATCAATCGTTGCAATTGTAATACTAATTCTTTTTGTTGAACATTTTCTATTATTTGATTGTAATTATGATTGTAATATTTCTTTAGTTATAAACACACGTATCACCTAATATTATTAATACGAAAGTAGCGATATTTGGATGGATGTATGTATGTATGTTTGTTACGCCTCTTTACGCCAAAATTACTGAACAGATCGGGCTGAAATTTATTCATACAGGTAGTACCAGGCCTGTAAAAACATTGGCTACTTTTTTTTTCTCTACAAGATTTATGGTGTTTATGGGAAATATTATGTATTTACCGTGTAGAGTTCAATACTGTATGGTTTCACCCTACATTTGCTGTTTTGCGCACGCGGCGATTTAGGTACTCTGTGTGCGCGATTCAATTTACTTACATTCATAATATTTTAACATCAGTACGTGATCTACTACCGCGATAGTGACATTTAAGGAAAGATTTGCCACCTTTACCGAACTCTGTCATTTAACTTACTTAATAAACTTTATCTTTGTGAATCGTATGTTTAGTTTACGTGCTCAACCATCTGAACTACTACGTTACCAACGGTAACTTTACAAAGTGAGGTGCTATAGGTAAACTGCCTACAACTACATCTCTACACATGTAAGGGTCTTCACTTAGGTCCTTACAAATATTATGATCATATTTTGTAGCAAACATTTCATTGTGAGAATAATGTGTGTACTTTGTCGTAAAAGCGTTCGAAGTTGTGATCATCACAGTCCCGTTGATTGCAAGAGGTGTCATCAGCATTTAAGAAAATAGCTCTTTATGTGAAACGCTCGCATTTCCCTCTCCCTTATGAGCCTTTTGTATTGTGCTGTCGCAAAAATTTCACGTAGACCCTCTACGAGCTACGCCGTAGGTGTTTTCGTAGACCCTCTACGATTTTCGTTGCATTTTGTAGGTTTATTCACGAACTTATAATACAAAATAATTTTGCATGCATATAACTTTGTACGACATAATTAAGACATAAGAATAAGAATAAGAATCATTTATTTGCTTAAAACATGAGTATTAACATGGTGTGCATGCAATTATGTTAAAATATTATATATGAGCTACATGTTTTGCCACTACTGGCGTGCAAATAGGACATATTAACGAGTTCGTTTATAGTTAACGAAAGAAAGAAACAAATGTAAATATCTATAAGTTAAAAAAGAAATTGGATATAATATACAGTGGTTTGTTAACGTTAAACCACAGAATATTATCTCATAACGATTTGGATTAACAGTTTTAACCTTTGAAGCATTTAATCTCCGGAACTAATCTGATTTAGAAAATTCTTCAACTTATAGGTATCCTATATCTTATGTTATCCTTCAGTACAATCTAGCAGATAATACTAGGTACTTACTTTTTTGTATTAATACTGGATACTACGAAACAAAAGTCGCCCGTGAAAGCTATAACCTCAAAATTTGAAGAAGTTATACTTTGATGGTATTAAAACACCGGACGTGCCAGAAGTACCTCTTCAGACGTGTTGTAAGGAGTTGAGGAAGGAGACCCTTCATGAGCCACTTGGGATATCAGCAAAGCATTTTGCTTTATTCGGGGTGAAGACAAGTACTTTAAATATAAAAGAAATATATGAACAATCAACGACAAAAACCACAATGGACAACCTTCCAATGGCGGTTTTGGATTGTATATTATATTTTTTGATGTTTTGAAAATGGTTTAGTTTTAGTATAATGCTTGCGCGATTAGATTGGGGTACAATCATTTCGAATTAAAACGAGCGCTTTATATATTTACATCGACAAGGTTCCAATGTATAATAATACATCCCAATCTAATCGCGCAAGCATTATACCTATACTATACTATATTATACTAACGCAAAACAATTTTTAGAACACCTGAAATAATATACAATCTAAAACCGCCCTTGAAAGGTTGTCCTCTGTGGTTTTTGTCGTTAATCTATACTAATATTATAAAGAGGAAATGTTTGATTTTTTGTTTGTTTGTATTGAATAGGCTCCGAAACTACAGGACCGATTTGAAAATTCTTTCACCGTTGGGTAGCTACACTATCCCCGGTGAACATAGATTATATTATATTTTCAAAAAAGTTAGGGATCCTTACTAAAACTCCAATAATGTAACCCAAGTTGTAAAAAAATCACCCAATAAAGTGAAATTCGAGTTTAATGCGGGTGAAACCGCGGGGAACAGCTAGTTGTTAATATATTTCTTTATATATCTAATTTATATATCAGAATTTGACGTAAACTCTGACATGGTACCAATACCTGTCTGATGGTTGATTATGAAACCTTAGGTACCTGCTTGTAATCTTGTTTTTTTTTATTTCCTCTATATTGATCAATAGGGTCCACTTAACCTTCTCAACCTGGGCTTTAAATTTATTCTATAGCTATGGCTCCTTTGAATATATCGAGTTATAATCGAAAGGTCTCTGCCCTGCCTTCCGATTATAACGAACATGGCTGGATCCTCAAGGGCCACGTAAATCCCTTGAAGGTATTGGTTATTGTTCTCACGACCCTCGTGAGCAGATGTTCGATTAAGAGAGGAGCTTGTCACATAATAGAACATTTATGAGATATGTCAGTCTCAGAGACTTTAAATAAATTAGTGAGCCTTAAACACCGATGTGGCGCGGTGGGCGAAGGTCCGACTGCGACGCAGAAGGTTGCGGGTTCGATTCCCGCCTCGGAACAATTGTTTGTACGATCTGCAGATATTTGTTCCGGGTGTTCTGGTCGTTTTCTATGTATAATAAAAAATATCTATCTAAGTAATGTATTGTATTATGTATAACAGTCATCTAGTACCCATAACACAAGCTCTGCTTTGCTTGGGGCTAGATGATGCTGTGTGAATTGTCCAGCATTATTTATTTAAATCTTTATTATAAGTAAGTTAGTTATAATTATTATTATTAGTTAGTTATAATTGACTTTTATGAACTATTTTGTTACGATCTTCCAAACCACAGAACATCTCATGATGAAATTTAGTGTCCATTTAAAACATAACCTAAAATTTATTTATTTATATTATGTAACCAGAACGACAAAAATAGATAAAAGACTAGATAGTAGGTAGTATTATATATTATGTACTAGACACATAAGTTATGAACATACTAGTGGTTTCTTCTCACTTCTTCCACTGGTGGACAAAAAATTGAAGTGAATATCAATATAATAATGAATAGGATAAAATATGACTTGTCTAAGTGCTTATTTGTAAGCCTAAAGAAATAAACGTTCATTTCATTTCATTATTGTATTTGCATTAAACAAAAAAACTACAAAATAGTTCCAAAACTGGTGTTCAAACCTGAGCCTCGCTAATTAATCCTAGTTAAGCTAGGGTAGCCAAGCAGTAAGCTATTCTGTATATTTATTAGTATCATATTCCAGGATGTGAAGTGGAAGGCCCAGGATGAGATGGCGCGACGAGCTCGAGGTATATCTTCCATCATGGCCTGTTGCAGCGTTGGATCGCGAGGAGTGGAAGGAGAAAAGGGAGGCCTTTGCCCAGCAGTGGGACAGTAATGGCTTAAAATAAATAAATAATATTCCAGTGCTTAAGCACCGCTCTTTCTAATAATAATTAATAAAACACTAGAAGCTTACGTAACTAACTGTGAAGGAGCTTCTGTGCAGCATTAGCCAGTAAAATAGAATATTTAATGCCTACTCACTATAACATTCAGAAAGCTCATCAACAGTAATGAAACAACATTACGAATCAAAACAACACTTTGAGAGCTATTACGAGAGATTAGCCAAGTCATTACAGCGGGGCAAGCGCTGGTTACACTAACCTACATACATAGACTGTGGACCGTTTGGACTTTTTGTCAACTCAGACCGTACGTGTCGTAAGAGCCGACCAAGAGAACCTACCCGGTGAATCATCTTCGCTCTGAATATATTTACCACCTCCACTGCAATCAATAATTTGTCTGCCAAGCGTACCTAGTTATTATAATAATTATCATTACTTTCAGATCATTGAAAAGTAAGAGATCTAGAGAGATCTAGCTTATTCTACGGTCAATAGTAACATAAAATGCGTCGCGCGCGAAAACTATATCCTTCCTCTGGTTTGAGCCAAAACGACTGGATCGGGTACCTAACAGAGTTGGCTGTAGTACTACTTCGAAGGTAGTAAGTGTAGTTGTAGTCGAAGCTAACGTCATATTCATATAAACCATTGTCCTAAGGTTGCCTGGAAGAGATCGCTCTTAGCGATAAGGCCGCCCTTTATACCTAAATAAATAATAAATGCTGGACAATTCACACAGCATTATCTAGCCTCATGGTAAGCAGAGCCTGTGTTATGGGTACTAGATAACTGATATACATAATACAATATATTACACAGATAGATATTTTTTATTATACATAGAAAACGACCAGAACACCCGGAACAAATATCTGCATCGTACACACAATTGTTCCGAGGCGGGAATCGAACCCGCAACCTTCTGCGTCGCAGGCGGACCTTCGCACACCGCGCCGCATAGGTTGTCAAAAAAAAATCTAAGTTTTATCTCTGTATTGTTTTCTGTTTTGTGTGTATAATGTTAATGAGTTTTTTCTATCTATCTATCTATTTATCTGTGATATCATGCATTACAGGTATAGTTCTTACGTGTATTATCTTAGAGAATACACATACACAATGAATAAAACCGTGTCAGGGCACTAAAATGTTTGGGTTCGTTCTTGTTAGATTATTATGTATGTACCACATCATCATCTTTATCAGCCTATAGCAGTCCACTGCTTGACATAGGCCTCCCCCAATGAGCGACATAGCGCCCTGTCTTCTTGCCGCATCCTGCATCTACCTGCAGTCTACACATTGTTACTATTTATAGTAACGTTGATGCAGGTAGTGTAAATGTGGCTTAACATCGACGGTTGGTACTAACTTTGAAATTCGACCACTACGTCGGCTTAGCGTAACGTTCATTATGTTAATGACTGGCGGCGCCCGTTTTGATTTTGTGACATACTGGGCTATGGAAAGGGCATTATAAGAAACGAGCAATGATCAATTTAGGTGTATTCGGGTGTGTATCTTTTGTTATAACATATTTTATTTACAATACAATACAATACAAAAATTCTTTATTGTACACCATAATCAAACTAATCATTACAAAAATACATTATATGCGACAGGTACAATGGGCGGCCTTATCGCTTAGAAGCGATCTCTTCCAGGCAACCTTTATTTATGTATAGACGTAAACATATTTTAGTAAAATTGGACCATTAGCCCAACATCTGTAGTATCCGAGCTCGGTACAGAACGTTATTTACATTAGATAGCTTACTCTGTCACTCCAATGCCTTTTTAGCCTATTTTACCAATATTGGTACTTTTTTACCAGTCACAACTTGGTCACAAATGTTTATGTATTTCATAACATCTGTTTCCCGAATGTTTTACGTTCATTCGTGCTGTGTGTCCCACCGCGTTACTCAAAGTAAACCAATGCAAATAACGCTCAAACTTTCGCTATGATAAATGGAGCCAGGATTTGGTTTCATTGCCAAATTGATTAAGAACAATTTGCTTCAAATATTAGTTTGAAGAAATATTTTACTTTTGGCAATGCTTTGTCTGACTTTGTAGAGTCAAATTCAATTAAATTAGTAAATGCAACCTAAAAATTTGGATAAGCAATTTATTCAGCGTTTATAACTTATCTAGTAACCATAATTTATAATATATATAATCTCTGCTTAACTTGGGGCTAGATGCTGTGTGAATACACTGTTTGCTTCAATGCAGTTAACACTTTGACTGCTGAAAACGCACGGTATGAGTTTTCTACAAGTGACTAATATGCGTAAATCCAAACTAGCGCAGCGGCTGAGAAAATACAGATCTTTGTGACTCAGCAGAGCTGTAATATTTTTCGAACGAAACGCATGTGCGGCGCAACACAACCGCTGTGTAGAGCGGCAGCACGAATTTTTTAGGTAAAAAAAAGATCGCAGTCGTCGAAAAAAACCGCAGTCAAAGTGTGGTCTTGGGGACGCTTTCGACTGGTATATAATATGGATTACTTGAACTACCTGAGATTTGTTGCAATAGTCTGCACTTAGCTCAATTGGCGCCGCTGGAAACTGCTGAAAACCAGCGCTGCACTGGCTTATGTCAATGTAGCATTTAATGCTGAGCCGGTAGCCTTTCTGTGTTCTCGTGTTTTAATTCTTTTATTTGTTCCTAATTTGTTATCATTTATTTTTATTAGTTCTTAAGTTGTATTATTTCATATGAAACACAAATAAATATTTTCTATTTCTATTTCAATTGTTTCAATTGTAAATAGTAGTCGTAATTTGTTTATATAATTTTATTGTTACTTTCTTTGTTAATCAGACTTCAACAAATGACGTTATACCATTGCGCTTTTTAATTCATGGTGTTAAACAGAATAAAAAAAACTGAAAATTTCGAATTTAATTTTTATATTTAGATTGTTGAACAAAAACTAACATTTTCCGACTGATTTCCTAAGCTATCTAATTCATTTTTCTGATATAGATTTAAATTTTTTATTATCGATAATATTCTTATTTAATGTAATTCTATTGTATATGGAAATGGATATGATTTGTGATTTTTAATTTATGATTTTGCAATGTAAACTTAAAGTAAGGTTGACTCTATGATTTTTGTGTTGTTTTTCTGTAAATAAAATTATTTCTAATTTTAATATTAAATTTAAATATGTACTCTATTGCATTGGGTGTTCCCGTAAAAATAGAGGTACGTTTGTAAAATAAATAAAATAAATAAATACCCTATTGTCTATAATGACCTTTAAATTTATGTCTGCCTTTTTACTTTAACATAAATAAAATAATCAAAAGTTGATAATTTCATTGTACGAAAGACCGTCATAAAATCCTGTCCACAAACAATAGTTTTTACGACAGCATAAACTATTTTAGGACACATTTGGTGACCCGGCGATAGTGTTTACACGACATTATTATTTTTCCATTAGAGGGGTTATTGTGTGGCTGATCGTTTCGGAGGCATAGAAAAAATAAATCGTAGTATTTATCAACTCTTACAAACATTTTTCTCTTTAGAATACAAACGATTACAGTTGGACATGCCTTTTCCAACTCATTGCCATCATCACCACGCTTGACAGGCGAATAGGTGTTCGCAGTGGTGTTAGGTTGCCTGCCAGAGATCGCTCATAGCGATAAGGCCACCCTACGTACAACATAATCTATATTTGTTAATTTATTATTTTTCCATTAGGGGTTATTGTGTGGGTGATCGTTTCGGAGGCATAGATGAAAATACATAAATCGTAAGTATTTATCAACTCTAACATTTTTCTCTTTAGAATACAAACGCCCACAGTTGGACATGCCTCTTTAGAGACAAAAGCTTCTTGCCATGATCACCCCGCTTGGGATTGGTAACTAGTAGGCAGATTGGTGGGTCGCATTGGACGTGCTAGTATGCCTGGCAGAGATCGCTCATAGCGATAAGGCCGCCCATTGTACAACATAATCTGTATTTGTTTACCTGTGTATATGTTTTATTTGGTTGCAATAAAGAGTAATTGTATTTTATTGCGTTTACAAATCTATATGGTACCTACTTAGTATTATTTATTTCTAGTTTCCGCCCGCGGCATCGCACGCGTTGTTTCTATGGAAATTTTAAGGTAATTTCTTCTTTCATGGGAACTATTTAATGGGATAAAAAGTAGCCCATGTTTTATTTCTGTAATACATTACATAGATAGATATTTTTTTATTATACCATAGAAAACGACCAGAACACCCGAAACAAATATCTGTAGATCGTACACACATTTGTTCCGAGGCGGGAATCGAACCCGCAACCTCCTGAGTCGCAGGCGGACCTTCGCCCACCGCGCCACATCGGTCGTCATATTATTTGAACATAGTAGATACAAGATTACTAACTACATAGTTTGTATAGTGTCTTGAAAGTAAAAACATGCTTACTATATTTTGGTCTAAGAGCCCTAACGCACTAGTTCTACAACCGCACGAGTAACCACAGCGTCAAGCCTCTCCAAGACAGACGCACATTTCCCAACAAATACTGGTTGCCAAGAATTAGCACGCTGAAGTGGCAGTGGGCCGACCATATCTCGTGAAGAACCGACAACCACAGGGGTAAACGTGCTCTTGAGCGGAGATCGCGACTATGCAAACGTAGTGGTCGCCCTCCGACCAGGTAGGATGACGACCTGCGAAGGACTGCAGGCAGATGCTGGATGCGGCAAGCTAAAGGCGGGGCGCTATGGCGCTAACTAGCTTTATAATTCCGTGAATAAAATTCAAAAGTCTGCACAGGCCTTTATGTTTAGGCGCTAATAACTTTACTTATTCAGGTATTCATGGCTAAAATTAACAGTTTTAATCAACAAAATGATGAAAATAAAACGACCATCTTCAAAATAATGTTTATTCTACAAAGATACATTTATTCATAAACAAAATAATAGTAACGTCTTTATTAAAATTTCTCTTCTAGGGATCATAGCTTCAATCTAGTTTTTACCTCTACATTAAAATATTAAACTTAGAATTACTTAATTTAATATTGCCATTTAGGTAATCTAATATCTAGGTATATAAAATCTTTGGGTAACTGACTGATAGTGGAGTTACACTATCAGAAATGTTTGAAAATAGTAAGTTAGTATTGTACAATTTGTCGCTCTATAGAGATCTCATATGAATGGCTTAGTTGACATTATTGGCCGAGTCATTAGCGACCCTTGACTCGCTTAGGCTAAAGCTAGAACTACACAATTGAGGCGTAGTGTGGTAATACGTCAGAAGCGGCTCAGAAGCTTACCTATCGGTTTCATGCATGATAAGACCCACATTATTACAGCGACAAAACACATCACCTCATACAGTATCAATGTGCGATTTTTTTTCGACGACTGCGATCTTTTTTTTAACCTAAAAAATTCGTGCTGCCGCTCTACACAGCGGTTGTTTTGCGCCGCACATGCGTTTCGTTCGAAAAATATTACGGCTGTGCTGAGTCACACAGATCTGTATTTTCTCAGCCGCTGCGCTAGTGTGGATTTATGCATATTAGTCACTTGTAGATAACACATACCGCGTGATTTCAGCAATCAAAGTATTAATGTACGAGACCAGAATGTTTCTGACGCGTGAACACACTAAACCACAAACAATAGTGTGGTTCTAGCATTACACTGGCTGTCATAGATGCCACCGCACACGTTTGCGATGATTCGGCCGACATTATTGCACTAAAGTTTAATTGCAAGTTCTATGCATGATTTTTTTCACGATTAGGTCATTAACCATATTTTTAGGAAAGGATCTTGCACTAGATTGCACGTTCAATAATTACAACTCCTATCTACATATATCCCATTTATTCATATAGGGTACAATCTCTAAACATATTTTTCAAATACGTAGTTGACAATCAGGAGTCAAAATTCCTCTTACGCGACTCTTTACGAAACCCAGTTGGCAAACCATCAAAAGAGTTGGTAATAGATTTGCTATCCAAAGCAAATCTATTACCAACTCTTTTGATAATATATTTTGGCATCATTTGTGTCGCTTTGAGACAGATACCTACATAGATTATTGTCCTATTATGAAAGCTTGCTCAGTCATCGATCTGTATGGCAAGCCTTACTGAATCATAACTTGATGACTGAAAAAAAGAGAAAAAAATACATCATTTATTTGACATTTGACACTAAACATAACACTTATCGCGACACATTACATAATAGGTAAGTATATAAACAAGAAAAATGTATATGAAGGAATTAGATAAAACACACAGATAGGTACAAATAGTGTGTTACCTAAAGGGCCAAAAAGTTATCTTTCTCAGCATGCATAATGCTGAGAAAGGGAACTTTTTGGCACCTGTCATCTGTCATTAATTCATAATATGTCCATCTGTATTCGCTACAAGACGAATTTAGTAACGGCACTGATTTTCAGATACGCCAAAGCAAAAAGAAGTTGAAGTTGATTTTCAGATAGGTCCGGAATTACTGTGCAAGCTTCCATAATACTGACCTACATACATAATATTGTACAAATTTATGACAGGTACATGCCTGACTGCCGAATATAATTGTAGCCTGGAAAATGAGCTAAATATTTCATAATCAGCCTATGTTAGTCCACTGCTGGACAAATGTCTCTGTCTTCAGCTTGACGCGGCATAAATAATTAGTTACTCAAAAAATATTTTTTACTTTCTTAAGTAGTTGTTAATTGGCAGACAATTTCTTATCGCCACCGTGGCGGCTAACCTTACTTATTATAATACTATTTATTTGGCAAAGTGATACTTACAAAAATACGTAATTACACACAGGATTTACAAATAATTCAAAGGGGACACACGGCTAAACATCTACAAAGTTTAACAGTTATTTTCGTTACTTTTATGAAACCATTTAACACTTTGACTGCGGTTTTTTTTCGACGACCGCGATCTTTGTTTTTACCTAAAAAATTCGTGCTGCCGCTCTACACAGCGGTTGTGTTGCGCCGCACATGCGTTTCGTTCGAAAAATATTACAGCTCTGCTGAGTCACAAAGATCTGTATTTTCTCAGCCGCTGCGCTAGTGTGGATTTACGCATGTTAGTCACTTGTAGAAAACTCATACCGTGCGTTTTCAGCACTCAAAGTGTTAACAATAGTTTGACCGAAACCGCTGTACCGCTCCTTAGGAAAGTGCGGCGAGGTGGAAGGCGAGGAAAAACGAGCAAGTGTACGCGTTGACGGCAGACTGATGGATCTCGCATACCTCAGGCGCGGTACAGCAGTTTCGGTCAAACTATATCATAAAATTATTTCATAGGTAAAGTGAATACACCTATAACCCTACATTTTATTTCAAACAAAATTGTATTTTTATATATATGAAAGAAATAATACAAAAGGAGCACTTTATATAATGACAGTCAGAAAGAGACAGATTTCCATTGAAATTCTATTTTTTATATACATATGCCGAAACATTAACTCATTTTTGCATGCTGCACTCATTGAGAATCGTTTCTTTATATTCTTTATACATACTACGTAAACAGTAAAAAGTCTAGAAAAATATTATCACGTTATAGAAAAGAAAGTACGGAAATCCTTTAAGAACGAAAAGGGAATGTTGTAGAGAACATGTTTAGCGCTTTTTCAGTACACCTTCAAGATTATTCAGGAAGAGCTCCAGAGTATCTCGGGTAGAATCTTAGTATTTCGAATAGACCGAGTGGAACTTCAGTAACACTCACAACCAGAACACCATTGTCTAGATTAGACCTTAAGTATAACTTTAGTATCTAGTAGTTGAGATTGAGCATCTCATTAAGTTTTTTGTTATAGTCTTCAATAACTCAAATTCTATAATTTGAGAGAGACTGTGCTTGTAGACATGCCTATTTTGGCGAGTCTAGAATCGCAGTCTCCGGGATCCAAAGAGATGACAAGAAGTAGCGCAGATCAAGCGCATAGCGACAGACAGACAATTTCCTTCAAGACGAAGAACGATAGGAATGTCGAGACAGAAAACCTTTATTGCTATTCTCGAGTAGAACTTGATTCAAAATAGTGTTTCTATATCTCAAATAGAACATTCGTATTATAAGTAGACATTCAGTAACTCCTAGATCTTGAATAGTCCTTCAATATCTCATATTATAGTCCTCTGGTGGGTCAATAAGCACGGTCTCGGTAGTCTCGCCCTGAGCTGAAGACTGCGTGCCTTGCAGCATGCCCGAGGGCCGCAGAGAGATGGCGAGAGGAAGTGCTGATCGAGCACAGAGTTGCGACGCGCCACGGGTAGAGCCCACAGACCGGTAGCGGGTGCAACGACCTCGTCTGTAAAGAAAAATGGTGTTAGAATAGGTTAGGCAAGATTTGTATGTCAGATTATTTTATATGAGCCGTAGTTTTTAAGTTTTTTCTTTCGTGTACTAGACTAGTGTTGTTGTGTAAAATAAATGAATCATTATTATTATTTGTAAGAGATACCTTGTGTATAATTTTTGTCATAGCATGGATTGACGAATTCGAAGTTTTTTTTTATATGAATACAAGTACAAGTGACGACCTCTGTGAGGCGGTGAGCGAAGGTCCGCCTATGCAACGACGGAGGTTGCGGTTTGATTCCCGTATCGGGACAAATGTTTGTACATCTGCAAATATTTGTTCCGGGTGTTATGGTTGTTTTCTATGTATATCACAGATATCTGAAAGTATATAAATAGATATATTGTATTATTTAATATGCTGGGCACCATTCGGTGACAAAGCATCCTATAGGATTATGCGGCGGCGTCGAGACAGACCACCTGCCCGATGGTTAGACGACATTCTGGGTCTGTAGGGAAGCAGTGGATCTGACTGGCACAAGACCAACTAAAAATTTCTTAGACAACTTAAAAATTAGACTTTCTGATCAGAAAACATAATTTTATCGTTTTCCATGAATAAACATAGGGTAATCGAGTAGTTGTATGAATAACAATGTCACTACTAAAGTGAAACCTACAGTTCACAATAACAACAGAGTAATTAACCAACAAACTCCGGCCAGCCCAAATAGAATTCAAACCCAGATTATATAACCATAATCTAATTATCCCTAACCCGAAAACGCCACCTGATTATCTGTACAGCGAATAACATGGTAATTTATTAATTTATTCAACTCGCCCGAATAATGGGATGACCACAGTTTAGGCGATTATTCACCAACCATTACTTAGTTTGTGGTTTTCAAGGGTTTTCACAAATAATTTGAAATTTAACCACAACTAGAGAGAGATAGATAGATAGAAAACTCTTTAATTATACTACACAAAACAGAAAACAATACCGAAATAAAAACTTAGATTAAGGTATAAAGGGCGGCCTTATCGCTAAGAGCGATCTCTTCCAGGTAACCTTAGGATGGACTGGACATGAAGGAACAATAAAGACGGTGGCACTTTAATAAATAATTGGAAAAAGAAAAGAAGAAACAAATACACTACATACTCACATACAACGAGAGAGCTTATTACTGCTTGCTTTAATTAAAGCCGATAAAAATACTAAATGGTATAAATAATTATAAACTATGTTCTGCCCGCGGCTTTGCACTAGATTTACTGGAATACATTTTAATCTTTAAAGTGTATGTCATTCCAGGTTTAGAACTAATGCATGCAAAATTTAAGTCCGACCAGTTCTGTACATTATAAGAATTAGCAAACTGAAGTGGCAGTATGCCGACCATATCTCGCGAAGAACCGACGGCCGCTGGGGCAAACGTGTACTTGAGTGGAGACCACGACTCGGTAAACGTAGTGTAGGAAGCCCACCGATCAGGTGGGATGACAACCTGCGAAAGACTGCAGGTAGATGCTGGATGCGGCAAGCTGAAGACAGGGCGCTATTGCGCTCATTGGGGAAGCCTATGTCCAGCCGTGGACTGCTATAAGCTGATGATAATGATGTTCTGTACATTTGCTGTGAAGAGGTTACAAATATCTGTATCTGTCCATACATAAAATATGATATCGCTACTAACCAAATTTTTTCTTGTAGCTATGATTTTGTAAAACGTACCTTAAGATATGACAAAGTTATTTTAGAGGACAACGACACTGCGTTTTAGTTTGTAGGAAATGAAATCAAGTTTATACGGGACAAAATTACGTTGTGAACAAATTTTACAACCCACTTTGCTTTTATTTTGATCATTACTTTGTTGTTCAACTATATTTTACTACCACTGCTTTACGACAATGTATCACTAAAATTGTTCGTATTTTGACCTTTATTTCCATATACAAAGCACATCATTTAGGACCTAAGGACGTGGATCCAGTAACGACAAAGAAAATAGGCAAGTCAAATCAATCCTCTTAATTCAAAACTTAAAATGCTGTTTTGGATTATATGGATAATTATAATACAACACTAACCATAGGTAATTCTTATAGATACGTCAAATATTTGAAATATTATATTATGGCCGGAGGGCTGAAGACAGGGCGCTATGGCGCTCATTGGGGGAGGCCTATGTCCAGCAGTGGACTGCTATATGCCGATGATGATGATGATGGCCGGAGGGATTCAGACCCCGCTAACAAACAAACCAACTCCCAAAAATCGCAATATAATTTTAATGAGGCCTATGTAACACAAAAAATAAGTTACATTTTTAACCAATCAATTTATAGGTATATTATAGCTATTTTCAGAATTTTGGATTTTACCCGTTTTTCGTATGAACACTAGCGACTATAATGATCTACCCTAGTTGGTATTTTCTTTGTTTAATCAATATTTTTAAATAAAGGTAATAAATCAATAAAACAAAAGAAATAAAGTAGTCACTTTGACTTCAAATGTCAAATTATAATTCAAAATTGCGAAGTAACCGCACGAAGCTTGGATTTAAATTCAAATGGCAGTGAAAAGCTGACCCACGTCGTAGAGGTCATTTCTCAAACGGAAAATAGTCTGGCTGTAAACGGTTGGAGACCGCAACTACGGATATTGTTTAGTAGCTGAGGCTTAGTCCACTTTAACAACTGTGAATTTATTGTGAAGCTTAGGTAACCTGGATGGAGGTATTAGTTATATAGATTTCTTTCCGGCCCTGGTGGGGGCACAGAGAGGGGCCTCGAGGCTTCGCCTCATTACCCCGGCGTCAACTCGAGGGGTGACGACCCCTCGGTCCTTGGGTTTTGTGGGAATTTTTTCTTTCCCTTATTCTCATGTATTTTTGGCATCATTCCGTTTATAATCTTTTTTTAAAATAAACCCAAGGACTCTATGGTGGTTCCGCAGGGATCAGGTCCCGCGGAAGGGGTCGCGGTATTAGTTACATAAGCTCTGGTTTCATAACACTAATCAAATAAAAAAAGATATTATAACTTTTAAAAGAAAAATAAATTAAAAATTAAATATATCTGTTACATTATTATACGTGAGCACATTCCATAAATCATAATCCATTTTTCTTGTTTATGCAAGGCGCTTGGTGCAAATAAATGATGCTGGAGCATCCACACAGCATCATCGACGACCGATGTGGCGCGGTGGGCGTGAGTCCGCCTGCGACGCAGGAGGTTGCGGGTTCGATTCCCGCCTCGGAACAATTGTGTGTACGATCTGCAGATATTTGATCCGCGTGTTCTGGTCGTTTTCTAAATACCTAAAAAAAATCTATCTATGTAATGTATTGTATTATGTATATCAGTCATCTAGTACCCATAACACAAGCTCTGCTTAGCTTGGGGCTAGATAATGTTTTGTGAATTGTCCAGCATTATTTATTTATTTATATAGCCCCAAGCAGAGCTTGAGTTATGGGTACCAGATGACTGATATACATACATACATAATACAATATATTATATAGATAGCTATTTTTTATTATACATACATAGATAACAACCAGAACACCCGGAACAAATCAAAAATCTGCAGATCATACAAAAATTTTACCCTGGGCGGGAATTGAACCCTTCTGCAACCTCCTGCGTCGCAGGCGGACCTTCGCCCACCGCGCCGCGTCGTCGCTCGTCTGTGTTAAGCCTGCAATACACGTTGGCCCAACGTTGCCGAGTGAGAGCCAATACCAACGTGTAGACTGCATGTTTGCCTTGCCTAGCCATCGGTGCTCGGTGTCGCTCGCCTATCTGGCAGAGTGAATACAAGCGCCAACGTGTATAGAGGTCATTTGCAGTGACTTGTCACCACTCGTTGTCGCTTGCGGCCACTCGCCTCACTTCGAAGCCGTGTCGGTTTTTCTGCACAAATCGAAGGCGCTTGTCAGCGCTCGGCCAATCGTGTCCACATGTTTGTCAGCCCGCCATTATGCGGTTGGTGTCGGTCACCGTCGCACGCACGTATTTATTTAATCTATGTAAATACACTGACGTAATAATTATACGTGCTCATCAAATAAATAGCAGCAGCTGCAACAACTTGTACGTCCATATTGTTCGAACCAAATAAACACCGGTTGATAACCACGTACCTATAGTTCGAATGCACAACAAGAACTGACGTCTACCAACGTGTGGGCAGCTTCACAGAAAACTCGTCTACATTGGCCGGTTGCAATAGTTTGCGTAGACTTGCCAAACGTCTAGACGGTAGCACTTGCCTAGCATCGATTTGCCTACGCTCGCGTTGGCCGTAGCTCGGCCAACATGTATTGCAGGCTTTACAGTGAAAGTATAAAAGTTCGGTTAATCTCATAAATTATGCCTCGATTTATGACAGTTTATTGGATATGTTATTTATGGTTATTAATGTTATGACTTGGGCTTAACATTGTAAAGTTATTACTAGAGAGGGTTCTTGTACAGTCAGTTGCAAAAATAATATGTATACACGCTCCCAACGTTTCACTTTTTATTACACTCGTAACTTTCAAATAAAAGTGCATGCTAACATTATTTCAATGTATCTAGCCATACTTTTCGTCAAAATTCACAATTATACTAATTATTTCCTCTTGAATTCGAAACTTGAGAGTATAAATACTTTCTCAGCTAACTGTCAAGTCAAAGATAAGTTTGCAGAATCTTCCTCCACTCCAACTCAGCAAAAGTCTTGTGTCGGTGCGAATCCCCAAACACCCTGTTTATATTATATACTAGCTGCGCCCTTCGATTTCAGCCGCGTGCTGCTAGATATTTTATAAAATATACAATATATCTTTATAAAAGTTTCATTAAAATCCATTCAGTAGTTTTTACGCGAAAGAGTAACAAACCATCCATCTATCCATACTTACAAACTTTCGCGTTTATAATATTAAGTAGGATATACACTATATATAGTTGAACCCGACTACGTTCACCTGACACGTTCACTGACACGAAGTGAAGAGCGGAGTTTTCCGTAGCACCCCTAGAGTCAGCTAGTTACCTCGGAGTAAACAAGTCCTAGATAAATATCGAGTCGCAAACGTGATGTCAAGTCAGTTGTGTGGACAGCAGGGTATTTGC
Source organism: Eupithecia abbreviata (assembly GCA_943735965.1). Lineage (NCBI taxonomy): Eukaryota > Metazoa > Arthropoda > Insecta > Lepidoptera > Geometridae > Eupithecia > Eupithecia abbreviata. The sequence goes on from OX030976.1 coordinate 3,467,135, forward strand.
CTGAGTGCATTACACTTACTTTGTTTTTACTTCTTATGTAACTTTATTTCAAAAAATATTTTTTTGGGATTTCGCTGGTGCTTGACTCTGAGCTAACTCAGCTGAATTTGACTGCTGAAATCACGCGGTATGTGTTTTCTACAAGTGACTAATATGTGTAAATCCACACTAGCGCAGCGGCTGAGAAAATACAGATCTGTGTGACTCAGCACAGCCGTAATATTTTTCGAACGAAACGCATGTGCGGCGCAACACAACCGCTGCGCTGTGTAGAGCGGCAGCACGAATTTTTAGGTTAAAAAAAAGATCGCAGTCGTCGAAAAAAAAACCGCAGTCAAAGTGTTAAAGTGTTTTTGCTGATATGGCACGAATAACTTTATCTTTGGCTTAGAGTCCGAAAGTTCAAAGGTAGACATGGACCTATAAAGACACTCCTAATGGTCCTCCCGCACACAAAATGTGTTGATCGAATTATCACAAACGAGGTTTAGTCCGTTCCGAAAAGTTATTTGTTTCTGTAGATAAATAGATGTCCATAAACTTATGAACACACACAAAGATCTAATTCTCCAAATTAAGATTTTACCAGTTACATATTTCTGGTGCATAAAACTACAGGGAATAAGCGGATTGTACAAGCTTGTCAAGGTTTGTCCAAAATTTTAGTAGGTAAACGTAGGATGGACGTCTTTGGCCAAAATTAAAAAATAATAATAATGCTGGACAATTCACACAGCATTATCTAGCCCCATGGTAAGCAGAGCTTGTGTTATGGGTACTAGATAACTGATATACATAATACAATATATTACATAGATAGATATTTTTTATTATACATAGAAAACGACCAGAACACCCGGAACAAGTCAAATATAGTGATACTTACTCTATTTTAATACCTTTAATAACCCATATTTAAGCAAATAAATACTATTTCATTTCATTTCATTTCAACAAATATCTGCAGATCGTACACACAATTGTTCCGAGGCGGGAATCGAACCCGCAATCTCCTGCGTCGCAGGCGGACCTTCGCCCACCGCGCCACACAGGTCGTCGGCCAAAATATGAACTTGCAATCACATTTCCATAAAACTTTTACAAAACCTACATATTTTACCGCATACAATAATTTGTGGATGTCATTGTCCAATCTCTATTTTCCATTTCACGTCTGGATAGGCGCCAGGCGAACTTGCAAGGTAATGGCTTGTTTACATTATTCCAGTCCAGCGATCCAGTCCAGTACTGGATTTCTTACTGGAAAAATGTAAATAGGCACTGGAATGAACTGAATCCAGTAAGCAGTCCAGTCCAGTAACTGGATTCGCGGTCTACTTTTGAATCCAGTGCGATCAATCCAGTTCAACTGGAATAATGTAGACAGCCAATCCAGACTGATCTCTTCTTGAAATCATTGTCACTGTAGTGTTCACACTTCAACGGCTTCTAAATAACTGGAATAATATAGACGTTACAGATCCAGTCCAGCACTGGACTGGAATCTCGCTACATCACTGGACTGGAATAATGTAAACCGAGCATTAGCCACATCCGACGGTTGACACTAAGCAGTCGGTTGCCGTCGCCAACACTTTAAAGTATAACTTTGTGATTCCGAGAAGCCACGGATATACATTTTTGCTTCAGTTTCATTTATTTATTTCTCGTAGGCACATTACATTGCACTTATGAAAGTATTAAACATAAATTAAAACCCTACTAATATTTTAAACGTCAAAGTTTTAAGTATTGATGGATGGATGTTTGTTACTCTTTCACGTAAAAACTACTGAATGGATTATAATGAAACTTCACAATAATATAGCTTACATATCAGAATAACACATAGGCTACAATTTATAATGATATATAGTATATTATCCAAAATATCTATCACCACGCGGGTGAAACCGCGGGGCGCAGCTAGTAAAATAACGTCACCTTCACCTTGAGGTGAGGTGAGCCTATATTGGTCCACTGCTGGACGTAGGCCTCCCCCTGATAGACGCTTTATTGGCTTTTACCTCATGGGGGGTAATGCCCATAATCTCCACGCTGGGCATGCGGGTTAAGAATCGTATCTCGGTAATTTTTTTTTCTGCACGAGGCGCCGCTACCCGCCTCCAGTGGATGTCTCTTAAATAGCTTCTTAACACCCAAGGGAAGCATTTCTAGGCCGCCACCACACGGCTAGGTGTGGTAACATTATCAAGCAAAATTATTATTATCTCAGGCGAAGTTGTTTGTTGATGTCGTTTTGTCTTTAAGTTATATCATCATCAGCCTATATCAGTCCACTGCTGGACATAGGCCTCCCCCAATGAGCGCCATAGCGCCCTGTCTTCAGCTTGCCGCATCCAGCATCTACCTGCAGTCTTTCGCAAGTCGTCATCCCACCTGGTCGGAGGGCGTCCTACACTACTTTTTACCGAGTCGCGGTCTCCACTCAAGAACACGTTTGCCCCAGCGGCCGTCGGTTCTTCGCGAAATATGGCCGGCCCACTGCCACTTCAGCTTGCTAATTAAGTTAAGTTATATACTCAAACTCAAAGTTTACTTACCTACTTAATGGGAGTAAAGGTTGCGGGCATCTTAACTAAGTTTCCTACCATAGTGCCGTAGCCACAACTTCGCGTGAATGTTCAAATTTTGTGTACAAGTCTATGGTTTGTTAATAAAATTCGAGGGTATTGTTGTAGTAATTCGTTCACTTTTTCAGTGACGAGCTTCCAATCACGTGATCAACCTGCGAGTGTATGAAGTTTCAGTACATTTCACCCCAAAACTGTAAGGGAACAGAAAAGTACAAGGGTTAGTCTCTCTTACCTGGTACAATGACACCGCAGCAGCCTCCAGAAGGCAGCCCTGAAGGTTCTATTGAAGACCGTGTAGATGATGGGGTTGATGGTGGAAGACACGTAGCCCAGCCATAGACAGATGTCCACTACATGCTCTGTTCCAAAACGTTACAACTTAATTATTGATCTGACGACCTCTGTGACGAAGCGGGCGAAGATCCAGCTGCGACACAGGAGGTTGCGGGTTCGATATACGCCTCGGGACAAATATTTGTATAAACTGCAGAAATTTGTTCCGGGTATTCTACGTGTTTTCTATGTATAGAAAAAGTCTATCTTTTCTATTATTATGTAATCTCATGTAGTACCCGTAATACAAGCTCTGCTTAGCTTGGTCTTGACGATGCTGTGTGGTTTGTCCAGCATTGTTTATTCAACTTTCCTTATTTGTATTATAAAGACTTTTTAATTAAGTGGGCCGAACATTAGGGACGAATCTGGCATAAATCTTGACGACCAATCAAAGCCAAAGAAGTAGAGTAAATATCCTGGAAGTCATTAGTAAAATGCCTAAAGTGTCCAAAGCTGAAGCTATTTAATGAAATAAATACGGATTTTTTGGACACTTGAGTCATTATACCATCCCATATATCACAAAAGATAGTTCAAATGCTATATAATAATAATAAATAATGCTGGACAATTCTCACACCATTATCTAGCTCCATGGTAAGCAGAGCTTGTGTTAAGGGTACTAGATAACTGATATACATAATACAATAGTTACATAGATAGATATTTTTTTATTATACATAAACGACCAGAACACCCGGAACAAATATCTGCAGATCGTACACACAATTGTTCCGAGAGTTGAGGCGAGAATCGAACCAGCAACCTCCTGCGTCGTAGGCGGATCTTCGCCCACCGCGCCACATCGGTCGTCAAAGCACTTTAGTTCCATCCTTTTAATCTTGTGTGTCTGTAATCTCATGTGGTTTTAGGGTTTTACAGAACATTTTATTTAAAGCCCGTTTAATGGTTAATTTATTTATTGGATTAACTAGCTCATTTAAATTAATTGATTCTCGAATTCAAACCCTCAAAGTGATAAAATAAATAGAGCTTTGGATTTGGTTTTCCCTGGAACTAAAATTTAAATAAGTATTCCAGAACTGATTTTTTTATTTATTATTCCACTTGAAGATTCCCTTTAAGGGAGAAATCAATGTCCAGAAATCCCTCTCGAGGGGAGGCATCAGGTAGTTTTGTACATCCCATTGATCACAAAATATAGTTCAAAGTACTTTCATCCTTTTAATCAGTCCTTTAGTGAACCTATCTCATGTGGTTTTAGGGTTCTCCGGAACGTTTTATTAAAACCCGTATCGACACAATTGAGATCCCGTGTTTACAAAATGGTGAAACGATTTTATGGATGACCTAGCTCATTTAAATCAATTGATTTCCGAATTGGTGGCTGGATTTACCGGTTTTAATTACGGAACTGATAATTATTTTCGATCTGTTGATTCCTTTGTCACGTTTGTCACATTTGATGAATGTTATAATGGTGATTTTAATTAATCAAGCACGAATGTAATCAGCTAAACAACGGGAGCATCATGAGAAGTTTGACTACCTACAGAATAAATTAATAAATAAATTTATTCAAAACAACTTTAAATGGATTAAATGAGTCAATTATCTTATGTTCTTAAGGTCTAAAATAATACATTTGCCTGAACTAGGTTAAAACCTGTATCTCAGGCAGAAAGTGCTTAAAACAAAAAATATATAATCACATCAATCAGTAGTCATAATAAAACAAAATTTAAATTTAATTTAATTTAAAAAAAAAACTAGCATTACGATAACTGTGTTAGAAATAAGATGAGTCTAATATAGTAAATAAGGAATAACTCATAGAGATAGGATAGAGACATATAAGAGCAAAACGCGATGAGAAGTTGAAAAAACCGTATTTTCGAATAATTAATTGTATGAAATTGGATGAAGACTCGATACATTAGCACGATATTTAACATCTTTAGGATGATGTTGGGACTGCCTCGTTTCTGTAGTGCATCGGGGATGTTTGCTGAGTATCAGACGGATGGCTTTGCCGCCATCCTTCGGAAAAAGACGGCGTCCCTGATACGCAGAGTGCGGGACAGCCCCAACAGCATCCTACAAACTGTAGCAGGCAGGATTGATTCGCCAATATGGCGGAAATTAATAAGAAATGTAGTTTTTTAATTTGAATTTTTATTGATGATATAATCTGATTTGTTTTAATTTATTTAAATTTTTTCTAATTTATTCTAATTTATTACTATTCATTTTAATTTTCAGTTCAATTTAATTTAATTTTAGTTCGTAAGAATTACTAACATTTATTATAAGATCATTACTAACAAATTATGGATCTATAGTAGTCCGAAATAAAAGAATTTTATTTATTTATTTATTATTAGCCCTCGCCAGCCTGCAAAATACCCATGTCACCTCCTTGCGTTCGATAATCTTCAGAGATTCTATCAGATTTATGTTGTTTGAAACCAAAATTCTTACGATCTCTCGGTGCGCTCGGCTCAGAAATAATGAGGATTTAGCTTTACAGGGCGCTGGGGCAAACGTGTTCTTGAGTCCACGATTCGCTAAACGTACTATAGGACGCACTCAGACCAAGTGGAATGACGGCCTGTGAAAGACTGCAGGACTGCAGCCGGATGCGGCAAGCTGAAGACAGGGCGCTATGGCGCTCATGGGGGGACGCCTTTGTCCAGCATATGTATGGAATGCTATAGGCTGAGGATGAGATTAACAGGAACGTTCTAAAGCATTCACTGCCTAGGCTCCGGGCGTGGCGCTGCAGATGGAAGAGGGCATGACAGGTTTCGTATGGTGGTAGCCAGAATTACTCATGAATTGAAACGCAGTGAACAAGCGGTCCGTACGCGAATCAATGTATGTATGTTTTATCGATTAACTTTGCAAGGTATTAAGTTTAATATTCATTTATTCTCAAAAAGACAATTTACCTATATATAAAGTCACTTACATGAGAACAGGGTTTTTAGGTTAGTAGATAGTTACATAGGTGGTTGTCGTTCAATAGCTGACTCATTTAATGAATTATCATTTACAATTTAAGCTCTTATCAATGATATCTGCATCACCATCATCATCATTAGCCTATAGCAGTCCACTGCTGGACATAGGCCTATATATGTCTGCATATATGTAATTTATTAAAGGTACACCAACAGTATATACATATGTTGTGCTTATACCTATGTATATTAAATGTTAGTATGAGACAAGTTTTAATGTACATATATATATACTTTTAAAAGGTGGACACATACAATTATGTACGTACCTGGTACAATACAAGCAGGACACGAAGCGAAGAGGATATTAAGCAGGAAGAATGGAGCCCAGCAGAGGACGAACGTGAAGAACACCAGGCCCAGGACTTTGGTCGCCTTCTGCTCGTTGGCGACCGCGTTGGCTGAGAGGGACCGTCCTTTCTTGCGGTTTGCAAGAAACCTGGAAAGTGTAAGGTTTTTATCTCTGTCTAACATATTAAAAGAATTAGATAAGAAATATTGGTATAATTATAGCAACCTTATAGTAATGCAAAGACATAAGCTTTCTAAAAGAATTTGCATCAGATAGATAGATAAATCCTTGTACTCAATTAATTTACAAATTAATTATATCATTTTTTGTTTATTATAAGTAAGTTCTTCGAGTTAAGAAACTGAAAAGACTGAACTCATTTCAAAAAACATGTTGGTTGATGTGTTTTTAAATATTTGTCAAAGCTATGTCTGAGAAGTTGCTAAATTTATAGGTTTTATGTGAAGTTCTCTAATCATAAGAGAAAGTAAATAAACGAGGTTGTAATTCATGAAATATCGTTGTTATAATGTCAATTAATTTATAATTACCAAAAAAATATCCGACAAGAAAAATATCAGAAAAATATGTGGGACCGGGGTCACCGAAGATGTAAGTCAAATCAACGTCACCGTTGGCGGGTTGACGTACAACCCTACAACAATACAAGTTATTCTGCGTCACCTACTAGATCGTCACCAAAAAGGAAAAGTGTCCGGCCCTGCTATGTAGCATAGTTAATGCTGGAAGCATTGCAATAACAGATTTTCAAATAAAATATTCAATTTTTAGTATATTTTTTAATCATTGACCTTCATAATGGCAAAAATTACATTATACAAATCAATAAAAGCAAGTAAATAAATTTAAATATTAATATATTTTAGGCCATCAACATTCACCTACTAATGATTTTCATAACAAAAGAGGAACACAGCCCGCAGAAGCTTGAATTTTCAATTGAATAAATGGAATTCTAAAAGATATTCACAGCCTGATTACGGCTCAAAATGTTTTATCAACCGAAATTTAAATGTAAATTCATGTACACTTTGATCCAAGTTTAATTCATTCTAAACTTTCACACCCGAAATGGACCAAACGAAAATTTAGACCGCTTCGCTAACCGTTTCATTTCAAAAGTATATTCTGTAGGAATTCTTTTAGGGAACCACATTACTAGGGTAAAAACGCCGAAACAATTCGGGGTCTCTCAACAGACCTAATTTGTAGAGACCTCGTCCCTTCTCTAAAGGGATATAGCCTTTTTATTGTCTAAATAAGGTCCATAATGCCAGACATGTTGGGATTAACTTCGTTTTGTTGTCACGACCGTTGCAAATGTTCGCAGAAAACCATTCTATTGGTCTGGGAATTATGTGAGGAAGGAAGTTGTTGAAAACAGAAGAAATTGCAAATTCAGAAACGAATAAATCTGATTGATATGTAGGTTGCGTAACGTCGTCCTGCCTTTTGACTTACAAGGGTTGTGATTTATTTCTTTTGCTAGCTTCTACAGGCGGGTTCGCACGTTTTTTTTAATAACAAGTAAACTGTAAGATATTCTAGGTACAGATCTTTATGTGTGCAAAATTTTAGCTCGATTCATAACTCATCATCATCAGCCTATAGCAGTTCACTGCTGGACATAGGCCTCCTCCAATGAGCGCCCTGTCTTCAGCTTGTCGCATCCAGCATCTACCTGCAGGTCGTCATCCCACCTGGTCGGAGGGCGTCCTACACTACACATAACGATCCATATCGATCCATAACTACATGGAAGCCAAAACTTAGTAGGTTTGGCGTCATCGTTGTCTTCGTTCAAACATCATAACAGCGGTAAATTAAAGAAAATATAGAATTATAGACCATGATTTGTTGAAATATATAGCAGAAAACATCAATACATTGAAGGTCAACAAAACACTCTTGAATACCATTGAAACTAAAAATGTCTGTATATAATTTTACAACACTTGCGCCAATTGAACTCACATTTTATTACAAGTCTGTTTAAATAGAAACACACCAGCTTCTGTCCACGACTTCACTCACTTGGAATCTAGAAAGACTGAACTATTTCCTTGCCCTTCCACAGTAGATAGAAACCACCTTTGCTTACATATTTAAACGTAAATCGAACTCTGTCCGTCTGTCTTTGAAAAGTAAACGGCTGGCTGGATCTAAATCAAAAATATATCTGATATTTATTTAAATATTGTATAAATTACATAAAACAACTTTAACAATAAAAATTATGCTGTATTTGATATGACGACCTCTGTGGCGCGTTGGGCGAAGGTCCGCCTGCGACGCAGGAGGGTTCGATTCCCGCCTCGGAAAAATTGTGTGTACGATCTACAGATATTTGTTGCAGGTGTTCTGGTCGTTTTCAATTTATAATGAAAAAAAACATCTATTTATGCAATGTATTGTATTATGTATATCAGTTATCTAGTACCCATAACACAAGCTCTGCTTACTTTTGGGGCTAGATAATGCTGTGTGCATTGTCCAGCATTATTTATTTATTTATTTGTGGTGTATACAATGAAGCGTTTGTATTGTCTTGTTCGCATACAACGGACAGACGGACAGATACTGTCGTATTATGTTTTAGAATAGCTAGCTAAGGTGAGTTTGTTCAAAGACGGGGTCAATCCGATCATAAACCTACCGGTCTCTTAGGATTCCGATTGATTCCCGCAATAACTGATAGCGATTTGTTTCGTGTTCTGGTCTCAGGAGTTTTCAAAGAAATCGAATTTAATCTTCTTGTATCATTGAGAGTTGATTCAGTTTTTGTTGGCTGTTTGACTGAAGATTTGGCTTAATAAAATTTATTAATTTGTCTTTCTCTTATTTAATATTTTAACTTAACAATGCATGGACGTATTTATAATCTCTTCCTATCAACGTCTATGTAGCTCTTAAACATTTTTTATGTGTGATGGCTAAAAGCGCTACAAAGCTACTTTCTAGTCCCTTCAATTTTACGTACACATTATCAATTTTAGCTCCAATGAGATGAGCACATGAAACATAGCAAACTCAAGTGAACCTGATAAGTTTCGTGCTTCAAATTTTTTTATCAAGAGAATTGTCTTGCCTCAAAGTCAGTGTGTTAGGAGTTGTAATCAGCATCAATGGTCTGAATATCGCCCGCTTGGTCTCAGCTGGAATATCAGGTGGTAACTGACCTTGCCTGAGCCTGGCTTGAAGCGTGTCAAGGAAATGAACTTAACGTTTGCTTTTAACAAGAGCTTGTAGACCTAAACCCTTTCATATCGCTCAAGATAATGGTCTTACCTCAAAGTCAGTGCATTAGGAGCTGTAATCAGCTTCAACGGCCTAAGTCTAGCTCGCCTGGTCTCAGCGACGATGCTCTGTGGTGTCTGTGTGGCCACATCCTTGCCTCGCTTCGTGCCAGAACTCGTGTTAGAGCCACACCCGTTCATATAGCTCAGCTGAGGGTGGGACACACTCATGCTGATTTTATTCCGCTGTTGCCTGTTGAAAAGTCTGTATTATGAAATTGTGTGGCGTACATTTTTAATCATGTTGTGTTAGGAGTCGGGGGAGAACAATGGATTTATGAGGGTTGGTGGGAATATGAAAAGGTATACGACGGAGTGCAATTATCAATTGGTAGGTACATAATGATACTATTTGCTTGTTCTAGATCAGCAAAGTCATAGAAAAATGTTTAGGTATTCTTGATTGACTCTAACAATTTGACCTATGCGACATTAACACGGCTTAAGCCCTGTTCATAATTCATAGCTCTTAGCTAGGCTTTAATCTATAGATAACAAAAATATTACAATGTCAGGTCGGTAATCTAGTAGGTAGGTACCATAACAGTGGCAGTGGCCCTGTGTGTTGTTTGCACCAGATTGGCATTGATGGAGAGACCAGCTATACACCGAAAGACTAGATCACAGTTATGTACCTGGATTAGTTTATCGGTACCTACCAGGGTTTCTATTATAATTTACAGTACTGTAGCTCAAACTCACCTAGCAGCACTAGTGACCCTCCAGGTGAGCTGCCTACTCATAGACCTGTTCGGAGACAGGTCTGGAGAACTCCTCGCGCCGGCTCGCCGCGCGCCCTGAATTGGTCCATTGTCGAAGCCTCCGCATTGTCTGGAAGAGAGAATGGGGTTTACGGGGGAATAACCACACTGGTTTACTATTGACGTGGCAATTCTTATTGCCATGAAAAATGAGACTTTTTGTTGTTGCAGTGTTCCAACCTTATGACGCATTTTTGAAGGGAACAGATTTTGGGGTTTCGATGAACTTAGAACGCGCGCAACTTCCCCTCTTTACGATTCTGCTAAATATACCCCCCTCCTCCGCCATCAAAGAGAACAATTATGTCAATGAGTTACGTTCCACTGTTAACCGGAAAACATCTGATCCAGGTTACCATTCATTTTAAATACTGCGGAGATGAATGTGATGTTGTCAAGATTTTAACTTTTTATCTCATCAATTCATCATGCAACATAACACTTATTGATGGCCTCTGTGGCGTAATTGGCGAAGTTCCGCCTGCGACGCAGAAGGTTGCGGGTTCGATTCCCGCCACGGGACAATTGTGTGTACGATCTATGTTATATGTTCCTGGTGTTCTGGTATGTATAATAAAAAATATGTATCTATGTAATGTATTGTATTAAGTGTATCAATTATCTAGTACCCATATTAAATCTCTTCTCAGCTTGGGGCTAGGTGATTCTGTGTGGATTGTCCAGCAATATTTATTTAAAAAAATACACTAAGAACCACAAGAAACCCTAAAAAGAGAGCATAACTTAAAGTAAACTCTCATTAATATGAAACATTTTTTGAATTCAGTAAAAATAACCAACTACCTATCTCAAAGCCAAAGGATAACCTGCAGGTACAATATTCAATCCAATACCGATCCTATAGGATTTGCCTCACAAAGGTCCTTTATCTAAACGAGTTTCAAAAATGTATGGTATCCTCTGTGTGGATAATAATCTGAGTCAGTGGCCCGATCTTTTAGGGATTTCTGTAATCATGCTCGGATATCGTAGAATATGTTCTCTAGAGAAAATATAAAGGACAAGAAATTGATTTTGTAAAGGATGGATGGTTAAGAAATATTTTTATGGCTCCTTTGTGTCGAAGATTGGGGGCTATCTTATCGTATCTATACTAGAAGCAACATTATAGAAATTATTTTCATAGTTTTGTAAGTGGAACAATAACTAAGACAAGGATATTTAAAACGAGATATTTACCATGATTTGATTTTCGAGTTATCCAATATACTCAAAAAACAAATCATGGCAAATATCCCGTTTTAAATGGCTTTAGTGTTAATAACCATGATAGTTTCAGAAGTTTTAACATGAGGCCTTCATAAGGTAAGTCTGGTCCACCAGTTTAAACTTGCTCATCAGGCTATGGAGACAGCTCAGAGCTCGAAGTTTCTCTGTAGGAGGATTCATTACGAATACATCCGACAGAGAACTTAAAAGTTATTTAGATAGACCAAAAAAAATTGCAAGCTGAAGTGGCAAAAAGTCGGCCATATCTCGCGAAGAACCAACAACCGCTGAGGTAAACGTGTTCTTGAGTCGAGACCGCGACTCGGCAAACGCAGTGTAGGATACCTTTTGTCAGGTGGGATGATGATCTGCGAAATACTGCAGGCAGATGCAGGATGAGGCAAACTGAAGACAGGGCGCTATGATGCTTATTAAGGGAGGCCTATGTCCAGTTGTGGTCTAATATATGCTGATGATGATGATGATATTGTAAAAGGGGCAGAAACCAAACACAAGTTCTCTTGTATTGATATAACTTCAGGCTTAAACCCAAACATATTGCAAGCTTTATATTTACACCGAACTTAATGTAAGCATGATCAAAACAAATCTGAGATAAACTCTACGATATACCGACAATAACTGTCGACACCCTATTCTTGAAGCTATAAAGACAAAATGCAAGGATTTTCTAATGTTCGTGAGATACTTTAACTAACAATATGAAAGTGGAGTTTGTCTGTTAGTTTCTTGATTGGTTGGAGGACCGAATTAGCCATGTTTCTACGTTTTTAGGGCTGATAGCCATAGGTTCATAGCTCGCTGAGCGACCTTGAACTGGAGGGCAGTTCAAGGTCGCTCAGCGAGCTATGGAAAGAGCTATGCTCGGAGTTTCTCTGAAGGATAAGATTCGTAACAAATATATCCGACAGAGAACCAAAGTTATCGACATACATACATACTGTATAATGTAGCTCTAAGGATTAAATTAAATTAAATTAAATTAAATAATGCTGGACAATTCACACAGCATTATCTAGCCCCATGGTAAGCAGAGCTTGTGTTATGGGTACTAGATAACTGATATACATAATACAATACATTACATAGATAGATATTTTTTATTATACATAGAAAACGACCAGAACACCCGGAACAAATATCTGCAGATCGTACACACAATTGTTCCGAGGCGGGAATCGAACCCGCAACCTCCTGCGTCGCAGGCGGACCTTCGCCCACCGCGCCACATCGGTCGTCAAAGGATTAGTAAGGATTAGTAATCTAAAGTGGCAGTGGGCCGGCCATATCTCGCGAAGAACCGACGGCCGCTGGGGCAAACGTGTTCTTGAGTGGAGACCACGACGGTAAACGGTAAACGTAAACGTAGTGTAGGACGCCCTCCGACCACGTGGGATGACGATCTGCGAAAGACTGCAGGTAGAGGCTGGATGCGTCAAGCTGAAACCAGGGCGCTATGGCGCTCATTGGGGGAGGCCCAATGAGCGCCATATGTACGCGCGGCACATGTACAGTAGTGGACTATCATAGGCTTATGATGATGATGATGTTTCTACGCTTATTACCACATTCGTTGCCTAGCCTCGATATGCCTCATAGCGGCATGCAGGACTCTGCAATTGGACATTGGGCCATGAAAGTGTTAACTTAAAAAATATAATCTTGTCTTAAATAATTATTAATCTTTGACAAGATATTTGATCTATAATTACTTATATATTATAAAGAGGAAAGATTTGATTTTTTGTTTGTTTGTTTGTTTGTATTGAAAAATTCTTTCACCGTTGGAAAGCTACATTATTCCCGGTGAACATAGGCTATATTATATTTTCAAAAAGTTAGGGATCCCTACTAAAACTCCAATAATGTAACCCAAAGTGTAAAAAAATCACCTAATGAAGAGAAATTTGAGTTTGACGCGGGTGAAACCGCGTGGAACAGCGAGTAGTCAATAAACACAATGTAATTGTTTGTTCTCCGATATCGGATCTGCTTTGTTTGCCAGACCATTTTATGACTTGATGCCTGGCAATAAACATCAAGATTGATTGGGCTGTTATTTTATGAAGTTATTGCAGCTCTTCTACATAACTTCAGCTGTTTATATTTTCATATGATTTTATTGATATTGAACTGTAAGTGAATATGAAATATCAATCACAGACGTAGATCCATAAACTGAAAGTCTATCAAAATGTTCGGTGTAGTCGTCATCCGACCTGGTCGGAGGGCGTCCTACACTACGTTTACCGAGTTGTGGTCTCCACTTAAGAACACGTTTGCCCCAGCGGCCGTCTGTTCTTCACGAGATATGGCCGGCACACTAGGGCCACCACCTATCATCATCATCTTTAGCCTATAGCAGTCCACACCTGGACATAGGCCTCCCCCAATGAGCGCCATAGCGCCCTGTCTTCAGCTTGCCGCATCTAGCATTCACCTGCAGTCTTCCGCAGGTTGTCATCCCACCTGGTCGGAGGGCGTCCAACACTACGTTTACCGAGTCGTGGTCTCCACTCAAGAACACGTTTGCCCCAGCGGCCGTCGGTTCTTCGCGAGATATGGCCGGCCCACTGCCACTTCAGCTTGCTAATTCTTTGCCACCTATATTATCTCATTATTACGTTTAAAAATAAAATTTCAAAAAGTTCATCAAAATTCAATGTGCAGTTTGTGTTACCTATTAAAAGCTGTTTTTATAATAATAATAATAAAGCCTTTTTATTTCCTTAATACATAGAATTTACAAAATTTCATAATGAATAGAATAATATTATATGAAACTTAATTATATAAAAGATTAGATTTAAATTAAATTAAAAATTAATGATGCGTATTAACACTTTGACTGCGATTTTTTTTCGACGACTGCGATCTTTTTTTTAACCTAAAAAATTCGTGCTGCCGCTCTACACAGCGGTTGTGTTGCGCCGCACATGCGTTTCGTTCGAAAAATATTACGGCTGTGCTAAGTCACACAGATCTGTATTTTCTCAGTCGCTGCGCTAGTGTGGATTTACGCATATTAGTCACTTGTAGAAAACGCATACCGTGTGATTTCAGCAGTCAAAGTGTTAAGGACCTCTCATCGAGTGAAGGCCTCCTCCATTTTACTCCATGCTTTTCTGTCTTGAGCTTTGATTAACCAGTCTATGCCAGCTGATTTGTTAATCTCATCTATCCATCTCTCTTTTGGTCTGCCTCTGGTTCTTTTGTTCTGTGGTCCTGTCCATGTTGTTATTTTTTTGATCCATTTGTTATCATCCATGCGCGCAATATGGCCAGCCCATTTCCATTTTTTTTTTACAGTGTTTCAAAGCAATGATTACATTTGTGGTTTGTCTTATAACTGTATTTCTTTCTCTGTCACTTCTCTTTAAAAGCTGCTTTTAATGCATTCGTAATAATTTTATTTTGTTAAGTCTAGACAGAGATGCGAAAATGCACTCTATAAACACCAATGCCATAAAGATATTTATAAAAGAAATGTGTATAAGATGTGCATAACTAGTTACAATAAATTAACGGAAGAACTAAAATAATTAAATGGAAATATATTTAGGAAAAAGTTAAGAGGATGGCTACTTGAAAAATGTTTTTATACTGTGAACGAATATCTAGAGATTTAAATTGTTACTTATAATGACTAATATAATTAATTTAATATATAATTATAATAATATGACTCGCATAACATTTGCCCGCCTGCATGCAGGCTGAATACATGTACTAAATTAGTTATAAGATCTGACATTGTATAATTTTGTATTCTTGCAAATAAACGATTTGATTTGATTTGATTGATTTGATTTGATAAAATATAGTTTGGTGCATGGCCACCTGTGATGGCCACCAAGGGCAACTTCGTATCTCTAAATTCTCTTTTTAAAATTATTCCACAGACAAGGAAGAGGAGAGTAAGTAAATACGAATTTTAAAAACTGTGCAATGGGAAGCCGTAAAGTTTCTATAAATCGGGGTCGAAGTAATAAAAGAGAAGAAAAAAAAAGTAATCTTGTTTAAAAAATTTAATCCATTAATATCTCTAGGGGCATTGCAAAATCATTCGAAGAGACATTTCATCTGATGCGATGATTTTTATCTGCAAATGTGAACAGCATGATGTAATCAATCCTACTATTAATATAAATGTGAAAGTTTGTGAGGATGTTTGTTACTCTTTCACGCAAAAACTTAAGAATGGATTTTGATGAAACTTCACGATAATAAAGCTTACACATCAGCATAACACATAGGCTACAATACATAAAGATATACATATAGTATATTATCCAAAATATCTATCACCACGCGGGTGAAACCACGGGGCGCAGCTAGTGATAATTAAAATGTTTTTTTTTTTTACTACAGTAGAAAAATATACTGTAGTTAGTGTGTGTTGGGAACTCTTTTATGGTAATGTGAGGTATGTAGACTGTAGATAAACAAATTTATAACAAGCAAAGTTTGTAACAAGATAACACTTGAATAACAAATAAAAATCAAAACGAGCCCCATTATATCCTACAAGCCCATTCTATATTTACATTTCTTTGTAAACCTGACAATTACTGTTTATTTTATCAGCAAAAAGCACATTACTGTTACAAAAGTGTGTATTTACATAAGCGAAAGTAAGCATTTGGAGTGAAAAAGTTTCTTTGTTCACTAATCTCAGTTCGTAGTCCTTTTGTTCGGAATATTCTCGATCTTTGCGTTACCAAGGCTTTATACGCATTTATGAATAGGGCTGATACTTTACAAATCTAGATTGTATGAAACCTCTGTAGAAACTATTCTCGATTTTTATTAGTATTTTCGATTTTTACACCCGATAACAATAAAATAAATAGGTTTTCTGAGAATATGAGCGTTTTATTTTATTTAAATCTGTAATGTTTTTTCAGCTCTAGTCAATGTTCTAGTGAAGATCAAACTATGAAAATAAATACCATCTCTTATATTTTTTTAAATCAAATCTCCAATAGTTGAATTGGTTACGAACTTACGACTAGCCCATCGTTCCCCTAGATATTTTAGATGATCATAAAATCGGCTGTTTTTACTTTATAAGCTTATGCCCCCGGCTTTGCACGCGTTGTGTCTATGGAAACTTTTAAGGCTTATTTCTAGCCCATTGGAACTAAGGCATAAAATTGCTTATATATAATTCCAGTCAAGTTTAGCACATATCTATAATTATCTTTGCAAAATTTTAACCCGACCCGTTCAGTAGTTTTTGCAGGAAAAAGTAACAAACATACCTACATCCATGCATCCTTGCAAACTTTCACATTTTTAATATTATTGTGACTAATCTAATCATACCTAGTATTTTTGATACAAATGATAATTCAGTATTTTACCGAGACGACTTAGACGACCGATGTGGCGCGGTGGGCGAAGATCCGCTTGCGACGCAGGAGGTTGCGGGTTCGATTCCCGCCTCGGAACAATTCTGTGTACGATCTGCAGATATTTGTTCCGGGTGTTCTGGTTGTTTTCTATATATAATAAAAAAATATCTATCTATGTAATGTATTGTATTATGTATATCAGTTATCTAGTACCCATAACACAAGCTCTGCTTACCATGGGGCTAGATAATGCTGTGTGAATTGTCCAGCATTATTTATTTATTTTATAAAAAAAAATAAAAAAAAGTATTTTACCGTGAAAATACTGAATTATCATAAATGTAGTTTTTCTTAGTTGACTTTTTTGGTGTTTTCTATTTTGAGACATATTGACAACCCTATGAGGCTACTTATCTAAATTGATACAGAAATGTATTGTGTTCAATACTTAGTAAAATATATTTTTCTTGACCCACTAAAGATAGAATAGAAGTTATTTGGGGTTCCGTAACTCTTCATAAAAATCCTTTTAAGAAAATGGTAATAATTTTTAACTTTACTAAAAATTACCGTAAAATGTTAATTTCTTCGAAATATTGCTACAAAATGATGTACTTAATTGAAAGAAAAAAGCAAGTAGACTAATGAAAATCTTGAGGAAAATCGAAATACACGACTTAATATTTTACACGAAAACCTAACCAAAAATCTCAAGCTATAAATTTCCCTCGGGAACCGGAAAATCTTTCTAAACGTGTAACTCCCTACCTACAATAATATTTTCATAGTATAATTTTAAAACAAGTCATTTTTTTAAGTCGGTCTTTATTTGACAACCGATGTGGCGCGGCGGGCGCAGGTCCGCCTACGACACAAGAGTTTGCGGGTTCGATTCCCGCCTCGGAACAATTGTGTGTACGATCTGCAGATATTTGTTCCGGGTGTTCAGGTCGTTCAGGTCGTTCTATGTATAATAAAAAATATCTATCTATGTAATGTATTGTATTATATATATCAGTTATCTAGTACCCGTAACACAAGCTCTGCTTACCATGGGGCTAGATAATGCTGTGTGAATTGTCCAGCATTATTTATTTATTTTATTTTATGAGTTAGCTACTGCCATGAACATTTTATACGCTAGTCTTTTGTTTGGAATAGTTATTATGAAATTAATTTAAGAGCTTCGGAAAGTACCTACCTGCCTAAGGATTAATTCACACCGCAGTCATATAAGACTTGTTAATTCAGAACCCTGGAACCCATTCCGTTCTTGACGATTTTATCTACTTTACCTTCTAAAAGAATTAAGTCCAAATATTTTATACCAAAGTTCCAAGGCTCTTAGACTAGCTATACCAATAACTTACTGAACTGTCATTTGTTTCACTCTACTATTGCTACCTTGTCAACTTTACAAAAGCTAAAATTATGAACTTCAGATTGCCTGATATGGGTGTTCTGTCCGGACCCTATCTTCAGGTAGGTAGGGTGGATGAAATTAATAGAGACGATTATTTCTTGAGTTCATATATTTATATATAATCTTTAAGTTATATATGTTAAAGTTTATATTTATCTTCTTTTTTAATTTCCTTCGTTTTATATGTGCCTATGGCAACAATATAATGGTAAGTGAGTAGCGAATTTTGAGGATATAGACACAACATTTTGAAGAGCTGTCATTGTAATGAATGTCAGATGTTTATGGGTTACAGCGCTGGAACAATGGGTATTCGAATTAACGCATTCACTGCCCTCTTCACGGCGCTGGAGCCTCCTCCGTCGCGGGCCATGAAAGTGTATAAAAAGTCTGCGACATAGACCCCGGATACTCAAACGCAACTCAGATTTAGCTTGCCTCAAGTTTTTAGTAGTGTTTGTAGTAATAAATTTTTGAAACTGCCAAAAATCCACTACTTTAAACGTGCTTAAACCAAAGCACGTCTCAAGGACAATCAAATTTATTACAATATTTAGGTTAGGTTAGGTTAGGTTAAGGAAATTTTGCACGTTTTTTGTAAATTCAAAATTTGTATGTATGGATAATATGTTTATTACTTCTTCGCGCCAAAACTACTGAACGAATCGCGCTGAAATTTTGTTAGTTGTACCTAGGTATAGACCAGAAATAACATTATAGTATGAGAGAATTAACTAAATATTATTCTAGGGTATACAGTTATAGGTATCTCTTATATTTGATTATTTTTATAAATATTAACGATATTATTTTACAATCTCTTCCGCAAATTACACGTTCAAAATCTTGTCATACAATCTAGGACCCTTAAAATACCTAGTGGCAAGATCTGATTAGCTAAGCGAATTTAAGTTCTAAATTGGGTTGTCAGTATCCATTTCAGGTTGGCACAGTGCCAGGTCGTATTACAGCTTACTAACAAAGCCTTAATGTACTTAAATGGCGTCTAAACGTGCAGAATGCAACTGCCAAGAAGATAAGTCAGTGCTTGCATTTCAATTTTAATGGCCTACTAATAAACAAATTCTTTCCGGCCCTGGTGGGGGCACAGAGAGGGGCCTCGAGGCTTGGCCTCATTACCCCGGCGTCAACTCGAGGGGTGACGACCCCTCGGTCCTTGGGTTTTGTGGGAATATTTTTTTTTCCCCCTTCTCAATGTTTTTTTTTTTTTTTGGCTTCATTTGGTTTGTATATTTTTTTCTTTTTTTGTGTTTTTTTTTTCTTTTTTTTGTGTTGTGGCTTACTAACATGTGTATATTCATTACAATATCATCATCATCAGCCTATACCAGTCCACTTCTGGCCATAGGCCTCCCCCAATGAGCGTCATAGCGCCCTGTCTTCAGCTTGCCGAATCCAGCATCTACCTGCAGTCTTTATATAATAATATAATAATGCTGGACAATTCACACAGCATTATCTAGCCCCATGGTAAGCAGAGCTTGTGTTATGGGTACTAGATAACTGATATACATATAACAATATATAACAAAGATAGATATTTTTTACTATACATAGAAAACGACCAGAACACCTGGAACAAATATCTGCAGAACGTACACACAATTTTTCCGAGGCGGGAATCGAACCCGCAACCTCCTGCGTCGCAGGCGGACCTTCGCACACCGCGCCACATCGGTCGTCAAATATAAATACATTCATTTTTAAAAGTAAAATTTTTACTACAAAATCCATTTTTTCTGTAAAATAGTATATGATTTATTTTGTATTCATTAGATTTCTAAAAAAATCTTGAAGTAATTTCTCAAAATCAAGTACATATTCATGCCTATTAACGACATGCGAGAAAGTAACCCTTTAAATTGTTTCGTCAAATAAACGATGCTACATTTCCAATTACTTTTTCTAATTATTAGTTCCATGGCCACAATAGCTGATGTCGCCCCATCAATAAGGCTATTGTCGAAAACCCGATAGCTTCAATACGTCGGGGATTAACGCTCGGAAAACGACGTAACAGAAATAAATGAAGGTCTGAGGGAACCGGTCAGTCGTATCCTTCGATACGACTGATGAGCCCAACAAAAAAGGCTACTGGCCTTTATTGTTGGGCTAGTAAAAGAGATTCATCAATGCGTCCAACTATTTGGGCCATAAAACTTTTGAAACTATCATGGTTATTAATACTAAAGTCATTTAAAACGGGATATTTACCCACACAGTCACATAGTCACATCAAATCATGGTAAATATCCCGTTTTAAATGACTTTAGTATTTGGGCCATGTCAGTCATTCTATTGTAATTGTAAAGTCATAAGTTTGCTAATTTAATTAAATTTTAATCACAATACAATACAAATAAAACAAAGACAAAAACAGTAAAGAACAAACAAACAAAGATACAGATGCACAATGGACGGCCTTTTATCTAAGAGCGATTTCTTCCCAACATCATCACAAAAATCACATCAAATAGCATTTTTATTCTTATTTTTAATTGAATGATATGGATTTTATGTTATTCTATGATATGGATTTTATTATCTGAACGATACGAAAACTGATTCATGGGTTAAATGACTATGTTTTATTCCAGAGTTAGAACTCCCTGTATTCAAAATTCTAGTCTGATCCGTTTAGTCGTTTTTGCGTGAAGAAGTAACAAACATTCATCCATACATCCTAACTTTCGCATACATTAGTGTGATTCTTACAATTTTATCGTAGGGCATAATAAAATCCACCACTGTCCGCAAATCGTTTATGAGTACAGGTAGTTGTAAAATTAATTGGAAAACCCGAGCATATGAGATCCAGTGAAAAAGATAATGGCATCGAGAAGGCGAGTTGCATGCACAACTGCACGCGCCTGTTCCTGACAGGGAAATAGGTTTGATTCGAAAATACAATAAATTCAGTCTGTTATTTGCCAAGAAGCCAAGACTGGACTCGACTAGATTTGGGAACATTTTGGCAACAATGTCGTTTGATTAGGGTACCTATATTTAACTTCGTAGGTTAGTTAGGTAAGTACCTACCAATATAAATAGTTCTGTGGTCTATGGTAGTATTTATCTTCTTACGTAAAATGATTCCTTCTCTATTAGGCCTATCTACAACCGTGGACGTCGATTAACTGATATGATGATTATTAAATTTCTTATTATTAAATCTTATTTTTATACTATGAACTAATGGAAATTTCTGCGCTATTTTACCATGTTTTCTCACCGTTTAAACCTTCCCTGGACTACGACAAAAAACCAAAATCAGCAAAATCCGCCCAGCCGTTCTCGAATTTTAGCTAGACTAACGAACAGCAATAGATTTTTATATAAAGTAATTTTTTTCAATAAAATGCAACGTTTTATTCTGTATACCAATTACCGGTTCAAAGGCTGTGCACCGTTGTCCTCGCCTGTACTTAACTGGACAAAGTGGTCTCTCGCTGGCCGTATTGAAGAGAACTGAAGTGGAAGAAAACGATTGACTCGGCTATTTCCTAGAAAGCGTTTTTACCTTTGAATGTGATAACGTTTTGTAGTATTTTCTAGTGTTACGAGTATTAAGCTTTTAGAAATGGTAATTGGAACCTTGGTAATTGGTAATGGTAATTGGTAATTTCTGTTAGAAAATTTTAAAGCTTAGGTTAGGTCACTGTTGGTACTCAACGTTGCACTTGAACACATTCGATATTAGATAAACTAAGTTTAGCGCTTGAAAGGAGTTCAGAGTTCGTGTTTTACTAATAACATGAAGTATTATAACATCAAGTTTTATAACATGATGTTTTATAACATGAAATTTTATAATACGAAGTTTTATAACATGAAGTTTTATAACATGAAGTTTTATAACATGAAATTTTATAACATGAAGTTTTATAACATGAAGTTTTATAACATGAAATTTTATAATACGAAGTTTTATAACATGAAGTTTTTTCCGGTTCAATCGCTAAACCAATGTCACACAATAGGTATAACGAATTTGAACTCGATCAAGGTGAACTTAATTTTGTTGATATTCGTTTTAGCAGAAAACGGTGAAATAGGACCTTAGTGCACAGGTGCACACAATCCTTGCAGATCAAAACTTATTAAAAGAGCTGGAATACCTAGCCTTAAGTCTATTTAAAAGTTAAGGTAAAGCGGAGGTTACCTAAGCCTCCGTTTTGCGTCAAACTTCACATCGGCCTTCGACTACTAATTCATCATCAGCCTATAGCAGTCCACAGCTGGACATATGCCTCGCCAATGAGCGCCATAGCTCCCTGTCTTCAGCTTGCCGCATCCAGCATCTACCTGCAGTCCTTCGCAGATCGTCATCCCACCTGGCCGGAGGGCGTCCTACACTACGTTTGCCGAGCCACGGTCTCCACTCTAGAATACGTTAACCCCAGCAGTGGTCGGTTCTTCGCGAGATATGGCCGGTCCACTGCCACTTTAGCCTGCTTATTCTTAGAGCTATGTCGATCACTTTGGTTCTCTGTCGGATGTATTCGTTAGGAATCCTATCCTTCAGAGACGATCCGACTACTAATTAAATTATACCTTCTATGAGTACCCCCAGGTACAGGCGTCGCCGCAAGTATCGCCTGCCTCTTCAGCAGCTGTACAGTCAGCGCGAAAGACACGACCATCGTCAGCATCGGTATGTAGAACGCGACCAGAGAACCGAAGATCCAGAAGAATCGGTTGTTGATGACGCAGAGGTCTGGCGTCGGCATTATGTTCTGCCGGTTGATGAGGCCTGCAAGGAATTTGAACATTTATTTATTTTATTTATACAAAACAGATGACAACTATAATAGAACACAAAAAAAAAAAAACTGTCTTGTAACGTAAACTATATGCACACAATAAATAATAGTGTGAAATGTGAAGTAATCGTTCATTTTTGTATGATCGTATAATTATAATAGTTTTTTGTTCTTGAGTGGAGACCGCGACTCGGCAAACGTAGTGTAGGACGCCATCCGTCCAGGCGGGATGACGACCTGCGAAAGACTGCAAGCAGATGCTGGATGCGGGAAGCTGATGACTATGGCGCTCATTACGGGAGGCCTATGTCCAGTGGACTATTATAAGTTAATGATAATTCAATTCAATTCAATTTTATTTAATTCAGCTTCACAAAATACATGGTACAGCCATAGAGAGTTAAGAGTTAGAGTATATGTAAATTAAAAACTAAAAATAAAACATTTTTATTGGAAGGGACACATCCTGCGTTTACAGACGCATGGCATTATGAATATGCGTCCAGTGCTTCATAAAAGCGCAGTCCGTGTCCAGCCTTCCAGCTATAACGTTCAGATAGCTACTGGTGCCGCCCCTTACCCGGCGCATCAGGGATGCTGTTCTGTTGCGGATGATTGCGTAAAAGTCATCAACGCGGGACTCTGCAAACATCCCGGACGCGCTACAGAAGCGGGGCAGTATAATGATGATGATGTTTAATTATATGTATTTCCATGGTAACGTTTACAAGTTTTTCAATTCCATGGAAACTGATTTAAACACAAAAAATAGAATTCGGCAACTTTCGCGCAAGGCGCCGCAGAGATCGCCATAATTATAAAAATAATTTAATTGAATTACTTTTCCATTTCTTAATAAGGGGTTTAATAGATTTATTATACTGACATTAAATTTTTAAATAGTATATTATTTGGTTTGGTAATTGTAACATTTATTTATTATTTGTTTTTAAGTATTCATGTTATGTTCATATTAGATTATCTTTGGTACACCCCCTGCCTTTTTTAAATTCACATAATTCTTTCCATCCAAAGGTTGCCTGGAAGAGATCGCTTCTAAGCTAAAAGGCCGCCCATTGTACTTTTCGCATGTAATGTCTTTTTTAATGATCTGTATCTGGTGTACAATATTTTTTTTGTATTGTATTATATTCTCTAACTTAGGCTTAAGTCCTTTTTATCCCAGAAAATGCATGCGAAGGCGCAGGCGGAAACTAGTAAGCTATAATTGGTTAGTTCTGTAGGTGATAAATGGCAGTGACATTCACCTACGAAGGTTAAGCTCTCTAGAAGGTAATTAGTGAGAGGAGCTTAGGAGCGGCAGCTTGGTTGGAACAAAGCGTTTCGTCATGTTTTTTCATGGAACTGGGTAATTACGTCGTTTTCAATTTCTTTAGGAACAATACAAATACAGACAAATTATTTACCAAAAAGCTTACAAAAAAATACGATATAATAAAATTATCAGCGAGCTATGGAAAGAGCTATGCTCGGAGTATCTCTGAAGGATAGGATTCGTAACGAATACATCCGACAGAGAACCAAGGTTATCGACATAGCTCAAAGAATTAGCAAGCTGAAGTGGCAGTGGGCCGGCCATATCTCGCGAAGAACCGACGGCCGATGGGGCAAACGTGTTCTTGAGTGGAGACCACGACTCAGTAAACGTAGTGTAGGACGCCCTCAGACCAGGTGGGATGACGACCTGCGAAAGACTGCAGGTAGATGCTGGATGCGGCAAGCTGAAGACAGGGCGCTATGGCGCTCATTGGGGGAGACCTATGTCCAGCAGTGGACTGCTATAGGCTGATAATGATGATGATGATTACAAAAAAAAGATAATGGAATTTAAAATGACCCCCGCAGTTGGCTAGGCCTGTTTTGGAGGGTATCGAATACCATGATTATGTGAAAAAAAAGCTAACTAAACTAAGTGCCCGCGTGGAAATCTATGTGTCAAATGGTTAATAAAACTTCCTCTTTAATTATTATCATTATATTATTAATTACTCTATCAATTAAAAAAATCCGCATCAAAATCCGTTGCGTAGTTTTAAAGATCAAAGCACAGGGACAGACAGACAGCGGGAAGCGACTTTGTTTTATACCTAGGTATGTAGTGATGGTAAAACTTATTTGTATCTTCAATTTTCGTTTCTATTTGATTTTGTTTTTATTTGTATTGAATTGTGAATTATGATCGTAACATTTAGAATGTAGAAAAGGTTACATTTTATTTACATTTACATTATTACGCATTCAAATTATTTTAATATCGCATTCGTTCCACTAAATTATCCAAAGTAAATTAAAATTAAAATCCTGTTCGTCCGACTACGTGGGACGAGACTGGTGGCACGAACGAGATATTACAAAAAGAGTATACCTACCACTTAGGCATGGCGGCCTTTGTTCAGAATAAGGGTGTGTTTTGGGTGGAAAGCGAAAGCTAATTATACACAATTTTCTATTTCTGGATTCCTAGATTGGATATTTTGCCACCAGCAGCTGCGTTAGATTTTCTTCAAAGCCTACCAAAAACGCCAAAAAACGTAACTCAGAAGTCAGACCTGTACAAAATTAGCCTCAGATAGAATGTGTTCAATTTGAATTCCACATTAGCGGAGGCGCAAGAAGTAAATTGTTGGATAACTCACGAAATTGCCATCAATTTGCGACTTCGATCGATTGCTTTCATCTCACTTCACTTCAACAAAATTCGAATTTAGAATAACGTTGCCGGATAACTTTATTCTAATTTTCAAATGAGGTTTTGCAAACTGTTTGATCAATGAGTTTTTATTTTTATTAGATTGTGGAATATTTGAAATTCGTTCGAATTCTTTGTCTGTTTTCTTTGATAATTTCAAAATTTGAAATAAAAAATTCAATTTTTTTGTATCAATTCGAAGAACTAGAATAAAACTAGGTGAGTAAGTACAAAAGTTATCACTTTATGATGCCAATTTCAGTTGTATAAATTGGCATCGTCCTAAATAAAAAATGTCACCTTGTTGTAGTTAAATAAAAGGCAGGTCGACCAAAGACTGGTTTTTATTCTCTACCCTCAAGTAAGTAGCCACAAATATACGACAATGCATAGGCCTCAAATTCACCAACAAATATGTAAAAAGCGGGCTTTTGGGGGGTTTTGTCACTGACCGTAAAAATATTCAGTTCTTAGATAGATCTAGTAGTTTTGGACAAATTCTAGGAATTTATTAGGTTCTAATGATAATCAATTTGTGTGTTCGTGACCTGCCGTATTTTGGAGCGTTTCCAACCAAGAGACGAGGATGAATTTACACAGATTAAAAATATCTGTAAACAGGTGCATTGTGTTCAAACATTCCGGCTTTTGTTTCATTGTGTTGCCAGAAATAGCAAATCGGCCTGTAATGCTATCGGATGATTTGCTTTTTTGACAACACAAACACATTTTTGTCTCAAAGTTATGTTAGAAAGTCGAAAGTATCTTGGCAATACCCTGCGTGTATTTTATGTACCTAACATTTACACACCCATTATTGATCTACCTATCTATGACACCAATTTATTTATTGAAAATTGCAATTTACGAATGTCTTTCTTCAAATTTCTTGTTCACCAAGTGAATATTGCTGTCTTAAAAAATATTTGGCTACTGAAAGCTCTCTCTCTAGTGCAGGTAAGTAATACAAAGCATTATGTAGAGTACTTTCTCAAATATCAGAAAACACAATCTGGTTTCTTTGTCAAGTTTCTTTGATGCTTGCTACAGTGCTACTTATTTAAGTGTTTATTTTGTAATCATAAAGAAATAAAATATTTTGAATTTGAAGTTGCAACCAGCTTTCTGTGCAAATACGACCAACAGAGCTGCTTGTTTGCAAATTCTGTAGCAAAACTATTACACTATTATGCAAATCTAAAGGTAAAGGTTGTCGCACACTTATCAACTGGGATCAAATCATATCGTCGGCCCAAGCTCTGCTTAGCTTATAAATTGGAAATTGCCAGCTTGTGAATTGTCCAGAATTATTTATTTATTTTTCTTTTTCTTTTCATAAAACTCCTTATTACATCGCACAGCAGACAGTAGTTGGATAAACTGGAGTGAATGATGATGGGCAATTAATGAACTGCTGATGCTATATAATCTACTAAGCTATAGTACAACTGTTATTTTTACATATGTAGGTAAAAATAGTAGAGTGTAGACTCTAGCCCAATTCGATGGCAAATGTTTGTAAACAAACCGCAATATTAATCTAAGATTCGTTTGTGAAAGATTGTTCAGTCATAGATATTACTAGCGGACCTTCCCGGCTTCGCACGTTTTTAGTACGGATCCCTAACTTTTTTGAAAATATAATATGTATAGCCTATGTTCACCGGGGATAGTGTAGCTTCCAGTAGCCCAGTAGTTTCGGAGCCTATTCATTACAAACAAAAATTCAAACCTTTCCTCTTTATAATATAAGTATATTTTCAGGTTCTTATTTCTACTCAGCTAGAGTTCAAAATACTCCTCACCTAGAACAGTGATGGAACTTGAGACGAACATGCTCAGCAGCCACACGAGGGCTATCTTGATGGCCACCACGCGCTTCGTAGAGTGGTGCCGGCTCTTCAACGGGTTGCGTATGCCTAGATACCTGTGGACAAGAAGATAATCAATAAATAATGCTGGACAATTGACACAGCATTATCTATCCCCAAGATAAGCAGAGCTTGTGTTATGGGTACTAGATAACTGATATACAAAATACAATACATTCATAGCCGTTATCATCCAGAACTCCCGAAACTAACATTTGTAGACCGTACAAACATTTGTCCCGAGGCGGGAATCGAACCCGGAACCTCCTGCGTCACAGGCGGACCTTCGCCCGCCGCCGTGACAGAAGTCGTAGAAAGATCAGAGATAGTCATTTAGTAAACGTAAAAGTAACAAATACAATTAATATTTATTTCGTTCACAAAGTACATATAAATAAATAAAAAATAAATAAAAAAAAAGCCTCTTATTTCCAACAAATTACTGTTTTTTAGAGTTTTTTAAAACTAGTTGTTTATATAACTTAAGTAGGTATTATAATCTTATGTAAATTATTTTAAAGGCTCCATTTAAGTACCTACCTATAGAATACTTGTTGACGACCGATGTGGCTCGGTGCAGGGCGAAGGTCCGCCTGCGACGCAGGAGGTTGCGGTTTCGATTCCCGCCTCGGAACAATTGTGTGTACGATCTGCAGATATTTGTTCCGGGTGTTCTGATCGTTTTCTATGTATAATAAAAAAAAATATCTATCTATGTAATGTATTGTATTATGTATATCAGTTATCTAGCACCATAACACAAGCTCTGCTTACCATGGGGCTAGATAATGTTGTGTGAATTGTCAAAAAAAAAATAGGAAGTTTCGCTCTTCCATTAAATTATTAATTATATGTAGGTGATTCTGTGATGTTAAAGCACTGTTGATTAACAAATACTTTTAATTTATACTATGTATGTAACCATTCACCCTCTGTTGGTTTTAGCTATTTCTATGCCATTTTTTTCTGACCTACATTGCACCAATCGCAAGCATAGTTTCCGGTGTACTAGTCTTGAAAGTATAGATTATAAAATGAGGAGGGTCGGAACAAAAACCGATAAACGACACGCTTTATATTTTTTTTTTGTAAATTCGAAGTATTTGTTTAATTTTATATGGTGAGCTTATTGAATCTGTTATAAGGCCGATGAATCCAGTAGAAAAATGCGCTTAAAGTTAAATGATCTATACAGATACCGACAAATCCTTTGTTGAGGTAAAAGAAAATTGATATCTTTTTCCTTTTGCTTTATGTAAATTTTTTTATATCAATTTCCATTTGCTTTATGGCAAATTAATAAGGGAAGAGGTCAAAGGAGTCAAACCAAAACTGTGTTTGAAGTAAAGACATTCCGTAACTTCATCAACGAGTCAGAACAGCAAGGATTTTCAATCTTAAAACCAAGAAAATCTCATCCTCAGTCTTTAATCTCTGTGGATGGTAGTAAAAGCCTGAGTAACCAGAAAAAAGCAGACGTGAAGTCTCTGACGACAAAGCAATTTGGGGAAAACTGGGAGGACGATGATACTTTTGTTTGGTATAAAAATTTATTTAATGATAGACAACATAATAAAATAAATAAATAAAAATAATGCTGGACAATTCACACAGCATTATCTAGCCCCATGGTAAGCAGAGCTTGTGTTATGGGTACTAGATAACTGATATACATAATACAATACATTACTTAAATATATATATTTTTATTATACATAGAAAACAACCAGAACACCCGAAACAAATATCTGCAGATCGTACACACATTTGTTCCGAGGCGGGAATCGAACCCGCAACCTCCTGGGTCGCAGGCGGACCTTCGCCCACCGCGCCACATCGGTCGTCAATGACATGACATGACTGAAGGTAATGTTAATGAACATTTACATAACCATGAAGAATGTGACTGCTTAGAAGAAGAAATAATGGCCATAGTATAAGTTTAATGTCATCTAATACGATAATAAATAATAGACACACTTGATTTTTATTTGTATAGTTTTTTTTTATTCCTCATATACTTAGTTTTAACCAAAAATGTTAATGGTTTTTTCATACAGCAATAAATCCTTAGTTGATTTTTTCAAAAAACGATAAATCCGGATAGTCTAAGCAAAAACCGCTATATCCATTTTTGTTTTTGTTTTTTTTCGTTTATTACTTCACACACGAATCTGTTGATTTGGCCACCAAACAATGTTGCTTATGTAGATATATTAAGATATTCTACTCTCTTTTACCTAAAAAACCAAAGACAAAAAACGTTTTTTCCGATTTGTCAAAAATCTTAGTAAGTGGATTTAGCGGTTTTTGTTCCGAAGCTCCTCAAATGTTGATTATATTTTTAGGTAGTCTAAATAAAAACCTATAAATCCAGTAAGCAAGCATCAATCACCTACTGAGATGTCTTTTCTACATTCTACTTTTAAGGTTTAACTTGTGCATCGACAAACGAGACTTTTTCATCACAGATTAAAAATGTTTGCTTTTTGGTGTTCCAATTGCAAAGCCGTATTCGTAATTTGAATATTCCTCAATGAAGTTGCAGGGGTGATGACTGTTTTCAAATAATTACATTTTCTTTTATGACTAAACAGCATTTTTATTAGACGCAAATACTTTCTTTGCATAAAGTGTGGTTCTACCAATTACCTAGATACCTACAGAAAATAATAAAGATGGCCGATAATAAGTTATGCCATAGGCCAATTATACTAATTACAGACTGTTAATCTAAAATATAGTTAGATTAAGCTTAAAACACAATATAG
The DNA here is from genome assembly GCA_943735965.1 of Eupithecia abbreviata. Taxonomy (NCBI): domain Eukaryota; kingdom Metazoa; phylum Arthropoda; class Insecta; order Lepidoptera; family Geometridae; genus Eupithecia; species Eupithecia abbreviata. The sequence goes on from OX030976.1 coordinate 3,497,589, forward strand.
TTATACAATTAAATAATAATCAATCTGAAGTTATCATGGAAAATATTCTACTATAGTTTCAATTTATTATAGTCAGCATAAAAAGTATAAAAACTAAATTATCTGATTCACAAACAATAATTAATTATGAATTATAAAATTAGAAATGAAATATAGCTGAGTCAAAAATAGGTAAACAAAATTATATAATAAGTAAACATTATCAAAAATTACATTCACAAAAGGCTAAACATGTAAGCATCAGACTTCTCCACTCGTCCGCAAAAATGTCGGTATCCGGAAAGGCCACCAGGAGTCTGTTTAGGGTTTCGAGGGTCCTAGGTATGGGAGAGCGGGCGCGCGCGACAGTGCGGCAGGGAGGCGGAGCAAAGAGCCTATGTTTCCTGCCCCGCAGGTAGTTTTCGGGTACATAGAGTCGAAGTGACTCATTCACCAAATCAGGCGCGTCAATAATACCACGAAACGCTTTGAAGATTGTCGTCAGCTGATCATGGGCTCTACGCGTTTGGAGAGAGTTAAAGCCAAGAAACCCAAGCAGGAAATTTGTCGGGTACATAAAAGGGTAGTATCCTTGGTTATGTTTATATAAGAATCTGAGAAACGCTTTCTGTACTTTTTCCAAAAGGAGCGCGTAGGTGTATCATCATCATACTCGTATTTTCTATTAAAACTACGCGTGTAGATTTTAAAATTCTTCTTTGTGCCTTTCCATAGAGTTGTCCGTAGTTCGTTTGCATCGAGTATAAGCGAGCGGAGCATCGGAGCGCAAGGAGCAATTTATTAAGAACTTGACATAGTTTTTCTGTCTCCCGCTCCATCTGCATCCATTAATCTCTTTATTACACGAACAGTTTGCTGAACGCTTCAGGAATTATAAATATTAAGGAATTTCTAGAGCGACTCAATTTTTTGTGATTACATGTTCATTAATTGACGATATATACGTTTTTTCCACAAAAAATTGTGGTGGCCACAATTCACCACCGCCTCAATTTTCCATTGTGGTTTATACAAAACTGGTTGTGGATAATAATAATGAATGAATTATTAAATAGTAAGTCTATAGGAGGAGGGTATATTTAAAAAAAACACAATACATAAGGAATTATGCAGCCGGGCGTCTTGGGGACGATTCCGACTGGTGGGGGATATAATATATGGATCAGTTGAGCTACCAGTAGATTGTATGCAACAGTCTGCAGTTAGCACAATTGTTTAAATTGTAAATACTAGTTCTTATTTGTTTCTATTATTTGATTATATCTCTCTTCTTTAATAAAGATTTTTCTCACGTCCTAACCTAGCCAAGTGTACACACAATGTTTGCCGGCTCCAGAAGCTGGCTAGTCAGTAACAGATTTAAAATATCTACAGAACAGTGTGCATTTATCTGTCACGCAACTTTTGTAGGGGAATATACAATAGAAAAAGGCCAAAACGGGATATTAGAAAAGTGATGAATAGTTGCAACGTTATACGGTCCTGGAAATACACTGGTCGACTAGGCAGCGGCATTTGGTGTCTATTAGAACAAGTGCAAATAAGCGAATTGAATTTTAAGCGCACACCCGTCTCTTTAGCTGTAGCTGGTGATATAGACACCAGTCGGAGCAGAACGGAGAACGTGACGTAGCCTTTCAGAATTCAACCAAATGAATTCTCAAAGGACGTAGCCTACGAATAAATAAGTCGATGTGGCACACAGCGAACATTCATGCAGTCAGTACGGGCACAGTATATGTATATGGATACTGTGGCACGGGGAAAGATCGCGCTCGCAACGAGCAATGAGACGGGACTTAGCACACAGCGTAATGTTAGGTGTCATGCTCGCTACGAATCGTACATTACACTTCGTAACATTGCTCAGTACCCGGATCTATATTGACCTAGGAGATGCAGTCATCGCTGTAAAAATACCTACATTCTGCTATCCTAATCCTAGAATCTGCGGACCAGTTCCCGTAGTCTCAAATATAGGTATTATTTCATCTCAGAACTACCTCAATCCAGTGAGATATTCTCCTCACGTCCACCGTGCACCGGTCTGAAGGAAAACAGCTCATTTCCTAACATCTTGCTGGCAGAATTGATGAGAACCGTATAGTTTCAATGATGCAGCGAAATTTCACTCTTCAGTGCTTTATTATAAAGTTCATTTAAAATGTGTTTAGTCTAAAAAAGCAATATGAAGAAAAGTCATTATTCCCTTTAAAAAAAAAGGAAAGACCTATTCAATATCCAATAATCATAAGACAAGTTGATGGACCCTCGGGTCTAGAAAAACCCCCTATCGGCTCACGACATGTGTTAGGTACGTCACGTAGATTACTGAGTTTATTCAGTTTCACCTGTCCAGTATATGATAAAACCTTGTAAAATTATGCAACCATATCGTACCATCTACTATAATATTACACTAGTTTTATCTCCCTAAGTAAGAACATGGTATCGCTTGTAGGCCGGAAACAGTAGCGTGGCTGCGAGAAGTCTTACGTCCTGTCACGCGCACTACAATCTTAATATTAGTAGATAATAAAGTTTAAAACGCTTTGAAACCGAAGATTTTCTTTTACCTTCCGCTACCTTACCACTAAAGTTCCACATCCAGAAAAAAATTCAACCTTTCCAATGTTCGACCAAGTCATAACTCAAAAAGCCTGTCTAAAAAACCTAGTTCCTCGAAAAGCCACATTATTTCCATTGAACCTATTGTGTGCCAGAGCCCTTATCACAAAACACATTTCCTTCTGTAATCGTGTGAAAAATAAGGCTAGAGTTTTTCCTTCGACATTTTACCACATTTCACTTGATGATTGATTTGTCGACATTGCTGCCGATGTATAATTCAGAAGCTGTCGTGTCGCCTGTTCCATCAGTCAGGGAAAGGAGAAAACGGAATGATTATTTTTTTATGATTGTGTCAAAGAAAACAGATCTGAAGCGTGACGCGTAACGCGCGGTTAATACTCCTGAGTGGAGAAATAAATAATGCTGGATAATTCACATAGTATTTATGTATCCCCAAGCTAAGCAGAGCTTGTGTTATAGGAACTTCTACGAACGAATAGTGGTTTCTTTTTCACTTCTTCCACTAGTGGACAAAAAATTGAAGTGAATAGTAAAATAATTTTATTTGATAATAATTTAATGTATAAAATATGACTTGTCTAAGTGCTTATTTTGTAAGCCTAAAGAAATAAATGATTTTTTACTTTTACTTTTTACTGAACTAAATAACTAATATTAATAATGCTGGACAGTCTACACAGCATCATCTAGCCCCAAGCTACCGCAACATTCTGCATCGCAGACGGATCTTCGCCCACCGTGCCACAGAGTTCGTCAATTAAGCAGACACAAATTTAAAAAAATGCGACATTTTAGTCTCAATTTCCTATTCGTATACGTGTGCATGTGTGCGTCATAGCACTGAAGTAATATTGATATGATTGTCCACTCACACATCAAAATCAAGAAAATAGTTGATGCTATATGAGACTATCCCTCTGCTGTGATAGCAATATCGTGTTTTTCCTCTATGTATGTACACTAGCGGACCTACCCGGCTTCGCACGGTTTTATTACGGATCCCCAACTTTTTTGAAAATATAATATAGCCTATGTTCACCGGGGATAGTGTAGCTTCCCAACACGGTGAAAGAATTTTTCAAATCGGTCCAGTAGTTTCGGAGCATTACAAACAAACAAAAAATCAAACCTTTCCTCTTTATAATATTAGTATAGATAACTGAACGAAGGTAACCTATTTGTAGGGTTTGTAGGAAACGGAAGCCGTACTAAAGCTGAAATAATAAATATAATCCCTACTAACACTGAAATAGAAATAGCAGTAAAACATGTTATTGGAGCCGGTATCACTATTGAGCTTTTATGTGTCGTTTTATCGTTGGTTTTATTAATAAGATAAATCTTGCCGTAAATTAATAAACACGTCGTAATGAAACACTGTATTTTTTACCTTGAATGTAATAAATAAAGGAAGGTTAGATTCTTTTTTGGTAATACATAGGTCCCTTTAAAGTGTTATTTTCTAAATACGCACGGTAGATAGGTGCAACTGTGGTGGATAGGATAAGCAACTAGTAGATATAGATAATTGCATTTTGCATACTATCAAAGCAACCGGTGAACATAAAAGTCACGCCAAAGGTAGTTTTTTTTTAATTTAAACTGCATTTTCAATTATGCGATATAAATGCATGTAAACTGAAGTGAAACATGTAAAACAATCTTATTTGATAATAATTTATAGTATAAAAATTTACTTGTCTAAGTGCTTATGTTGCCTAAAGAAATAGTATATTTTGAATATTTTTAATGCATCTTGGAGTATAATCGACTAAGTTGAAAATCAGGAATTGTAGCTCGCCCATGATTCAAGTACAGTCGACGGCACTGCGATTTTATCTTAGTATGACATTAGCATAACACCTTGACGTTGTGATGTTGGCCCAGACAGTCGCGGTCTGCTGTGGCAGGTAGTAGGTACCTCTAATTTGCAAGCGAAAACAAGGCATACAATACTCCCAATACACTTTGACTGCGGTTTTTTTTCGACGACTGCGATCTTTTTTTTTTACCTAAAAAATTCGTGCAGCCGCTCTACACAGCGGTTGTGTTGCGCCGCACATGCGTTTCGTTCGAAAAATATTACAGCTCTACTGAGTCACAAAGATCTGTATTTTCTCAGCCGCTGCGCTAGTGTGGATTTACGCATATTAGTAACTTGTAGAAAACTCATACCGTGCGTTTTCAGCAGTCGAAGTGTTAAATATAACCACAATTTAACTGTTGCATGCATAATTTTATTGTTTATTTTGTTTGTTATTTATAAATTTAGGTTATGATAGGACTGGCATACTTTTCAAAGTAGAAGTCCATAATAAATATGATTTAAAAAAAACGAATACAATGCTGGCCGCCACCGCGAGTCTGCGTCTGTTTAGAAGAGGTAGATAGATAGAAAACACTTTATTATACCACACAAAACAGAAAACAATACAGAAATAAAAAACTTAGATTCAGATATAAACGGCGGCCTTATCGCTATGAGTGATCTCTTCCAGGCAACCTTAGGACCTTACCTTACCCTACCTTACCTTTTGGTCTATCTTCGATTACGTTTAGTCTGTTAATGAGCGCTCTATTTTTGTAAAGGTACAAAATAGAGATATTATATACGAGTACTTATTTACTTATTATAGGCAGGTCCTATGTGTTGATGCCTGGTTCCTATTTTTTTTTATTTGTAACTATTTTTAATCTTTATGTCAAATACCTTCTCAAATCCTCGCAGCAAACTGCGAGTTGCTTTGGTGTAGGTAATTAAAAGGAACTTAGTGGCGGTGTAGACATAGGTTGATATAAGAGTTGCTTTTATTTACTTTTAATATTCCTGTTTTGTTAAAATTTTGTAACTTGTCATGAGTAAACCAGAAGTGTTTTATGTGACGGATAAATTACTTACTTTACTATTTGAACGGTACATTTTCGTAGTACGTACCTACGACTTTCAAAAATGATAAATGAATGCTGGTACAACGTCGCAAGTCTTGTGTCAGCTCGTAGTGACAAGTTACTGACATATAATAAGGTGTATATCATTGTGCTTTATTATGTTGTGTTGTCTTTTTGCTTATTTATGTTGTATTGTCCTTTTATATTAGCAAAATCATCTTGATGCATAATTTATAAGTTTTTAATGATTCGTTACCGATCATTTTCTATTTAAGAAGTTTAGGAAACTCTGAAACAGACACTGGCAGAGTCGTAGCGAAAAGCAAGCGGCGCCAAAACAAAAAAGAAGTTGAAGTTGGCGTGACACTTCTGTCTTTGTACATTTTAGTTCTATGCAATAAAGCTGTCTGTATGTCACAATGGCATCCTTATGAAACTCTTTTATTGTGACAATTACAATGTGTCAGATATACATAAACTTTGCAAACTAGACACATATTGCTAAATCAAAGAAGTCAAGTCGTAAAAACTTTTACTTCAAGGATAAAAATGTGATTTTGTTACAAAGACTGAAGAGCTTGTAGAAGCGCCGATTTGGATGCAATGCAGTGAGGTTCAGTAAGTATTTTATATTATACATAAAATACTTACCTCGTATAAAATTGGTTTTTCAAGCTTTACATATTACAGTTCTCAATATTTACTCGTTCTCTTTGCCTGGGACTTTATACATTCGTCTGTCATCATGTCGACATTTAGTTTGACATATAATGTACATAAGCGCGCAGCGATACATAGTAAATAAATACCCAGAACACTTACTCAGAATGTAAGTAAACCTTTTTTATTGAAGAGGGCTCATGAGTTAACAACTTGATGGACAATAAAGGTTATTTAGAAACAGTTTGAGGTAGATTATAGTTTTTTCTTTTATTTATGTTTCACAGTAAGTATATATTTCATCTAGAAGCTGACTTAAACAGTAATTCCATTTGTCTGTAAGCCTGTCTAAGATATAAAATGAAATTACTAATATGTATTTACAGTTAAGTAGGTAGATACAGCTGTTTTATATAGTATATATTATGCTGGACAATTCACACAGCATTATCTAGCCCTATGGTAAGCAGAGCTTGTGTTATGGGTACTAGATAACTGATATACATAATACAATACATTACATAGATAGATATTTTTTATTATACATAGAAAACGACCAGAACACCCGGAACAAATATCTGCAGATCGTGCACACAATTGTTCCGAGGCGGGAATCGAACCCGCAACCTCCTGCGTCGCAGGCGGACCTTCGTCCACCGCGCCACATCGGTCGTCAAACAAAAAACAAAAAACTTCGAATAACAAAAACAAATCCTACTACAAAGACCAATTAATAATGCAGCATATCTCGTCCCTGTCCTACTAATGTAATAAACGCGAAAGTTTGTGAGGAAGTTTGCTGCTCTTTCCGGCAAAAACTACTGAATGGATTTTGATGAAAATTCACAATAATATAGCTTACATACCAGAATAACACATAGGCTGCAATTCATAAAGATATATTGTATATTATCCAAAATATCTGTCACCACGCGGGTGACACCGCGGGGCGCAGCTAATGGAATATAAAATAGATAACATTATGAGGATGCGAATTACGGGCGCTAAACTTCGCAAACAATTTTGAATTCAGAACTGAACAAAACAAAAATTCAAATGTTTCGAACAGATCTGTAGAACTTGGACGCACTAGTTACCATAGTGTAGATGAAAAACCACGTTTTGTATGCATAGCGTACCATTAAAATCTGCATTTTTAAAGTGGTTAACCCAATCCGGGCTGAAGAACGTTCCAGAACTTACGAGACGGAAACGAAACCGGATGTGGATTTAACGGGAACAGCATTTTATTAAGCTTGCCACTGAGTGTAGTAAAGTAAATTGGCTATCCATTGTGAAAGGGTAGGACCACATACATTGAGGGAAAATAAATAACAGAACTTCTACGAGTAATTTATGTTCACGAACTTTTTTAATCTGTGCTTTCTGGGAAACGCGTCCATGAGCGGGGGATACGTTTTTACAAAAAAAGAAAAAACTTTTCGTGTCATGTCAAATTATTTACGGTCTAGGAGGGTCTATATCGTTAATTTGTCAGCCCCACTACAACAAAACGCCAATTTTTAAGTGTGGTTGATCAACCTATTTGGTTCAGAAATGCCATCTTGCGTGTTTAGACGGTATGTTTTTGTACATGGATGATTTCATAGCCGCCCTTCTGTTTTCAAATTTTTAGAATAGGCTTCTATTTCGGGTTGTCGGCAGATCGTACATTATTTTTTATGGTATGCTAATATCACTGAGGTTTTCTTGAAAAAAGGTCAGTAGGCAAAAGTTTAAACATAATCAAAAGAGGGCGCTGCGTCACGGGGGCGGCGTCTATGTCTATGCTGTTCTTACAGAGGCTTATTTTCTTTTTTGAAAAATAGCAGATCCATTAAGCCTCTTCACACTCATTACATGCGAAAAGCCGCGAACCATTAGTGTAGGTAGAACCAATCAGCACATTTTTTCGACAGTGTTCATCGGTCCGCGCTACATTCCCAGAATTTTGCCAGTTTTTTATCCCTTATCCTTAGCAGTTTAACCGTGATTCGCGCCGCGAGTTCATGTCGTGATTCGCGCACGAGTGTAAAGAGGCCTATATAATGGCCTATAGAGTTCCGGGTCCTCTACGTAACTCCACCTGGTTGAGTCAAACTTTGACCTTTATTTATGTCTGTATGTCACTTGTAATGGCCGATTTTCTTTATTACGGGCGTAAAATGACCCGGACTGCAGAGTGCGTAACATTTTATTGTTTTCGGACTTTGACATAAACTGCAATAAGTTTGAAGCTGCACTAAATCCTCCCCGAGTATGTTGGGAGGGTAATTTGATGTTACGGTGGGTATTTAGGTCTTGGGTATGATATTGTGATGGGTACTTAGAACACTCTGACAAGATTCGGTCCCATTCTAATAGGGCGTTGATTATAATATACCTACGTTGTTATAAAAACGTATGTAAAGTAATAATGACAATCCACCACTATTAATATACCTACCATCAAACTAGCCAGGGATAGTGTAGTGGGTATCATATTATTTTAGGCATAGAAAACATTACGTTTTAATACATAGAAGATGCCCAGGAAACGAATATCTGCAGGTCGTACAAATATTTGTATTTTAATCAAACCTGCCACCTTACATCGCATGCGGTCTTTCACTCGCTACGCTACGCCACAAGGGTCATCATGTGGTTATGATTGAATCGCGAAGATAATGCAGGTATGTGGATTATAAAATACCCGGCAAGAAGTTAATTTTAGGTTGAGTATGGGTGGTTTGTTTACAAACATTTGATATCGAATTAGGCTGGAGTATAAGATCCATATAGTCGGGCAACGAGCCAGTTCTGTAAAAAAACGTCTTATTAGGTCACAATTTGCTTCTCATCTTTTAAAACCGCGGCAGATATAAAAAACTTTCCGAATTTCGGACCCACAAACCTCAAATCAAATTAATTTAATGTATGAAAAATATACATTATGTTATACAAATAAAGTAGACAAAAGTTATATGAACTGTATAGTGAAAAGCAGTACAATTTTAGCCAGGAATTTAAAGAAAAAGTAAAAAATTACTCAAAAATATTTAGAAAAGTGTGTAATACAGCAAAATCAAATTATATTAGCTCGAAAATTAAAAATAGTGAAAATGTAATAAAATCAACTTGGAAAATAATTAATAGTGAGACTGGAAAGGTCAATACCTACATTAATGATTACAGTTTAAAGATTAATGATTGCTCTATCAAAAATGATGTTGAAGTAGCGCAAGCTTTTGAAATTTTTTTTACTGACATTCCAATCTGTACTACAAAGTGTCTGAACTCTTCTCAAATAATAGCTGAATCATTACTTAAAGAAAATGTACCTAAATGCGATAGTAAATTTATTTTTACCCATGTTGATGAAAATGATATAAAAAAAGCCTTTAAACTAATAAATATTAAAAAAACTGCAGATCTCTGGGGCATTTCCGTTAAAATTATTAAACCTTTAATTGATACCATTGCACCAGATCTAGCTTTTATATTTAATGAATCCATTGATTGTGGCATATTTCCTGATCTAATGAAACATAGTAAAATAATCCCATTGTTTAAATCGGGTATTAGGTCTGACCCCACTAACTTTAGACCAATATCAGTACTGCCTACATTCAGTAAAGTTTTTGAAAAACTTATTTTACACCAATTGCTTAGACATTTTAATGGCAATGACCTGCTACACTGTAAGCAATTTGGGTTTACTCGTGGCAGGTCAACTACTGATGCCGGTGTAGAGTTGGTATCGCATATTTTTGATGCTTGGGAGAAGTCGCAAGATGCTTTAGGCGTTTTTTGTGACTTGTCAAAAGCATTCGATTGCGTTCATCACGAAACATTAATCAGGAAACTACATCATTATGGAATAAGGGACAGCTCTTTGGATCTTCTTACATCTTACTTGAGTGATAGGATACAAAGAGTTGACATTAATGGGAAACGATCTAAAGGGTCTGTGGTTACAATGGGTGTACCGCAGGGCTCTATCTTGGGTCCTTTCCTATTTTTAGTTTATATTAACGACCTGCCTCATCTTGTAAAGAATGATCATGAGATTGTATTGTTTGCTGATGATACTTCATTAATTTTTAAAATGAATCGACAAAAAACAAATTTCGACGATGTAAATACTGCAATTTCAAAGGTAGTCCATTGGTTTAGTATCAATAATCTTTTGCTTAATGAAACCAAAACAAAATGTATAAGATTTATTCTACCTAATGTAAAACAAGTTAAGGCTGATGTAAACGTAAAAGGAGAAACGGTAGAAATTGTAGACAATACCGTATTCTTAGGAATAACCTTAGATAGTAAACTCCAATGGGGCCCACACATAGATAAGCTATCGAAGAGACTTAGTTCTGCAGCATATGCAGTTAAAAAAATCCGTCAACTTACAGACGTTGATACTTCTCGACTAGTCTATTTCAGCTACTTCCATAGTATTATGTCTTATGGCATACTATTGTGGGGGAACGCTGCAGATATAAACACCATTTTTGTGTTGCAGAAGAGGGCTGTTCGTGCGATCTATAATATGGGTCCCAGAGAATCCCTACGTAATAAATTCAAAGACATAAACATAATGACAGTACCATGTCAATATATTTATGAAAACTTGTTGTACACTCATAAAAACATCAATCGATTCATTAAAAAAAGCGATATACATAATGTAAATACTAGAAATAAGAATAAACTCGCTGTTCCCACAACTAGACTACATAAGATAAGTGCATCTTTTAAAGGGCAATGTATACGCTTCTACAACAAAACTCCAAGTGAGTTGCAAAAATTATCAATAAATAAATTTAAAAAAATTGTGAAGCATATTCTTTGTAAAAAGGCTTATTACAAAATATCAGATTATCTAGAAGATAAAAAAGCTTGGAACGAGTTTTGCTCCAACTCAAAATCTAACAAATTACAGATAAGCAAATCATATGTACTAGACACATAAGTTATGAACATACTAGTGGTTTCTTCTCACTTCTTCCACTGGTGGACAAAAAATGAAGTGAACTATAAAATAATTTTAATTGATAATAATGAATAGTATAAAATATGACTTGTCTAAGTGCTTATTTGTAAGCCTAAAGAAATAAACTTTCATTTCATTTCATTTCATTTCAATGGTTATAAAATAATAAAATGCCACAATGTTTTCTGCCCGGGCTATCAAAATATACCACAAGTACAATTCTAAAGAAATTATTACATAAAATTCACAGACAAATAAAGAAATAATAACTCCTCTCTATTAAAATCATTTCCTAAGCCTACATTTTCCAAGGCTATTCAAGATAATTAGCTCTTACAGCTTTCCTTCATGCTAAATTGACGTTCCCATATTTTACGTAGCGCGTAGCAGTGTCACTACGCGAAACTGTCACACAGGCGTGACTTGACGTCGTTTGACGTAATTTGAAGCAGGCAGCGAGACGTGGCAGGGCAATGATCCATAACATTGTAGACTTTAAGCGGTGTAATGGGGACTCCAACATCTCATCTCCTAAGCCAACCTAAACTGCACTAGTTACACCCGGCCAGATAACAAATTATTATATTGAGCTATGCTCGGAGTTTCTTGATAATTCTTGCTTGGTAATTCTTTCGATAACCTTGGTTCTCTGTCTTTCGTTCTCTGAAGGATAGGATTCGTTACGAATCCTATCCTTCAGAGAACGAAAGACAGAGAACCAAGGTTATCGACATAGCTCAAAGAATTACCAAGCTGAAGTGGCAGTGGGCCGGCCATATCTCGCGAAGAACCGACGGCCGATGGGGCAAACGTGTTCTTGAGTGGAGACCACGACTCGGTAAACATAGTGTAGGACGCCCTCCGACCAGGTGGGATGACGACCTGCGAAAGACTGCAGGTAGATGCTGGATGCGGCAAGCTGAAGACAGGGCGCTATGGCGCTCATTGGGGGAGGCCTATGTCCAGCAGTGGACTGCTATAGGCTGATGATGATGATGATGATGATAACAAATTAGGCTCTGGTGAACATATCAAACAAATTACTTGACACTGGCAGAAAAGTGTCCAACCAGACACAGTTGCCATTAACAAAGAAATATCATCATTGACCTAATTAAAAACAGGCAGCGAGATGTGGGCTGGGTAGACTTTAAGCGGTGTAATGGGGACTCCCAACATCTCATCTCCCAAGCCAACCTAAACTGCACTAGTTACACCCGGCTAGATAACGAACTAGGCTCTGGTGAAAATATCAAACAAATTTACCATTACTTGACACTGGCAGAAAAGTGTCCAACCAGACACAGTTGCCATTAACAAAGAATTATCATTATTGACGTAACTAAAAACAGGCAGCGAGATGTGGGCTGGGTAGACTTTAAGCGGTGTAATGGGGACTCCCAACATCTCATCTCCCAAGCCAACCTAAACTGCACTAGTTACACCCGGCTAGATAACGAACTAGGCTCTGGTGAAAATATCAAACAAATTTACCATTACTTGACACTGGCAGAAAAGTGTCCAACCAGACACAGTTGCCATTAACAAAGAATTATCATTATTGACGTAACTAAAAACAGGCAGCGAGACGTGGGCTGGGTAGACTTTAAGCGGTGTAATGGGGACTCCAACATCTTGTCTCCCAAGCCAACCTAAACTGCACTAGTTACACCCGGCTAGATAACAAATTATTATATTGAGCTATGCTCGGAGTTTCTCTGAAGGATAGGATTCATAACGAATACATCCGACAGAGAACCAAGGTTATCGACATAGCTCAAAGAATTAGCAAGCTGAAGTGGCAGTGGGCCGGCCATATCTCGCGAAGAACCGACGGCCGATGGGGCAAACGTGTTCTTGAGTGGAGACCACGACTCGGTAAACGTAGTGGAGGACGCCCTCCGACCAGGTGGGATGACGACCTGCGAAAGACTGCAGGTAGATGCTGGATGCGGCAAGCTGAAGACAGGGCGCTATGGCGCTCATTGGGGGAGGCCTATGTCCAGCAGTGGACTGCTATAGGCTGATGATGATGATGATGATGATGATGATAGCAAATTAGGCTCTGGTGAACATATCAAACAAATTACTTGACACTGGCAGAAAAGTGTCCAACCAGACACAGTTGCCATTAACAAAGAATTATCATCATTGACGTAATTAAAAACAGGCAGCGAGATGTGGGCTGGGTAGACTTTAAGCGGTGTAATGGGGACTCCCAACATCTTGTCTCCCAAGTCAACCTAACCTGCAAGGTATGTACACTCTGCTAGATAACGAACTAGGCTCTGGTGAAAATATCAAACAAATTTACCATTACTTGACACTGGCAGAAAAGTGTCCAACCAGATACAGTTGCCATTAACAAAGAATTATCATTATTGACGTAATTAAAAATAGGTAGCGAGACGTGGTCTGGGTAGACTTTAAGCGGTGTAATGGGGACTCCAACATCTCATCTCCCAAGTCAACCTAAACTGCACGAGTTACACCCGGCTAGATAACAAATTAGGCTCTGGTGAACATATCAAACAAATTACTTGACACTGGCAGAAAAGTGTCCAACCAGACACAGTTGCCATTAACAAAGAATTATCATCATTGACCTAATTAAAAACAGGCAGCGAGACGTGGTCTGGGTAGACTTTAAGCGGTGTAATGGGGACTCCAACATCTCGTCTCCCAAGTCAACCTAAACTGCACGAGTTACACCCGGCTAGATAACGAACTAGGCTCTGGTGATAATATCAAACAAATTTACTATTACTTGACACTGACAGAAAAGTGTCCAACCAGACACAGTTTCCATTAACAAAGAAATATCATCATTGACGTAATTAAAAACAGGCAGCGAGACGTGGGCTGGGTAGACTTTAAGCGGTGTAATGGGGACTCCCAACATCTTGTCTCCCAAGTCAACCTAACCTACATGGTACACCCTGCTAGATAACGAACTAGGCTCTGGTGAAAATATCAAACAAATTTACCATTACTTGACACTGGCAGAAAAGTGTCCAACCAGATACAGTTGCCATTAACAAAGAATTATCATTATTGACGTAATTAAAAACAGGCAGCGAGACGTGGGCTGGGTAGACTTTAAGCGGTGTAATGGGGACTCCCAACATCTTGTCTCCCAAGCCAACCTAACCTACACGGTACACCCTGCTAGATAACGAACTAGGCTCTGGTGAAAATATCAAACAAATTTACCATTACTTGACACTGGCAGAAAAGTGTCCAACCAGACACAGTTGCCATTAACAAAGAATTATCATCATTGACCTAATTAAAAACAGGCAGCGAGACGTGGGCTGGGTAGACTTTAAGCGGTGTAATGGGGACTCCCAACATCTTGTCTCCCAAGCCAACCTAACCTACACGGTACACCCTGCTAGATAACGAACTAGGCTCTGGTGAAAATATCAAACAAATTTACCATTACTTGACACTGGCAGAAAAGTGTCCAACCAGACACAGTTGCCATTAACAAAGAATTATCATTATTGACGTAATTAAAAACAGGCAGCGAGACGTGGGCTGGGTAGACTTTAAGCGGTGTAATGGAGACTCCCAACATCTTGTCTCCCAAGTCAACCTAACCTACACGGTACACCCTGCTAGATAACGAACTAGGCTCTGGTGAAAATATCAAACAAATTTACCATTACTTGACACTGGCAGAAAAGTGTCCAACCAGACACAGTTGCCATTAACAAAGAATTATCATTATTGACGTAATTAAAAACAGGCAGCGAGACGTGGGCTGGGTAGACTTTAAGCGGTGTAATGGAGACTCCCAACATCTTGTCTCCCAAGTCAACCTAACCTACACGGTACACCCTGCTAGATAACGAACTAGGCTCTGGTGAAAATATCAAACAAATTTACCATTACTTGACACTGGCAGAAAAGTGTCCAACCAGACACAGTTGCCATTAACAAAGAATTATCATTATTGACGTAATTAAAAACAGGCAGCGAGACGTGGGCTGGGTAGACTTTAAGCGGTGTAATGGAGACTCCCAACATCTTGTCTCCCAAGCCAACCTAACCTGCACGGTACACGCTGCTAGATAACGAACTAGGCTCTGGTGAATAAATCAAACAATCCTCATAATTTAATAACTCATTGATTTTTCAATTTTTTCCATTACTTGACACTGGCAGAAAAGTGCCCAACCAGACACAGTTGCCATTAACAAAAAATCATCATCATTGACGTAATTTTGAAAAAATGAAGAAGATTCGCAGCCAGCGAGACGTGGCAGAGCAATGATCCAAAACATTGTAGACTTTAAGTTTTAAGACGACCGATGTGGCGCGGTGGGCGAAGGTCCGCCTGCGACGCAGGAGGTTGCGGGTTCGATTCCCGCCTCGGAACAATTGTGTATACGATCTGCAGATATTTGTTCCGGGTGTTCTGGTCGTTTTCTATGGATAATAAAAAATATCTATCTATGTAATGTATTGTATTATGTATATCAGTTATCTAGTACCCATAACACAAGCTTTGCTTACCATGGGGCTAAATAATGCTGTGTGGATTGTCCAGCATTATTTATTTATTTATTTTATTTTAAGTGGTGTGTAATGGGGACTCCAACATCTTGTCTCCCAAGCCAACCTAACCTGCACGTGGTACACCCTCCTAGATCCGGCAGGGCAATGATCCAAACCATTGTAGACTTTGACATTATACCTTTTAAATGGTTCTCATGATGATACGAAGTAAAATTTTATTTTGTACTAGCTTCGCCCCGCGGTTTCTCCCGCGTGGTGATAGATATTTTGGATACACTTACAATATATCTTTATCAATAAGCCTATGTGTTATTCTGATATGTAAACTATATTATTGTGAAGTTTCATTAAAATCCATTCAGTAGTTTTGCATGAAAGAGCAACAAACATACATACATCCTCACAAACTTTCGCGTTTATAATATTAGTAGGATAGGATAAATACGCAGAGATAGGAAGTTGCCCTTGCTAGCCACCAAACTCTAGGTATTTTTGCATCTCTGCCCAAACTTTACAAAATACTTTACTAATGAAATTTTTGATATATCCTTTGTTGAACGTAAAATAAGATAAATTAGGTGGTGGCGCTAGTATGCCTCGAGGTTACCGCCTAAGTGTTACAAATTCTTCGTGGTTTTTTATTAATCCTAAACACAAATATGACGTAGCAATTTCGCTACAGTTTCGTAGACCGCTGTACGCGTGACTAGCGCGGAGGGGGTACTATTGGACAGTGATCTGAAATGTCTTAAAGGGAAAGAAATTTCTAAGAGCAGAATTGAATTAAGGGTCCGGCGACCCTCGATTGCAAAAATCGCTCCGAATATCGCTGTCCCTGTTTAACTCTTGCGCCGCGCCACATGCGTGCGCGATAGCAATATTAGCCGTTCAAAATTTGGTTTGTTCCGTAATACCAAAAATTATGACTGAAAACTTTTTGTATTCTTCACAAAGTATTGTTATTCTGTAACTAGACAATATAAGCTATGTTCCTTAATAAATAAAACGTAAGATATTGATGTTTTTAATACCAAACAAATAGCAAGAAAACTTGTCCATTTTCGCATAAAAATGTGCAAAATGAGATTGGCTTTCATTTCATTTTAGGTAAGTATTTTGAAAAAAAGAACTATTTGGGAACCTAGATAAATACTATTTTAATACAAATAATGCAATATTATAGTGGAAATATGCTTGAATTAGAAATAATTTTGGTATTACGTTTGTATGAAGAATTCGTCCCTCCGGAGGCCCCTTAAAGACTAAAAATCTATAATTTTCCTTTACAGCCGCTCTATGAATACGAGCTTATTAGTTGACCAAGGTTGATAAATAGGTAAATAAATAATGCCAAATACTCCAACCATCATTTTCTACCCCAAAAGGAAGCCGAGTGCGTTAAAGGCTTTATTCGTAGGTTAAAGGTACCAGATAACGGATTTCTAAGAATTTTATTTTAATTTAAGTGTGAGGCTTATTTAAATAAATAAATAATAATAATAAATAATCGAAACACCATCACCTAGCCCTGAGATAAGCAGACCTTGAGTTATGGGTACTAGATAACTGATATACATACGTAATACAATACATTATTAGATAGATATTTTTTTAATATAACATATTTATTAAATATAAAGATATTTTTATCATCAATACAAAACAGCCGGACCTCTGCAGATCGTATAAACATTTTGGTCCAGTACCGCAAAGCCTCGATCCCGTAGACCCTCTACGCTCGACGTGCTACGCATCCGATATAAGCAACAATTGTTCCAAACGGCTACGGAGTGAAAAACGACAAGAAATACCTCTCTAAATCGAACTATGGACCATCGCAGATTCAAACTGTATATCTTTGTGATACAATACGTTCTGGAATGTTCTATTTGGGTTGACAAAAGGTTCTGTGAATCATAGAGCAAGGGTTTTAGTTGCTGGCTTTTGATTTCCATTCATATTTTATAGAAATAGAAATAGAGAATGTTTATTTGTGTTTCATATAAAATAATACAACTTAAGAACTAATAATAATAAAGATAACAAATTAGGAACGAATAAAACAATTAAAACACGAGAACACAGAAAGGCTGCCGGCTCAGCATTAAATGCTACATTGACATAAGCCAGTGCAGCGCTGGTTTTCAGCGGCGCCAGGGTGGTTTTGATTTTGAGGTGCCAAATTCAAACTCATTACTCCTTTCGTAATAATATAAGTGCTCCCAAACTTTGCTCCAAAAGGGACGTTTTAATTTGTTTTTTTTTTTAAATCATATATCAAAATAAAACTAAAAAGGTTTACAAAGAAGATCCGTATTATGAGATCTGCTTCGAAATTCGAACCAACGACAGACAGAATAAAAAACGAATGCCTCGAACACACGTTACCAATCTTTTACTATTTTTAGAGAACTTATAATAGAAAGTATCGTACTTTAAAGAAATAAAAATTAAAAACTTGTGCAGAAAGCCGTCTTTATCTTGGGCGTGATTAAATCAATGAGGAACGTGACGTATCCTAACTATTTCAGACTAGGTAATACTGTTAAATGTAAAACACCAACGAGATAATGACATTAATAAATATAAACAAAAAATACCGACGGCGGCATCACTCGCTCATTTCCATGTCGACTCGAAAATAAAAGTAAAATCACATACATAATTATAAGAATAGAATAAGAATAAGAATAAGAATCATTTATTTGCTTAAAACATGAGTATTAACATGGTGTGAGCATGCAATTATGTTAAAATATTATAATATGAGCTACATGTTTTGCCACTACTGGCGTGCAAATAGGAGAGGGCACACTGCAGATTTGTCACTAATGTGATATGTCTTTTCTAAAAAGGTATCTATTCAATTATATTAAAAATTATCAGATAAACTTAAAATTAATTATACATTCTAATTGGTGGGTATATAAAATCAAAATTTGTCAAGTAGAAAATCATTAACGCTATAATAACATTTCTCTATGAGTACATTCTTAAGTCTATTTTTAAATACATTTGAATTATCAGAATTATTTTTGTCTAAACATTTAACGGCATGATTATATATTTTGGGTGCCATACCTAACACACTTTTTCGTATTAGGGCAGTTTGTGATGGGTGCGTACAAAGTCTATTAATGGTATTGTTACGTCGGTTACGTACCACGCCGTCGGAGAAACTCTTAAATAAATGAAGGTTATTTTTCACAAACATAGCTACATTTAAAATATACAGGGCTGGTAGAGTAAGAATTTTATACTTAACAAAGTAGGGCTTACAAGTGTCAACAGAAACTAAGTTAAACATTGCTCTCAGGCAACGTTTTTGCGTTTTGAAAACCCGGTCGTGGTCGGTGCTATTACCCCAAAAAATAATCCCGTAACAGAGCAAAGATTCAGCTAATCCATAATATGCGGCTAGAAGACCATCGGTGTTAATTGTGGAGCTTAGTTTATATAGAGCATACGCTACACTACTCATTCTTTTGCATAAACTTTCGATGTGACTTTTCCAGTTGAGTCTTTTGTCAATTATTAGCCCTAGAAACTTAGCCGTCTCTACTTCGGCAATGGAATGATCACTAAAATGTATGTCAATTTCTGATAAATTATTAGATCTTTGATTAAAATGCATTATGTTCGTTTTCTTGAGATTAATTTTTAAATTATTATTACTAAGCCATGAAATAACAGATGTCAAAGATTTATTAATGTCATTTTCATATGAAGCATGGTCTCTACAAGCTACAGTTAAGGTACTGTCGTCCGCAAATAGGGTCATTGGTTGGCATGTCACTCTAGGCAAGTCATTAATGTAGATTAAGAATAACAGCGGGCTTAATACACTGCCCTGTGGTACTCCGTAGACTAGATTACGTTCTGAGGATGTATGGGTTTCTTGCCATTTTGTTTCAAAATTAATTTTACTTATTTTGGTAATCTGTTTTCTATCTGTGAGGTAACATTGTACTAGAGACAGTACATTTCCTCTAATACCGATAGCTTCTAGTTTCTGACTCAGTATATTGTGATCCACATAGTCAAATGCTTGTGTCATGTCGCAGTAGATAGCACAGACTGGCGTTCTTTTATCAACATTTAACATAATGTTCTTTAAAAAGTCAAAAATAGCCATGTTTATATTTTTATTCTTCCTAAAACCTTTTTGCTCTTTACAGTACAGATTATTTTTTTCAAGATATGAATTTATTTCGCCATGTAAGTATTTTTCGAATATTTTGGATATGATAGAGATAAGTGCTATCGGTCTATAATTTGACATCAATTCTCGGTTATCTTTCTTAAAAAGAGGTTTAACAATTGATAATTTTAGTTGTTCAAGTGTTAATTTTTCCCTAAAAATCGGAGGCTCCTGAAGAATTGGGGTGGGGTGCAAATTCTAAGCCACAAAGGCTAAGGAATAAATAGATTGAATTTGGAACATCATATTACTATATCAAATTAAGTCCGAAAATGTGGAACAAGAAGATCCATTGCACATTCAGATCTTCGTTGAAATTAGAACCAACCACAGACACGGAATTAAAAACTAATGCCTCGGTCACACGTTACCCAACTTTTCATCATCATCAGCCTATAGCAGTCCACTGCTGGTCATAGTCCTCCCCCAATGAGCGCCATATAGCGCCCTGTCTTCAGCTTGACACATCCAGCATCTACCTGCAGTCTTTCGCAGGTCGTCATCCCACCTGGTTGGAGGGCATCCTACACTACGTTTACCGAGTCGTGGTCTCCACTCAAGAACACGTTTGCCCAAACTTTTACTAAGTAGAGAACTTTTACTAGAAAGTGTAAAAATTTGAATATTCTCCTCGTGCACAAAGACATTAACATCAATGACGGCGGTGACGTAACCCACTGCTTCATATCCTCGGTTCATAATCTACTACATACATATGTGTATCCAGACTAAGTAATACTATCCTACTTCCTACTAATATTATAAACGCGAAAGTTTGTAAGGATGTTTGTAGCTCTTCCACGCAAAAACTAATGAATGGATTTTGATGAAACTTCACAGCTTACATATCAGAATAACACAGGCTACAATTCATAAAGATATATTGTATATTATCCATAATATCTATCACTACGCGGGTGAAACCACGGGGCGCAGCTAGTTTTAAATAAATGTACAAAACCTACGAGACATGACACGAATAAAAATAAACAAAAAATACCGACGGCGGCATCACTCGCTCATTTCCAAGTCAACTCAAAAAGAAAAATAAAATCACGTACATATTATCAAGTGTAAATTTTTCCCTAAAAACTGGGCTACCTCCCGTAGGACTGCTGAGTGACGTACCTTTCAGCAGCTGTGAGTGCTTATGCGTACTTACGTAGTTACGTACCCTTACGTAGTTACGTACTGGCGTAGTGCTTGCCGGGCGTGCCTCGAATACAAATTATTGCAATATTAAACTTATTTCAATAACGTTAGGTCTTTTTTTGCGACGGCTTGATAAAGGTAAGAGATATAACTTCAATTTCTGCCTATCCGTTATTAAGAACGTCTTGCGAAATTGAAAAACGTTAAGTGCGTTAGGCCTTGTTACGTGTCTAATGGAGCACCCATGATTGACCTTTCAAAGACTTAGATGTAGATATCCTTAACTTGATATTTTTTATAGATTCGTGGTAATATAATAAGATAAAGATAAAGATTTTTTATTTGCCAAACACATGTGTTTGTATTGTACTGTTATAACGTCTGTTTCTTCACACATTGTCAGATAGCAGGGGAAACAGATAAGGATTATTCTTGACATAGAGCCTCTAATATGTGGACGGAAGTGTCAGAATTTTTTTAATTTTATACTGAGCCCTCAGGCACCATTTCAGCAGCTTAAAAATCATCGGACATAGGCCTCCCCCAATGAGCGCCATATCGCCCTGTCTTCAGCTTGACGCATCCAGCATCTACCTGCAGTCTTTCGCAGGTCATCATTCCACCTGGTTTGAGAGCGTCCTACACTACGTTTACCGAGTCGTGGTCTCACTCAAGAACACGTTTGCAGCGGCCGTCGGTTTTTCGCGAGATATAGCCGGCCCACTGCCACTTCAGCTTGCTAATTCTTAGAGCTATGTCGATAACCTTGGTTCTCTGTCGGATATATTCGTTACGAATCTTATCCTTACACATCATTTAAATTAAATACTATTTTAATCTTCTTAATGTTTTTAATACACGACTGCAATGTTTTTATTTTAATTTAAATCTGTGTGTAAAATGATTCGTCAGAATTCAGCATAATTTCCTCACTAAATAAAAAGACAAAAAAATAAATGAATACTCATAAAGGCAAACAATGTTCTAATTTCAAAACCTTGTCACCTGTCATGTGAACAATGGCGTTCAGCATTATTAGCCGAAATAGGGGCAGCTTTGTCAACAGACGACATTCATCAAAGCATTATTCAACGGTTTTTTCTTCGATTCTCTATCGTATTTTTGTCATTTTTTTCAATACCAAGCAGGATAAGGTATCAGTGAATTTTATACAGTTTGTCGTGCCGTATATTTAATATATATTTAAAGCCGTTTATTTAACACATATTTAAAAATAAACAGAATCTCAAACAGGAAGCCTTCTATCTGAACAAGTCAGTAGGTAAATAACAGTATTCAGAACAATATTTTAATAGTTTGATCGAGCATTGTCATGTCTCATAAAATTTAAATTTCGAATTCGATACAAAACTAACAAAAAAATAATAATTTGTGGTAAGAACTTATCGAGTGTATTGTGGAGCACAGATTAAATAAATTAATTCGTTGGAATTCTAATCTCGATCAGCATTATAATTTCAAGGTTCCAAATTTGAACGAAATCGTACAAAAAGGTGGATTTCATTCACGAGTGCCAGCAATAAAAAAACATATAAAACCGTTTCAGAAGTAAATATATGAAGGCTGATCAAAAAACAAGGTGATAAAATAAGAATAGAGTAAACATACCTGCCAATACTGATAAAGCACATGTGCATGATGCTTGCAGAACACGCAAGGACATCGCAGGTCACGTAGATGTTGCACCACACCACGCCAAGCGGCCAGTAACCTACAGAAGAAACAAATTAAACTCTATTTTTACAACACAAAGAACCATTATCAAAACTCGAATGAGAATAACGAATGGGAATGAGTCATTCATTCATTCTCTCTCGTTCTCATTCATTCTTTCATTAAAAAAAATCATTTATTGCCAATCCATTTCTTAATCTAAACTAATATTAAATACAAAAAAGAAATTTCTTATAATAGGCAAAGGGAGTATATTCAGTATTGTGCTGCATGCAAAGACATGCGGCATTATCATTATCAAAACTCCTTGCGTCTATGAAAGAGTTCCAGCAATAATTGAATTTGAAAACTATTTTTTGAATGTTTTGACCTCTTTAGTACCTATCTTAGTTGAGTTCCCTATTATTAAATATTATTAAAATGCTCGTTGGATGTGGTTGGGAATTAATGTATGAAAGTTTTTTTTTCAAAGAAAAGTCAGTGGGTTTGGATGTGGTGGGAAGTTGCCGATTTCATTCGTGATTCTAGCTTTTTTTATATTATATAATTTGTACTTTCCACTGAGCGCCATATAATATATTTATCGATTACAGATTGACGTCATTTTATTTGCACCAATTTGGCGTTGAGCGTTTTTATGAGCGGCGTGACCGTTCATGGGAATAATATTATGGTTGTGTGTATTGTTTTTGTACCTATGTATGCCTCAAAAAATTTAAATTTGTATACAAGAGTACACTAGCCGCGACCTAGGTATTTTATGTTATAATTACGTTTTGACAAAGGAAATTTCAAAAATTTCATTGGTGGATTTATGATACCTGTTATAAGCTTTTTAATACCCCTGCAATAGTTTTATTTTGTACAGTTTTGGCGACCAAGTTTCCCTTGGTGGCCACCGAACTCTATTTTCTCTCTATTTAACAAAGCCTCATAAAACTTAAGCCTGAGAACAATTACGCGAAAATCTTGTAAAACTGCAAACTTGTGCTAAAATACTTGCAACAAAGTTGGATGCTTGTTACTTTACAGTTTCCAACTACAGTTTTATGAATTTTACCAGAAAAAAACTTAAAAAAGATTACCTTCTTTTTAGTGTTAGTTTGTTCTTTTGGTTCACCTCACTATTGATACTGATAGCATTTGTCGCATTTTAGGGTTCAAATAAAATAAAAAAATAAAAAATAATGCTGGAAATTCACACAGCATTACCAAAAAAGCGACAAAGGTTCCTCCATAAGAAGTAGACAAAATACTGTATCATAGGTTTCGTTGAGATATTTAATAACAATATCTCGTTCCATAAAATACAGCAGGTTCCATAAAGTACCTACTCTATTTACTCAAAGTCAATGTAACAAAATTTCGTCCAAATCTTGTTTTTATTGAAATTCCTTTCATTTCCTACGTCGCTGAAGTTGATATGAATGTTATTGGTTTCCTCAAACGCGGTAACTGTTTTTGTCGAAATAGATACGTATGTAATAGTCCAGGAATATCGTTTTATCACCCGTCTTCGCCGCCCTTTTCGTGTTTGCAGGCTTATAGCAATAAGGGAAGCCTATGTGAGACAAATCGAGACGGTTCATATTTGCCATACACTTCTAGCAAATTTATATAGAAAGGCATACGTAAGGATTACCTCCATAAGCAAGTCGTCGACAAAGTTTTTTATGTATCATACATGGTGTAATCATATGTAAATAGAAAATATACAGTTATAAAAATGATGGGTTTGATTCTCGCATCTCGGGACAAATATTTGTAGGATTTGCAGAGATATTTTCCGGTTGTTCTGGGTTTATTCTGTGTATATTATTTATCTTCGTAATGAATACATTACATCATCATTAACAGAGCTTGAGTTATGGGTACCTAAGCATATCATTTATCTAGTAGGCTTACTTTAGTGCTGTGTGAAATGTCCAGCAATATACATATACATACATACATATGATCAATAGGATATAAAAAAAATTGCATAACAATATAACGAGAAAACTTACCTAAAAACCCTGGTATCGCTCCCATCGGCATGACGAACAAGCTGACCAACAGATCAGCAATCGCCAACGACAGCAGGAAGTAGTTCGTCACATTCTGCAACCGCTTGTCCAAACACACGGCCAGACACACCAGGATGTTCCCGACCCCACCGGCTATTATAAACAATATCACAAACAGAAAACTCCAATCGTACCCCTTCACAGTCGGCACTTCAATCCTCAGATCCCAATTACACTGAAAGCTGTCAATCCCGTCCACAGTATTGTTAGAATAACTGCTGTTGAAACCAAAAGTTCGGTTCAAATCGCCGTAACACACCAAACTCTCCTCGCAGTTATAAGGGACTCTGACCCACAAGTTTTTTAAAGCGCTCTCGAAGAGAAACGTCAATATATTCAGCTTAAACCCAATGCCACACAGAGAAGCGTTGCTGATAAAATCCAGGCTACATGCGGTACAGATGTAGGAAGTCTCATTTTGCACGTCTAAGTTTAGCTCGCAGGAGAATTCGGAGTAGCTTTCCTCGCCGCAGTCGAGACCCAAGAGGCTCTCTCCGCATCCCTGGCCGGGGATCAGACGGCAGTGGAGGTCCTGGAGTGCTGAGTCCAGGTAGGTGAAGTTCGACATGGCCGTTATTCCATGGGGTTGCTATGTCGCCTCGTGAGGCAACATGACTGGGCATCACTGGATCATGTTGATGGCATCTGTAACAAGAAGAATGCATGAGTGGGTGCTTAGAAAGACTTAGAAGATTATTTTGTTCACACAAAAGTTATTTTTTATGGGATATTTAGCATGATTTGACTTTGAGTTTGCCATTATTATTCCGTGCCGCATGAAACTGTGCCGAAATATTAGAAACTCAAAAACCAAATCATGTTAAATATCCCTTTATAAATAACTTTTTTGTTAATAACTACGATAGTTTCAAAAGTTTTATTTTGTTACGTATAAAAATATTTAAGTATAATGATTACCTTGTACAATAACTTTGTAATAATATACGTTTTATGGTTGATAAATTCGCTACGAATTCGTTTTTCAGAGATTCAAAACGTCGTAGTGCTCTTCAGTAGGTAGTTACTAAATTGAGTTGCTGAAATGAAACTTCCTTTTTCTTGGTATTTGGAAGAACGAGAGGTCTGTATTGTTTCCGCTCGCAGCTCTTTTGACGAAGTTTGTAAAGATTTGACCTATTTTTTCACAAGTTGCATCCATCAGAAAAAAGACTGGAATATTTTCCACCCTCGTTTCATTCTGTGTTGGAAAAAATAGGTTGCAAAAATATTTTCCACGTTTCAAATGACGAGCCTTTTCAATTGAAAAATCCATAGACTACATTTATGGATGGTACGCACAATGTACTTGTTAGCTTTTGCTGAATTTACTTTTTTCTAAAATGTGTTTTATCTTACAGAGCGAGTTACGGCGAAATCAAGACAGCCAATAAAAACTAGCAATGAACAGAAAATATTTCCGCCCTCATAAATCAGCCCCGTCGTTTCAGTTTCATTGAGCATACCAAAATGATTTGTAGTGACGTGTGGACTGACGTCAATTTACGCTGTACGATACGACATCGAATCCACTGTTAAAGTTCTTAAATCTAGTCGTTGAAACAAATAAGGTTCTACTGCGAAGGTTATGAAGTTATTAGGTATACCTACGATGCCTCGTAGTTGTTTACTTAAAAAAAATCAGAGAATCGCTAAGTTTTCTAAGGGAAAGGGAAGATCAAACACTTTTTAAAAAGCGTTTCTGGATGCATATAAAATTAATAGAATTAACACTTTGCCTAATGGTACCCAGATAGAGCTTAACGATGTTATACTTATTTAACTCTTATATTTTCACATTATAGGTACAGCACAGGACTTGTCGAAGACAGTACAACCACCGTCGTTGGGTTCGGGGATACCTACCACATTACCTGCCATTAACAAATCTATGCTAACAGCAAGCGTAGTGTACATTTGGAGCTGACATGTTACAGACCATGCTACTGCATACCTACAAGAGCACGGCAAGAGAATGAGACACAATATCGTGTCGCCAGAAGTAAAATGCTCCAACCGTCAATTTAATTTGGAAAACAACCGTTGATGAAAAACTTGATGAATTGAAGATTCCGCTTCCAATTTAATTTGCAGTCAATAAAGCTGCACTCAAACAGCTGGTGTGACGTCATGGATGACATTTAGTAAGGCTTTAGGTTCATTATATTTGATCGTTGTTTTGTGTCTTGCTTGCTTAACTTGACGTCATGTGTTTCTTTATTAATATTATTTATTTATTAACTATATTTATTTACAGGTATCTATTATCTTTAGTTATTTCTTTCAGCTTACAAAATGCATATTTTGTCAGCCGAAGTTTTCCATTTCTGGAACTTTAGTAATTAATTTTCAAATAAGAGTAAAACTTTGCTGTTTTCCAATATTTAAAAGTAAAATCCATCATAAAATTTAACTGTGCATAAACGTATGTACTCGTAGTATGTAGATCATAATGCACTAATGAAATGCTAACACATGCAAGGTCCCCTATAATTTTATGCACAATACCTAGCTCATGGTTAAGGACTCCGTCGAGGGTGTTTCATGGAAATGTGTTTGACATTGGACATAGCAGTTATTCCCTACGTCCCACGAAAAGTATTCTCAATGTCTCCCGAAAAGTAGGGTATTCCCAAGGACTCTCGTGTATTTCGATCTATTAGTTGAAATAATCGTTATAGATAGATAGATAGATAGACAATACTTTTATTGCACACTTAAGAATAAAACAAACAAGGTAAACAATAATAATACAAGATATGTGACAATTTGGCGGTCTTATCGCTCAAGAGCGATCTCTACCAGACAACCGTGAGCTTATTTATCAACGTTATCATATTTATCAACCGATATTAGTTCACTGTTGGACATAGGCCTTCCGTAATGAGTACCATAATAGCACCCTATCTTCAGCTGGTCGCATCCAGCATCTGCCTGCAGTCTTTCGCAAGTTGTCATCCCACCTGGCTGGAGGGCGTCCTACACTACGTTTGTCAAGTTTTTCCAGTCAAGAACAAGTTTAGCCCAGCGGTAATCGGGTCATATTCGATAATGAGGGCGGCGGCGCCCACTGCCGTTGCTTGCTAATTCTTTGAGCTTATGTATGTCGATAACTCTGGATATTTTGTTCTAAATAATGTAAGTGTGTTTTTTATAAGTATAAATAGATTAATTTCACAAATTTTATTGGTTTCATACAATGGGAATCGATAAGTTGAATGATAAATCAACCGTGGAACCATTTTTAATGAAAAGTCCGATCAACACAGTATACCTGCCTATGGGTATAATTATGGTGTCAAATTACAATACACTTAATTGAAAAAATTTAACTTATTTATTTAACGAACAAAACACATCACAATCACATTCAATCCCTGGTTGCCTGGAAGAAATCGCTTTAAGCGATAAGGCCGCCTATTGTACTGTTATTATGTAAGATTTAGATATAAGGTGTTATTTTGTTATTTTGGGTACAATAAAATGTTCATTCATTCATTCATTCAATTATGAGGTTACATAAAGCTTGATTAAAACTTGATTGCAACATAAACAAATGGACGTTACTTAGCATAATAAAATTGTTCAAATGAAATTAACACTTTGACTGCTGAAATCTCACGGTATGTGTTTTCTACAAGTGACTAATATGCGTAAATCCACTCTAGCGCAGCGGCTGAGAAAATACAGATCTGTGTGACTCAGCACAGCCGTAATGTTTTTCGAACGAAACGCATGTGCGGCGCAACACAACCGCTGTGTAGAGCAGCAGCACGAAAGGCTTAGGTTAAAAAAAAATCAAAGTCGTCGAAAAAAAACCGCAGTCAAAGTGTTAAAATCAGGAGGCCGCTAGTCATGTGGATGCCAGAAAACTATTGCGTAAGTATCCAATATCCAACGGGCAAATACTTCACTACAAGATTTAACGTTTCAAATAACGCAGTGTTTATTAACGCACCTCTAACAACACGGGACTCATTAGCAGATTGTTATCTCACACTATAAATAGATCCTTACCTACATAAACTTCTCATGCCGGGTTTAATTCGGGTAACACCCGTATTACAGAGTAATAATTATCCAAGTCTGCATAGAATAGAAATAGATATTTCAAGACCAGATTCTACAGATTCTTGGTTCGACGAATGACAGACAAACTAAAATGATATGAAGTTATGATGAAAAAAGAATAACCGACCATTCTCATTAGACGACCGATGTGGCGCGGTGGGCGAAGGTCCGCCTGCGCAGGAGGTTGCGGGTTCGATTCCCGCCTCGGAACAATTGTGTGTACGATCTGCAGATATTTGTTCCGGTTGTTCTGGTTGTTTTCTATGTACAATAAAAAATATCTATCTATATAATATATTGTATTATGTATATCAGTTATCTAGTACCTACCCATAACACAAGCTCTGCTTACCAAGGGGCTAGATAATGCTGTGTGAATTGTCCAGCATTATTTATTTATTTATTATTTTATAAATTCTCATAGACGACCTCTATGGCGCGGTGGTATATTCGAATGGCCAAGACAGCTTTATGGTGAGCACTGTTTTCTCTGTTCTGTGGTGAGCACCACAGAGTTTTAGCCCCGTGGTGAGCACAGACATCTTCACCGGTAAAATGACTTCCGTAGTTAGATTATTGCCAAATAAAAGAAGTCAAGTCCGTAGTTAGATCGTGTTACTTACCGAAATAATTTTTAAATTGATGCAACCATAAAAACTTTGCACCATAAAAACAAACCATTTCGACCTCAAATAAAAGGGGTCGTATATTTTATTTGACAAGATTCCGTCCCATTCTAGTCGCGCGTGGAATATAGATACTCCTGTCCTGCCTCGTACCTTCTAAATATTATGATTTCCGGAAATTATTTTCATCTTCAATGAGTTTTTTGAAATAGTGATTCATTTAAATAATAAACAGTAACTCCTATTGATCACTAATACTTGTTCAAACATTTCGTACATTCTGAGAATACGTTTCATTTGTTCCGAATTTCGGGAATAAAATGACTTGTTCATTTCCAAAAGTGTCTTCTATAAATCCATCGTGATATATTTAGGCTAAACCTGTTATATGTCTCAGCTAGGTCGTGGCAGACGAGCCACTAAAAGTTATATACGACCACTCGCTTGCAACATAACCAAATATGGCACAAATCATTAATTAACTAAGACCTGGTACTGATTAACTAATATTTCAACAATTGTGTGTACGATCTGCAGATAATTGTTCCGGGTGTTCTGATCGTTTTCTATGTATAATAAAAAATATCTATCTATGTAATGTATTGTATTATTTATATCAGTTATCTAGTATCCATAACACAAGCTCTACTTACCATGGGGCTAGATAATGCTGTGTGAATTGTCCAGCATTATTTATTTATTTATTTTATATTGGAATTTTACGTCATCAGTTGCATACAATAGCGAGGACGCGAGGGCCTTACGCCTGTTAAGTGGTTCCTACCTATAAACAAAATTACACATAAAGTGTATAAAAATGGCTTTAACACTTTCATGACAAGACGTACTGTGTCACGCATATGTAGGAAGGTCTGCGGCAGCCTTTGACGGCCGGGGCGCGACGCGAATGGCGCGGCGGCGGCGCGGCGGCTTCGCTGAAGGCTGGGCAGAGAACGCGTTAATTATTGATAGTCCTGCAAAGTTTGGTGGTTGAAGTGGAAAATAAGTTATCGGTTTATGAATAAAGCACATCACTTACAATTACGTCACGCAACATCTATGATAATATGAATAGATAGAGTATACATAACCTACCAATTAGGTAAGCCAATGTAACGACAATAATAAATATATCGAGTATTGAGTATTGACCTTTATAAAGGTGATTAAATAAACAATCATCATCATCATCATCATCAGCCTATAGCAGTCCACTGCTGGACATAGGCCTCCCCCAATGAGCGCCATAGCGCCCTGTCTTCAGCTTGCCGCATCCAGCATCTACCTGCAGTCTTTCGCAGGTCGTCATCCCACCTGGTCGGAGGGCGTCCTACACTACGTTTACCGAGTCGTGGTCTCCACTCAAGAACACGTTTGCCCCATCGGCCGTCGGTTCTTCGCGAGATATGGCCGGCCCACTGGCACTTCAGCTTGCTAATTCTTTGACCTATGTCGATAACCTTGGTTCTCTGTCGGATGTATTCGTTACGAATCCTATCCTTCAGAGAAACTCCGAGCATAGCTCTTTCCATAGCTCGCTGAGCGACTTTGAACTGGTGGACCAGCCCTATCGTGAGTGTCCACGTCTCAAATAAACAATAGGCAAAATTTATTGAAAACTGGATAATATTTACCAAGATTAGATTTCTGAGTTTTCCAATATTGGAAAATAATTTTAATTAAATGAATAAAAATCTAATCAAGGTAATCATCCCGTTTTAATGTGATATGACTTTTGTGTGAATAACCATGATAGTTTCACAAGTTTTATTACAATAAACATACTGCCAGCATAAAAAGTGACAACTGGCAACAAAGCACGGCACGAAAAAAGGCAACCAATGCTGATATAGCAACAAAGTTGCCCGTCTGCACCGTTTTACCTGAGAGCAGGAAATCCCTATACGAGGTCTAGGCTACACAAACATGCAAAACAAATGACCTAGTTAAGATAAACATCGGCGCTTCTCATCTGGCGGGATAGAGTTGGGTTTGCGAGAAGAATGATGCGACCTTCCGGAAAAAATATTTATCACTTCATTTTACTTTGCATTCGACTAGATATGTAAGTCTTAAGAAATCTTCCAGAGGTAGAGCAGCAGCTTCCTTCTGTGATTTTTTAACACCTCTGCTGCGACGAATTGGCATTTAAAAGTGATGATCATACTAGTACTAAGATATTACGCGTTAAGTCCAGTCCTGAGCAAAAAAAGGCTTTCATTTCCTAGAAAAAAAATCTCACACCTCCCATGATGTAGATAGGTACTTTTAGTAAGAGGTTGGGAATGAGCATTGAGCACGTCTGACGTGAGACGTTGGGAATGAGCACGTGTCAGGTGAAACCTCGTTAATAACTCATCTAATCGGATGTCGTCCTCTCCGGATGGCATGCTAATTGATGTGGAAACTATTTCTCGTAAGGCCTACAACAGCAAAGGAACCTCATAGGAACTCATCACGTCCGCCGTCCGACTACCTACCTCTTTACGTAGGAAATTGTTTTCCAACTGCAAGTTATAGAGAGTTAGAATTGTTACCTAAGACTTTGAAATTACAAAGACAAGACCCACTTATAGAGTTTCGTTTGGAATTATTTCGAGAACTTGTGAACTAAGCATCCATTATCTGTTCGTTTGATTATTATATTTGGTTTCAACAGTCGTGTGTTTCCTTCTTCGTAAATTGAGCATGAAATGTTCAATATTCTCGTTATTTCTTTAGGTGTCTTTACATAGTATAAAATGAAGTCACTTCCGCTGTCTGTTTGCTTAGATCTTTTAAACTACTCAACGGATTTTAATGTTGTTTTCAGCAATAGATAAGACTAAATCAATAGGAATTTTTATATGTATAATTACAATACATAGTATAAAATGAAACCGCTTTCGTGCGAAGCCGGTCCCGCCCCGGCTTGGCTAGTTATATATAAAAGGTACCATCTACTATGTTGATGTAGATTATCTACCTATAATCTACAATACCTACAGTACAGGTAGCTTAAAATCAATTTGCAAAGTTTTTCTTCTGCCAAAATTTACTTTATGTTCAGTTCCCCCATACATTATACGAAATTCGGCAATTTCCTTTATATTTTGATTATGAAGGAAATCACCCCTTTACCACCCTTACACTGTTGTAAGGGGAAGGTTTATTTGGAGCGAAAAAACATTACCTAATCTGTATTAGTAATTCTTTTTCGTAACCTTGTTTGTGAAGGTTTACTCTTTTATATCTGTAGACAGGTAGAAAATTACACAAAATAAATAAATAAATAATGCTGGACAATTCACACAGCATTATCTAGCCCCATGGTAAGCAGAGCTTGTGTTATGGGTACTAGATAACTGATATACATAATACAATACATTGCATACATAGATATTTTTTTATTATAAATAGAAAACAACCAGAACACCCGGAACAAATATCTGCAGATCGTACACACAATTGTTCCGAGGCGGGAATCGAACCCGTAACCTCCTGCGTCGCAGGCGGACCTTCGCCCACCGCGCCAAATCGGTCGTCAAAAAGACAATCAACAATCATTAAAACAACAAAATTCTTAATAATTGAGCTATTTGTAGACTGTTTCAAACTACCACGAGATTTAGTTCGTGGAGTTAACGAATCGAATTGAAAATGAACATTTTGGTCACATTTGATCAGTGCTTAGATCAGATGTGACAAAAATGTTCATTTTCAATATGACATATTCAATCACAGTCATTATTTACTAGACTTATGTGCGGGGCGGAGCTAGTAATTTAATATTAGATTAATAATAATTATGAATTTTGACGTATCATTTGACATTATGAATAAAATGTTTAAACGTTTTTCCTCTTTTTCTTTCTCGTTTAAATCTCGGTTCTTCGCTATCTCTCGCCAACACAATTTACAAGCTTGATGAAACTGGTGTATAATTGTTCGCCTGTTTATTTTATTAAACTTATTTATCAACTCCGCCGCTGCATGATCCCTACGAGGCGGAAAGTTAATTGGGACCGGGACAATAATTACGCGGCTAAAAACTCGATTTGTACGCCATCACCGCGTAATATATTTTAATAGGATCGTTTTGTGTAAGCTTAAATTAGTAATTTTACTTGAAATGCATCCAAGTAATTGATGACAATTGTCAGTGCAGTTCTTTGAGCAATGTGATGCTTTATATAGTCGACAGCTAAAGAGGCAGTGGGCCAGCCATATATCACAAAGAACCGACAACCGCTAGGGTAAACGTGTTCTCGAGTGGGGATCGCGACTCTACAAACATAATGTTGGACGCCCTCCGGCCAGGTGGGATGTCAACCTGCAAAAGACTGCAGGTAGATGCTGGATGCGGTAGGCTGAAGACAGTGCGCTATGATGCTCATTTGGATAGGCCTATTTCCAGCTGTGGACAGCTCTAGGTTAGCGTTGTTATTAATCTTGATGATGATAGATGAGGCAGGATGATAGTTTTTTTTGATTAATTTTGCAAACTAGTAGAACTCGTCAGACCATTGGATCTGTAAGTACGCTAGTCTGCGGTTACTCTTAAAATCCATAAAAAACTGTTGCTATGAATTCAACATCATTTTTGACATCATACAAGGAATTTTACTAGTAACTGGTATTATTACTTTCAATAATCACACACACACACACTCACACACATATACAGAAACACACAAACTCAGACAATTACAATTTACAATCTATAATATATGATGGTTAATACAGAGCAAGTCTGGCAAGGCACGATGTTACTAGTTACTAGTTATTAGTACAATGTTACCTTGGAGAAGTTTATATGGCATTTTAGATAGATTCAAACCAAAGTCTCCCTAGAAACTATCTTGAACTACATATCTGCCCGCATCTTCTCCCGCTTATTACGGAATAGAAAATAAAGGTCACTCCTGGTTCAGAACTTCTGTATAATTTATCTTTCGTTCTCGTTCGGCAGTTTTGGCGCTCTCTCAACACACATCGTCCCAACCTTGGTCTTGGGTATTGAAGTAAGCACGAATGCAAATTTTAGTCTCCATTTTCTACAAAGACGATCCCTTATTTTGGTCTGATGTGCGTTCCAAGGCAAATATATGTCACAAGACAAGTAGACAAGTAAATGGCTTTCTACTGAGTTTTCTACTGTATTATTAATGCTATTACAAATGCGAAAGTTTAGATGTTTGGGTGTTTCTTACCTCTTAAAGGCAAAACTACTGAACCGATCGGGGTTAGATTTTGTTGAAAATTGGCCTGGAATAAAACATTGGCTACAAAAATCAAATCACGATAAATATCCCGTTATAAATGACTTTTATATGGCTTTCTACTATAATTATATGAATGTATATGGCTTTCTGACGGAAAATAGCAGAGCCTGAGCTCAGTTTAGTGCAGTCATTCTGAAGTAATATTCTGCACACGATTTCAGATGGACATGGATGGACGTCGACTCAAGGTTGTGGTTTTATTGAAATATCATGAGCGGTGGTCGGAGTGCAAGCGAGTTCGTTGTAAATAATTGACCAAACAAACTTCTACTGAGCAACGGCTTCCATTAGCTTTAGGATACTAGGGTCTACTACGCAAAACCATGTCGATAAATTGCAACTTTTAAAACTTTCGCAATTTGTTAACATATTATTAATATTAAAGATTAATTTGTCGGGCATTTATCGCGTAGGCACCTTTTGTTCACGGGGCGACTCAGGGGTCGCCCCGTGACCATGTACCACCATAAAACAAAAGGTACGCGATAAATACCCGATAAATAAAAGGTATATAATAAAGGTATATAATAAATCTATAAATTGACCGAAAAATTAACAGACCTTCAATGGTAAATCGGCAGAGAAAATCTTACGCACAAGGGGTGCGTAGGTAGCGTACTTTTGCCGCAAGAAACTAAAGACTACGCGATTATATTACTTATTTCATCTGCATACGGCCACTAAATGCCAAAAGGATTTCATAAATTACCTCCCAATATACCAAAGAGTTCCTATCACATAAAAAATACGATTAATAATCTCAATTTCCTTCCTCATTTACACAAGAGCCTTAAAAGGCCAATGGCGGAATACGTCCTCCCATAAACTCTATAAATATCATACTAACGGTCTCACGCTACTTTTATTCCCGATTTGATGACTGTTCTGGAAGGGTTGAATAGAATGGGATAGAAGTCCTAATTTGTTATTATAATAGTCATAAACTAGGCTGTTTATTTGGAGCAGGCTTGTGTGACTCGTCTGAACTAATATAGTTTTATATAAAACGTAAAATAACTGAATCGGTTTACATCATCTGACCTAATACAGATCATTGTGACTCAGCACAGCCGTAATATTTTTCGAACGAAACGCATGTGCGGGGCAACACAACTGCTGTGTAGAGTGGCGAATTTTTTAGGTTAAAAAAAAGATCGCAGTCGTCGAAAAAAAACGCAGTCAAAGTGTTAAGTATGTTTTTCTTATGTTTGTCCGTCCATTTCTCCGTAAGTAATATACCGATATTGTGTTAATAATTTTATATACAATAACGAAAGAATTTTGAAAAACGGGAATGAGAGAAAAGAAAATGTTACCGAGGTGAAAAAAAATATTGATGCGGGTTTATTTATTCCGCAAAACTTAAAAACAGTGTAAAATTAAGGGATTCGATGAAAGCAAAATACATACATCAAATTAATTAGTATAACTGCATCAATCCATCCAACCGTGGCAACCGTATCTCTCTGCAAGCTGATCAATGATCCGTAAAAAGCTATCAGCGTCGACATCGCCCACGCTCCAAACAAGAAACTCATCGCCGAATGCGGGCAAATGCAAACTTTATTGCCTCCCTGAACTTAATAGCAGTCGCGAACATCTTGGAATGTCAGCTATACTACTACGGAAATTATACCTAACTTCGTTAATTTACAGTCGCTAGCAATGAGCATATCTTTACACTCAGCAGTTTAGCAGTTTTTTTATGAACGCGGAGGCTTCGCGCCTCGCCGCGCCGCCGCACCGGTCGGCTAGTCGCGGTATTGCGCACCATGGCGAAGTCTATGAAACTACGGCTCATCATCATTCAGCCTATAGTAGTCCACTGCTGGACATAGGCCTCCTCGAATGAGCGCCATAGCGCCCTGTCTTCAGCTTGCCGCGTCCAGCATCTGCCTGCAGTCCTTCGCAGGTCGTCATCCCACTTGGCCGGAGGGCATCCTACACTACGTTTATTATATAACACTATATTTACCCCAGCAGTTGTCGGTTTTTAACGAGGTATGGCCGGCCCACTGCCACTTCAGCTTGCTAATTCTTAGAGCTATGTCAATAACTTTGGTTCTCTGTCGGATGTATTCATTACAAATCCTATCCTTCAGAGAAACTCCGAGCAAAGCTTCTCTTAGAGAAACTACGGCTGAGTACGTTAATTAAAAAGCGTCAGAGTAGAGTAGGACAGAGAAGTGTACTAGAATTAGTGAATGTAGAATTTAGGTTGAGTTTGTGATTCAGTGTGAATTTTAACGCATCAATGAAATGGGGTTGGTAAAACACATAAATACTTTAATGGCCTTATTTTAACGATTATTTTATAAGTTAAACTTATTTGCGTTCGTTCCCATGATTACCTACCCTACCCAGGTAGTTTCAAAACTTTTACGTTGGGATAAAGTAAATATTATCGAAGTTTCAGATCATCCCCACAGGAAATAAAAGTTCGAAACAACACATTTACAAAACCACGTACGTAATACGAGTAGCATTGAATTATTGTGCAATGTTAGTTTTATGTTTCCGGGATCTTCGGGAAATAGAAATATGGACCATCTCGTTTTATTGAGCATCTGAACGATTGCAGTTGAGAAAAATTGAGGATATTTACATAGTACAACACCTTAAAATAACTCATACATAGATATATTTAGTTTACCTCGTGTATCGACGGATCAATAGGTACTCGTACATGTCTTATTTATTGTTATGTGTTGCTCTTGAACTCCGTTTCTGTTTTCGAATAATATCAATCTCGTCCACATAAAAGTAATGAAATATTAACCTTCAGGTATCAATAATAAGGGCCCTTGCATGTGTGTCTATGAAAATGTATGATTAAATTCGTAAAACCCTGAAAGAACCTTCAGGAAAACCTGTGATATAACTAAATAAACTATACATACTTTATAGGCTGTGTATATAATGAAGGTATTTTGAATGGTGTAAGATGTTCCCTTTCTAAATTTAGTTATTATATATCGTGTTTACAAAACGAATAATGTACCCACTTATTAGGCACTGTGCCCCGCAAGGCCCTAAACTGAAAACCAGCGCAGTATTGAAAAAGAAAATATTTATTTGCGTTTTAAAATATAAAATAATATTATAGGCCAATTGTCTTATTCTGCAAAATACTGAGATAGAGCCCTTCAGCCAAGAAAATAAAGAAAATATTTTTATTTACCTTAAAACTATCATACACAACAAACTTAAATCTACGCAAATGAATACTATATATCTTACAAATTATTGTATAATAGTTGTTAGATACCTACTTCCTAATATTATTACACGTGTTGTGTCTTTTCTATCCCTTGGGAACTGAAGAGAATAAAAGGTAGACCAGGCTTAGCTTTGCTTTTTAATTCTCAATTTTTTCTCTTGTTTGTATACTTTCTTATTATGTAATGTGTCGTGTTATGTGTTATGTATGGTGTCAGATAAATGTATTTTCTTTCTTTCTTCTTTCTTCTTTCTTCTTTCTTTCTTTCTTTATTCTTTCTTTCTTCTTTCCTTCTTCTTTCTTTCTTCTTTCTTTCTTCTTTCTTTCTTCTTTCTTTCTTCTTTCTTTCTTCTTTCTTTCTTCTTTCTTTCTTTCTTCTTTCTTTCTATTTTCTTCTATTTTCTTTCTTATGCTGATCTGTTCAGTAGTTTTACTTATTCTACAGGCTACTAAAAATTACGATACTACCGATAAATCACTGCATGATAAAAGATGATCTTAATCCCACCGTAATAATGCTCTTCCAACTTAGAGACTTACAAACAACGGGCTCTCAAACACATTACCTAAAATATTATACAAAGACAACCCAGAGCTACAGGCCATAGCTATTTAGATTCAACTTATGACCGAGATAAGTTCACAACAATCTCAAACTTGTATTAAACTGTCGAGGGTGTGCCACTGGGTCAAGAGCCGAGTTATGATAAGCAAGAACGAGGCGCGAAAAACATCACAAGAAGCCCAATACAAAAGTTCCTTTGACTTGTAAAACAACGGAATAACAAACTTGCTGTTTGATTATGCCGGGAAGGTCCAAGTCTTGTCGGCAGCATTTTATTACTTCTTTTGTAAATGGTTGCTCAAATATCTTTTACTTGGCACTTTGCATGGTTTATTGTGACAGGTCTTCAAAGCGGAGAAGAGGGGTGGAAATTTTCGATATTCATCTAAGATAATTATGTAGATTAGATTATAGATAAAAAATATGTGTGTCTGTGTGTCCTCCAAATACCCGTTTAGAATTGAGAGCACTGCTTTTTAATATACTACTGGCCACTTTTTGCGGTGAGCAAGGCGTTATTCATTTGTTATTTTTGAATACTTTGAGCCCCGCGTGACTAACTACGCTGAAAAGCTTTGCCCTACTCGACACCAAAAAATCAATCCCGAAGATTCCTCCTTTCCAATATTTTCCGGCGATTTACTAACACCAAGCTGTTTGTTGAAAAGATGCAATCTTGAAAAGAAACGACTCGAACACACAAGTCGCACAAACGAAAGTATAGTCGAGTTGCGAACTTTGGGTGTAATGTAAGGGTGAAAATTGCTTGTAGGTCAACGTCCTCTTTTGGGCACTCGGTGGACTGAGCTTAGACGCGAAACAGATATCTGATTAGGTAAATATTTGTAGCGGAAATGGATCCCTAGACCCTCACGGCTCAGTTGACTTCAGAGCGTCGATGAAGCGGCGACAGTGTAACAGATCAAATTACAATTTATGCATGGACGCTTTTTCAGTTACCAATAAAATCCGTGTTTCTGAGCTTCTGACATATTTTTTATCATAAGTAATAGCATAGGCCACGTTACACGTCACGTTACCTATATGGTTCTAACGGAAGACCAGCGCTGGATAGGTCTCTTACGGGACCTTAGCCAACATTATGCTCATAAAGGGCATTTTATAACATTAGGTATGTAACAAAGTGTGACCTTTTTTATATCTGTTCGTATTGTTGTTATATTAAATGTCTTTATTCTCCTGCTTCTTCTCCTGTCTACTCTTACTTCCTTCCCGATTAATAGTCCAGCACCATTATTGGATGACCTCTGTGGCGCGGTGGGTGATGGTGGGAGATTGCGGTTACGAATCCAGCCTCGGGACAAATGTCTGTACGATCTGCAGATATTTGATTCGGCTGTCCTGGTCGTTTTCTATGTAGGTATAATGAAAAATATCTATCTATGTAATGTATAGTATTATGTATAACAGTCATCAAGTACCCATATAACAAGCTCTGCTTAGCTTTGGGCTAAAA
Source organism: Eupithecia abbreviata (assembly GCA_943735965.1). Taxonomy (NCBI): domain Eukaryota; kingdom Metazoa; phylum Arthropoda; class Insecta; order Lepidoptera; family Geometridae; genus Eupithecia; species Eupithecia abbreviata. The sequence continues at coordinate 3,537,563 of OX030976.1, forward strand.
GATACTATGTAGATTATCCAGCATTATTAATTTATTATTTATAGAGTGCGAAGGTACACTGTATGTAGCGTCGTCGAATTTTCAACACTTTTCAATATCAAGTTTCCCTCTGAAAACCTCTGAATCTACAAAAATCCACTCGTGGTATCCACGATAAATGCAGCCACAGTATCTATTTGTTTCAGTAGTTCGTCCACCACCTACTCTGTTGACGTAGTACTACGTACGTGGCCTGTGTGTGGATAGCGATGCTGTATTTGCAGTGTGGGTGTGAAGTGAACTGAAGAGCTCTATTCGTTCTCGTTTAGAGAATAAATGGAAAATCCCTTTTCAAAGTGAATACAGCGGCTCGGTCAATCTTTAAATTGTTGTTAGTTTTGGCAAAAGCTGAGAAGGAAATTCTGGCTGCACTATTGGTTTTAGATTAACCTACGTACGTAGATTACTAAAAATTTCACACAATTTTTGTGCCAAAAAGGACAAGATTATCACACTAATATCATGCTTCGAGAGTTTGGATGTTTAGATGGATGAATTTAGCTCTAAGCCAGGAATCAAACATAGACTACGTTTTATTCCATAAAACAGTTCCCATGGGATGGATAACCTTGACGCGTTTCCATAGACACAACGCGTCCGAAGCCTCGGGCAGAAACTAGTTATCTATAACAGAATACGTGTATTCTTTAAGCTTTGACGTTAACTGATTTTACTTAATAATTTGCTGATTTCATAAAACTACTCGTATAGGGTCAACTTAGTTATCAATGTTGACAAACAAAGTCGGCCAAGAGGTTATTAAAACCTTTCAAATAAGCAAATGCAAAAGCTGCCTTTATACTGCACTAAATACAGTGGTTCTTGTAACAATAATCAAACTATACATACATCTTGGCAGTTGGCAACCACGTATCATTTCAATGGCCCTATCTTATGTAAACTTCATCTGGTTAATGGCTCCACTCCAGGCAAATTGACGTCCATACAAACATTGTTCCTCTAATTCGAAGCTGGTATAGCTCCTATGAGTGTGCTTTGAACTTGAACGCTCGTCATAAATAAAGCTGCTTAAGCCTAGTTCAACCCTCGGTTTATAAGATGTTTATCTATACTAATATTATAAAGAGAAAAGGTTTGATTTTTTGCTTGTTTTCTTTGTAATGAAAAGGCTCCGAAACTACTGGACCGATTTGAAAAATTCTTTCACCGTTAGGAAGCTACACTATCCGTGGTGAACATAGGCTATATTATGTTTTCAAAAAAGTTAGGGATCCGTACTAAAACCGAGCGAAGCCGGAAAGGTCCGCTAGTTTCTCATAAAACAAAAATGTACACTTATAATGAGATACAATAAATCTTAAAATTAATGCTTAAACTAAATATCTTAGTTATCCTTATATATGGCATATTTCCAAAAGCCTTGAGGTACTCGTATTTAGAACTAATAGTTTTAGGCAAATCTAATACACTTTATTCCGAAAAGACAAAATAAAAAAAAACGTCCCTAAACGATCTAGCTTAACTTTTTATTAATAACGATTTGTATTAATAGAGTTGGCTTGCATGCTGAAATTAATTAAGGTAAACTACTAGGCCTACAACGGTATCGTATGTAGGTATTACGTACTCACTAGTTAACTAGGTATTTGATAATGAACACCTATACTCCGATTTATAATCCAAGTTATTTTGCGTCAACAAAGACATTTATGAATTAAACTTAACAAAAATATCAGAAAAAAGGTAACAGCAAGGTTCATTATAAAACAAACTTCAACAACGCATAATCTCACATTATGCTAACATAGTTTAAATTTGAATTCGAAAACGACCGAGATATTAGTTAAATTAAGAATGAAAGCATTAAAAACTAAAAAAATATTTACCATTGTCGTTAAATATTTTTTATTTCCATATCAGTGTTTGATTTGAAGAATAAATAATAATGCTGGACAATCTGCACAGCATTTAGCCCAACGCTAAGCAGAGCGACAACAAAAAAAAATTACATTTTATTGTATAATATGGAAATAAAAAGTTTTTGATTCTTCGATTCAAAAGTTTTTATCTTTGATTCTTGATTCTTACGGAGACTTCAATGGCACGGCGAGACTTTCGCGCGATATCCTCGCCCGTAGAGATTGTCCCTTAGGTCCATAACTCATCAAAACCTTACGTCACGTACATAATCTAGTATTCTAGTTCGGCTGCGGGTGATTGAGAGTCCTTCATGGATATTCCTTTGATTTACTGAGCCTCCTTTACATTCTGATCGCGCCGGCTCTGATAAAGAACCGTTGGGAGTTCGCCCATAAGTTTTATTCGAATGACGTTTCATAAAATATTTATTAAGTTTTATAATGAAAAATGGTTGTATAAAAAAATTTTAAAATTATGTACTTTTTAACGAAAAGTTTTCAACCATTGAGAACTTCTTGGACATACAATTCATCGAATATCATCAATAACATTTTCAGTTTTTGTCTCCAATCCTTTTTTCTGTCAGAGGATTTACTCGTATTTTTAGCCAAAAAAACACATGAAAGAAATGAGAGGCGGGTGGCAGCGCCTCCTGCAGAACAATTTACCACTGGACTGCGATCCCCAACTTGCATGTCCAGCGTGGGACATGGGCATTATCCCCGTTTAGGCCTACGTCCAGCAGTCAACCAATATAGGTGGTTGAGGTGACTTTACTAGACATAGACTTAATTGACTATGTACCCATTCAAACCTTTATACGTTTCAAAAGAGAATCGCCACAACGGATCCATGGATGGACATTTAGTTTGAACGCACGACCGAGGTGGGTTGTGTTGGATCTGAGTGTCTATGTATGGTACACAGCCTCTTTGGCAAGTTTAGTACAAAACGCGGGCGGTATACATGTATCCCGACAACCGCACTTCAATAGTAACACCAAACGGTCGGGGTGTCTTTCGCCAAAAATTAATTAGAGTTCACTAACTTTCGGGAGCGAGCTATTTTATGAAGAACGCTGGAGTTTGGTGAACGAAGTTTCAATAGTTTAGTTGTAGGTTACTTAGCATCTATTTTAATTTGAGATATGGTTAATTTATTAGTTTAAATGGTTTTATAAGTTTCATAAAATACATTACAGTTGTTGCAACTTAGAGACCTTTGAAGGATTTGCAAACAGGATAACATTCAGTGTAATAAATGCCTTGCTGGCTTAATAAGAAAATTTTGTATTTTTGAGGACAGTCATGTTAGAAATGGCTAATACGAGGCGATTTCATGAAAAAGCTGTCACACTTTTTTGCTTGAAAATGTTAGCTTCAATTTAAGACAAATTTTGAAATAAAAAGAATTAAAAATCAAATAATAAGTTGAGTGAGAAGTCATCTTGAATTGTGTACAACTAACTTGAATGCAAATCAACCGGAACACAACGGAATAAACTTTTCAACAGTTTACTCCCTTCCTAAGAACTGTAGATTCAACGTTTCAGTACAGGATGAAAATGTTTGCATAATATTGAAATAACGAGAATCTGGACTAAATTAGCTCGTTTCATTGATCCATCGATATATTGCGCTATTAAAACTAGACGTCTGCGAGCCAGCATTCTTGTGGCTTTTAACGTCAGTTGTAAGATGCAAAATTCTTTGGTATCTCGTATATACGTACGTGGTCCAAAAACCTTTGACCCAGAACTATGAGTTGCCTTGTTAGTATTTAATACCTTATTATATAAAATTTTTTTTTTTTGATAAGTAGATTTGGGTGCAGTGGCACCTTAATAAATATATTCTATGGGATTCTACATATGTCCGCTAGAGGCGCTGTTCCAAATCCCATAGAAAAAAGACGTCACTACGACAACGACGTCTTGATACTTACGTGAAACCGAATTCAGAGCTTAGTTTCTACTTCTAACCATAACACTATGTAGAATTTTGCAGTCTTGAAATAATTCAAGACAAACTCTACAAAATTGTAACATATTTATAAAACGGTAGCGTACAATAGAGATCGAATTTATCTTCATAATCCCTAAAAACATGGCTGGAAGAGATTGCTCTCAGCGATAGGGATCTTATTGCTTCCTCGATTCTAAGTGTTTATATCTGTATTGTTTTCTGTCTTGTGTTTTCTATCTACACTGAGAAAAAAAACGGCTAACAAAGGCACAATAAACGCTTTGTTGTTTTTTTATTGTCACCATAACAACAAACGTTGTAATTCTATGAATGTTAACTTAGTGCCTAACACAAAGTTTTTATTGCCAAATGTTTATAGTGCCACGAACAATCTAAAATTGCTGACCTAACAAAAATTTTTTTGTCAAAAAATCCTCACATTTCCTATTGTCGAATTGACTATAGAAATTTGTTGAATCAACAATAACTTTGTCTAAAATAATGTGACAAATTTACTTTGTTAGGTTGGCAGTTTGTTGGCCTAATCCTAACAAAATAACCATTGCTACTGTATTTATATCCAGACTGTTAATTTGACAACGTACATTGTCGACCTATTTATTTTAAGAATTGTTAAAAAAAGAAAACATTTAACAATATGACCATCGTTATTTCAAATAAGTTTTTCTGTTATGTTGGCAACGTTAACTTGTTGCGTTCACAAACTGTCAGGTGGAGTGTGGTAGAGGGGCGTCATTACTCGAGCATTTTGACAAATCTCGCTCTTTCGCTGCTAAATCGGTCGAGGGTGCGGACGTTTTTAATAAACCAGTGCGTGCAGTGTGTGATGTGATCTCATGACTGAAGAGGACTCTTTAAGGGATTTTCTCCTAAATGCGGGTCTCTCCCATTTAGTGGAATACATGCTTGGTATGTACACAAAATACAGACGTCTTTTTTTTGATTTTATGATAGGTTTGCTCGTTCGTTATTGCTAAAAAGTTACGTTAGAACTTTTGAAAGTTATGTTCTAAGTTTAATACCTAACCTACCTAGGTATACCTACTATCGTCACCTCACGATGTTTTTCCTCAAGCTTTTGAGAGTAGGATAGGAACCTACATAGGATTGCGTGTGTTAAATGCACAACAAAGCACGTGTGGCCCGCTGCCGCCATCTTTTTTACAAACCCGGCGTCTGTTGTCCGCTTTTCAAAATTTATTTTTATTATTTTCAGAGGAAGGGATGACGCTTGATATGCTTCTTCAAGCTAATCAAACCGAATTGGCATTGTTTACAACAAAGATCGTAGATAGAATTAAATTACGATCTGCCATTGATGTACATCGATCAAAAAACGTTAGTAAAAACGTAGTTAGACTTTTAAATATCTGCTCACTTTTTATCTTCATATGTACATACCTACACTGCTGAACATTATTATAATTTGTTACTAGATGTAGCTAGAAACATTGTCTGCGTGAAATTCTTAGTATATTTTACAAAAACTTAAGTGTAAAGTCAACATCACGCGGTTTTCCCAGGCGGCCACCTATCCAACTCACCACGCCCGTCGCTGCTTAACATTCGGGTGCCCCATACAAACCTTCATCCCTTATTTCACCCCCTTTACAATTACTTAAAAACTTTTGCATTAACTGATTTCAGACTACACAGCTCATTGAGGACCAAACTAATACTGAAATACCTGGACAACCAGACACAGTGGCCTTACTTCATAGGTCAAACATAATTTATGTAAAAAATGATGAAGACCTGGCGTCTTCATCATTATTGACGGTTCCGGTTCCTTTTGAGATTCCAAATGATGTAAGTACCCACCATAAGTACATTAATCCTTCCTAACTTTATAAAATACCTCTGTCTGTATATTCAGAGCCGTGTTGGCCTTGTGGGAGGCCTTACCTTGACTTTAGATACAAATGTTGTGGATTCCATTGCCGCTGGTCGAATTGATATGTGACTTATATTATGCAAATAAATATTTTGAATCTTGTATCCCACATCACGTTGGGATACACTCTGCACAACATGTTATACCTACTTACCTGAAAACTTAAAGTTGAATTATGTTTTTGATCAAATAAAATTGTTTTCAGGAGATCTTGCTAACACCAAATGAGCAGCAAAATATATATCATGCAAATGTACGGCAATCATCTCTTCTTCAGTCTCAGGTAAACAATAGATAGGATTATTATCACTTACAATAATAATAATATAAGACACAATCCACACAGCATTATCTAGCATCAAGCTAAGCAGAGCTTGTGTTATGATGGCTTATGGGTACTAGATAACTGATATACCTACTTAATACCAATTGGCTTACACTCACCTTCTGCTATAGGAGCTCGGGGAGCTACCTGCAGTACTGATTTTCTGATTTTTTTTCTTTATAATATTAGTTTAGAGCAATTCTTTATAAAATGTTAGATCTTTTTGATACTGACCCTTTGTTTTTTATAATATTACTTGATCTTCAATTATTTTCGACGACCTCTGTGGCGCGGCGGGCGAAGGTCCGCCTACGACGCAGGAGGTTGCGAGTTCGATTCCCGCCTCGGAACAAATATTTGTACGATATTTATTATACATAATAAAAAAAATATCTATATAGTGTATTGTATAAAGTAAAAAAAATATAATAATAAATAACACTAATTAAATTTTACAGTTGGCGAGTGACTTTGATGCCGTTTACCCATCGGCGAGCGAGACTTATGCGAATAAGTTCTCTATTATTAAGTTAAAGCTTCTGAAGCTTCTTACCGCGAAAGGTGAAATGGTCAATGATTGTAAACCAATACTGAATTTGCTGGAGTTGACTTCTGGTAAGTTCAAACCTTGTGTAACTTGTAATATAGGTAGTACCATAAAATTGAATATACCAAAACAAATCCATATTGATGATTTTGATTTTAAAGGAAATTTTGCATACAGGTAATCTTTATCCTAGAATCAAACAAAGGCTACTTTTTATCCCATAAATCCGTTCCCGTGGGATATAAATCACCTTTAAACGATACCATAAAAACAACGCGTGTGAAGCCGTGGGCAGAAAATAGTTATAAATAAATAACTAACACTCAAAAATATGAATAATAATATGATTTTTTTGTTTCAGTGGGCGAAGAACAGGCAAATTTGGCTTCGTTTTTAGCTATAGTAATTCTTCTACGGCAAATGCCCACAGTCACCGTGCCCCGAAAAAAAGTGTGGAAACTGTCGAGAGAAGAGGTCCAATCTGGCTTTATTGGACTCGTTTCCACTGCTGCAGACATTGGAAGATACTGCGAAGATAGGGTAAAGCTCATTGCTGCTAAAGGTATACCAAACCAGCCATATATACTTGCTATAGGATCGGCTTGGGCCAATGTGATTCATTACGAAATTGTATGTAATTAACCAAACTTTAAGATATCAAGTTCCAAACATCTTCTCTGCAATAAAATACACTTTTCAAGTGTATTGGGCTTTAGATTGTGCTTACCCAAAAGACTCTGCATCATGCTGGATGTTCGTGCAGCGTGCAATGTTCCAAATGAAATCAAAATTTGATACAGAAGGGGTTCCATTGCGCGAATTGCTGAGTCAAGTGTGTGTGTCTAACTGACACACAGTGTAGTTAAAAATGGTACCTTGTGCACTGTGCGAACATTCCTTTTCAGATTTTATCCGATTAAAAACACACATGTCTTTCTACCATGAAACAGTGACTTCTTATTCTTGTGCAATTTCTGGATGCTTAAGAACTTTTCAAATTTTTAGTTCATATAGGAGACATTATTTAAAAAATCATATGACGAGCGTGTCATTGCAACATAATATATTGCCACATAATTCTATTCAACAAAATATTACCGAAACTCAGGTTGCCCAAATGCCTTTTCAAAATACACCTGTAATACCTATTTCAAATAATACAGAAAACTTGACTTTTCCCCTGAATGTTAGTTTGACTAATTTATGTAGTAATATAAGATATAAATGTGTATAGTAATAATATAAGATATAAATGTAAGCAAAAACTAATAAAAATTAATACATTTAATTTATTGTTTCTATTCATGAATCGTGATCCTTCCACAGCGTCTTCTAACCTAACAATGGTGATTAATTATTTTGCTATTGCAGCAAATTTACGTTGCTACCTTCTCAAAAGGCGTTTACTCTTCAGGGTTACAGTTAGTGAACGCCAGTTATCAGAAAAACTTGTACCTATAGAAAGTATGACGAGTGCTGGTTCACCTATTCGACATACATAGTTTCTATATGTGTTAACACGTGTTTTTCTCATAACTGGCGTTCACTAACTGTAACCCTGAAGAGTAAACGCCTTTTGAGAAGGTGGCAACGTAAGTTTGCTGCAATAGCAAAGTATTAAATCACCGTTGTTAGGTTAGCAAAGTAGGCATAGGTATAAAGGCAAAGTAAGTTTGTTGCAATAGCAACGTCTTAAATCACCATTGTTAGGTTAGCAAAGTAGGCATAGCTATGAAGGCAAAGTAAGTTTGCTGCAATGGCAATGTCTTAAATCACCATTGTTAGGTTAGCAAAGTAGGCATAGCTATGAAGGCAAAGTAAGTTTGCTACAATGGCAATGTCTTAAATCACCATTGTTAGGTTAGCAAAGTAGGCATAGCTATGAAGGCAAAGTAAGTTTGCTGCAATGGCAATGTCTTAAATCACCATTGTTAGGTTAGCAAAGTAGGCATAGTTATGAAGGCAAAGTAAGTTTGCTGCAATGGCAATGTCTTAAATCACCATTGTTAGGTTAGCAAAGTAGGCATAGTTATGAAGGCAAAGTAAGTTTGCTGCAATAGCAATGTCTTAAATAGCCATTGTTCTGCGGTAGTTACAATAACAAAGTTAATTTGTTCATGCATCAAATCTACTTTGTTAAGCTAGCAATGGGCATTTGTAACTTTGTCATGGTTGCAATGCAAATACTTAGTAGTAACAAAATAAGGTTGTTGTGGAAACAATGCAAACCTTGTCGCAACAACAAAATGGTGACTGTTGTCAATCAAAATGATAACATTGTTACTTCAACAATTTTCATAATTACTGTTAGAATTACAAAGTTTCGTTTGACAATAAAAAGGTTGTTCCTGGAACAATCCACCTTAGACGGTTGTGTGGCGTTAACGGTTTTTTGTTACCGTAACAATAATTTTTTCTCAGTGTATCTGTCTAACTTCCACCTCTATTTTTTCCACCTCTATTTAAATTCATTTTATATGGTTTGATAGAAATAAAACAAAGTATTCATAAATACAAAAATAACTACTTTTTTAAATTCATTTTAAATGGTTTGATTAAAATAAAACAAAGTATTCATAAATACAAAGATATCAGTTAAAACCGTAGTTTGACAACTACGGTTTTAACTGATATCTTTGTATTATATATATTTATTATATATTATTTTTTTTTTTCTAAAATAATATACCGATTTTCTCTAAAAGTCATTTGTACTGGGATATTTACCATGATTTGATTTTTGAGTATTTAGTAATTTAAACATTGTAGAACCTCCATTATACAAGGGATTTGCTATTACGAGGGATCCCTCATAATAGCAAATCACGCGCATTGTTTGCATATCACGCGCCAAACTACTTTGCAAACTAAATAACTTGATAACTCGTAACGAGCACTTCGTTAGGCTACGTGACAGTATACAGTCAACTCTAAGCCTGTGCCAACTGTGGTTTTTGATTATAATGCTCATTGTGGTAATAGTACTCGCTTTTGAAGTTTAGATATTGTATTGATTGGCTTTTCAATTGGTTTTAATGTTGTGTAGGTTGTGAGTCTCTTTTTTAGGGTTTTGAGATAGAAAGATAAAGTAAAGTAAATATTTATTGCATCAAATACATGTAAATAGGGTACATAGGTGGTGTATGTTTAAATAAGACACAATGTATTTCTACCTTTGTGGCGTGCAACATCTGGTTACAATAATTGTCACTTAATTTAAATTAAATTTGCACATACTTAGTAAATAAATCTAATATAATAATTAATAAATTTAAATAAAACTGTTAAATAATGAAAAGCTAGAGATGTCATTTGCTTAATATATATATAGATAGATGATAGATAACACTTTATTACACCACACAAAACAGAAAATAATACAGAGATAAAAACTTAGAATAAAGGTATAAAGGGCGGCCTTACCGCTGAGAGCGATCTCTTCCAGGCAACCTTGGGATGGACTGGACATGAACGAACAATATAGACGGTGGCACTTTAATAAATAATTGGTAACAAATTGATTTGATATTTCATTATAATAAACTTACATAGACATAAGATAAGGCTATCAATATTTCATATGGATAAATAATGCTGATGCAGCAGTTTTTTGAATATAGGGAGTGATTTTGCACGTCTGATGTCCAGAGGGAGAGCATTCCATAGACGGGTAGCTTGTACAGTGAATGATTTGTCATAGAAAGAGGTAGAGTGAGCAGGGACTCGGATGGGAGATTCGTTTCGAAAACCTAATCGCTCTGTCCGCGTTTATTTCTTCTTAAATACCTATCTCAGCAACTACCAAAGCTATTAACTTTAAATTTAAATTATAATACAAAAACAAAATGAAAAATATCAATAAAAAAATCAGAAAACAATAAGACCAAGTGATGGTGATTGAAGTGTATGTGGGAACTTACCTTGTTGCTTTCTTTCTTCTTCTTTTCGAAAATATTATCTTGTTACTTATGAACAATGTAAGCCGTACTGTGTTTATTTTTATTTAGATATAATATTTTTATTTATGTTGATTCTTAGTACAGTAAAGTATTCGTTCATTCATTCATTTATTTTAACAATGGCAACGTTACACCGCCGACAGTACCGCACCTATATTCACTGGTAGGTAGGTACTAACTAGCCCCGGATTAGTTATCCCTGTAATTGCTCTGCGAATAACAAACCAACGGAATCCTATCATTTATTTACACGACGGCCATGCAGAATGGTTCAAATATTTTAGTGCGTAGCTGGGTTGGATTACTTATCGTGGATTTTGTCAGTTGGCCGAATATTTTACTAATCATCATCGTGAACCGATAATAGTCCACTGTTGAATATAGGCCTCCCCTAACGAGTTGCTTCAGCTTGCCGCATACAGCATCTGCCTGCAGTCTTTCACAGGTCGTCATCCCACCTCGCCGGAGGGAGTCGTACACTACAACATATAAAAACCAAAAAAAATACACAATGTTTATTCAATAATAAGGGGAAAACAATCATATAAGAAGACATCTTTTACGTATTATGGAAATATTTGTGTTAGGTGACTTCGCTTTTCCACGTTTACTACGTTTACCGAGTCGTGATCTCCACTCAAGAACACGTTTACGCCAGCGGTTGTCGGTTCTTCGCGAGATATGGCCGGCCCTCTGCCATTTCAGCTTGCTAATCCTTAGAGATACATATGTCGATAACTTTGGTTCTCTTTCGGATTATTCTTTGCGAAACCTGCGACGATGTAGTTTTACCGGTGATGATAACCTTTTTGTGAAGAGAAAAGTATTTTTTTATTAAAATCTACTAAAATGTTCGTAACTAGTTAGGATATTCCATAGCCTAGTTAGGATCTATAAACCTAGCCTAGGTTTATAGATCCTAACTAGGCTATGGAATGTCTCAAATCTTGCCCTTACCTACGATCGTTCAGCAATGAAAATCAAACGAATAAGCAAGACGAATGCCTGTCCGAAATTCTCGGCGGTCGGGGCGACGACGTGACGATATCCGAGAGCTATTACAAAACAACTATAAGCGCTACTTACAATTTAAACTAACCTGTAGAACATCTGAGGCATCGGTAAGCCCAGAGCAGATTTCTGGCAATGTATGTATACAAATCTGGATAGCTTTTATTCTAGGGTTGGGGTAGTAGACGTTCTAACTTTTAGAATAACCGTGTCTACAATGTCCTTTACAAAAAAACGTGAGTTCATGGTATTCTCCCCAAAAGGAAAACACATAAATGAGGTACCACCCATTATGCTGAATGGTTCTGAGCTGAAAAGAGTTACCCAGTTCAAATACTTAGGTCACATTATAAGTGACAATCTTAGAGATGAACCAGACATAGAGCATAGCGAAGGGCGTTGACCGTAAGGGCCAATATGTTGGTCCGTAGGTTTATCGATGTTCTGAAGAGGCAAAAGTCACGCTGTTTAAGTCTTACTGTCAGACGTTCTACACGAGTAGCCTATGGACCACATATACTCAGAAAGCGATCAACACCCTTCGCGTCCAGTATAATAATGCATTCAGGAAGATACTGGGGCTCCCGCGGTTCTGCAGCGCGTCCGGCATGTTCGCGGATGCGCGCACGGACGGCTTCCATGCATGCATGCGGAAGAAAATCGCCTCGTTGCTGTTCAGGCTGCACGGTAGTACCAACATCATTCTGAAGGCATTATCCAATAAATGGGACAGCCCGTTCCTCAAGCACTGCAACCAAGTAATGATGAAATAATCACTTTCATCATTATTTGATTGCACTGTTTGTAATAATTTACATTAATTGTCAATAACTAACATAGAATTAAGTAATATTTGCTACTAACATGACATACACACATGGACCTAAATTTAATTTTAATTATGATTTGTCGTTGTCCGAAATAAATGACTATTATTTTATTTATTTTTACAGCCCGTAAAACTCTGCGCATGTTTTCTTTTATTAGTAAATTAATTTTAATCTCAAAGTCAATATACCTTCATTTACAGATAAATGTTTCTAACTTCTGGCTCTGCTAGTAAGTTTTTATTAGCAGACATACTCTCAAACTGAAAATTCAAATCATGGTAAATATCCTGTTATAAATGACTTTTTTGTTAATAACCATGATCGTTTCAAAAGTTTTGCCATATAGTATTTTACCGAGGGTTGTCTGGTAGAGATCACTCTTGATAAGACCGCCAATTGTCGACAATTGAGACGACCTCTGTTGCGCGGTGGGCGAAGGTCTGCCTGCGACGCAGGAGGTTGCGGGTTCGATTCCCGCCTCGGGACAATAATAATTTTGTGTACGATCTGTAGATATTTGTTCCGGGATTCTATTCGTTATCGACGTATAATAAAAAATATCTATCTATGTAATGTATTGTATTAAGTATATCAGTCATCTAGTACCCATAACACAAGCTCTGCTTACCATGGGGCTAGATAATGCTGTGTGAATTTGCTGTCCAGAATTATTTATTTATTAAATACCTCCTCACCATGCGAATGCTAATTATAAGTTAAGTTTATTTACTTATTAGTTTTGATGATCTTTTATCTTGTTATAATTTCTTACCATAAAAAAGTGTCCAACACACACATTCTCGTAACTACAGTATATATATATATATTCTAAAAAAGCTACATGGTGCTGTGTAGATTGTCCAGCATTAATTATTTTATTTAAGTGTGACTTAGTTTTTAAGATTTTATTGTGCATAGTTTCTTATATATAGGGTGCAAACTGTGCAATAACATTATTTTCTATCTACCTTATCCATCTCTATCTATTTTTAAGGTAATTAATCCTATTGAAGTAGGACCTGCGTCAGATAGAATGGCACAGTGACAGAGGCTAGACAAGCTTCTCCATAAACATGTCCCAGACTCGGTAAAATGTGGCTGACTTTCGGCATTGTATCGTCATTGGCTATATATTAAACCGAGACTTTCAAATTGAATATATTCTGAGAACCGAAGGCTGGATTTTTTGCGTCTAAAGGATTTTTGTCCTGTTTAACCCATTTCAAGTCATCTATTGAAAACTTTTACTTAATCATTCACCAATAAAAGAACCAACAAACTCAACCACGAAGTCCACAATAACCTCGGTTTTTACAAGTTTTATGCGAGTCTATCAGAAAGGTATTAAAAGGTATTTATTAGGTTAATCAATTATTATTATTTTTTAGGTTAATTTTTTAATTATAGTGAGTTATTATAAGAAAATTTATTAAAAAAACATTTTTCTTAATTCTATCGCCTGTCCTGTAATCCTAAGAATTTGCTGGAAGAAAACTCTTTGTCAGGGTTAAGCTCGCCTATGTACATCCTATTAAGTTAAGTATTTTTTTTGTATTATTGTGTGTACAATAAATAACTAAAGAAAATAAACTTACTTAAAACCGCTGCCGGACACTTTGGATACTTCTAAAACTTAGAAGAACTCTTAGAAGAACTACAACATGACTAGATAGAACAACGACTGTTCTTCTAAGCTGATCTGTGGAGAACTGGGACAACTCTAACCTTCAATAAATTCCTGATATCTTGAATCTAACTGTCGGCTGTTAGCTCTATACCTACGGGCAAGATGCATATCTCCAGATCGCGCTTGGATTGTATGGAAAATCGGTTAACATTCCGCTTCTATGGAAGGTAATCAGCGTATCCATTCTCTTTGCTATTCCAGCTGATGTTATAGCTTTTTGCACGGATATTGGTCTCTGATTGAAGTCAATTTCATCCTTGTCTTCGTGAACGTAGAATCGCTAATCGTTACGATACACATTCTCAATGTTCCTACCAACTTAGATAGAAAAAAAAATAAGATTCGATATGATTGATAATACAACGCCAAGTTGAAGAGAGAAGAAATTTGGTAGCTAGGCTAGGAATACACAGTTATATAAGCACCTACCAATTTACTAAAGGCGTCTTTATCCACAATATATAATTCAATAAAATTCCCACAGAATTCCAAAGGCGTTTACATAAGAGTTTATTGAACGCCGATATAGCGACGGTGTTGACGTGAATGCAGCCTTTTATGCGATGAACGTGCACTCTAAGTGGCAGGCCATGCGGAAATATTGGAAATACATAAATATTGTAAATAATTTACATAGTATTCATACAGGGTGAACAAAAAAGTAAGGACCAAACTTGAAGGGGGCAGAACACGGACAAAATATGAAAACTGTATATGTTCAGTGGTTTTTAATAAGGTTAGGTGAGGTAATCTAGAACAGCTTCGCTAACTTTTGGACGTTTAGGTGTGATAAACAATAATGTAGCTTGCCTGCCTTGTTTGCTACACGCAGTGTCTCAACTTTTGTGTTTATGTCGTGGTTAAACTTATTTTTACCTAACAATTCCTTACAAAGTAGTTTAAAATCGCAAACAAAGTAGTTACTTACACAATATTTTTGCTATCAAAAATACCTTATCTTTGTATTAATTTCATAAAATATTGTGTTATCTGGTTGAGTTGTGGTAAAACCAAAAACACGAGTCCTTTATTCTCCATTTTATAAACTGTTTATGATAAGGTAATGGTTTTCTAGAAATTGAACAGCGTTGCTAGTAAATTTCTGAGAAGCCTCAAGAAATCCGATTTCTTACTTACACCGCAACTTGCCCGCGACAATATGCGTTAGTTAGAGCATGCATTTGCGCGCATTCAGACCGGTAGAGCAGGTCCCGAGTGCTTTTTAATAGAGCATAACGAAGGCTCCAGTTACCGTACTAACTGCTAGCTGGCTGTAGCTGTACCTTGAGATGTAGGGCGGGTGGATTTAGGCAGAAACCAGGTCACGGCTTGTTACCAGATTAACTTTGAACTGTGTGTTTGATAGATTGATAGGTATATTAATCATCGTTACTGTTACAGTTTACTGTTGATAGCGTCTTAAAACCTAACATAGTTTTATCATCAACTTACATATATACTACAATATAAGTTGATTGCTGAACACAGGCAACCCTATAATGGTCGCCCAACAACGCCCTGTCTTGCCGCTTTTTGCATCTGCCATGCCAGGTACTTTTAAATGATCTTGTTTTTTATGTCCTTCTTTTAGGTGCATTCGTGAAATATCTGTTAAGGCATGTTTTCCAGATTCTATCGGTTTCAAATGTTACTCAACTACGCGCGTTTCTGCTTTGGTGGGAACCAGCCTTTAATAGTAGTAAATCATAACCCCCTTTACTCGTAGATAGTTGGTGCTTTCCAAAGATAACTTTTGTCTTAAGTTTACGATCTCGTTTCGAAACTCAGCGAAGGAACCTAACAATAAACAAAGTAAGCTCTAACAAATTAAATAAAGAGCAAGTAGTTGCAAGCATTTGAGCTGCAAAGGGATCGCTGCGCGCTGTCGACTGAATTAAACCCAGACTGACTGTAATTAACGCAATCTTTTAGTTTTTACTAGGGTTGTCCATCTAACGGCGATTATTTTCGGCTTTCGATTTTCGATTATCAATACAAGCATTTCCTTCCTTCCTCATTAGCACAAATACGTCCACTTTTGAAAGTGCAACGAAAACAAGGGTTTATCATTTAAATTCACTTACGTATCGCTCATTGTTCAAGACGATTAACTGTCATCTCGGGAGTGAAAGAGTCAGAGGTTTTTTATAATATAGGTTCAATAACGACTTTGAAATTTGGCTTAGAAACTGAATATATTGTGCATCAATACATACGCGATAAGAAATAATTTCATAAGGTCATCATAAAACTCCCAGGAAGTCAAAGCTATAAAGTTTTTTATTCAGCTAAAGTGGCAATCAAATCTTCAGTTATCTAAGCAAATATTTAAGTGGCCATTATTGGCTGGGTTTATGGTCCATAAACTAGGTACGTGTAATGTATCCACTTATCTAACATCATCTCGTTGCTTTTACAAAACATGCAAGCACTTTGGATATCCCGGGGAAAGTCACTGGTACCAAAATTATTAACATTTTACGAATATGGCTATTAAAATTTTGTGAGCGTTTTTGCAGAAATATCGCCTAATTTACACACAAGGCATGTAGCTTACAGACATATTCCTGTCTCAGTCGAACGCGCCAAGGGAGGTGGCTTGTCAGCAGAATCATTTGTTTGTGATTTTGTTTTTGATATCAATTCCATTGGCTTCTGCTTTCGGTTAGGATGTGCGAAGCCGAAAGTAAAATGTACAACACTATCAAAGCCAATGGGATTTCTCGCAACTAACAAAACACAAATGCAAGGTTACGCTGGTCTCATAAGTAAGCTTTATTAGCGCTTAGATAGAAGGTATATTCTGTGATTGCGACTCCTACGTACAAATTCATTTAAAGATTGAGTAAGACTTTGAACCTTTTTAATTGTACAAAAGGACAGATCGTCTATCTATTTTATACTAATTATATATTCCGAGTACGAAATTAAATTCAGCCTAGCCACTCCTGCCTTGATCTAGCCTCTGCTTGAGCTAGCCTCTGAGAGTATACATAATTGTATAAAAAGACAGATCTAATATTATATTTCAACGTTAAATTACGTGTGCAAAATACAGGTAATTATGTAAATAAGACTATGGGGGTGCCCACGACGCACACGCGGACATACATACTCGTACTTGGCATACGTTTGTGGCGGCGCGGCGGCGCGGCAGAAGCAACGGTAGCAGTAGCGGCCCGCCCTTTCGACGCTGGGTAGTGAATGCTTTTATAGTTGTAATTTGGCGTGTTTTAAAAAACAATAAACCAATTCCAAATTTCTAAAAAACGAAAATGGGTTTAACTTACTTTTAAAAAAAGAATATTCGAAATCGGTTGGCGTGATATTGAGTTATTCCTCCATTTGTCGCGCACATACTTAATGCGAATTTAAGACTTATATGGTTTTCTCATGGATGTCATCGTTAGTACTGGACCAAAATGAAATAAGACCAGGAAGCACCAGCTAATAAAAAAATAATCAGCAAAATTGGTTCACCCCGTCGAAAGTTCTGAGGTAACAAACGATAAAAAAAATACAGTCGAACAAAGAACCTCCTCCATTTTTGAATCGCTTAAAAATTATGACTTAGAGTGCAAGAAATAGGTTATTATTGTTTTTATTCTCGTTAGCAAAGAAAACTTTCTGTTGGCATGAGCATCCCCGGTACGTAGTCATGAAATTGACCAAACAACTTTTAATTTAGCAGAAATATGAGGAGGGCCAATTTTTATTTTATACAATGCTTTTTAACATTTTATTTTCTGTTGTGGCATAACGCCAAACCTCGCCGGTGATTATCCGACAACTGTCAGGAAGTGAATGTTTTCATGTGCTATGCGTATTGTGGATTTAAAAATAAATGTCGCTTTTGTTAGGTACCGAAAGATGGTTTTTGACGAATTGCTTTTCCTATATTAGAAGGCCTACAAAATTTTACAAACACATATCTCTTCTAAGCTGTTCAAAGTTCTGCTCTGGTGGAATCTGCCCCAGATCATCATCATTAACGTATAGTAGCCCACTGCTGGACATAGTCCTCCCCTAATGAGCGCCATAGCGCCCTGTCTTCAGCTTGACGCATCCAGCACCTACCTGCAATCTTTTGCAGGTTATCATCCCACCTGGACGGAGGGTGTCATACACTACGTTTACCGACTCAGACTCAGGTCTGGCGACAACCGCTGGGGCAAACGTGTTCTGGAGTGGACTCCAGAACACGTTTGCCCCAGCGGTTGTCGGTTCTTCGCGACCTATGGCCGGCCCACTGCCATTTCAACTTGCTTATCCAATTCTTAGAACTATCTCGATAACTTGCTGCCCCTGATACTTACATTGAAAAATGTCAAACGAACTCAAAGGTCTATGCCGTCGCGGGTCCGTTGTGTAGAGTTCGTTATAGGTACTGTATCTATATTTTATTAGACCCAAAAAACGTGATCCCAAAACACGTGGGTAATCAATTCGTTCCGTAAAATTGTAAAAACTTATGAATTGACTTGTAGAAACTCCTCAGTATTTAGGTTCAGCGAGTTTACTTAGAGCCAATTTGTTATTTATCGGCTCAGATAACCAAAATAAACATTTCTCAGCTTACAACATCAATCGCAGATTTAGAGATTAATTTGGAAACTTTGGCTGTTTATTTTACTTTGTACCTATGTCATTAATGATTTTGAGCTGCCATGATGTTTGATGCAATGGTAATAAAAAATAGCACGATACCTACGGCTAATATTGCTGCTATTTAATAATAGTGAGATTCGCGTGCTGTTTTTAATCATCTAGTTATGAAGTATTATGAAGTAGGTAGGTATAGTACTTTGTTATGGGTAAGAACCGACAAGTAAGACCCGGTTCTATGTAAGGCTTGCGTGGGGCCGAAGCCAAGAGCACAGAGGCCTTTTGAGAGAGTTAATCTAAAGGCGATGGCTACACATCGCAAGTATCATCCTCAGGTGCACAATATGATACACTCAAAGATGGTATCCGCCAGGTGTAGAGACTATTGCAAAGAAAAATGAAAGAAATAAAACCAGGCTATTGTGATGGATGGATGGACTGGGTAGGGTAATCAGACTATAGGGGAGATTGCGGACGCCTGCCATAAACATAGAATTAATTAATTCAAGTATTTTTTACCCCCTTATGAACTTTACCAAAATTGACATGCAACTGCTGAGTGTGCAGTATGTTTTGCTTAAAGCTAGTATTCAAAAGCTTACTGAGTTTTGATGAAAACGTAAAGATACTTTTTACCTTCATCATGCTCAACAAACTAACCTAAAATAATATTTATATCAGGTTGCTGAGTAGTAGCGTTCGTTCTCTGCACTCTCAGTTCATTACAAACCCAAAATTAATAACTTGCTATCCAGCGTTCGCGAAAATGCAAAGGCTCAGAGATATAAATGAAAGATGCAGTGGCTATAATGAAAATCACTTGACTTCGTTACTCTGAGACATATTTCTGAAATTCATTTGCTACTGTAATGAAAATGCGGGCAAATCTTCTTTTCAGTGAGGGGATGAAGCCAAAATTATATGACCGAATGTGGTATTCGGTTTCAATTTGTATTTAATTAAATTTAGATAAAGTGATATGGATACGTCAAGCTGAAGACAGGGCGCTATGGCGCTCATTGGGGGAGGCCTATGTCCAGCAGTGGACTAATATAGGCTGATGATGATGATGAGATGAAGGGAGATCGTGGAATTAATACATGGGGAGTATTTTCCGAAATGTATCCTATAAAAGGTTAACCGATTTATCGCATTGTTTTATTCATTGAAAGAATATCAAAAACGTTTAACGACATAAATCTGCCTCATTAGCTCACATACGCCCACCGTTGAACATTCCTCCCCCAAATAAGAGGGGTATATATATAATAACCACCCTTAATTGGCAGATAAGTGATGGCAGTAGTGATAATATAGTTAAACCGACTTAAATACCACATACACAATTTTTTTAATTTTTTTATTTTAAATTCTACATAGAGTACAGTTCCTATACAGTGTATTTTATGAAAGGACTGCTTGTTAACAAACAGTAAATCAACCAAGAACATTTGTTAAACTTGACAAAGATACGCAAAATGTACATCAATCTCAAATTAAGTTGGTTACCAACTTAATTTGATATTGATTCTGCTCTAGGTTCCGTTTCAGTTTGCACTTTATGGATAACATAGAGTGAGAAAGAAGAAGGTAGAGTTTAAAGAGAGAGGTGATTTGTTTTCGGCTTCGGCAAAAAAAGCCGAAAGTCCTTGAAAGCTTTAATATTCATTTAAAAGTAGAAAACTGTCTCGAGAAAAGCTTCTGAATGTGACAAGAATTTTCTACGTTTTATGTAGGTTTATGCTTACTAGGTGTTAAGTGTAAATCCTTTGAGCTTCTTCATACTACGTGACACGACAAACTGAAGATAAATTGTGACTAGTCTGCCAACACTTGTACAAAAAACTCAGTTCTATGGAACTAAAGTTTGGAAAATAAAGGATTTTCTCTGAGGATTAATCGTGAGGGATGTTCAATGCGGGGAATATACTCGTATCGTTTAGATTTGATTTTTTTTTTAAACTAAAACCCTACTCTGAATACTTCAGTACTTACCCTGTTTTTTTTAGATTTCCGGGACAAATGCTCATCCCTTTCCTTGAAAATAACTTTTTACTTAGGACTGAACTAAGCAGATAGGTAGATATAATTTAAAGGTAGACTAAAATAGATAGAACCAAGAATAGATTAACAAACTACCGTAAATTATCGAAGAACTTTGCAGTTAGTTTGATAATTACCGGCTAAAGGCTCGGCTGGTCAGAAAGATTTGCGGAAAATTGGACCAAAATAATTCGTCAACAAAACAACAGTAACATCTCGTTAAATCTCGTATTAACTTTCTACATAACCTGCCGATGTGCTGCTAATGTACGATGTGTGTTAATGTACGATCCGCATATCGTTTTAAACGAGTTGTTACCTATTGTTGAATTATTCAATCGATATATTATACAATTTACAAATATCACTTTCATTAAAAAGAGCCAAACACACAGTAAATACAGTAGACGAAGAACTGACCATCTTGTTTTGCCTACGATAAGAACCCAACAGGGTAAAAAGACGATTACTTTCGAAGGGGCCCAGTTCTATAACAGGCTACCTGAAGACGTTAAAGGTGCTGGAACGTCTGGCGTGTTTAAAACCAAATTGCATAGATATATACTTGAGGATGTAACGCTACTGGACTAAACATAAAAAGACGGAAAAATAATATAATATTAATACTTAGCTTAAGTTTCACATGTAAGTAACATGTATGTTGTAAATGAGAAAATAAATATCTTTGAACTGATATATTTTTGATGAATAATTTAAATCGAATTTTCCGTAATCGTGATAGAAGGGCTGGCGCAACTTGCTCGTGGTCGGAAAAATCCGGATCCGTATACCGAACACCTGTCATGTATGATACATATGTAATATGTACGTACATACCATACTTGGCTTGATAACATGTTAAATCATTTTCAAAAACCTTATTTCCATACTCTTACGAAGTAAGCACTTAGACAAGTCAAATTATATACCATAAATTATTATCAAATAATAAATAAGGTGTATTTCATTATTATTTTAATTTGCATTTCAATTTAATTTAATTTTAGTTCGTAAGAATTACTAACATTTATTATAAGATCATTACTAACAAATTATGGATCTATAGTAGTCCGAAATAAAAGAATTTTATTTTTTATTATCTCTGAAATTAAATGTTTGTTCGTTCTAAAGTCAAACCTACATAAAACTGTTGTTCTCCGAACTAAATGAATTTACTTTCTGCGAATCATATGGTAAAAGCGGTTAGGTAAATCAACGCGTGTGCCTAAGCCTTTACAACTGAAACTTTTGGAACAATATTATTATCTTTTCAGTGAAGGTATAGCTTAAGCTGTGTTTAGGTTGGCCATTAGGACGAGATAAAGTTATGAACGAGGTAGAATTAACCTGCCCTTATGCATCCGACGACGTGAAGCTAGCTTGAAGCCAGCTAGCTAGAATAAGCTTGGTTCCTTTAAGATGTGTTGAAATGAAATATCATAAAACTTCAATGAAAATAATGATTTTTTTATTATAAAATATCCGATATTCAATGTGTTTCGCAATCAGGACCCTTGTTATAAAAATACTATTATAGTAGCGCGAAATCTAGGATTTTTTTGTTTACGACTAATTTAACTGACGGTTAATGTGGCTTATTTAATTGAAAATGTCATTTAGCTAAAATTAAGTAAATTATATGCAAATGGGCAAAGAAATAATTAGTATGATTCTATCTGCAGCGGTCAAAATCACGTTAAGTATAATTAAAAACTTACGACAAATTCGTGAAGTGTGCAATATGAAGGCTAGTTTTGACTGTTTTATTTTCTCTCTATTTAATGGAAGTAAAAAGTATTGTTATTAATTCGATCCAAAAGCACCCATTCTAACTCGGTCTTTCATCCTCGTTTGGGGATAGTAAATGATGATGTGTTGATTCTCCATCATTATTGTGTACGATCTGCACATATTTGTTCCGGGTGTTCTGGTTGTTTTCTATGTATAATAAAAAATATCTATCTATGTAATGTATTGTATTATGTATATCAGTTATCTAGTACCTACCCATAACACAAGCTCTGCTTACCATGGGGCTAGATAATGCTGTGTGAATTGTCCAGCATTATTATTATTATTATTTATTTAAAGACTAAAAACAAATCTTAAATAGAAAAACAAGACTAAACCACATACAATGGCGCATGTCATTGATGCGAAATACTTTGAAATAGCTGCAAGATGAAAGCGTGCCCCGTGTATTTTTAGGTGCGCTGTGAATGGACGAAAGAGTCTTCATTCATCGCCTCCCTGTAGTGGAAAACACACATGGATCGGAGATCCCTTCAATGAGATTTTACTAAAAAGGTTGCATAGCTACATGACGTGTTATATTTATACTATGGGTACTCTGCTGGTGGTACTTTGTTATGTCATGTAGGATATCGTTGGAATAAATGAATTACTTTTTAAAAGAAAACGAAACTCAATATGAGTTGTGGTTTTTTTGGTACCTAATGAATTTACAAGTTGTCACTATTTATACATTTTACACATTTTTTTTACTTTGTGTGCGCGTAACTCTTTTTGTAAGTGAATGTAGAATAAGTATACAACACAGGTTATTTTGTGGCAGCATTACAATAGCAAACAAAATATATATTGATTTTGTTTGATGATGATTTTGAGGCGCGATTTTGAGAGATTTTGAAAAATCTCAGTAACATTGAGTCAGGGAAAATGTAGCATAGAAATTCCATTAAATGCAGCTGATCAACCGTAGACAGCCAAAAGTTATCATCATCAGCCTATGATAGTCGACGACCGATGTGGCGCGGTGGGCGAAGGTCCGCCTGCGACGCAGGAGGTTGCGGGTTCGATTCCCGCCTCGGAACAATTGTGTGTACGATCTGCAGATATTTGTTCCGGGTGTTCTGGTCGTTTTCTATGTATAATAAAAAAAATATCTATCTATGTAATATATTGTATTATGTATATCAGTTATCTAGTACCCATAACACAAGCTCTGCTTACCATGAGGCTAGATAATGCTGTGTGAATTGTCCAGCATTATGTTATATTATATTTATTATTATTATTATTAGCACTGCTGGACATAGGCCTCCCCCAATGAGCGCCATAGTGCCCTGTCTTCAGCTTGACACTGCTTGACGCATCCAGCATACCTGCAGTCTTTCGCAGGTCGTCATCCCACCTGGTCGGAGGGTGACCTACACTTCGTTAATTGTCATTGAAATTTAAAAAAAACACGTCCCGTTCCCTACATGTTTTTACACAGAGTGTATTTTTGTTCTGAAACCAAGTAACAAAGTAGGTACCTACTAGAATATTTTCAGAACCACTTGTCTTCGACGAGGCAAGCAACCTTATTTATTGGAATATCCTAATTTAGTGAGCATGATGCGAAAGTTATTGCGATGCTCTAGCGTCGAATATAATACATATCTTTTATTTATTAGGGTTCCACATATTAACATAGCAAATAATTATTCAGCTTGTACATAATTATTTTCTGTCACCTTTTAAAACAAATCGCCTTAACACGTTTTCGGAAGATGGACCTTTGCAGCAATTTTTAACGAAATCTGTAAAATATGTTTATGGTATATTCTATAAAACTTTTGTTACTATCATGTTTATTAACACAAAAGTCATTTATAACAGGATATTTACCAAGATAAGATTTTTGAGTTTTCCAATATTTCGGCACAGTTTCATGCGCCATGATCACGGAATAACTGAAGGCACTACAGGGCAGGTAGGTGTATTCCTACTCCATAATAACTTTTTTTGTATTAACCCTTTATTTGAATTCGCAGTGTACTAGCCAGATCCATTTTGGACTGTGCCCATAGGTGCGATGAGGTAGGCAATTTGTGAAGGTTCATATTTCTGTTTAATAAACTTCTTCGTGTAGGTAATAAAGATTAGAGAACGGTTGGTATAATTTATACGGTCCAGAGGATAAAATATAACTTGTTAGTAATTAATGGCACTTAAGAGGGCTTTACGTGCATGTTCTAGGTAGGGGATGGTTCTCGTTAGATCCATAATGGATCTAACTGTAGTGCCTAAATGTTACGAATCCTTGCTCGCTGAGCAACTTTGAACTGCTGGACCAGCACTACCGTGAGTGTCCATGTTTCAGCTCCGTAGTTCATGACATGGGTAGGACTTTAGTTTTCCAGCATTCTGCTATGGATAATGAGATAAAAAATCTGTAGATTTTGAAAAAAACAGTTAGTTTTAACTATAGCTACAAAAAACGTATTCCATAGTTTCGGCATGACACCTCGCACGCGGCCAAGAAATTTGACTTTCATCCCTTCTCCCAAGGGAATCGGTCTGTACAGTCCGGGATAAAAAGAACTTTATTTCCTTCCTCGTAGTATGAACTCGATCATGTCAAGTTTCATTTGAACTCAAAACTCAATATTTTCACTGGATGGGCTCCGTTTCTTAGCCAGATAATATTTAATATAACTTATAATATCTAGATAAACAGTAAAAAAATAAAATAGTTGTGGTTTCATAATCAATAATCTTTTATTGATTATGAAACCACAACTATTTTATCCCAGAAAAAAAATCAAAATATAATGCGGGTAAAATATGAGGCAAGCTGAAGACAGGGCGCTATGGTGCTCACTGGGGGAGGCCTATGTCCAGCAGTAGACTGCTATAGGCTGATGATGAAAATATGAGGTGCACTCTGTAGCAGCGTGAGGATTTACTATTATTACCATGAGATTAAAGCAGATAAGGCGCTTATCAGGGGACTGGACGCACCAACAGTGGACCAATATAGGCTGTTGAGGTTGAGGATGTAGACACACACTACAAACGGAGAACGGTCGACAAACAAAAGAACATCTATTAAAAATATACAAGGGAAAATATGATATATATATGATATTGTTTGCTTGATAAACTGACTGACTGAAAAAAGAATACTCCATGGTACTGTAGATGCCTAAGCTGTGCCTTTACCGGAGTCGGAGCGTAAGTGGCGTACGCAGCGTTAGTATTTATAAATATGCTTGCCATCGGTATCAGCAGATATGCCTGGAAGGAGTATTTTGACAATTAGATCTCTGTCTCCTAGATTATGATAGATTCCTATGATACTTTTATCTGGAAAATAATATTTTGGTATACTCGTAACTTTGAACCTATGTTATTTTGTAACAATATTACCTAATATTGTATGTCCGAATAGGATAAAATTGTTGAAACTATATTTTCATTATAAGACCTGCATGTAACTATGATTCACAGATTTTTCTATAAAATATAGAGATAACTACCATAGTAGTGGTTATCTCTAACTAACCAGATACCACTACTATGGTAGTTATCTCTTTTTAGTATAACGCTGTGTTTCTACCGAATCGGAATAAGAATGATTTTATAGTAAAAAATCTGGGATACTACCGGTCGGTATTTCATCGCAAGGTTGTTAAAATAAGATTTTACGACGTTTTACCTTATTGTTTGATTTCTCCCGACGGGTTTTACGATGGAAAAATCAAACAAACGCAATAAAGTCCGTTAAAATAAAACTGCGAAAGTTAACAAAAATATTATGATAATTTGGTGATGAGCAAAACTTTTCTAGAGCAAATAAAACCAGAATGTACCTATTTAGTATGTTGAATGCTGGGCTGGTCCACCAGTTCAAAGTCGCTCAGCGAGCTACTGAAAGAGCTATGCTCGGAGTTTCTCTGAAGGATAGGATTCGTAACGAAAACATACGACAAAGAACCAAAGTTATCAACATAGCTCTAAGAATTAGCAAGCAGAAGTGGCAGTGGGCCGGCCATATATCGCGAAGAACGGACAACCGATGTAAACGTGTTCTTGAGTTGAGACCACACCTCGATGACCGAAGTGTAGGACGCCCTCCAACCAGGTGGGATGACGACCTACGAAAGACTGCAGGGAGATGCGGCAAGCTGAACATGGGCGCTATGGCGGCCATGAGGGGAAACCTATGTCCAGCAGTTGTACTATTATACTACTTTTATTATTATACTACTATTGTACTATTATAGGCTGATAATGATTATGACATAATAGTCTTATGTTGAGGCCACAATTTACTTTGCATCGCTGACCCACAAGAATAGGTACTGAGCAAGTTAATCAGCTCAGTAGTTAGTGCAGATATTTAAAACGTTATCTACCAGATACTCATGAACCAACGATTGTTTCTCAATACAATGTAATACAGTTATTGATAACACCAACTTATAAGTCGAATACTTAAGTACAATAGTAGTAGGTTATCTTTAAATAACATCAGTGCATTATACTAACTACTAAGTAAACATTTATACATAAAAAAATCTAAAAATTAATTAATAATTTGATTATTATAGATTTGCAATATTATACACACAAATAAAGCTAGTTTTCTAGGAGCCATTAGCGTAGCCTCGATTTAAAGGACGTTGTGGAAGTCTCAGTTTGTAAAAAAAAATTCTGTAAAAAATTCGACATTTCTGTTCAAACATGAAAACTCAGAACAGAATTATTTTTCAACTTGATCCCCTAACCAAATCAAGCAAAGCCTATGAAAGTCACAGAATTCGCCAATTTGGCTCCGAAAGGAAATAAGAGTATCGATGGATTATCTACATACAAATAAAAAGGCTCTTCAGCTATAAATCTTCAAGATTGACTCATCAGAATCCTCTGAAATTGGGTACAATGATGAACAAAACTTAGAAAGCCAAGAAAGCCAAGTATAGATAATAAAAATAAAATAATACGATAAATATGCTATCTTCCGGCGCTCCTCACACACAATGACTCATCGTATCAAATCTGAATGAATGTTAACATAAATCATTTGTTTTTTATTTAGATTTGCATGCCATACTCTCAACATATTTTTGCATCCCATATAAATCGGTCAAACATGTTGTGGTATACATAAATTACGTACCATCTTTTTAACACGAGTTTTGCAAATAAATTATCTTTATCTAGAGATCAGCTGATCTAATTAGAAGTACAAACTCATTCGTGAGTTTATCAGTCAAACTATTTTCGCCCCTCATTAGCTACATTTTTATTGCGACAAAAAAAAGGAACCAATGAGTGGTGAAAATACCATGATTAATAAACGAAGGAATATTTTTCAATAGAACAGCTGTGCATGACATAGTCTTTAACTTCTAAAAAAAGTATAACCTCGGAGATACATCCCTCATTTACATTCGAGCAAAAATATATCTACCTACGTGCCTCAAAAATTTATCTACTTATCTAAATGCCTTCGTTCAGAAATTTATGCCTACCTAAGGCATAAATTTCTGAACGAAATCAGGTTAATTCTTAAAACATTTATTTTTAAACGTTACCTATTGGAAAAACCCGTTCTAGTCGTTCGCGCCGTGAAAATCACAGGTGTGAAAATAATAAGGCCGCTTGTTTCACCTAAATTAGAATTTAAATGGCTTTTATAAACAGAGCAATATGTCTAACCGACGTTTTGCTTCGCGTGCGTAAACATGTAAGCTGGAAATTAACTGCTGTAATTGCTTGTTTAAAAATCAGTTCATTTCACTTTTACACCTGGGGTGAACCGACCTGCGTGGCATAGTGGTATCATTATATATCAACCAAGTACTTCAACTTCTTGCTAGATAGCTCTGCGTCTGTATCAATCAAGTATTTATCCTATCTGAATAATAATGGAGTTCACGTGACAGGTGTGACGTCAGAATAAAAGGCAGAAAAAAGTTATATTTTTGATAGCGAATAAGAACTTTTTGATAAACTTTGTTTCATCATACTCTCACCGGATGGTAAGTGACGATGCGATCGAAGATGTATTCCGGCATTACCCAGTGTGGTGTATTTTATGGTGGCACATAAAAATATATCTACATATATTTACGTATTATACATACATATAATATATACGTATTTTCGTAGTTAAAACACTTTGTAACTCAAAACCTTAAAATTTTTATATAACTTTCAAAACTGAAAAACATAATATTATAAATTATAGGTAAGTAAATATTTACGAAAACCAGGCTATTAATGTTCGGAAGCTGTAAATCACAAAGTTTATTTTCCTTGTACATAGGTATTAAACGAAATGTAGTACTTTTTTACCCCAAGATTTAATCTCAGCACTTTTGTCTTTGTCTGTAGGCTAGTTACAAGATGTCTCATATTAATCAACTGAACATTTTTATTATTTGATTATTTAAGACAAAGTACCTACTAGGAGAAACTGTGCCTAACTAAAGGAAAAATGTATAGTAGAACCAATCTACAATGTACGATATATAAAACAATTATTATTTACTCCTCATAAGCATCGAAGATTTAACCGAACGGTAAATTTTTGACAGAAATTAAATTTAAATCAAGTCTTTTTGACATTAAACTGACAAAAAGACTTGAGACGTACCTACTTAAACCTGAGTTGCGTTTGAGTATTGGGGTACATAATGTAGTTCCACTCGCATCTCAAACACTGCCTTTATGGTAACAAAACTAAAATCAGCCTGGATAGATTAGAACTAACACCAATTATTATATTGTCAAGCATTTGACTTGACAAATGCTTGACATGCTGCGCGCGCGCCGTCCGTGCCAGGCTATCGGCTGCGCCTCACCCCGCGCCCGCCTCACATGCGTAATGGCTGTGGAGGCGGATTAGGCTTTTATATAAAAACAGGTATAAATGTTCGATACTTATACAGACCAAATGATACCATTGAGCAGATGTGGCTGTCGACTCATGCTAATGGATATCGGGTGGTTATAGGGACCGCGTATAGACCTGAGTGGGTAAGGGTGGATACGTTTATTGAGGCCATTTCAGATTCAATTAATAGTTTTTACAATTCGGACTATCTTGTATTTTTGGGCGATATCAATATTAACATGCTAGCAAAAAATGAAATAAATACTATTAAATTCACTCAGTTCCTTAATTACATGAATCTTTCACAATGCGTTTCACAACCGACGCATTTCACATCACATAGCGAGAAGTTATTAGATGTGGTATGTACAAACGCCCCTGTGCGTGGTATCTCAGTAAATAACATCACTGGTGGCAATGGCCACGCTATGATAAATGTTACCTTGTCCTTAAAGAAACCTAAAGTTACACCTCGGACGTTTGCTTTTAGGCCTATCAATCGAATTAACCTCCACGAGTTCAACAATGATTTGTACTCAATTCACTGGGACGAACTAAAAGTACTGCCTTCTGTGGACTTAATGGTTGCTAAGTTTAATTCCGAAATTATTTCTCTTTTTGACAGACATGCTCCAGTCAAATCAATTTTAGTAAGGAATGATCATTCATTGCCCTGGGTTACCGATGTGTGCAAGATCATGATCGACGAACGTAATAAGGCTCATGATGCGTTCCGCAAATCACGTTCTGAGCAGGACGAAAAATATTATAAGGAACTTAAAAGTCTTGTCACTCGTAGTATTGCTAGTGAGAAACGTGCCTATTTTGACAACTTAGTAAATTCTAAATTAAAAGACAGTAAATCCTTTTGGAAAAATTTAAAGAATAAAATACTAGTAGACGCCAGTAAAGATAAATCCTTGCCATCGCATTTTCATGACCCTGATAAATTAAATAACCATTTTTTAAGTGTGCCGGGAGGTAATATTGTGCCTGATACTGAAATATCTTTCTTTGAACTCAATAAATATTCATCCGCGTCTTTAGAGCTCGGACCAATCACTTCAACAGATATATCTAGATTAATTTTGTCAAGTAAGTCTAATGCAATCGGTGATGATGATATTAGTAGAGACATGATATTATTTTCCCTTCCTTGCACTCTAGACGTCATTACAGAAATTATTAATAAATCAATTTTAACAGGTGTGGTGCCCAGCCAATGGAAAAAAGCTCTCGTCACACCCATACCTAAAATCAATAACCCTACTGAATTTAAAGATCTTCGACCAATAAGCATATTACCGTTTCTCTCGAAGCTACTTGAAAAAGCAGTCTGTAGCCAGCTTACTAAATTTGTCGAGACTCATAATATATTGCCTTCTTTCCAATCAGGATTTCGAAAAGGTCGTGGTACGGCGACAGCGCTCCTGGACGTTATTGACAATGTGTTGGCGGAGCAGGATAGAGGTCATAGCACAGTCCTGACTTTGTTAGACTATTCACGTGCCTTCGACTGTCTTAACATCTCTCTTCTTCTTGCAAAGTTGTCTTACTATGGTCTAAGTAAGAGGTCAGTCAGATGGTTCGAAAGTTACCTGGGTGGTCGTACACAGTCTGTTAAATTGGTCAAAGATGACGGTTCTGTTTTGTTCTCACGTCCAACGCTTGTCGATCGGGGCGTCCCGCAGGGCTCAATTCTGGGTCCCCTGCTCTTTATTATCTATAGTGCGGATCTTCCTAAAGTCATTAAAAACTGTATGTTCCATTGTTACGCGGATGATGTCCAGGTTTATGTGTCTGATTCACCAGAACAGCTTCCACTAGCGGTCTCTCTATTAAATGAAGACTTGAATGCAATTGCGGACTGGTCCATGCGTAACGCTCTCGTACTAAACCCCATCAAGTCAAAGTATATGGTTTTGGGCACAAAAAATCAAATAGACAAAATACGCTGTAACCCAGATGTAAAGATCCAAGGAGTCTCGGTAGATCGAGTGGATGAGGCGCGGAACTTGGGTATTATCTTCGATAGCCAGCTTAGGTTTGAGAATCACGTACTTGGTTTAGTGAAGAACTGTTTCTATCGACTTAAGGTACTTTATAACATCCGGAATCAGCTCTCAGAGGCTTCTCGTATAACTCTCTGCGAAGCACTGATTCTTTCTAGGTTGCATTATGGTGACATAGTTTATGGTCCTCGATTACTGGCTCGGACCCAGCAAGTGGTACAGCGTGTGCAGAACGCATGTTGCCGATTTTGTTTCAACATCCCGCCCCGCTGTCACATTACTCCTTTCTTGAACAAAATGTCCTTGCTCAATATGGAATCGCGTAGAGAGTTGCACCTAGGGGGGTTGATTTTTGATGTTATGAAATTCAATAAACCCGAATACTTGCACTCAAAGTTACAATTTTTAAATACGACTCGAGGCATGCGGTCAATCAGATCTGCACTGCTGTATCATAACCATAAAACAGCAGCGTTCAAAGGTAGTTTTCGATATCTGGCAACGAAGTGTTGGAACAATATACCTCCACCTTTACGTAATCTTAACACTAAATTCAATTTTAAATTACATTTCAAACGTTTACTGTTACAAAAACAAAAAGAGGGTATTCCGAAACGCTTCGTTTGCCAGAGATAAAAAACACCGAGACTTCTTCCTAAATGGTTCCCGAGTCCAGCCAAACCAAGGCCCAAATACTCCGACGAAATTACACCGCCGCTAAATACCGACCCATGCGTATCTATATTTATTTTATAATTACACAGAAACTTTTTAGTTACACAGAAACAAAAACACATCATTACAAATTTTATATACATATAGTTGGTTCTCATTACACTGCACAGTCATTAATTCGATTGTATTTAAAATATTATGCAATCATACATCATTATTATGTCAGTGTTTCGTTCTTCTGGTCGCCTCAAAGGGTAATACTGAAAATCAGTGTTTTGCTCTTAGAGCAAAGCTTTTCGCTGAGCTGTTACCTTTTTGACAGGCTGCAGCACGCACACAATTTTTAAATCTCCACTTGTTATTTCTTTTTACTATTACTTATTGTTTACTATTACTTTTACCATTGCTACCTTATAATCATGTGCTGCAGTGTCGAATAAATGATTTATCTATCTATCTATCTATCTATCTTGACCTTGGAATATGTTAACACTTTGAGTGCTGAAAACGCACGGTATGAGTTTTCTACAAGTGATTAATCTGCGAAAATCCACACTAGCGCAGCGGCTAAGAAAATACAGATCTTTGTGACTCAGCAGAGCTGTAATATTTTTCGAACGAAACGCATGTGCGGCGCAACACAACCGCTGTGTAGAGCGGCAGCACGAATTTTTTAGGTAAAAAAAAAGATCGCAGTCGTCGAAAAAAAACCGCAGTCAAAGTGTTAACTGTAGAATTATCCTAAGAGCCTTATCACAGTGGCGTTTTGCGAGCTATTTCAAAGAAATGCGATTGCGCCGCTAGCATGCCGCGACGACGCAGCGAGCACGCCGCGACGTTGCCGCAGGCACGCAGCTCTGTTAGACCTTCTTACCTAAAAACTTTGTCCTTGAGGGAAATAATTTTCTTAGTATGATGTTAACCTGCCTACGTTCGTTACGGACAAGTAGTTACAACTTCGGACATTTTCAAAGAATTACAACGCATGGTCATGTGTGGACTTCGCCATTAATCACATGCATGAGTATAAAGATAGGGCGCGGACAAAAACTTGATGAATTGCAGAACTGGTGATTGCCCGCGACTGTGCTTGCAAAGGGCAAAAAATAACTACAAGGTGAGGTATGGTAACATCGATGGATGAACTAGGAAATAAATTTATTTTTTGTTGCGATCACTAAAGAGGTTATTTACAAACATACTATATAGATAAAGCGGCTAATTTTTCAATCTAATCTGTTCTCTTGTCCCAAAATTTTTAGTTACAAGACGATTTACACAGATTTAATATAGATATACTTAAGACTTTTAGGATCATAAAATTATTTAATTTTAAAGTTGAGTCATTCACAGTGTCAGTCAGGTACCAACTTAATAAAATATTAACCTGACAAGAAAGTAAATTAAGTAGTAAGTTAGGCAGCTAATCTACTAGCCGAGGCCATTTAAAAAGTTTTACAGCTTTCAAAGTTTACTAAGTTAATTATCTTACCGTTTTCAGGCGGAAAATCGCTTAATTCACCTCAACTTCCCACCGTGCGTACCTCAACTAAACTTTCCCACAAATCCACTAAATCACTTAAAACCTTTTTGCACACTAAAAACGATTGCAAACTTTTTAATTTACGAATCAAAGAACGTCCGAAAAAAAGATAATTCGAATAATTTCGAATAGCGAATCCGCGCGGGAGATTTTCGCGATGACGTCACAGCCGTCCGGAGCGAACAGTCTCTGGTGAGAAACTGGCGGGAAAATCTCGCAGCTACTGGGATGTTGGATCGCATCAAAAATTCTGTACTTAGGCACTCGGGTTCTCATTTTCAACGCTTGCAATTATTGTGTTTGATGGATCGCTTATTTGTTAAGAATGACGAATAAAACGTTTAGATCAAACAAATAGGAGATTCATTGACGCAATGCTGCGTCATGATTCATCTTTAGATCCGTGTTCACCCTGTGTTCATACGAGTATCGTTCATTGATAGATTTGGAGAGACGTATACCTACGTAACGTAATGTAGAATGAAATGAATTAATTTATTCCACACGACACATTACGATTAGTTTAATTATTTTCTTACTGTCCATAAGACAGAGTGCAAAAATGGTTGGATTTTGGCTACTCGTTCAAACAAAATAACGAAATTGACGGAATTCTTAATATTAAAATAGATTTAAAAAGTAAGTACTTAACTATATACCTACACGTATTTAGTTGGTAACATCCGCTACTAATGTAAAATAACAAAAAAATATCGATAAAAATCTGAAAAAACGTTTTGCGTTGTTAAATTTATTATTTTAATTTTGATAAACTTGCTGTCACCTTGTTATTTTCTGTTATTGTTATCAGTTTTTCTTAAGTTTTCATTCTTAAATGTTTTTATTGCCATAAAATATCTTGTATTCTAAATCGGAGTATTTATAAGGTATTATTATCAGTTTGTTGGTTTACTTATTGACGAACTGATGATCTCAGTATTCTCAGCAGAGGTCAAAGGCCTAGCGGCAAAAACTCACTTAGTAAGTACTTAGACGAACTTAATGAGCCTCGATATTAATTACTTAGGCAGGTGCTTACAAACTTACTAACAGCAAATAAATTGTGTAGGTAACGTACGTACAGACAGCTGCCCTTTTTTGTTTTTTCTTTTTAAATTGTCGGTAGATCTTCGTTTGACCACAATCTCACTTGATGGAAAGTGACGATGTGGCTGTCGCTGTATCACAAAGGTCTAGGTCTACCTATTCTTTCTGTATGTGTCTTGAATATATAAATAAATAATTCTGGACAATACTCTCATCACGTTATCTAGCCCCGAGCTAAGCAGAGCTTGTGGTACTAGATGACTGATATACCCAATACAATACATTATGCTGCATTCTTTAATTTTTCATTGTACACACAAAATCAAATACTTAAAGAAATAACTTAAGTTACAAGATATGTACATACATATTTAGGCGAGCTTAACCCTGGCAAAGAGTGCATTCAATAAAAAGTAAATCAGTTAAGTATAAAAAGCTTCACTGCATTTGACTGTAAATATTTCTATTTAACATTTATAAAGACTCTAAACACCAAGACCCCGGCCTAATTCGAATCAGCAGATTTAAACCAAAACGGCAGGACTCGAACCCGCAAAGGCATAAACTCCCTTCCGACTACGCGACGAAAGTCTTCAAACTATTCCCGAATTCCAAGAAACTTCATAAGGTACCCAGTCCCGGAGAGAGCCGCAAACTGCAACATTCAGGAATTCCGTCGCTTTCATTCCTGATGAATTTAACCTATTTCTCTCCCCCTCTTTGGAGACCTAGGGAATGTCGGGGCTTGGACCCGAAATGAGGATTATTCATACTATATTAATATTGACGACCGATGTGGCGCGGTGGGCGAAGGTCCGCCTGCGACGCAGGAGGTTGCGGGTTCGATTCCCGCCTCGGAACAATTGTGTGCACGATCTGCAGATATTTGTTCCGGGTGTTCTGGTCGTTTTGTATGTATAATAAAAAATATCTATCTATGTAATGTATTGTATTATGTATATCAGTTATCTAGTACCCATAACACAAGCACTGCTTACCATGGGGCTAGATAATGCTGTGTGAATTGTCCAGTATTATTTATTATTATTATTATTTATTTATATTTGTTTTATTGCATCATTGTGTATATTTGCAGGTCTTAGTATCTAAGTAATGTATACTGACCACAATGTACCCAAGCAGGGCGTTCGTTTATAATGACAATCATAATCATCAGCCTATGTTAGTCCACTGCTGGATATAGGCCTCCCCTAATGAGAGCCATAGCAGCCATAGCGCCCTGTCTTCAGTAATCATAATACGAGTTTCACGGACTTTTCAGTATTACTAAATAATTAGTATCTATCTCTATAGTCTCTCTAGTATCTATCTCTCTACAAACAAGAAATTAATACGCACAATATTGGATTCAGCAGCAAATTCAAATTAAATTAATTTAACCCGGTGACTCCCTAACATGATCCACGCCACGCACAATATTAATCAAGTCACATTTGGCCTTCTAGTAGATACCTACAGTAGCTTTTCGGCACAAAGAATAGTAAAGCCCTAGGAAACCACTATGGCGCCAAACAGAAATTCACCTTCTCTAGACATTTAGCTTTTAGCTTCAACGTTGTTCTGCTAACTAGGTACCTTAAACAGTAGTGCCAAGGCAGCGGTTTGAATTCACCTTACTTAACTCTACTGCCGCAGAATCCTAAACTGAGTTTTGGTATCCGTCCGATACATGCTGAAGTTGTGACTTTTTGACCCCTTATTTATTTTTAAGCGACTTAACAAGGATGAGGTTCTATGTTCAACTGTAAGTATGTATATTTTATATATTTCATTCTACTTGCCTAGTTTGTGTGGGAATCTTGGAACAGAATTTTAGACCACTTAGATATCCTCAACCGATTGAGTTGAAATTTGGCAGACTATATGTAAGTTCGGTGACAATGCAATGTTATGATACCATTGAGCTGGACTGAAGATGGAGACAGAAGGTTTTAATATGTGTGGCACAAATCTTGCAACTGAATATCAGACCGGTTATCCTCAGCCGATTGAGTTGGAACGTAGGTACATTAAAATATATCCTTTGTTAAAATGCTTATTACAAAATATCAGATTATCTAGTCTAGACGATAAAAAAGCTTGGGACGAGGTTTGCTCCAACTCAAAATCTAACGAGGTAAAGGATCAAAGTGATCACTTTATACGTACTTTCTAGTTTAACTTATGCAATAGTTAAGCAAATCAAATGTATTAGACACATAAGTGGTCAAAGGACAATACTGAAAATCAGTGTTTTGCTCCTCGAGCAAATCTTTTCGCTGAGTTATTGCCTTTTTGACGGGCTGCAGCACACACACAATTTTTAAATCTCTTCTTTTTTAATTGTTTATATGTACTTTTACTTATTGTATACCTACTACTAGGTACTATAACTCATTGTTCTATAATTTATCTGTGTTATTCTATGATGTGCCTTTTCTATTGTGGCCGTTGTAACATGTGCTGCAGTTGTCAAATAAATGTGTTATCTATCTATCTAAGTTATATGAACATACTAGTGATTTCTTTTTCACTTCTTCCACACTGGTGGACAAAAAAATTAAGTGATTAAAATAATGTTATTTGATAATAATGAATAGTATAAACAATGACTTTTCTAAGTGCTTATATGTAAGCCTGAAAAAAATGTTTTTTTTTTATCGGGCTTCGCTAGGCGGTTGCGGCTTTAGTTTCCAACTTCGCGTCCAATGTCTACCCAGCCCTAGTGGCCCTATTCGGAATACCTTACAGATAAGGTCAAAGCGCACTATTACTGAATCTCATAACGAGTAACGAGCGTGCGAACTGCTCCCGAACCGTCTTGAAAACTGGTGCGAATAGCTACCAAATTACTAAGGGATTTTGGCATAAAATTAGATACAGGTAGGATTTTGGCGTAACATTTGAATTAAAAGGTTTTTTATATTTTCAAATAATAATTCGAAAACAATGTGTCACAGTAGGCGACCGCGATGCAATGCAAAACGGAGTGTGGGAGACCTCGCACCAGCGAGCACATACACTCCGTTCACACTCGGAACGTTCTCTGAGAGTGGGAGTGAGTGTGTTCTGAGATTCGATGGGCCGACGACATTATTATAGCAGTCGCAGGGAGTAGATGGATAGTGGCAACCCAAGACCGATCTACGTGGCGTCGTCGTTTAGAGGACGCATGGAGTCGATGGATGGAGGCGGCCCTAGACCGTTATTCGTGGCGTCGTTTGGAGGAGCCCTATGTCCAGCAGTGGACGTATACGGGCTGATGATGAGTATCGCAGTATCAGAAAACTATGTGTGCGACTTCGCACACATTATTTTTACGATAAAATCATGGACGCTAATTTCTTTATCGATGATAAAATGTGGCTTGTAATGTTATTTCAAGTAAAACTGAAATTTATTTAGGTTATTGTAGTTTAGTAGGTACATTTGAAAAAAGTCTTCTCGATAGGTACTTACTTATTGAATAGAATGATTTTTCTAACAAAACAAAAATTCTGTATAGGTTCTGTGTTGGGACCGATATTGTAACTTTTTACAGGTCAACAAATCGCAGAAGTTAAATATTCTTACGGTTGGTTCTAGGTTAATAGCCTTGGAGACGCATCTAAGGGCTCATTTGTTGTGAAAACACGCGAAAATGTTGCGAATATTGCTATTCAAGTCAAACATCACACTTCTTTAGACCATTAACTGAATTAAGCTCCTTAGTTAACTGTTTAATTTTATTACTATGAATAATTTCGAAACACGTTCGCGTAGTGATGGGTTCATTTCATATCGATAAAATGTAATATGTTTTCTACCCGAGGATGGAAAAGTAAAACGTTTTATCGACATATTTGATCGAAAATTAACTTATTTGACATAGGTAGAACCTAATTTATTTTCTTTTTAAGATACAACCATGTACATACATTTCTAAGACGTAGCATCGTAGCATATGATTTTAAATATGCAATAATGCCGCCTATTATTCAACTGTTCCTGTATTTGTGTGTTTCTGTTTTGTTTTTCTCATCTTTGTGTGCAATAAAGAGTATTTGTACTGTAAATGAAGCTTGAAGTCTCACGCCTACCGAAACATTATTCAAAATTACTTATCTCTTATTATTTTTACTCTATTTTAGTTAGTAACATTACGTACCCACCTAAAGTGAATAGACTAATTTTGAATCATCGATATGCCGCCGGTTTCTAATCACAACACTACTAAAAGTAATAATGGTGCAGCCCTACTAGGAAACCACAAAGGAGGTTCTAATTTGGATTTCACTTAACTATTTTCCGGCAATTTTGGCGCGTAAAATAAGGTCTTTGTGCCTATAGAGGTTATAATGGAAGCATTCCATCACAGGGTCCCGTAGCTGATTCTCTTTGGTCACAAATTAATGGATTCCAACCAGTAGTGGTCGTTGGGTTTATATTCTATATATTTGTAATTTTCTTTATTAATAAAATAATCTTAATCAGGCATAAAAAATAAATAAAATAAAATATAAACTGCTTTATTCCATATCCCAATAGTTATTAGTATGTATAATTTTAAAACAATAATAATAGTAAAATAAAGATTTAATAATCGTGTAGGTACATTATAATTTTCCCGTAGCTGATTCTCTTTGGTCACAAATTAATGGATTCCAACCAGTAGTGGTCGTTGGGTTTATATTCTATATATTTGTAATTTTCTTTATTAATAAAATAATCTTAATCAGGCATAAAAAATAAATAAAATAAAATATAAACTGCTTTATTCCATATCCCAATAGTTATTAGTATGTATAATTTTAAAACAATAATAATAGTAAAATAAAGATTTAATAATCGTGTAGGTACATTATAATTTTAGAATTGAATTGAATTTAGAATTAATTATGTCAGATTTTTTTGTGTCATGTCCTGATATGGACCTCTTTCGGCGGTGTATGCCTCCTCCAAGGATCTCCAGAGGTTTCTGTCTCTGGCTTGTTGTGGCCACATTTTTCCAGCTACTTGTGTGATGTCATCATTCCATCTTTTGAATGGTTTCCCTTTTTTCCTTTTTTCGTCAAGTGGTATCCACAAACAAACAAATCAGGCATAACTAGGTAAAAGTTTCTTTAACTAAGTTAAACTGGGGTTTAATTAAAACCTATTGCCATCGCAGCCTAAAGTTAAGGGTGTTTAGGGTTCGCTAATCCCTGCTTTGTTCCTGAGGGTTCCGTACACGTTATCCGCAGCCCCACAGGTAGGTAGACGATTATCATCAATTCATCATGTACTTAATTAACAGCCGACAACTTGCTGACAATTATAAAGGGCGTGGATGTCAGTGCCCCGCTCCATACAAACTTATTTGAACTCAGGAAGCTGACATGACATTAATAATAAAAAACTCGATTTGATTAAATTTTGAAGACCTCTGTGGCCCGGTAGGCGAAGGTCCGCCTGCGACGCAGAAGGTTGCGGGTTCGATCCCCGCCCCTGGACAAATGTTTGTACGATCTACAGATATTTGTTCCGGGTGTTCTGTCGTTATCTATGTATAATAAAATATGTCTATCTATCTATGTAATGTATTGTATTTTGTATATCAGTTATCTAGTACCCATAACACAAGTTAACACTAGCATTATTTATTTTATTTATACTGGAACAAGCGAACTGTAATGCTGCATTCCTGAGCTGCAGATTAGGTGCATAGTTTCTATGTAACAGATTATGTGCACATAAATAAATAAATGAACTAAAACAATACCAACTGCATTTATATGGAACGATCAGCTCACGCTAGACGCTATGATCTGAAGCATAATTGGATTCGGAACCATACCACCTCTTAGGCACCTATAATACATACATGCCTAGGGGCCATGTAGATAGATTGGTGTAAATTGATATCACAATCAGTATCGAGTTACTATACCTACCTATAGGCAAGGTTCTAGATATCTTCATGGGTGAATGGGTACCTAGACTAGAGGCGTGCCTAGCCGTCACCTAGAAATGCAGGTTGGTCACATCACATATCACAACAGATAGATCGATGGATATAAATAAATAAATAATATTAGATTATTAGCTGGACAACCCACACAGCATCATTTAGTCCTAAGTTAAGCAGAGCTTGTGTTATGGGTACTAGATGACTGATATACATAATACATAGATATTTTTTGATTATACAATACATAGATAACGACCAGAATACCCGGAACAAATATCTGCAGATCTTACACCCAATTGCCACGAGGCGGGAATCGAAACCGCAACCTCTTGCGTCGAAGGCAGACCTACGCCCACCGCGCCACTGAGGTCATCAGATAGATCGATGGATATTGTGATCAGAAACTCTTCCAAAAAACCAAATTATGGTAAGAATTTGCACCTGGCCGCAAAACACGACAGGTAATGGAAACTGCTGGCGCCTTTTCGAGTATGCCGGAAATATCGACTTTGTTCAAAAAAGTTGTCAAAGAAATAACGAGATTGAATAAATAATCAAGCAAGAATGAAAATTTTAAAGTGAGGTATCTGATTGATTACTCACACTCACCCAGAGCATGAGTAATTCAGAGATCAAATGGAGGATTTTGTCACCAGAAAACACTAAGCTCGGTCTTAGAATAATGTTTGTAATGTTTGAAGCAGAAACCTAGAATGTAAGGTAAGACGCCCATTACGCGTCAGAGGTAAAACAAACACACCTATCATGAATCATAGTCGGCACGTAGCATTAGGGGGTAGCTACAGACGTATACTCGCAACTAAACCGTAATGCCTCCGAGATGTAGAGGCTTTATCACGAATAATATACCGTTACGGATGCGTAAACAGAGCAGTGAGCGGACAGTGGGCGGTGCGGACTATTGAATCTGCTGAAATGGGGTCGGGTAGCCTGAAAATTACTACAACCATTTATATTTTCAGTCTGCCGTCGCGCTGCCGAGCATCTTTGCTTTATTCATATTTAAATACATTAAGTATCGTATAGTATTACTATAGTGAAGTACAGATGGAGGTAGATAGAGATGCGCCCGCCGCGCCGTTGTAGGTAGCATTGCTTTGCCTGGACTGTCAAATTATTGGCATGTCAAATGATTTATACAAAAATGACGATTACAGGTCACTAAAAGTATGACATAAAAATTAATGCAGTTCGTTGTAGTATTATATGTCTTTATTTTGATGTAGGTGTCACAACATTTTGACTGAATGTTGTGTGATTATTGTGTATTATTATTTAAATTTAAGATTATTAATTATTTAAAAGTACCTAGATACAATATGCGTTTAGTAATTTAGCGAAATAATCGCGCGACCGCTTGCCTATTCCATAAGAGGCATGGCACCACCCGTTACGCTACGATGGTTGACGTGTGATTCAGGCACATAACTTAGGTTATGTTGATGAGATTGTTAACTAAGCGAGGTGTACTGGGCGGATGCAAATTGGCATTTAACCCGAACAGGACTGCTTCTAGGTATGATTGTGACTACGGAGAGAATGGTTGTGACAGCTGAATACGGTGCTGACGAATAGAGACGAAATTACTTTAAAACAACCGTAAAACGAATTAATAGACACAATTAGTATTTCAGTATACCTACATTGAATTTCTTAAATTCACATGTCTTTCCATCCAAAGGTTGACTGGAAGAGATTGCTTCTAAGCAATGAGGCCGCCCATGATTGTACTTGTCGCATGTCATGATCTTTTTGTAATGATCTGTATCTGGTTGCAAAACTAAGCTCAAACTGCAGGTTTAGTGCGTTGTCCAATCTTCGAAAGGACTAGCTTCGAGAAGAATCACTCAGCTCAGCGATTTTTGTGGAGGACTGTACATAGAGTTACCTCCAGCTGGCTTTTTGACCCAAACTCTCCGAGTTTAGATGGGGTAAGTAATTAAAAAAATAAAAAGGTTAATTTTAAAATTAGGCTCAAAGAAGCTTTTAGTTGGCATACAAATAGGCACGTATGCGTAGAATTAGGCGACAAATCAACGGCATGCGGCTGGGCCCCGACTTTGAGGAACAGATATGTAAAGGTAAGTACAGACCGGAGCGTGTGGCGCCTTACAGGGCGTAATGTTCCGAGACACAGCGAGCGTGTGTGCAGTACAGGGAAAAAAGGCGCTCGCAACGAGCTACGAGACGGATTTTAGCACACGGGCATAACATATCATGCTCGCGGCGGCGGAGGCGGCGGCGCGGGCGTTACGGGGCGTAATGTTACGGGACACAGCGTGGTGCGTACTGTCAGACGGGGAAAAAAAGGCGCTCTCAACAAGCGAGGAGACAGATTTTAACAAACGGGCGTAACGTATCATGCTCGCGGCAGCGGAGTCATTACGGGGCGTAATGTTCCGGGTCACAGCGAGTATTCAAGCAGTCGATATGGGGAAAGAAGGCCCACGCAAGCAAATAGGCGGATCTTAGCACACGGGCGTAACATAGCATGCACCCTGCGAATGATTGTGTCCTGTGAATGATAACATTACGACCCGTAACCCCGGTCAGAGGGTGGGTAGATCTGTTTATTTTTCCCCAGAGTCGGGTCCCACGCCTCTAATTTGTGGTGTCATTCAAGTAATGGAGTCACGCACGGGCTGCAGCCAGAGCCTTAAATAAAGAGATCTCTAGTGCCACAGCGTCGCTTTAATCAGCTAGGGAGGGGACACGACAGGCCTGCTTTTTCTGAGTCCATGTTTTTCGTGACAAATAGGATAAAAGTTTATAATATAAGGATTTGTTATGTTATTAAAGCTTTTCATAGGCTCTCCCCTTGAGCTCTACCCTCCCTGTCAATTCCAATTTGATAATACCTTCATGTATAAACAAACATAACATATAAACAAAATAAACATAACATATAACAAACAGTAAGTAATATAAATCCAGTGTTCATTTATCTATCGGCTGACAATCCTACTCATAGATATTATAAACGCGAAAGATTGTGAGGATGTATGTTAGTAGGTATGTTTGTTGCTCTTTCACGCAAAAAATACTATGAATGGATTTTGATGAAATT
Organism: Eupithecia abbreviata; assembly: GCA_943735965.1. NCBI lineage: Eukaryota > Metazoa > Arthropoda > Insecta > Lepidoptera > Geometridae > Eupithecia > Eupithecia abbreviata. The sequence goes on from OX030976.1 coordinate 3,581,295, forward strand.
TCACAATAATATAGCTTACATATCAGAATAACAAATAGGCTACAATTCATAAAGATACATTTATTGTAGGTATATTATCCAAAATATCTATCACAACGCGGGTGGAACCGCGGGGCGCAGCTACATAGTTTTATTATAAACATAAATTTAATGTCGTTTTCAGCGATATCCGCTTTTTATATAATACTGAGGAATTAAGAATAACATATCATACATTTTTCATCAGGTTATTGAACCATTTAAAATATAGATCAAGCAAGCTTTAGTTGCGCATTAGGTACTTTTTAAATAAAAAATGATCCCGTCCCTACCGAATACCTACGTATTCAGGAGCACTTGGCTCGATGTTTGCGGCGCGTAGGTATTTACTCACGGCCGTCTGCGAGCGCGATGTATACCATTTAATTAGCGAAAACAAGGGTTTTAACGTTTATTTTTAAGATAGCATCAATTTAATTTGATAAAAGATGCTCGGGCACGGCTGATTTTGATTGGTTTAACTGTGAATGCGAAATATTCAGGCTTTTTTCTGCGCTAACTGAAAAACATCATCATCATCAGTCAATATTAGTCCACAGCCTGCTGGACATAGTCCTTACCTAATGAGCGTCATAGCGCCCTGTCTTCAGCTTGCCGCATCCAGCATCTACCTGCAGTCATTCGCAGATCGTCATTCGACCTGGCCGGAGGGCGTCCTACACAACATTGGCCGAGTCGACGAACGTGTTCTTGAGAAAACGCGAGGAACCTTCAACCGTTAATGTAATTCAACGGTTGACGGTTCTTCGCGTTTAATTTCATAGAATTAGGGCCCAGATAATGGATAGAACGTATATGCGAGTTTTTTTTTCTTTCTATAAGTTTATTGTATTAGTCGTCTTGTAACTAAATACAGGTAAGAAAAATCATTTTATGGGGTTCCGTACCCAAAGGATAAAACGGGACCCTATTACTGAGACTTCGCCAGGCTGTCATGAACCGTGGTAGTTGAAATTTTCAGAGATGATGTATTTCTGTTTCTATGCAGTTATTTATACGAAATACAGAATACAATATATAATAAATCTTTAGGTGGGCTCCCGTACATCTAACGTGATTTTTTTCACACAGGTAGACGCTTTAAATATTCACAGAACATTTAGTTATATATATTCACTTTAAAAATAAATAATTAGATTAAAATAAAACAAAATGATTTAAGGGTAGGTAGTAGAAGTTCCCATACAACAGACATGATTTTATGCCAGTTTTAAAGAAGCCCCTGGTCATGCACCAATTACGCTATAAGTAGGTATACTCTACAATCTTACCTCATAGTTTAGTAAATTAATTCTAATTACCCACAAGGGTAATTCCTCCCCGTACCGCGCCGCCGCCGGGGCGCCACAAGTTTCAAACCTACATTGATTTACGATGCAGGCCGGGTCGTCTAAACCTAGTTTAATCCTCTTACCTCGCTTCCCCGACTGTAAGTACCTACTTGTATACATATTTGATGAAACGGATACTCGGGACGGTGTGGAACGAAATGTGGCTGCTTTAGAAAATCTAATAAGAATCGGAGTGGCTTGTTGAAATCTTTTTTCGTTCTGTGGAGTTTTTTATAGGAACTTTCTGGAACTAAGTTTTCTGAAAATTACTTTATTATTAGATTGCTGCTGTTTTCACTCCGCCTTATTGTTTTGTCATACAATGACTAATCTAGTGAGAATACTGGACCTATTATAGAGTAGGTAGAGGTGAGCGAGATATTATTACATCTTCCTTTGTACAGTCAGGGACATAATTGCAATCTATTTTGTAAATTTTTAAATATACAAAATTATACAAATTCGTGGTCGTCAACGACGATGTTCACAACGACGCGCCCTCGTTGCGGTCGTCAATAATCGAGATTATAAATAAATAAATAAATAATGCTGGACAATCCACACAGCATTATCTAGCCCCATGGTAAGCAAAGCTTGTGTTATGGGTACTAGATAACTGATATACATAATACAATACATTACATAGATAGATATTTTTTATTATACATACAAAATCTGCAGATCGTACACACTACACAGGCGAGATAGGATGAAATGCACAATCATTCATTCCTAATATACGCATAAAAAAATGTTAGGACTTTTACTACAAAGGGTTATTTTAGAAAAACTTGTATAACTATGTCAAAACGGGCTTTATTTTTGAGTTGTTTTTAAAATCAGGCGCTATCACTTTTGATTTTTCGTATACTGGCCTAAATTGTGACCTCAGCAGTATGGTTGTATTTAAAAAAGTATACTATCGTACCACCTTTTAAAATTTGATCTATAGCTCTGAATAGGCCTTTAGCCTTTAGGCACCTAACTACTGTATATCACCTAACCACCGCTGCACCGTGTGGTCGAGCTATTAGCTCAGCTACACGCTCCGTCATCATACGCACAGACCAGTTTGCTTAGGACGGAGCGACGGCGACACGGTAGCTCGGGAAAGTCCGGAAGTACAGCTTATGTTGTAAATAAATTAAAATAAAAGACATAAACGCTTACTAAATCTACTGTAATTCTCCACAATTGCTTATAGTAACTTTGGCGCTGACGTTTCCCGAATTGCTGCCGAACTTCTCCATCTTCTTGAGCAAATCTAAACCTGAGATCACGTGGCCGAACACCACGTGCTTGTTGTCCAACCAATCCGTTCTGGAAAAGAAACACACATTTAATATATTTATCGTTTTATAGCATAGGATAGTGAGTGCTTTGGTTAATAGGTACTATAAACTCCATCTTAAATAAATCATCATCATCAGCCTATAGCAGTCCACTGCTGGACATAGGTCTCCCCCAATGAGCGCCATAGCGCCCTGTCTTTAGCTTGCCGCATCCAGCATCTACCTGCAGTCTTTCGCAGGTCATCATCCCACCTGGTCGGAGGGCGTCCTACACTACGTTTACCGAGTAGTAGTGGTCTCCACTCAAGAACACGTTTGTCCCAGCGGCCGTCGGTTCTTCGCAAGATATGGACGGCCCACTGCCACTTCAGCTTGCTAATTCTTTGAGCTATGTCGATAACCTTGGTTCTCTGTCGGATGTATTCGTTACGAATCCTATCCTTCAGAGAAACTCCGAGCATAGCTCTTTCCATAGCTCGCTGAGCGACTTTGAACTGGTGGACCAGCCCTATCGTGAGTCTACGTCCCTACGTCTCAGCTCCGTAGGTCAAATCTCCGTAGGTTACCTATGTAATGTATTGTATTAAGTATATCAGTCATCTAGTACCCATAACACAAGCTCTGCTTAGTTGAGGGCTAGATGATGCGGTATGGATTGTCCAACATTATATATTTATATGTATTTTCCGCATTCCACGCACTAGTTTCGCTACTTACTTAGCCGTACACAAGAAGAACTGCGAGCCGTTGGTATTAGGCCCGCTGTTCGCCATGCTGAGTATGCCAGGCCCCGTGTGCTTCAGCGTGAAGTTTTCGTCGTCGAAGGTACGTCCGTATATCGACTTGCCGCCCGTTCCGTTGTGGTTCGTGAAATCGCCGCCTTGACACATCTGATATATAGCTAAGGATAATATTAGAAGAACGAAGAAACATAATGAATTTTTATCCAAACTACATATTTACATACTAGGTGTGTAGGTTAGATACTAAATCTAAAATTAAAACTATACATTGTCAAGTTCAAATTAAAAAGATAAATCTAGATTTATTTTTGGTATACCTTTCCATCTAAAGGTTGCCTGGAAGAGATCGTTTCTAAGCGATAAGGCCGCCCATTATCCTTGTCACATGTAAAGTGTTTCTGTAATGATCTGTATCTGGTGTACAATAATTAAATAAATAAATAAATAAATAATGCTGGACAATTCACACAGCATTATCTAGCCCCATGGTAAGCAGAGCTTGTGTTATGGGTACTAGATAACTGATATACATAATACAATACATTACATAGATAGATGTATGAATGAAGTATGTTTGTATTGTATTGTATACAAAAACAAGAGATGTAAATGTTGGAAGTGATTAAACAATACCCCGTTTCTCAAATCAGCCAAAAATTCGGGAATTCCCTGGAAATTACGAATAAGGAATTCTCGGGACCAAAACCCTACCGTGCACGCCTACGTACAGTTCTGATTCCAGTGCGGTGGTCGTATAACTTAGAGATACTTCATTACATATTATTAAACAAAGCCACTTCCCGCTGTCTGTCTGTCCTTATATATACTTAGATCTTTAAAACTACGTAACGGATTTTGATGCGGGTTTTTTTATAGATAGAGTGATTCAAGAGGAAGGTTTATAAACTATTTGACACATAGATTTCTCTTCTTTCTTCGTGTTTGTGAAATAATTGTTCAAATCGGTCCAGTAGTTTCGGAGCCTATTCATTACAAACAAACAAACAAAAAATCAAACATTTCCTCTTTATAATATTAGTATAGCCATAGATAAACGATCTATTTAGATATCTACTGGTATATCAGTAGCTTATTGTGGAAATGTTTAATGAGCCTTAAGTATTTAGTCAAATACCTATTCATTAAGTTAGCTGTTAATTTCCTGAAGATGTATGTATAAAAGGATACAAATTCCGGAATGATCCTATGAAAGCAGCTCCCTTGGTATCCAAATCCCTTCTCGTGCGTACAAAGCATTCTAAAGTTCTCAGCCGTACGAGGCACCACATCTGCCCTCAGCATCATGATCAGACGACCAAGCTCCTGCTTGTTGGCTGATATGTCAAAGTATACTTGAGGGTTCCGCTTCTCCGCTGGTTTCGCTGGTATAGCCTGGAAGGAAACAGAAAGGCTTTATTTTAGAATATGTTAATATATCTCTATCACTATCGTCTTCAGTCGATAATGACAACAAGCTGAGACGGGACCTTACTAGCCGCGCACATAAGGAAGAAGAAGTTTTTCATACTCTTGGGACTCTACTACACACTACATTAAGATTGAAATCCCTTGGCTTATGTTATTCTGTATTTTCATATTTTTGTGTGCTTTCCTTTTTTGTACCCATAACATGTGTGTGGCTATGAAATAAATTATTTTATTCTTTTGTTTATTCTCTTCTAGATGGACACAAACAATAATTATTAAAGGGACGCACACAGACTCCTGACGATTCTATTGAAAGATGTAATGCGATGTATCATCCTATAATGTATGTACATCTTTACATTATAACTAGACAAACCTTATCTGGTTTAAAGTGTCGTAGAAATAAGATTAGAATAAGTTTTTATTAATAAAGAAATACAAAACAACACAAAAAAAAAATACAACTGCTGTGTGTGAAGTGCGGTGGATCAGTTTACATATATTCCGCGTGAGAAAAGTAGGCGGTTCTGAATTTTTCTGCATTCTAATTACTATTCACGGCTATTTATCGGGTTTATTTGAGTCAACCTGTGACCACGACGACGAAAGTGTGAAAACCTGTTAAAACATCGGTAAAATAGGCAAGTAAACGCGATAAGACCCGTGAATAGTTATTATGATGAATAGAAAATATTTGCCGCGAATTATTTGATTCGTTGGCACAATGTATTTCGTACCACCTTAAATTTGTTAAGGCGTTGTAATAAAAATACTGTGTCAAGTGGTTTTATTTGCGAAATCAAATTCTGGAAAACAAAGGGACCTAATTTTTTGATCGCCTCGCGCAATGTATTCCGTTCCAGGTGTAGTAAGTAAAAACACCACCTGGGTGTTTGGTTTTGATAGCGAAATCAATAAAATTCTAGGAAACAAGGGGACCTTTTTTTGATAGTCTCGCGCAATATATTTCGATCCAGGTTAAGTAAGTAAAAATACTGGAATTGACTGCGAAATCAATAAAATTCAAGGAGAGAGAGGTCCAATCCAAAATAATAAGTGTGAAACATACATTAGTTTCGTGTTCACATCTCAGAGCAGCTGTTTGATCAAGCTTCAATTCAGGTGTCTGATCCTGCTTAAGGTCATGTCTCTTTTCACTATTTATTTCAAGTTTTAAATCAGATTCTTGATCTTCACTTCTCGTATCATCACTAGATTTCTTATCAAGTGTCGGATTATACTTGTGATCCTTTAAATTCGTAGATCCTTTTGCTTGATGTGTTACTTTTCCGTTCCTATCATCGGTTAAGGCAAAGGCAGCGTGTTTTTCACGTGGCACCACGCCTTGTAAATTTGATGTTCCTGGTGTTTCCAAAGGGTCAAAATTACTTGATCTACGTCTACAATTAGGAGCTATTGTAGTGCTTGGTGATTGAAGTGCTTTTTTTATAGACGGTTGACGAACACATTCGTCATCATCTAAGGTTGTAAAATTATGGCCTGACATCTCAAGTTTACACTCTCGAGTAATTCTACGGTTACCATCGTCACAGTCCACATTTGAAACCTCCTCTGAGTTAGAGTTCTGTTTACTCGTGCATATACCTAACAACAGCAATGACAATTTGGCGCCCATACTTTACCACCTTATTGTATACCAAATTTTTGAGTTATGAATAAAAAAACTTGTGTAAATTGGATTATATTAACACAAGAATATTAATTGTCCAACATTTTGGATTAATCTAGCAAATATTATAATATATAATAGGAACTATGACTAGAAAAAGCTCTGCCTAGGAGATATTAATTACTTTGACAAATTAGAAATTAAGGTACTTTTCCTGAATTTTCTTTGGAAAACTATTATTTGTTATATTATTCTGGCATATCAAATTCAGTTTTGACACTGATTATGAATAATACTCTTCTGCCAATTACTTAATACAAGGAGGCTTGATTATCTCCTAAGGTCAATGTTGATTTTGGATTGTTTTCATAAATCTAGCTTGAATACAGGCTGCTACAATCACATTATTATGGTCAAACCAATTGATCAAAGGATTTCTTGAACGGAGCTAAGGGACCAAACACTGTCCTGTATAAAGACACCCAGGATATAGTACGTAGCTAACTAAGTACCTATTTAATTTCTTTTTGTGATTTTTGTTTATTATGTGCATAATGTAACGACTTGGCTGTAAATTGCTATAATGTTACATTTATGATTATTTACAATAAACAACAATAGTATAAAATACTCACAGTAGCACTAGTTTTAGTATTGTCTTTCCCCTCTTCTCCTTCATTATCTTTATTAATCTGAAGAGTCTCTCCGGCATGCTTTTGCAGCCAGTTATCATCGGACCACACCGGCCGAGTGGATCCTTCTTTGATCCGCTGTGGGGCAGCAATGTTCACTCGGATTGTGCGGCCAAAGAGTTCAGAGTCATTCTGGAATGTGAATCAAGATAGTCAGCGAAGAGAAAAATCACTTCGTTATTCATTATTGTGAAACGTAAATCAGATATAAATAAATGTTGATACTCAAATCAAAGGTATCTAATGAGTAGAGCTTTCTATGATGTTACTTTGGATTTCGAGTAAAACGCTTACCTACCATATTGTCTATGGCGGCAGCAGCATCTTCAGCATTCTCAAATTCAATAAAAGCGAAGCCTCGGTGCTTCTCAGACTCGTAATCTAATGGAATCTGAACATCCACCAAGTCTCCAAATGGCACAAAAGCTGCATTCAACACTTTTTCATCCACTTCTTCTGCTAAACCACCGACGTAAATTGTTCTTTTCGAGTTGGGTTTGCTAGTCATTTTGGGTTTTTACCAGGGTAATAAAAGGACAATTAATAGGCCGGTAATTTTACATACAAAAACAAACAAAGAAATCTCGATCGTTATAAAATAAATTTATATTCTTATCTCGCTCTTTGAACAAAATCATAACATAACATAACCTCGAAATTTACTATTTACTTCAACTTCAACTTCTTCCTTCCTAGATGGCTCTGCATCTGGTCGAATTTTACGATGCTATTGTTGTAAATATATCAAACAGTCATTCTCACTGTCACAAATTTTACCATTGACAAATTCAAAGTTGCACACTACCTTGACATTGATGGAAGACTCCGTGAACCTAGACGAGTCCATATAACTGCCGGCGATGGCATGAACAGCCTTGGAAGATACGACCACGGATTAAGCAGGCGGTACTGCGCAGCCTGGCATAATTTTCCATGGCTGTAAGTGTCGAGGCCGTGCTATTAATTTTCAGCCCGTACATTACATACTTAGAACTTACAGCCTTGGAATATGATGCCATCCATGTACAGAAATTACTGGGCTGTAACGTCCCTGGTTGTTCCTTGATTGGCCGTTAAAGCATGGCACCCGCCTAACCGATGAACCACTCATCGGTTAGGTGGGTGCCATGCTTTAACGCCGCATAGATTAATTATTATCTTTCTCGGGGTTGATCGCCAGAAAAGGCGATTCCATCCAAAACATGACGCACAAGTTTAACGCTAAATAACAATTATTTATTGTTCGATCAGAGTCTGACTGAAGATCTTAGGCAGATTGAAGGAATCGCTACGTGTTGATTGACGTAATTATAGGCACGGGCAACAAAAAAGGGGTTTGCTCTCCTTTTGAACAAATAATAGTATTTGTTTATTTTGCAATCCAAACGAAATTCTGGGAACTCAGTTGAAAAAAAAACAGAAAGTTCGAATGAATTTTTATTCATCACGAAAGTTTGCAATATACAGTTCTACAAATAAAATAGAGATGTCTCTGTTATTAAAATAATACGTTGGTTGTATCCACCGTTAAACAAATCGCTTATCTATAAATTAAAATCTCTTTATAGTAAATTAAAAAGACGCATTACACTGCTGTTAAAAGAATAAGGTAAATGGCGGGTAACGTAACCGACGTAGGTATGGTGTACCTTATCCATAGGTAATTCTAATATAAATGGTAGATGTATAATTACAATATCAATAGGTAGATACCTTATCAACCTGCCTTCTCAAAAGTACTTAGGTAGGTAGGTACCTAGTTTCTTCTATAATAAATAGGTAGGCAATTGAAAAGTTTGATTATTCAATACTTGCTCGAATGAGATAGATTTGGCACTATTGGCCTTTCTACACTCGAATTAGGTAAAGTGAGCACGATTTACTGTTTCATAATAGGATAGGTCGGAAATTCTAAACCCAAACGAGGTAGAAATGGTAGAAACGGCATGGTTGGCAGGCAGGTAGACGCGTATGATCGGTGTGAAGGAGCGATAGAATTAAGACTATTTGATGAAAAATCGTATTCTATGAACTCTGAAGTCACGCTTGAGTTGCTCTCATTTTTTGAGCTGATGTAAACCCCAAAGGCATCCTTGGGGTAGCGATTAAAGCGCGGTTTTCTTTCCTTCATGGTTCCTACAATTTCTTTTTTTGTTGGTGGTTGACTCTGATCTTTACTTGAAAATCCTGAAAAAAAATATATTAGGTACATATCCAATTTTAAAGTCAAAGTAAAAAAAAAATATGGATAAAGTTATCAAACCTTTGTAGTTATTCCTCAAACGTTTAACTTTGATGGGCACTTTATCAATAGCCCTAAGTCTCACTGAAAAGAAAAGATGCGAATAAACAAGCGTTAGTCTGGCATCATTTTGCCAAGACGATACCATAATAAAGCTATGTGTGTGCTTAAGGTTAAACAAGTTTCTCATCTTCCCATACAAACGTAGAAGGGTACCTACTAGGTACACTGTTTAATGCTAACTACTAGGTAGGTACCTACACTACACCTTTGATACAGGCAGTGTGAACGCTCAAAGAAACGTGGAGGAAGTCTCATAACAGCACATCTAACTTTCGCATCATTTATTGGTGAGAACTTCAGATTAATGCACGACAATGCTCGTTGCCATATCGCAAGATTTGTTGCTCAGTACCTCGATGAGGTCGGGATTCAAGTTTTGCCATGGCCGGCACGCCCTATCTGACCCGATTGAGCACATTTAGGACAACCTAAAATGAGTTATCCGAGCAAGAGTACCGGCCCGAGACGGATTCGAGATGATATTTTCACCAGAGCCTAGTTCGCTATCTAGCAGGTTACACCACGTGCAGGTTAGGTTGTCTTGGGAGATGAGATGTTGGAGTCCCCCTCACACCCCCATCGGCCCTCAGTAGGATATTCAAGACATCATGGATGGATTATCAAACGGGCTCTTGTTTTTAACATAACTTCCATCAAATCTGGTACAGTAGGTTCCAGACGAATTTGACAATTACTGATCGAACTGAGCAGGACAGCATGAGAGTCTCAAAGGTAAGAAGAATACAAGAATTTATTGATAAAAAAAGCATTTTACACGACCATTGTAAATTATAATTATCCCTAATTATAATTAATAATATATCTGACAATTTATATGTAGCAGACATATTTTGTGTTTCATTATAATAATATCAGCTGCGCTCCGCGGTTTCACCCGCGTGGTGATAGATATTTTGGATAATGTACAATATATCTTTATAAATTGTAGCCTATGTGTTATTCTGATGTATAAGCTATATTATTGTAAAGTTTCATTAAAATCCATTCAGTCGTTTTTACGTGAAAGAGTAACAAACATCCAACCATCCATCCATACTTACAAACTTTCGCGTTTATAATATTATTAGGATTTAAGTATTGACTATCTTACATGTACCAAATAGCTGATAAGTTGGTTGGGGGGTCTTCTACAGTTCAGGTAATTCGAGGATCACCCATGTGCTGTAAAAAAGCCTCTCCAACAATCATATATACCAAGCTTCTAGCAGAAACTCACATAGCTGCCGTTGTAAAGCCATGCGACGAACATCATCTATCATGGTCTCGAGGAGTTCCTTGAAATCCTCTATGATCGGAATCCACTTCGTTTCCACGATCACCTGGATCGACCTCATGAGACAGAGGTGTGCTTCATCGTAGACTATCTCTCTCTGTCTTTTAGCGTACATTTCATTTAGACCAGTGTTCATTATGTCCAAAATGTGCTGGTGCATGAATTCGGTTAATGTGGGTATAGATGGTTCTGGAAGGGTGTTATGGAATTAAAATAGGTTAATACCTACCTATATATGACTTTATTATTATTATATTGTATTATGTATATCAGTTATCTAGGACCCATAACACAAGCTCTGCTTACCTTGGGGCTAGATAGTGCTGTGTGAATTGTCCAGCATTATTTATTTATTTATTTTATTAACTTGATTTAAACCAACATCATACTTCATAAAGTAATTAACATTTGAACTAGTTTCTACAATTGAAAACAAACAATCTAGAGGTAGCTCAACTGATACCAGTCGAGTCGGAAACGTGCGGACGTCGTCGTCGCGTCATCGTCCCCAAGACGTTGGCGGCATTGCCCCGCTGTATGGAACGAGTATCTGGCGGCGCAACGACTGATGCAAAAGTGTTAAGCTATCAAGAAGTTAAAACAGCAACTAAGTAAGACACAAAGAACAACCAATATAGAAGACCAAATGACTCACCTGGAATCTCTTCAACCGGCAAAGTACTGGCCGAGGTGGTGTCAGTCATAAAGCTAGAGTTTAAGGTCTCCACAGAGGGAGTAAGTGAAGGTCTAGACTCGGTAAAAGAGACTTTGGTAACGTCATCTCGTCTTGGACGTATCGAATCCGTTTCAATCGACTGAATTAATAAATGAAATTATTAGAATTATAAGACCGTGGAGCAGAGCTTGGTACAGATAAGTGAGATAACTGATAGGTATACCCACTATACACAATACAACAAACATAACATAATATAAGTAGATTTTTTTTATATATAATTACCTACATAGAAAACTGTCCTGAACACCTGTAGACCAGTATCTGCCAGCAGTCTTTCGCAGGTTGTCATCTCTCCTGGCTAGACAGAGGCATCCTACACTACGTTTGCTGAGACGCCCGGTCTAGAATATTCTATACCTATCAGTTATCTCACTTATCTGTACCAAGCTCTGGTTAGTTTGGGGCTAGATGATGCTGTGTGAATTGTCCAGCGATTATTGATTACATTACCGCTTTATTCTCCTTTGCTCTAGGTGTAAAAAACTCAGGTTTTTCGTTTCCCTTCTGTTGTCGTTTGATTTCTTCCTCCAAGATCTCAGTAGATCTAGTGAAGAACAGTCCTGCTTCTTTCAGGGTATTTCGGCACCATACCTTTCTCTGAACCATGCGGGCTACGAACAGCGCTGCTAAGGTCGTTATCTGAAATAGATTTACTGTTCTTTGAATTGTTAAGGAGGACAATAAAATATACCTATTGCCACGCCCTGCTTAGCCCAGCTTAGTATTACAATGGTACTATATTTATTTATTAAGTGCACTTATGTTTTGTCTACGTCGAGTCTTCTCTTCATCCATACCACAATGCTTGAAAACGAAAGTTTTCAACCAGTGCGTCCTACCCGTTATAACCTACGGAGCTGAGACGTGGACACTCACGATAGGGCTGGTCCACCAGTTCAAAGTCGCTCAGCGAGCTATGGAAAGATCTATGCTCGGAGTTTCTCTGAAGGATAGGATTCGCAACGAATACATCCGACAGAGAACCAAGGTTATCGACATAGCTCAAAGAATTAGCAAAATATTTTAATATTCTTAGTGGTGATTTGCCATCATTTTGTGCCATAAAGTGTTAATTCATTCATTCATTCAATTCATTCATTCAGTTAGAGAATTTTAAAGCTGTAGAAATGTTTGTTTTAATACCGCAAAATGCAAACATTCTACATACAAACAATATGTCAAACTACACGCTAATCAAACTACAAATAAATAATTATTTTGGATCTTACCTCTGAGTGCTCTGCTAGATAATCAGCTTGCTCCTTACTACAGTCAATGGGGTCGAACGTACCCTTGTAGAAATCAAGATGAAATCTGTCTCCTAACCAGGTAACTCCTGGACTCATGATGCTATGATTAGGAACTTAGCAAGTACCTAGGTTTAAACTAGGTCCCTATATACTGTATTTCTACAACTTAATGTTTCTTAAATTTTTATCAAAGTAAAGCTTAAAATATAAATTCAAGTTTGGCAAATTATGTATTGTGACACGAGTAGAAATTTGTTAAGTCTAGTTGGTTGTAAATATTTTTCGTTATATTGCCTAGAATGAGTGATTCGGCTTGTCACCCAAAAGAGAAAAGCTCGTAAAATGCTCCTTGTACTAAGTCACATAATATTACTAAAGGCAATATTTGCATAAAATAACTAAATAAATATTGTTGGACAATCCACACAGCATCATCCAGCCTAGCCTCGAAGTAAGCAGAGTGTTATGGGTATTAGACTAGATAACTAATACACAATACATACTGATAGATATATTTTATTGTTAAATTTTCTCTGCAATACTAAGTAAATAAATAAAAATTATTTATTTCGAGTACAGGACTCACACAAAAAATTACATTTAAATACACTACTGAGATCTAGGTCTTATTTTACAAACCAATACTGTGAGAATCGCCTCTTGACTCACACTAATGGCCAAAGTGTCCTTATATCACTTTATTCATGAATACTACCTCAAGTACTAAATAAATAAATAAATAAAAAATATTTCGAGTACAGGACTCATACAAAAAATTACATTTAAATACACTTCTGAGATCTTGGTCTAATTTTACAAACCAAAACTGTGAAATTAAGCTCTTATAACTAATGACCAAAGTGTCCTTATATCACTTTATTCATGAATACTACCTCAAGTACTAAATAAATAAATAACAAAAAATATTTCGAGTACAGGACTCATACAAAAAATTACATTTAAATACACTTCTGAGATCTAGGTCTAATTTTACAAACCAAAACTGTGAAATTAACCTCTTATAACTACTGACCAAAGTGTCCTTATATCACTTTATTCATGAATACTACCTCAAGTACTAATTAAATAAATAAAAATAAAATATTTCGAGTACAGGACTCATACAAAAAATTACATTTAAATACACTTCTGAGATCTAGGTCTAATTTAACAAACGAAAACAGTGAGGTTCGCCTCTTAACTAATGACCAAAGTGTCCTTATATCACTTTATCCATGAATACTACCTCAAGCCAATCTTTATCTTTCCCATGACTGAATCAATAAACTGCTATGTTGTAAAACTAGTACACTCACCCGACTCCGCAGGTCAATGGCTACGATAATTACCCAGGCACTGCTTTGATTGCTCCACGGAATGTTATTGGCAAAGGTTGGCTGAGTCAGATTTAATCTGTCTAGATTAATGACTAGATTTTACCCGTAGCTTTGTCTATACTCCAGCCTAAGTCAAGTATTACAATTTGTAAACAAAGCATCCATACTTGATCTAAAATCTTTGATTTGTTATTTTTAGCTATTCCTAACTCGACCTATGTTTTTTTCAACGATGAGGTAAGGAAATGTCTTAATTTCCATCGAATGATAGAAATTTAGACATTTTCCTTACCTCATCACAACTTACAATAGGCACACTACTTTATTTGTAACTAGTTTCTCCCCGCGACTTCGTACCCGTTTTTTTATGAAAACGTTTAAAGGTAATTTATGCTTTATCGATTTTAACCCATGGGAATTGTTCTATGGAATAAAATGTTCATGTTTATTTCCAAGCTTCCTGTTCTTACATATATGTAAAATTTTAGCTCTATCCGTTAAGTACTCGTAGTTTTGGCGTGAAGAAGTATCAAACATCCCAACTTTTGTATATATAATATTCATGAGATATTCTCGAAGCCCTAGCTAATAAAGAACTGCAGCAATGCTAATCTACAGACCCCGGTTTGACTGCCCTGTTTCCCATCTGGACTTAACTTAAAACAGAAGCTGTATCATAAATCGTAAATATCTCTCTGATTTACACATTCAATTAGCAACATTGTAAATGGTAAACTAATCCACCACACACCTGTTTGTGTGTAGTTCTGATTGTATTTATGTAGGAAATCTTTTGAAATGAAGTGACTATGGTTTTTGATATCAGCATTTCATCATTGAGCTGGCGACCATCGCCCGCTCCCTCACGAAGTCCTCAAAGGTAACTCATGTGATGGGTCCGGCAGTATACAACAAACTACCAGACTCTGTCACAGCTGATGGCAGTCTATCATGCTTTAAAATAAGACTTAAACGTTGGCTTGTCGCGCAGAATTTCTATTCTGTGAACGAACTATTACAATTATTGTAAACCTGATTTTATTTTAATTTACTATTCTATGATTTAATTTTATTTTCACTTTTAACAATAATGTACCTATTGTACTTATACGAAAATGTGACATGTAAAGTGGTTTTACATTTCACTCTCATCAGCCTATGTTAGTCCACTGCTAGACATAGGCCTCCACTAATGACACGTGTAAGGACTTCACTAACTTAATATAAACGCAATAAGAACATTATACACATCTCTTATCCGTTCAAAAGTTGAGGCTAGTGCGTGCGTATGGAACCCGTACGAAGTAACTTATTCGCTTATGATAGAAAAGGTACAAAAAAGATTCCTAAGATTCTTGTACAAAAAATGTCACGGGTACCATCCTTTCATGTATCCTACCAAGTACCTACAGGGTGCACTAGGCTTCAACTCCCTAGAAACTAGGCGCCTAAACGATCACTTCTAAATCTCTATTCTGCGTGGTATAACTGATTGCCCCACTCTATTGGCAGAGGGAAGCAGGCTCTGCGTCCCACAAAATCGTGCACGATTCGCAAAATCGCAGATGTTTTTAGCAAGATACAAATTGTATAGTAGGTAATATTACGAAAAATCCCAGCGACGACGGGCGCCGTGCTGCACAAACGACGTGACTTTTTATAACAGTTATTTAAAACAAATAACTATATTTAATACACAAAAAGATATAAACTTTATCGACATAATATGTAAACTCCTCGCGACGACGCCCCACAGCGTTTTTCGCGCTGTGTTTCGAGTTGCTTCGAGCCGCGTTGCTCATCTGCGTGAGCTGACCCTTACCGCATAAAATGTGGTATCATATTCGCGATCATTAAAATAATGAAAATGGTAGTTATTTTATTTTATAGTCACTTTTAAGATTCAGTTATATTCGAAGCCATAAAAGGCGCCTGCTTTCAAATCATACGCATTTAAATCATTTGAATTGATATTGCTTTACCGTTCACTAAGTTAAGGCTTCCACTGCCCAGTCTGGGCGCAGCCCCACCAGGAGCAGAGGCACCCTTAGTGTCAAGATCATGTCCTATAACTTCTTATCTTGTCTTCTTGTTCTTTGTTTTAGAATTTTTTAAATAAAATAAGATCATTACTATTTGTAACGGACTTTTAAAAAAGAGGCTATGTTCGGCTGTATGTACATATGTATATATGTATGAGTCACCGCTCACCAGTGGGGCCATTTTTGCAAGATGAGAGTTTAGTGTATCATCATTTACACCAAGACAAGATATCGAAAAAGTACAGTCAACAACAAAAGTCTAATTAATAGTTACAGTTTTTCAAAGCTTTCTTAAACCAAATCAAATGTGAAAATCACTATCTTGGTTTGCTCATAATTATGATATACTAGCTGCGCCCCGCGGTTTCACCCGCGTAGTGATAGATATTTTGAATAATATACAATATATCTTTATAAATTGTAGACTATGTGTTATTCTGATGTATAAGCTATATTATTTTTAACTTTCATTAAAATCCATTCAGTAGTTTTTACGTGAAAGAGTAACAAACATCCATCCATACTTACAAACTTTCGCATTTATAATATTAAAGTAGGATCGAACTTTGCCCCCATCCGTGCTATTCGATACGCTACTAAAATTGAAAAGCTCAATAAAATTAATGGTAATTAAAACAACCGTTACACTCTTCTCAAAGATCTCTTTAATATTACATCTTTGGTTTAGTGGTCTGTCCAGATCATCAGCATAGGCTGATGATGATAGGGGAGGCCTATGTCCAGCAGTGGATTAGCATCCAGCATCTACCTGCAGTCTAATAGGTACTCGTAGGTAATAATACAAATGAAAATGTTTTTTTTTTTATTTCTTTAAGCTTACAAATAAGCACTTAGACGGGTCATATTTTATACTATTCATTATTATATAATAACACTAGCTGAGCCCCGCGGTTTCACCCGCGTGGTGATAGATATTTTGGATAATATACAATATATCTTTATAAATTGTAGCCTATGTGTGTATTCTGATGTATAAGCTATATTATTTTAAAGTTTCATTAAAATCCATTCAGTAGTTTTTACGTGAAGAGTAACAAACATCCATCCATACTTACAAACTTTCGCGTTTATAATTATAGTAGGATTATTTTAATGTTCACTTAAATTTTTAGTTTAGTTTTAGGAAGAAGTGAGAAGAATCCACTAGTATGTTCATAGCTCATGAGTCTAGTACATTTGATTTGCTTATCTGTAGTTGTTAGATTTTGAGTTGGAGCAAAATTCGTTCCAAGCTTTTTTATTTTCTAGATAATCTGAGATTCTCAAAGGTTGAAATAGGGAAAACCAACACCCATAACTCCCTTGCGTGTCAGTCGCGCTCCCGAAAGTAACATGCGCTCGCGCAGTGGTTCTTGTATTAATAAATCAAGCTTTCAACTGCTAAGAGATGAATTACAAGACTACGAGTACCTCTTCCGAGCTTTCGATCTAAATTCCTATTTTGTACTAGATAATTTCAGATGCGAGAGAATTTCAAGAGGCTAGGTTGAGGAGACAATATTTTGTAATAAATAATGTTTAGTTATATTTTATTTATTTAGACGAAAAACAAACAGCTTACAATAAAATATTTAAAACTAAAATAAGTAGAAACATTGGTGGTTTAACTAAAGCTTCACAGTTTTCACTTCTAGTACCAAAGACTTTAGGTACCAGAGGTCAGTATAATTATTGTAAAATCTAGATTAATTTGTACTGATGTATCTCATTATGAGTAAACACTATGTTTGTATGAGAATAAAGATCTTTAAACCTAAGTGGATTTTATTTAAGTTTTTGTTATGGATCGACCTAAAAATGTTGCATAGATATAGCCTTAAGCCTGGTATCAAAAATAGACTACATTTTAGTTATTTCAGATAATTCCCTTTTTAGTTATATCCGATGGGAACTGATGTATGGATGCATCAATCAGATACAAATAACTTTAAAACGTTAAAAAAACCGTTAAAACGTAAAATAGAAACAACGCGTACGAAGCCGCGGGCAGAAACTAGTAAATATATATTTAATGTGTAAAGATATAATAATTATCTATATTAATATAACCATAGATATAACAATTAGACGACATACCAAAATCTATACCGTAACGCTCCAACCGTATATCTTGACGTTAGTTCACAAAGCTCCACCTTTCTTGCGCAGTTGCGTAAACAAAAAGCGATGGAAGGAGCGATGGTCCCTTTTCCCATCAGGTGCAATCGCCTCCGCCATCGCAACTGGTAATGAGTAGCTGAATCGGACACACGGACGTTTCGTTTGAGGAGCATAGCATTTACTTATCACAACTTTTTTAACTTGGACTTACTTATTTGCTCTAGCAGGTGGTGGCATTGCAAAGTCAGTCCTGAGTTGTGTTCTCTCCTGTTCAAGGCCTGTAGTACTGCCGCGCTGTCCGAGAGGATCCTGATGTTTTGGTCAGTTACCTTCCTTCGTAGCACTGCAGTCGCAGCTTGGATAATACCTACACATTCCGCCTGGAAGATGGAGTTGTGGGCACCCAGTGCTGTTGTTTTGTGAATATTAAGATCTTCCGAGAACGTTCCCGCCCCCGTACCTGTTTTCATTTTAGAGCCGTCAGTGTATATTCGTACTTCATGTATGTTTGAGCTATCACTTGGCTCTTCGTGCATTTGTAAAGTGAAGCTTTTTGACAGTATGTGTGTTTTAGGCACCCTATCATATATCGAGAGTAGCATAGGGTTACTTTTTGCATAGTCGTCTATAATAGTGGTGTGTTGTGCTTTTGTGTTGTGGTTCAATAAACGTAAAGCCCAGAGTCTGTATGCAGCTGCAGCTGCCTCTTGTTGCACATGTAAGTGCAGTGGTAATAGGCCAATCAGGGCTTCGAGTGCTGCCGTGGGGGCAGTTCTCATACACCCTGTAGTCGCAACGCAGGCCAGTCTCTGGAACTTTTGTAGTTTATTTATGGTAGTGCTTTGATTTGTTCTTGGCCACCAGACCAGGGCACCATATGTCAGAGAGGGTCTAATTACAGTGTTGTATAACCACAGGGTGATCTTTGGGCTGAGACCCCATGTTTTCCCTAACAATCGGCGACACTGCCAGAATGAGATGGTAGCTTTCTTTATCTTGTTTTCTAAATGTGTTGCCCAGTTAAGTTTATTGTCCAAAGTTATACCTAAGTATTTAACTGAATCGGATAATGTAAGTTGCGTGTCGAATAGAAATGGTAGCTGGTATGTTCCTAATTTACGCTTGTTGGTGAACAGTACTAGTTCTGTTTTCGTTGGGTTCACGGTTAGTCCATAGTCTATACACCATTTTTCGACGGTCTTTAGCGCGTTACTCATAATGTTACACGTCACGCTGGCAAAGTGTCCCGATCTCCTCCTCTTGAAACCAATCCTCTGGTCCCCCCCTGCACATCAATCCGTACTGCTCTCAGCTTGAGCATACTGATTATCCAATCTACCAGCGTTGGCTCTACGTTGTGCTTTTGTAGGGCTGCGTTGATGCTGTTAAAGTTTGTCTTGTCAAAGGCTCCTTCAATGTCTATGAAGGCTTATTAAATATATTAATCCGGTATTTAAATAATTCTGGCTGTATAAATATGTAGTTGTTGAATAGCCAAAGCACAACACACCACTATTATAGACGATTATGCAAAAATTAACCCTATGCTACTCTCGATTTATGATTGGGTGCATAAAAAATTCATAAAGCAAAAAGCTTCACTTTACAAATGCACGAAGAGCCAAGTGATAGCTCAAACACTGATGACTCTAAAATGAAAACAGGTACGGGGGCGGGAACGTTCTCGGAAGATCTTAACATACACAAAACAACAGCACTGGGTGCCCACAACTCCATCTTCCAGGCGGAATGTGTAGGTATTATGCAAGCTGGGACCGCAGTGCTACAAAGAAAGGTAACTGACCAAAACATCAGGATCCTCTCGGACAGCGCGGCAGTACTACAGGCCTTGAACAGGAGAGAAAACAACTCAGGACTGACTTTGCAATGCCATCACCTGCTAGAGCAAATAAGTAAGTCCAATAGAGTCACCCTACAATGGATAAAGGGACACAGCGGATCCAAAGGTAACGACGAAGCTGGTGCACTGGCGAGGACAGGTTCAGAATGGCAACCGGCAGGGCCTGAACCAATCATTCCCTTCCCTTTCAGTCAAGACCGCTCATGGATCCGTCAACGCACAGTCAAACGACACGAAGAGCACTGGGCAAATATTCCAGATTGCAGGCAGTCGAAGGAGGCATTCCGGCTTTAAGCCCACGATACTCCCGAAAACTCCTCAATCTCAAACTTGACAAACTCCGGCATCACGTCGGTATTATCACGGGACACTGCATGATAAACAAACACCTATTTAATTTGGGTATCACGGACAGCCCCCTTTGCAGAGGGTGCATGAATGCAGAGGTGACTGCAGTGCATGTGCTTGTAGATTGCGACAGCGTAGCTTCTCAAAGATTGCAACACATTGGGACACCGAGGACGCCTAGGGAGGCATGCACCGGCATCAGCGAGCTGCTGGCCTTCTTGGAGGACATCGGGTGGTTAGACTATCAGCTCCCCACCCGACACGCAAAAAAAGGGCCCACCGGTGGCCAAGTTGCGGAAACCAGTCCAGAAGCAAGTAACAAGAACAAGTAAGTAGTTGAATAGATTACACTTATAGACACACAAGCTAGACCACGAAAAGTTTGTGTTTTTGTACCTACTGCTTTCAAAATCATATTAGGTACGTGTTCGCTGCCCTTAGTGCCTGTGGGGCTCATCTCAAGCCGCGGCTGGTATAAAACGTGTACATAGAGTGGTTTCGCGGCTACTCGCAAGGTCAAGTGCGCTTCGAGTCATTGCTCCTGCATACTTGCGCGGGCGCAGATCGCAGCCGCGGGTCCAACGGAGAGATTGTGCGGTGAGTGCTTTTGTTTATTTTTATTTAAGGTAGATTAAAAATTTGGTTGATCTTTTAGGTTTTTTAAATTGGCGCCGTTTTATTTAAAAAAAAGTATGATTGATTATAATTTAGTTATATGGATAATAATTTTTTAATACATAGTTAGAATATTTTGTCGGTTTAAATTTATAGCAAAAATAGTGCATTAAAAATTTACACACGCAATAATAAAAATTTAGCTCAGAATAAAAAATATATTTATTGATTAAAAAAAGCATTTCAATTTTATTGTTATTATAATATTATTTTATTGTTAACATAATCATAATAATTAATTTCTACTATTTACTATTATCCTCGTAGAATCGGTGAGCGTAATCTAAAAATCTTCAAATTATTATTTAATTCAATAAATAAAGCAGTCTACCCTTCCAGTCTTCGAGAGAAATATTAATAATACCCTTATTTTGCATTACCTTTTGGCATTACAATGCCAAAATGAAAGCTTTCGCTATTGTATATCGACCGCCTAGACAAAAAATATGAAAATACGAGTTTCAGTTTCAGTTTATTTATTCAAAAACAATTTACATTATGTATGAATTAATACTTATAGCATGTAATTAAATAATGCAATTAATTGTTGATAACATAATAATTACTTTCGTCTGATAAACTCGTCAATTGTATAAAACCTCTTCAGCAAAAGTTATCTTACATTATTCATAAAAATATTTGGGTTGTCAATTGCTTTCAATTCAGTAGGAAGAACATTAAATAATTATACCTATTGCTTGATATCTACTGCCATGCTTTGCTACATTTAAGCCTAGGAGTATCCGAGTAGGTATAAGTCCTAAGTATTTTGTTCAGAAAAAAGTGTCGAAAAAGTGATGAGTTATTCGGCGTAGGCGTATAATTTTTTTACTGAACTGTTGAACTTCTGATACATAGATAAGTAAGATGTTTATTTTTTGTATCGTTATAAAACTGATTGGTTTGGTAAGTAGGAAGGCACGTACAATTTTTTACCAGCTGAGTTGAGTCAACTCAACATGTATCTACCTATTTATATTATTATGATTTACTATTGCAACATGCATAGTTAGGTATATAATTTAGGCAATTGCCTGAATTATATATATTACGTTAGGTGAATTATATATAATTCAGGCACACACCTAACAACTAACAAAGATATGTACAATTTATACTTAAATGAAGACAAGTCTTTTCAGTAGATAATTTTTCTTCTCTTCCGAAGGCCCAAAATCTCATGATAATGCTGATGGTGTTGATGATTCTCATAGACAAAGCTTTAATAAATAAAAACGTATCAGCAAATAGAATGTAACGCTATGGGTAATATTAGACACTGACAGGTGATCGTAATACTGGCTTTTGTTTCGGTCAACAAATTAGCATTGCCATTCAACGAGCTAATGCTACCAGCATTCTGGGCACTCTGCCTTCTGATTACGACGGATTAGATTTTTAGGAATATTATATTTATGTGTCATCATCATCCTCAAATCCATATCCCACGCTAGGGGAGGTCGGCACTACATGTACTTTTCTTCAACTCTCCTCTATCCTCTTATACCAGTTTAAATTTTATTTTGTATATGGGCAGAGATGCGAAAACAGAGTTTGTTGGCCACCAAGAGCAAGTTCGCATCTCTGCCTAACTATGTATCCTCTAAATAATTCACATTAACTAACGTTCCAATTCTATTAGGTAGATAAGGTAGGTACATAAGCGGTAATCTACTAAAGAGGTAGGTAATTAAACTTTTTGAAGCGTCTAATTAACGGTTTTAAACTGAGGCGTTATTGTAATAATCTAAAACCGTTATTCAAATTACACCTTCAACGCTTGACTGCCAAGTGCCAAGTGTATTACGACTTTTTTATATAAGTGGCCACTTACTATTTATATCGTGATAGTAGATAATTATGTGCAGTACATAAGCATATTTTTATAGTGTATGGAGCTTCTTAGTTATCTTTGGATGTGCTTTTACAAAAATACATTTATTTGTTACTTAACTTGCTCAAAAAGTAACTGGAGTAGGCATATGTCCTAGGGACTAAAAGTATTTATGCTTTTTAATTTTTGTCGAATATCGTCAGCCGACATAAATAAGCCACAACAAGACATTTCCTCCTACATTTGACCTCGTATTGTAAAAACGACGGAATTCCATTTACAAAGGAAAGGATATACATTTCATTTGTTTTTTTTTATGGATCTAAAAGAGCCTTCTTGATGATTGTTGGATGTTTATAAGATATTTATACATATAAAATATATTTGTACTTATTCGTCCTCCGTGGTAGAATACATAAGTGCTTTGCGTTGCGCGTAACGCAGACACAAAAAAAGTTTGTAGTAGCGCGAATTCAATAAAATTTTTATTAACTACTAGCGGACCTTCCCGGCTTCACATGGTTTTAGTACGGATCCCTAACTTTTTGAAAATATAATATAGCCTATGTTCACCGGGGATAGTGTAGCTTCCCAACGGTGAATATATTTTTCAAATCGGTCCAGTAGTTAAATAAACAATAAATCAAACCTTTCCTCTTTATAATATTAGTATAGACTAATTTAATAAAGAAGAACGTGGCGTGGCTTATTTCATTGAAAATGTCATCAAGCTAAAAATAAATCAATAATATGCAAATGGAACAGAAAAGTCGAACAATTTATTAATATGATTCTATTTGTTGCGGACGGAATCACGTGAAAGATATTTAAAAACTTTCGGCAAGTTCGTTCTTTTTCTAGTTCGGAAAGTACAGAAATGAAAAGAAGAGTTTTTCACTCGGGCCAAAACCACCTATTGTAACTTGGTCTTGCTACGCTCAGGAGTCTAACAACCTCGCATTTAATGGTGACGGCCCTCTGGTAAGAAAATATACAATTTTGCAAAATGAAATAAATAAATAATTCTGGATAATCCACATAGCATTATCTAGTTTCAAGTTAAGCAAATTAAAAGCGATTCCAGATTTAAACATTTGATCTGAGATTTGATTGAGTTGTATTTTGGTAACCTAACATCACTTATCGATTCTAAATAATTTTTGGGCAGGATCATGGTAATTTTTTCAATGTCACCCTGTTTGCATCTTTACCCTATGAAAGAAAGCTCGTTATTTTTTAAAGCTTTTTTGGTATTCCTTACCAAAAAAGCTTTAAAAAATAACGGCTGCGGGGGGGGGGGGGGGCAAATGAATTGCATTTTGTTTGATGTTTTCATAGATCGTTTTTCGCCGAATTGTTACTTAAATCCATTCTAATACATTCTAAAATTAAATTAATCTACATTATTATATTTTGCTATGTATTTCCGCAAAGTCACGTCTGCATACAAGTGTTGTTTGTTTTAAACGCATAGGAAATCATCCATGTACGAACGAACAAGTCATAAAGATGCTCGTTAGTAGACTTAGCCATAGACTCTGTAATTCTACAACAATGTAACGGTCTGTAATTTGCTCGCTGCCTTTTCTCACGTTGAATAATTTTAGAGTTCCGTAACCAAACAAGGAATCGACAGTTAATCATCCGTCAGTGTGAACTTTTTTATAATTAACGTTAGCGGGTTAACATAGAACCCTGTTTGTGTTGGAAGAACACGGATTTTTTTTAAGTAAACAAGAGAAAAAGAAGGTTTATGAAAAACAGCCTCAGCAACAGGGATAATGATAATTTTGAACAACCTTTTGTTTTTTTAAATTATCAGAACATACCCCTGAGATTATCCCTACTACCTAGGCACCTTCCAAAAGTGGGCAATCAAGACTGATCCCGCCTACCACTTAAACATAGTGATAAGAAAATGCCTTTATCAAGTCAAAATCTGCGAATTGGTTAGAATAGTAAGTATCATTAGTTACCTAATACATTTTTTTTATATCAGTAGTTTAGTCATCTTGAAAATTCAGTAATAATTAAAACTATTGCAAATAGTACTTTGAGATTTGATTTTATCGAGTGAACTTCATTAGATCTTGTAATGAATGCGACTTTGTCTAGACTTATCTAGGATATAATGTTTATTCTGAATTATAAACACTATGTCCATGTCTCGGATTTTTAATATATCAAAAGCGCGGCCTCTGTGGATTACCTAGCCATAATAACCTAGAGATACCTTAAAAGTTAGTGTTCCGGAGTCAGAGCGGTGGCTAAATAGTAATAAAATAAATAAAGTTTATAAATGCGTCCGGTGGCCGAGCAACCGACACAAGTACCGTAGGAATATATGTAGTTACGAACTTATACTAGCAACGCCTGGTCTTCACACGGGTAGCAGATCAGTTCAATAAGTATTTTTAAGACGATTTATTCCGCAGGAAATTGTTGTAATATATGTAGGTAACTCCAACGACAACATACCCGCTTTGTCGGGTGAAATTACTTATACTCCAGATTTAGTTATTTTGGTTTTATTTTCTTCGTTGTAATTGTATTTTCTTTTTAGTAATTTTGTGTGTGTTTTTTATAG
The DNA here is from genome assembly GCA_943735965.1 of Eupithecia abbreviata. NCBI lineage: Eukaryota > Metazoa > Arthropoda > Insecta > Lepidoptera > Geometridae > Eupithecia > Eupithecia abbreviata. Next base: position 3,606,843 of record OX030976.1, read on the forward strand.
ACTTTGCTGTCTGAAAATAAAGAATTTGAATTGAAATAAAAGTAGTCGAAAAATTCATATTTCTCATGATTTTTTCGGACATTTTCCACAATCGTCCTCATATTTCAGCCAATTTACACAAAACCTTTAAATATAAAACGTCTTAGACGTATTATGCCTCGTATAAAGGTTAAACAAGTAGTTCATCTCTTCATACAAACGTGAAAGGGTAACTGCCTACTTATACTGTTTGATGTTGAACATCCAAAACTGAGGATAAGCAATTTATCTCGTCAGTATCTACATATAAACCCAAAACCGTAAAAAAGTACACATTTGAGAAATACAAGCTTATATTAAATTTACGTATAGTAAATAAAGCCTGTCCCGATATACATAGTTATTCAAATTTTGAAATAAATTTAGGTATTTTGAAAAGATGCACTCTATAGTTTATGTTGTTATATGTTTAGCCGTAAGTTTTCCGAAAATTAAATAAATAGTTTTTCTATAATAAACCCTGAATTACCTGACCGGACCTGAAATAGCATATATAGGATTTTTAATTCCGCACAACGCGGACGGAAACTGGTAGGTATAATATACCGACCAGTTAGATATAATATATCTAGCGCGCTTCGCTCCAAAGCTCTTACAATGTTACCAAAGTTTCCTGTTGTTTTTGCGGCCGCGGCGTTGATGATAGCTTTAGCATTTTATTTCCATTAGTAAGTACGCTACCGTTATCCTTTCCTACAACTAAGTTATGTGCTTCTTGTTTTTTAAAACTCCAAGTAGATAGATCGTTGCTTTGCACCTCTCCACCGGGTTTTTATAACTCTCTGTTCTCAAAACTCACTCCAATTTGGAAATTGAGCAGATATTTATTTTCTCGATACTATTTGGAACTCATTTCTTAATATTAAAAAAAAGATAATCTGTCCAATGAGTGACATTTGCATAGCATATCATTATGCATACGTGTGTACAAACTTGTGTAAAAACTCCATAAAGCTAATTTTCTCTCTTCTAAAGTCTTTAACACTTTGACTGCGGTTTTTTTTCGACGACTGCGATCTTTTTTTTTTTACCTAAAAAATTCGTGCTGCCGCTCTACACAGCGGTTGTGTTGCACCGCACATGCGTTTCGTTCGAAAAATATTACAGATCTGCTGAGTCATAAAGATCTGCATTTTCTCAGCCGCTGCGCTAGTGTGGATTTACGCATGTTAGTCACTTGTAGAAAACTCATACCGTGCGTTTTCTGCACTCAAAGTGTTAAAACTATTGAAACTATAATGGTTATAAACAAAAACGTCATTATAACGGGATAATTACCATGATTTTTGAGTGTTCCAATACTTTGACAATTTAATAATCGCCATAAGTGCCTATAAAAAGAAACTGGGGCATGAAACTTTCATGCATCAGTTTCTTTTCTATAATAGATATTTATTTTAAAGATTCTCTATGATAATTTTCCCAGTTAAACAAAATAAATTGAGCGCTTAAACAGAACGCCTAGAACTCTAAGATGCTTAATCATTCTGTCGAGCTACGAGTATCTTAAACCTGGCTTGTAAATAACGCGGAATACAGTTAGCATTGGCAAGACTGAATGAAGGGAATTTACTATAACGGAGTCCCTTCCGGGCTTCGGCACGTCAGGGGCTAATTACCTTTTGTTACAAGAAATGAGACGTCAATAGAACTGGATTTATAATCTCTTCGTGATAAAGTATGTATTACTAGTTGTGCCCCGCGGTTTCACCCGAATGGTGATATATATTTTGGATAATATACTATATATCTTTATAAATTGTAACCTATGTGTTATTCTGTACATATCAGAATAACACATAGGTTACAATTTATAGCTTATAGCTATATTATTATGAAGTTTCATTAAAATCCATTCAGTAGTTTTTACTTTTACGCACACTACATTTACAAAACAAAAGAGGTTCAATGTTTATAAAACTTCCTCTTGAACCACTCTATCTATTTAAAAAACCGCATCAAATTCCATTGCGTAGTTTTAAATATCTAACCACACATAGGGACAGACAGACAGCGGGAAGCGACTTGTTTTATATACTATGTATCAGTGATGGCCGATTTGGAAAATTCCGTATTTTTTAAAAGCTCGTCATAAAGAGATTACCTACCTACTTTGCCTGAAAGCATAAAAGATTACTTCTACCTAAAGAACTAATAGTAAAAGATCTAGATTACTTTTTTATCATATTTTTACCTGCCCACACAATAAGTGCATATTGGTGTAAAGACCGGTTAATCTTCGCCTTAGGGTAGACTTGATTGGATTATTAAATTTAGAAAGGTAGAACGTACGATTATTCCATTCCAACAGATCCAAACCAGTCCGTGAATGTTCTTAGAGCCTTCCAGAAGTACTGCCCAAAAGTTCAACACATCGATGTTAAAAACCAATTTGTTTTCTCAATAAATCAAATTAATAAATGGAATAAATAATGTTGTTACAGAAACCTTCAAGATGCAGAGAATATTTTTACTGGCGCTCGCCCTATGCGCTACAGCAAACGGATTAGATAGCGGCGATAACAAGTTCATAAAAGACTACGCCATGCTAAAAGTAAGTACACTAAAATTAATCATCAAAAATTACAAAAATTTTCGCAGGCGGTAGGATTCGAACCTACGCTCCCAGAGGGAATCTGATTTCTAGTCAGACGCCTTAACCGCTCGGCCACGCCTGCTATTGAAGAATATGTCGAAATTTTGTATCATATTTAGTAAATAATATTAAAGAATAAAACTGCATTATATATTATACCAAAACACCATTTTATCATTATTGACCTATATTTGCCACTTACAGATTTATGAAAGCTGCTTCGGAACAGCATTATTGAAACAAATTGCAGCAGAACTAAAGGAGGCTTATGCTAAATGCTCAGTAGCGCCACCTGTGCGAGAACAGATGAACCAACACATGCCGGCCATCTTGCTTAGCAAGCTACCGCCCGGGTTCGCGATGGACCCTAACTCGCAAACCATAACAAGACCGTCAGATGGCGCTGACAGCAACAGTCAGGAAAATGATCTGCCTAATGACGGACCTCAACCGCAACAGAAAATTCCTATGGGTGGCGTTTTGTCTTTTAGACCTCAGCCCCAGGTAAGACAAAATATAAGTAGCTATATTAAAATTTAAAAAAATCAAAAATCAAAAAATCTTTATGTCAATGCCTCCTGTGAGGATTGAACTCACGACCCCTGGTTTACGAGACCAGTGCTCTACCACTGAGCTAAAGAGGCGATAGGGAGAAGGTCGAAATTAACAAACAACACCTATTTACATAAAGATATGACTCACTTCAATAATATGATAAGTTTTTATCAGTCTCCATGATGATACTTAATGAACGTAATGTTATACTTCACTTTAGTTTTATATAATATAAATAAAATATATCTCCTTTATTATTTTATAAGTTTCTACTTACGTAGGTAGGTAGGTACTCTACTTTGGCAAATAAGTATGTAGGTACCTATAATCATCATCATCCACTGTATGAAACGGTCCACTATGGGCAAATAAAAAAATATATTATAGGAAGTTACTTCATCGGAATTAGGTACAGAAAATGGGAGGGAATATAAAATTAAACAATAAATTAATTATAATTAAAAAAAAAAATACTGATACTACTTACAAAAACATCTTTAAAAAATTATTATTCACAATCATTATAATTAATAATGCGGAATAGAATAAATCAGCAAGCATCATCATCCAGGGCCTATAGAGAGAGGCCTATAGCAGTCCACTGCTGGACATAGGCCTCCCCCAATGAGCGCCAGTTCGTCCGTTGAACGTAGCCAGGGTCAAATTTCGTAATGAATGGCAGCAAGCATGTACCTACTTAATTCGATCGTTTACGATTCTTGCTTCTTGTTCCAGGGTCAGTTCCAATCCTCCATGAACCCCTTCATGATGCCAGGCGTCCCCCAGCAGCTCAGGCCCTACAACGCGCCCCAACCGTTCCCCTACGGGGGCATGTACTACCCGCCCGTACCCGCATACAACCCGTACTACCAACAGTACCCACAGCAGTACTACCCTCAGCCTTACTTCGGGAATAACAGGGCTTCGGTAAGTTAAGTGAACAATACAAAAAATATAAAATTCATTTATTTGCCAACACCAAAAAAGTGCTTTAACAGTTTATTGGCGAGTAACATCTATGTATGTACGTAAATTTTAAGGAAAACTCGATAACATAAAGCGATAACATGGTACGTATACCTAGGTATAGCTCCCGGTCCCCGCGTTCTACACGTGAACCGAATAAACGGGCAGTCCACACACATAGGAAATGACGAGTTAGGGAATGGACTATTTTGAAAGTTGACATAAGTTGGATTTAAGTAGTGAAAATGCAGGAAAAGGACAAGACGATTTAGGAAGTGGACAAGGTCGTTCGGAGGGAACGCGAGGACCGGGGCGGGCGGCTGCGCCGGCGGCGGCGGCGGGTAGCTAGAACTATTTGTACGAAACCCGTAATTTTTTTTTTACAAATATTATAAATGCAAAACAAAGTAATATTAATAACAGTGTATGTTTTCCCTCCACAGCGTCAGCTAAACCTCCGCACCCGACTCGGCCTGAACCGTCCTCAGAACGAGAACGTGACGTGCGTGATGCAAGCCCTGGGCTACGTGGACCACAACATGGAGCCTAACTACGAGCTCATCACGCAGCGCATCAACAACCTGCCCGTCGCGGCGGAACTCAAGAATGACATACAGGAAGGACTTAACTTCTGTCAGAAGTTCTCGGTGAGTTAGAGTTTCCAGTTTTACACACTCTTAACCCGACTTGCACTAGAATTTTTAAATATCTTATATTTATTATTTATTTTAAACTTTATTGCACTAAGGTTCAAAGTGTGGGTTTAATGCCGTGGCATTTTCTACATGCTTTTTTACAGAGGGTCGGCGTGCTAACAATACTTTTACAGATATATGACTATGATATATAGATATATATTTACCAAATTTTTTTTTTTTTTTTTTAAATATATTTTATAATTTTTTTTTAGATTCTCATAATCTTATATTTATACCTGAATTTCTACTAAAGAACAAATATAGTCACTAAATATCATATTTTATTTATTCAAAGAAATTGTTTAGTGGACAACTTCACTACTTATTCATATTTAGTCTAGTTAAATATATATTTATGCAAGCGGGGCATAAAAGCCTTGCTTTGAATAGATCTTAATAAAAATTCTTATTAGATTGAGAATCGTTTTATTTCTAAATTTGAATTCAAAAACAACCTATTAGAAAGAACTATAACTTCTGACAAGAATTCTGGTGAGTTAGAAGTTCGAAACAGAGCATGTTCATTTATTTCTATAATTATGCTAAACACATAACACAATGCATACAAAAACTATACCTTCAGTAAGGACTAAATTTTTGCCCGAAATTTTCGAGGAGGTTCTTAGTTTGAATCAGAATTATGTTCTTTTGAAAAGATACACCTCACGCAACCGCCGCGCCGGAACCGGAACTATCACGAACGACACAGGAAGTACTTAAATTTTTGACCAGACGTCGGTAGTAGGTATTTTTGAATTTCGAATCTAAAATCTGAATTCTCTATTCTATGGTATCGAAACGTTGCATTATTGTATGGGTTTCTCATACAGTGCGCTAAATCAAAGCCCATAAAAATATTAGACGTTACCACAACGTCTCATCTCAATACTAATGTCAAACCGTGCTATTTGTTTAAACCGCGTTTTTATTTACTAGAATAAACACAATAAAATAAAATACATTTTTTTATTTTTTTATTGCAAAACGAATCATTACTGTTTGTAATGATTCGTTTTGCAATAAATGTATTTATATATTTTAAATATATTTATATAACATAATTAATTGGTATGATATTTGGGGATAAGTCCAGTACCCACATAATTATGACAATATTCATGTAAACCGAGCGAGTGTTTGATTTGACTTGGTGACCTCTTTACAGCAATGCGTGCCTGAAGACAAGAGGAACATCGTGCCGCGGCCTCAAGAGCAGATCAAGGCTATCTTCTTCTTCAGATGCTACAAGGTTTGCATGTTTTATTTTAACTTTACCTTTCAATGTTTAAAGCTTTACTTGGCTTCAAACGCGTTTTTTGTAATACAAAGTAGCCTTAGGTATATGTTATTCCATGACCGAATTTTTAGCGCAAAATTTCAGCTCGGTTCAGTTATTTTGCCGTTGTCTTCGGCCTAACATCTTGACAACGGCACAAATTTACTTCGCTGGACGACCACATTCAAACATCAAAGTGCTTTATTTCCTTAAGATCTTCCTCTTCTTCTCCTCTTTATTCTTATTCTTTATTTCCTTGAAATCTACATTCTGTCTGCCAATACGCGCTAATTAGTGTGGCGACTGCACAATAAAAAATACATTTTCTACTAGTCAAAGAGCGTTCCAAGAGCGTGTAATTTATAGTTTTGGTTCGTTGAGTCTGTCGTCATAATGATAATAATAATAATTAAACAAATGTTATTTCCACAGCACAAGAAACTGGAGGCTTGCATCATGAAGGACATCAGCGAGCACTTTAGCAAGGAGTATGTCGTCGACACAGAGCCTGAATTTGGGTAAGTACCATAGAGTTAGGATTGTAATTCCATGGTTAGTATGGATAAAAACTATTTGCATACCTATCAAGATTTTTTATATGGTGGGCATGGTGGCTTTTATTTTTAGAATTCATTTTAAAATAAGATTTTCTTTAAAACCGATGTACTTTTAAAACCAGCAGCAGCGATGCGAATTATTTTATTTAATATTATTTATAAATAATGCTGAACAATTCACACAGCATTATCTAGCCCCATGGTAAGCAGAGCTTGTGTTATGGGTACTAGATAACTGATATACATAATACAATACTACTAATAAATAAATAAATAGCGCTACAGTCCACGCAACATCATCTAGCCCCAAGTAAACTAAACAGGGCTTGTATTATGGGTACTAGATAACTGATATACTACATACGAGTAAATACAAGATCTCCTCTAGGTGTTTATTTATATGGTCTTTTCTTTCTAGATCTTTCTCCCGCGCCGGCCGCTCCACCCGCAACGCACCCCGGGACCCCAGCATGGAGGCCCTGGAAGAGATGGAGGTCTATCTTTACGACTACCTTAGCGGAGGCGGCGCATTCGACTTCGACCTCTATATCTAAGGAGGCAAGGCGCAAACTCCGCTGAGCTTTGTCAAGTCAATAGGGTAAAGTCGCCGGTAGTTGGATAGGTTTTTTGAACCTTTTAGATTTTAAAGAAGTGGTATTTTTGGCTACTTCTTTAGGGGAATAATGACGTCATCGATTACACTATTTAAAATCCTTATTCTGATCAATTGAGAAAATAAGGTACCTTCTCACGACGCATATTTTTTTTTAATAATGAGACTTAATTACTTTTATTAGAAGTATACGATTTCTAAGATTTTTTTGTACTTGTTAAGTTATTTATATATATAGTCCAGATTTCAACCACATGAATCTCAAAAAATACTCACATTTAGACTAGTTTATGGATTATTATTTTATTTAAAAGGGAATATTCACGATGGGGTATTTGCTGCAATATGTAATGATGTTTAAAAATATTGGTTTTTACGCAAGCCTTGGAATTTGGGCGGTAATTATATTTTGCAGCAAATTATTTTCGTCTAGAAAGCTTTTGTAAGCTTCCTAGATGACTAAATGTAACTTAATACGGTTTTTCAACGAATTGTAACAATTAGTAGGTAGTTTTAAGTAAAATAGTGTATGACGAGTATTGCGTATTTAATATTTAATGCATTTAAAGACTCCGACAATGTTTTTCGCATTTACTACACTTAAAGTACTAACATATAAGTATGTATACTTATTTAAATTTTATTACTAGAATAATCGCTTTAGAATAATTCGTCAAATAAATAACTAAACAATATTATGTTTTTTTTTCTTATTTTTCTTTAATTTATATTAATTATTGAATCCCATAAATATTAAAACATAATTAATGATAGGATAGATGATATCTTTATTGCCCCTTATAAAAAGTGAAACTAATTATTAAATCTAGTGTAGCACAATCGTCGGCCTTATCGCTAATAATGTTTGCTAAAATGTTCGGGACTGTCATAACAAAATGCTAAGGATGATTTCATTTTGACATTTAGCAGTTAGTCGATACAGATTATAGTATGAATATTGTATTTTCCTTTGTAAAAGGTCGCTCGTGTCAAAGTACAAAGGGCCCTAAAGGTGCCTGTCTATCAAACATAACCGTAGCATAATTTTCTTGTCATCGGCGGATTGTGGCTAGATTTACTCATGAAATAATATAATAAAACTTATAAATATCCTTATAACTAGTATATTCAAAATTGAAACGTTAGTTCCTAACCGATTGACCTTCCTCATTCAGAATACTTAGTCGTAAGTAGGTAGGTAGGTACTGATTAAAGCAGAATTTCAAGGTTATTTCTATCCCATGGGAAATGTTTTATGGGTTAAAAAGGATTAGAGCTACATCTATGCAAAATTTCAGCTCGATCAGTTCAGTCGTTATAGAGTGAAGAGGTAACAAACATCCATCCATCCATCTAAACATCCAAACTTATGCAATCATAATATTATAGCAATAATTTGGTGGTTTTCAAAAAACTAAAATCCGTCAAAAAAACTTATACTTTTTTTCGACAAATATTAATATTTCGTAAATGTTTTTATATGGGTGGTCCCATATAAAAACATTTACGAAATATTTTCCTTCCTCCTATCCTTTTGGGATCATTTTCCGTAATATAACAATCGGTCCATAATTGACGAAGAAATCGACGAACATACAACATACATAAACATTAATTAAACTATACATACAGTCGAACATAGAAATGTTTTACGTCGGTTAAAAATATTCACAAACCTAGGTAACTTAGCTGAACTGTTTTAATTGTAGCTAAATTCAATACTAGATAGTTCTAATTTGTTGCAATTCATTGATTGTAATTTTCTTTGTTAATAAGCTCAAGGTACTTATATGCATGTATGTGCGTATGTTTATTCTGTAATTCAACAAAAAATAGTTTATTAATTCATTACTTTTAATTGGGACATAAATCTAAAAGTATTTTGATAAAAGTATTTCGATAAACTTACCGAAGAAATAATTTAATACATAGGTACCTAGTTATTTTTTTATTTTTTTTGATGAAAAATAGCAGGTAAGTAGTGTAGTTAAAAATGGCTCACAGTGACAGATGTCATACATCATACATTTTTGCAAGCCTTCATGCGAAATGAAAAAAACACATCTGTTAGTGAAATCCAAAACCCTTTTGTACATTTCGGAGAAAGGTCCAAACTTTTTTTCAACATTTTATAAAAAAAACTGCATTATATTGTTTGTTCGCGAACGGATTTTTGTACAAGACTTTCACCGGGGAGTCTATTGGGTTTATTTTTTTCATTGCGAATTAAAAAAAGTTTACCTGTTTGATGTAAAGAGGTTTAGTTTGTGGGAATGCAAATATGGCATAATTTCTATGAGACAATAGATGACTGTTTCAAAATTATATTCGGAGCATTAGTTTACGAGTTACAAAAGATGATTTGTAAGTGGTAAGTATTTCTAATAAAATTTGATAGGTTTAAAATCCACTTTCAACAAAACCAAATAGCTTGAGCCCCTATTTGATTTATAAAAAATAACCCTGCAGCTATGAATTAATCAAATAATTTCGAGTACGTTACACTATATAATTTTAAATAAAAGACATGACAACTGTCGCTAAGCAGATGTATTTGCAAATAAACACCTATCTACTTACCTATCAACATTATTTCTGATGATTTACAAAAATGATGACTGTACGTTAGGCGATAAGGTCTATATTCTAGTAAACATAATTCGGCTAACCCATCCACACCTTGATATCGAAAGCTGCGGGCTTTACCCTACTTTCAAATATAGAACACCTTTTACAGGTAAAATATGAATAGAGAAAGATTTTTGTCAAATAAACGTCTACGCAAGTGTTTCCACAAAAGGATGTTCAGCAAAAAAATACAATAACCAAAGAGATTGGAAGGATTGATGTAAATCGTTTTTAGTTTGCTCGTCTGAATGGAAATTGCGATGATGTATTACATATTCGACATCCGCAAGGTGTTTTTGAAAAGCTGGACAACAATGGGTGCTTTTACCCCATTTCTTTTTTAAAGACTAAGAAGTTTTGTAAAGCGGTAGGTACCTAAGTAGGTTTTATCTCTTCTTATATAATAACTTTAACTTGTTCAAAGTTCTTTCCGCCGATGTAACTAATTTATTAATGAAAGAATTTGTAGAATAGGTTTATTGTTTATTATAAAGATTCACGGGTATTGCTCGCGTTTATTTATAGAATCATACCTACATCGGTATTTACCTAATAACTAAAAAATATCAAGCTTCCACTGGGACAGTTATAATAACTGAAAATTAAATTAAAATTAAAATTTATTTTCCTATTATAAATATTAATTATACTTAAATCTAATTATATATATATTATTTTTACATACATATTTTAAATGCCCTCGTAACCCCGTAACAAAGTGCATATGTAGGTATGTACATACGTTTACTTTCCATTGCAGAGTTTCTTCTACAAGAACAAATTCCCATGATAGAGCAAGTTCCGAAATAGGTACAAGAGTGTGAACAACTCCAACTTAGAGTTCCGCAAAGTGTGAAATCCTGTAAAAAAAGTTTTCAAGTGTCCACGTGCTTGCGCAGGTGGCTCCATACCTAATGATTGGGGTCCCACGGGACTCGAACCCTGTACCTTCTGAACCTTGAGTATTCGAGGCATTTCCTAAGGGTTCACGATATACTAATTAAGGGTATCCATTTGACATTTGAGGTGGACTTAATGAGTGTGAGTTATGGTTGTAGGAAGAGATTTTTAGCCTTTAGAATTTAAGAGGTTAATGAGACTTTAAACCCTCAAGGCAAGGTAACTTGGCCATTCAAAACGCACCATAGCGAATATGGTATATTGTGTAAGTAAGGTATGGAATGGTAAAGACATTTCTTTTACTTCTGAGTTCAACCTTCGAGTCTACATAATAACCAAGTGAGAAACTCCAAACTATCGCTTATGATAAAGTTTTCTAATTTATACGTAATTAGCTTTTTTTTTTTTTATTTAGCCTGTTTCGTCCCACTGCTGGGCAAAGGCGTCCCCCAAATCTTTCCACTCAGTGCGGTTACGTGCGATCTCCCACCAAACTCCGAGGTCGTCTCGCCAGCGCTTTCTTGGCCGACCTCGCCCGCGGCTTCCTTCCGGGACCCAGGGTGTTGCAGCATTAGCCCACCTCTCGGGGTGCATTCGGCGAATGTATTATTAATTTAATGTATTAGCTTACTTTTGCATTAGCTTTTATGTAGTTTAAATGGTGTAGGTTATTTTAGGTCATTTACATAGTTTATGCTACGAAAAAAGCTTTCTTTCTTTTTAAAATCCACAAAAATGTTGGCACTCTTCTGGTTTACATAGGTTTATTTAATTATAACTGCAGCAAACCAATAAACACAGATTAAATATTAAATAACTAAGATAGCTACTTATCTAAAAAGAAATCGTAAACAAAAGCATATGTAGTATTATTAACTTGTAAGACAGATAAATAAACTTAATTAAGATTGTTTTCGGATATCCCGCACAAAACACGACATCCAAACTTTTTCACATTTTTCAGCGAAACCATGAGAAATCAGCTTCACATATCAGCAAACTTTTTTAAAATACTTCCACGTTATAAATCACGTCATATTTTAATAGTGGGAAGTATTGCGAAGTTTCCGATTGCCTCCCCCGGGGTCAATAAGTCCTGGCGAATTCCCAAAACAATCGTAATATCATCCGCGAAGATACATAACTTTGTAGAGGATTGCTTTTCGTGTTTTCTAGGTTGAGTAATTAATTTTTGACGGTGGTTTTTTGCTGTTAAGTATTTTCGGAACTAGTCACTAAGCTCTCAAGCTCTCTAGTGAAACTCTAAGCTATCGCTTTTAATATAGTTTTCAGATCTTTACCTTAGATGATTTTATGTAATATTATGGTGAAGATACATAACTTTGTAGAGGATTGCTTTTCGTGTTTTCTAAGTTGAGTAATTAGGTAATTTTGACGGTTGTTTTTTTGCTGTTAAGTTTTTTCGGAACTAGTCACTGAACAGAATTACCTATTTATTGGATATTTATCTCATACCTTTGTACGTTTCCTTCCAGTTACAGTGACCGTGGTCACGAGTTCAATAACTAAACTATATATAACTTAATTTTTTTAATTATCTATCAGCGGAAACTTTTAATTAGCCGTCAGCAAACATGCACTGGGTCTTTCCAGGCATGTTCTATATACATATGTACCTCATTTGTAAACCTAGCTGTAAGTTTCTCCAAAATTTTGTAAATAAATAAATAAACATTGTTGAAAAAACTATATGAATTTTGTAGGAAAGAAAGCAATTTATCCAAATCTATTCAAGCTACCTGCTATATAATTGAAACAATTGATTTCTGTTAGCTCAAATAGAAGACAAATCCAACGAACCCAAACTCGACGGGGTTAAGTCGTTTGGATTAGGAGTTCCTATGGCCACCGTCTGTCTCCATCATCAGACCAGCTGAGTGGTACAATGACATTGCATTGTCTGCAAACTTACATAAGTATGGCAAATCTCAGCACAATCGGTTGAGGATAAAATTCAGTTGCACCATTTATCCCACACAAACTAACTGGACCGGTAGAATGAAAGCTTGTAAAGAGTTAAAAAGTGGGGGCAAAGTTGCTTCATTACTATTAATAGCTTACTTTTTGGTACCTAGGTATATTAGATTACATCGCTGCCAAAGAGGTCAGATGCCAGCTTATTTTAGGAATGAACAAACCAAACCAAAATCCTAGCCCCTAATGAGTCACCATTCGAAAAGTCGCCAATTTACCTCTAACAAAAAACCTGAAACCCGATCCAACGGAGCGCAGCGACAAAAAGCTCTATCACCGCCCTCTGCCGGCGAAAACGAGCGTTTTCGTTGATTTATGACGCAAATTAACGAGTACATATCCTCATTCCTGAACATCATTTCCTGGTAGAGCGAACTTGCGGCAACCCTGAAGGTATGCTGAAAAAAACAAGCATGCAGAAATGATGACGGCTTGCGAGGTTTTGGGTTCTTTCTGAAAAAACTTTCTCTAAAAAAGTGTTTTTGGATTTCATTCTAATTGTTATCATAATCTCCATCATAACCAAATTATCAATCAGAGAATTAGCTATGACATAACTGATTCTATTTAGCTTTTCTGTGATCATAACAGTTATGATGTTATTTATATGTTAATAATTATTTACCTACTCATTTTCTACTGGCGCGCATTGGTGACAGAAAACATAATACCTAGTAGATTTAATTCAGGTAGGTAATTGGTTATTCCCACTGAAAGGGTTAGTGGCAAGCTATGAAATTCACCGCAGGTGATTAATTGGCGATTATAAATAGTACTCTCACCAAAAAAATTAAAAAACCAACGATTTAAATCGTAGATTTAAAACGATTTAAATCTTTGCATATTATGGTCATGATGCCACGATGTTTTTTTTTACGTAAACAATTAGGTACTTAGTTGTCTAAATTTGCTACAGGCTTTCTCGGTACAAAAAATCGGATAATCTGGCTTCAGAAATAGAACGGGTTTTGCTCCAACTCAAAAATTAAACCTAACAAGGTAAAGGTTTCTCTTCGAAGTGAATCAAATAACAAAGTGATCACTTTATTTCCTATTACTTAATTTAATTTTAATTTTGTGAAGAAAACACTTTTAATTTTATATGTTGGTGGTCTGGACGGACCAAGTGACACATTTTAAACTGATGTCGTATGACAATATGAAATGCACTAGTCACACACGGGTGGGACTGAAATTTCTGACACTTTGGTAGCATATTTTTTCGAAGACCGGCCCCCTGATTATGTAACTGCGACCGGTTTGCGACAGGCGAAAATTAAGCAATCAGTGCTGTCAAAAGCCAATTTTGTATTAGATGACACCAGGTTTCCCTCTGCCGGACAATCGGTGAACTAAAAATTGCTTGCTAAAATTGCGGTCGCGGTCGCGTCGCTGTTGCTGTTGCTTTTACATAATCAGCCTGCGGCTTGTCTTATTGCCCATTGGCTGCACCAATGTCAACTGTCATTCAATTCGGTATTTTATTTATTTTGCGGTATTGTGCAATGGACGGGTTAAAATGTGTCACTCGTTATATTGCATATGCATTTCGTATGAAATGCATAATAATAATCATAACAATTTTCTTCGAAACTAATGTTAATTTTCAGATGAAATGTTACTGTAAGTAAACTTATTTACCTTCTTACAAATACCTTTTCCTCAAAAAACGATGAAATTTAAAGATAAAATATATTTAATGCCTAGTATTGAGGTAAAGGATTATTTTTATTGTCCATAGACCGTTTGACCACAATCTCACCTATTGGTAAGTGACGATGTGGCCGACGGTGTACCACGAAGGTCTAGAAGACACCTTTTCACACTTGTCTTGAAGAGACCCAGGCTGTAAATGAAAACAGCAGTAGGCCGCGATTTCCAATCCTTAGTGATGCAAAGGATACTAAGTAGTGCTCTTAATATTTATGCGAAGTCTTAATCTCTTAACAAAAGAACATATTTAAGCTAAACGAAAGTATTAGAGTACGAAAATAGAGTCAAATAGTAGAAAATAGACTCCAGCCAGTCATAAAAGCAACCCTTTTGACGATTTGTTTAAAATAACTGAAATAGACTGCATTCTGGTTTTTTGTCTAATAATCAAATGTATATAAAAATAATCAAGTAGGTATTAATGAGTATTTATTTCCAATATTAGCTTATAACAAGTATTTATGTATTTGTACATGTTTTGTACTGTATATAATTTATATTGTACATATACAATTTATACTATATAACATAATATTAGTCTATATAATACTCCATCGTCTATACCTATACTATAGCTACGTGTCCATCCAAAGGTTGCCTGGAAGAGATCGCTCTTAGCGATAAGGCCGCCCATTGTGCATCTGTATCTTTGTTAGTTTGTTAATTACTGTTTTTTTCTGTGTTTGATGTGCAATAAAGCGTATTTGTATTGTATTCTATTGCAGGTATGCGAACTAGGTAGTAAACTAATAGGTATACGAACATTTTAGTGCTAAATCATTCTTAAGCCTAATAACAATTTAAAATTTTCATTTATTTAAGTTGTTCTATTTTAGGAAGAGTATACATACCAACTGCTAGTTTTAAATATAAAAGAATTTATTACCGCTCACGTATTCTAATTTTAAATACAAATTAAGTAATCAAGGTGATTAAAACTAGGTATATTCAAGTCTAGGTTTACGAGTCATTCATGACTAGTAAACCATGATAAAAACAGGTATCTGGGTAATAAACTTTACCTAATTAATATGTTATCTTTTGGTTTTTACAAGTTTTCAAAATACATGTTGGGAAGCGTGGACCCAGTAGTGGGTACAGCCCAGCTCGGATAATGATTATTTTATCAACATTAATAATGCTGAACAATCCACATCATGAACATGAACAAAACACATTATCATATTCCCAAGCTAGGCAGAGCTTGTGTTATGGTTACTAGATAACTGATAAAACATAATTATCATCATCATTTAAACTCGCTGTTCCCACAACTAGACTACATAAGATAAGTGCATCTTTTAAAGGGCAATGTATACGCTTCTACAACAAAACTCCAAGTGAGTTGCAAAAATTATCAATAAATAAATTTAAAAAAATTGTGAAGCATATTCTTTGTAAAAAGGCTTATTACAAAATATCAGATTATCTAGAAGATAAAAAAGCTTGGAACGAGTTTTGCTCCAACTCAAAATCTAACAAATTACAGATAAGCAAATCATATGTACTAGACACATAAGTTATGAACATACTAGTGGTTTCTTCTCACTTCTTCCACTGGTGGACAAAAAATTGAAGTGAACAACAATACATATAATAATTAATAGTATAAAATATGACTTGTCTAAGTGCTTATTTGTAAGCCTAAAGAAATAAACTTTCATTTCATTTCATTTCATTTCATCAGCCTGTATTAGTCCACTGGTGGACATAGGCCTCCCCCAGATAAAACATAGTTACATTAATTTAATATATTACAGCACCTACCTGTGTGTGAGCGTCGAGACTGAGTGATCGAAAGTGCTCCCGAGGTTACCTAAACAGTACCTATGTATTATATTATCTGTGCCTAAACTAACTCAATATTCATGTGCGTGCATGGCTAACAACAACCAAGATCAAACCTTCTTTGTGAATTAGAATATTTTTACCAAAAAAACCCTTCAAAAGCCATAAAATGCATCTAGTTAAACCTCTCCAAGATGAATGGCTAGAAGTAACATCCGCATACTGCGAGGCTCGTGTTACACTTATTGTTTTTATTTTATTTAAAAAAGGTTACTGTAAAAAATCGGCTACAGCGGAACAAGTGTCGTGCGTTCATTTCGTAACCAAATGTGTGCTAGGGATTCTTGACAGATGGGACATGTCGATATAATACCTACCAAAACTACTTACAAGCATTCGTTTGTTAGTGTCGTGTGTAAAATTATTTTGTAATACGAATATTACGTAAGCAAACCGATAGCATTTGCTTAGTTTCCTTCTTTGAGGTTTTTCTTAGCATTTGACATTTATTCTTCGGTTTATTATTATTATTATTTGGTTTTCGTAACTTTAAAAGGCAAAAGTAATATATGGTTTTTCGTAAGTTCTATGAAATCATATGGGTAATTCACTGACACTGTACCTACCACTGTACCTATGAACTGTAGGTTTTGCCCATCATTTTTGTTTGTGCTGACCCCAAGAGGAGCTTTATGTGAAACTAAACTTAAAATGTGCTTTGCTCAGAATTATCAGCAGCCCAGCCAGACTGATGCCACTTAAATCATCTTTCGTAGATGTAGTAGAAAAAAATATAATAATAATGTGGCTTTGAATGGGAGTGGAAGATACAAGTTTATTGTATTTCAGAAATTATTTCGTTTTCCAAGTCATTAATATACAATTGTAGGAATTAAAACCTGGCATTATCAATAACATGTTCGTGATGATGGGCCAAAACCTGCAGTTCACTGTATCAATGAATTACCAACAACCCTATAGTATCACTTCGTTGTCCGTCTGTCCGCCTATCTGTCTGTGAAAAGGTCTTGCTCCAAGCTATCCTGGGAAAAGTCCTATGAAAGTCCTACTCAAATATAATAAATCTAAATAGGTTCTTCTAGCCCGATTCTTCTTTGCCGGAATTCCATCATTCATTAGACGGGTCGTTCGTCTTCATTGCATGTGACGGAGGCAGTTTAAACTTGGAATTGATGTTTGGAACTCTTAAAAAGATACGCCGCTTATTAACTTAACTATCAGTAATGTTCAGTTATGAAAGTTATTTAATTTGTGGAGGGAATCTTTAAAGGCACTTGAGTGTGGAACGTAGAGCGTCGTAACGACTTGTGGCGTTCATTGCCCAGCCTTAGCCGAGTATGACGAATGTTTCTAGGCACGGAAAGTGTTAATCTACCAAGAAAGGGAAAAATTACAAACGTAGCCGTAAAAGTACCAACAGGCTTGACTGTAACTAACATTCATATAAAACTAAAGTAAATAAACGAAGACTTTTCATAGTCCATCGGTTGCTACCAGTTGCTTTGGCCACTTGTTTTAACAAATAACTAACTTCCTTTGGGGCAAATTCAATATTCTCATCATCATCAGCCTATGATAGTCCACTGCTGGACATAGGCCTCCCCCAATGAGCGCCATAGCGCCCTGTCTTCAGCTTGAAGCTAGCTGGCTCAATATTCTAATACTCTAAAATTAAATAAATATAATTTTTACTAAAGCTGCCTCAAAAACGTACGATTTTTTATAAATTTTGAAATTCTGTTACTGGTAAATATGTTATCATGTCACCATATGGCATGACTGGAAGGTTGGCTGGAAGGATCGCAGACACGGACTGTCAACGTTCACCCATGTCAAAGGGACGGTGAGAGGTCAAATTTGCACCCTGGGCCGTTTTAGAAACAACTGCGTGTTTCAAATAACTCAATTTTACTACAAGTAAAAACTACTACAAATTGAGTTATTTGAAAATGTGGTAAAGTGGCAATTATGGGAGTTAATAATGAAATTATCCAATTTATTTGGTTATTTTTATAACGAATCTTTAGTTTATGTTGAGGTAAGTGAAAAAATAAATAATACTGGACAGGACAACACATCATCATCTAGCCCCAAGCTAAGCAGAGCTTATGGTATGGGTACTAGATGACTGATATACTTAACAGTTTACATTACCTAGATATATATTTTTATCATGCATAAAAAATACCCAGAAAACCCGGAACTAATATTTTCAGATAATACTAACATTTGTTTCAAGGCGAGAATCGAACCTACAACCTCCTGCGTCGCGAACCTTGACCCGCCGCGCCACAATAGTCGTCATAGAATTCTTTCCAATAGCCGTTAATTATAATACATTTTTAGCTAGGTATATTACTAGGTATGTTACTATGAAAATTATTAGAAATGGTTGGTATTTACCACAGGAAATAAAACTATCTATTGACGCAATTTTGATTATAAAACCAAAGTTACCGCGAATAATTTAGACTCTACTCAACGCCACGGCATGGAGTGTTTCATATATGAAACACTCCATGCCGTGGCGCTATTATGCCGTGGCTAGATGATGCTGTATATTTAGGGGAGGCTTATGTCCAGCAGTGGACTACTATATGCTGATAATGATGAGATGATAAAAAATATTTAGATAAAAACAAATACTTACACTACATACCATATACATATGTACATTAAACCTTGTAGGTATTATGCATTACCTGCATTATATGGAAGAACAAAGACTAGCTATTGCTTATACCATATAGTTCTGTTGCTAATCATCTTCATCATCATCAGCCTATATTAGTCCACTTCTGGACATAGGCCTTCCTAATGAGCGCCATAACGCCCTGTCTTCGGCTTGACGCATACAGCATCTACCTGCAGTCTTTCGCAGGTCGTCATCCCACTTGGTCGGAGGGCGTCCATCACTACGTTTACCATGTCGTGATCTCCACTCAAGAACACGTTTGCCCTAGCGGCCGTCGGTTCTTTGCGAGATAGGGCTTTAGCTAATACTTATCAGCATTGTGTGGGTCAGCTATCCATATAAGCCTACTTGACCACGCACGATTCAATAAAGATAGCTCCGGTACCACGCAGTGTAATCCACACTTTCCTATCCGAGGTCCAAAAAAAAACGTGCTTCAGCTGTCTAGGGGACATCTTTTTACAAAGCACCCTAAAATGACCAGAAAAAATCACACTCTTTTTACAATAGCCCCTGATGCGAGGGTGGACGATCAATAATCTAAACAAAAAATATCCTAAAATAATTGTAAATTTCTGGAAGGAGATTTATGTATGCAGTAGTCATTGTGGTCTAACGTTATCGCTTAGTGTCCGGTTGCAGATGCAGAATGATAAAAAAGTTCATTGTTGCGTCAATTTAAAAAAAAGAGACCATAGAGTAAGAGCGGTTTCTCGGTGCGACTCTTTTTTACGAAACTTTTTGGAGCTTTCGAAACTATTGTGCAAAACTCTTTGCGGATGAAAGGCTGTAATCTATATTCTCTTGTTTGACTAAAACTGACCAAAATATACAACTTTTACTCACACACCTACAATATTTTTTTAAATTATTATGAAGTACCTAGAAATACCTTAAAATAGAAGACGATCAAGAAAATTTAACCAACCGCTAAGTCAATGATCGGATTTCTATTAGCAGAAAAAGTTCTCTTATCTAAGCAACATCAAAATAAACGTAAACATCTAACGGGTGGTCCAACAGTGGTCAGTCTCAAACGGTTTAATTATGGTCCAGAACAATCTCCGAGTAATTTGTAGGTGGCAAGATGGCCGATAACTTGACACGACAACAAATTACCGTGTTTTATTTGACAGATGAACATCGATTTTTGGCAAACATTTAACAAGATAATAACTGTAGGTACATAAATATAATATATTCATATGTATATTTTAGCATATAATATATTTATGTATGTATACCTATACTTAAAGCTATCAGTAGGTATTCGTTTATGTATGTCCCAATTAAATAATATACATTTAATATTATTCTTTATAACACGCCATCTCTGCGATCTTAGGCAACCTTTGGATGGACATGAAGTGTTAGAACAAGTATAGCTTGTTCTAACACTTCATGTTCATCCAAAGGTTGCCTGGCAGAGATCACTCAAAGCGATAAGGCCGCCCATTGTACAACATATTCTGATTTGTTTTTTTCTGTCTTGTGTATATGTTTTTAATTGGTGTGCAAAAAAGAAAATTGTATTGTATGTAGAGTAAGATAGGTCAATTTTCAGACTCGGACTCTCCCTACTTTCGTTGTTGTTAAATAGAGCTACTAAGTATCTCAGATTTAAAGAGTTATGTATCTTGTATTTAGGTAGAGGGTGAAGTTAAAGCTATTCTTTCGGACATGTGTTTCAGTGGAGCTTTTAGACTAAAACACTTTTCCGAATGGGAGAAAAACATTTTGCCTTTCTCGACCAAAGTTATGGATTTTTCGTCGGAGTTGGACTATTTGTATAAACTTAAATATAAATCTAAATTATTTTGATAAGAGTATTTACTAATCTGTCTGGCTTCACTCACTCAGTCGCCATCATGATT
The DNA here is from genome assembly GCA_943735965.1 of Eupithecia abbreviata. Lineage (NCBI taxonomy): Eukaryota > Metazoa > Arthropoda > Insecta > Lepidoptera > Geometridae > Eupithecia > Eupithecia abbreviata. Next base: position 3,627,757 of record OX030976.1, read on the forward strand.
CCTATTTATGATTACCCGCATTGATTACTATCACGGCTTTGCAATTATCAGTTTTCATTTAGATAATGGTTTGTTGAAGTGGACATCACCCAGTGGATGCCTTCCGCCCTCGATTTGAAAATAGAATAATTAACCTATACTTTTTTAATATTTCGTGTGAGAGAGACATATGTTTTTTATTTTAGTATCACGTAGTTATTTCTATGAGCGTGTCTTGCAAAGATATTTGACGAGTGGAAACTACCCTAACACAAAAAATATCTAGCAACACCGAGATAGTTATAGTAACACACTGCACATGAACAAAGACAGGTGTAACCAACCTTTTTCAAAGTTTTCAAGCCACATGTCACAAGGCGTTCGATATTCAAACGGCAGCTGACGATTCAAACTTGAAATAAATAAAGCCCGCCACGCGCGGCACTCCCTCCATTTTATAATTATTACATTTTATTTTTAAATTGTTTTTTCAACTCCACAAGGATTCCCCTCTATGTTCTCTCCTCCCAAAACAATGTCCCCCTCGTAAATGGTTCTATTCGGTCGTGCGTTGTTTTAAATTGGATACGGGTCCATAATAATAAATTGTCGGTTTCAACCCGGCTTAGAGCGTGTGAGTAATGATAATTAAATTGATCGTTATTTTTGTCTATTTGTATAATGGATGCACATAGTTAAAATCACTAAAGTAAATAAAGATCTGTAAAATTACTGTAATAAAACAAGTGATATAAATAAATAAATAGATAATGCTGGACAATCCACAGAGCATCATCCAGCCCGAAGCTAAGCAGAGCTTGTGTTATGGGCACTAGATGACTGATATTGTAGTAATACAATATAATTATTAAGATTATTTTTTATTATACATTGAAAAGGACCAGAACACCCGGAACAAATATCTCTGTAGGTATTTATGTTTTTCAAATGGTAAATCTGACTTACAATCACATCAAACCTAGCATTTTCTTATTTCATTACATAGTCAGTTATTCCAATCCGCAATTCAAGACGAAAATGTCCTAAATATTAAATGATGGCTGTGAACTTGATCCATAGTCGTAAGTAGGTACCTATTCCTCTTGATATCCATACACTGCTGCTGTTTTGGGATATTCTGTCCATCAGGCAACACCGTGCTGTGGGAGACCTCAATGTGTACGTGAGTAAACATTACAATATCTAGAAACTTGATACTTATTGGTAGGGCGCCACGCGACCGACCTAAAATAGCGCCCACAGCATGCCATATTGACAAATCTTACGGCCTCAGTGAACCAACACACGCTGTGTATTATTAAAATCCCAAGTAACTCTAGCAATATATCAAGCCGTCACTCCCCTTCCGAAGGGAGAACGGAATAATGCTATTTTTAAAATACTTCCCTACCGTTTATTTTATATTTTTTCCGTGCGTGTATTTTTACGCGGGACCAACCATTTTGTGGAGACCCTTCGAAACGTCGAAGTAGCATGTTTATGACATTCTTTTTAGGATGGTATCGTTTTAATAATAAGTCGCAGGCGCGCTCCGTATGTTACATACGGTAGCGCGTGCGTTCCTTATTTGAATTTGAATGGTGGAACGCGTGCGCGGTAGCACGCGTCTTTAACTTTTTTATTGGGGGAACGCGACCAATGGGTGAGCTTTTTATAACGGTAAAAAAGTTGGGGGACTTTTTTATGTTACCGATGTAGGTAAATAGAGATTTTTTATTGTAAAAGAGGCGTGTACCTATTGTACATCAATGCTTCTTGTACTACGAGAGCTCTACGTCGCTATACATATTTTTAAACTTACGCGATCTGAACACATAATTATAAGTATTACCAAATACAACGGGTATTTATCGCGGTTATTTACCGTCGTGAAAAATAGGCAAATAAACGCGATAAATACCCGTAGTATTAATACTTATAATTATCTCTACGTTGCTCACGAATTCCTTAAACTTTTGGTACCTTAGTACCTACTTAACAACGTAGGGATGCACTTAATCTTTTTTACGTGTCTTTATTAGTAGGTAAATACTCTATTAACATTCACTCAGCCGCATTGGGCAATTGTTTCCCAAATATTAAGTTACGTCGAATCGCTTGTTTGTTCAACTACTCAGAACTGATATATTTCTTTGTTTGCGACTTCGGATTGGACAATACCTATTTGCCATCTACTTTTACCATAACATACATCCACATTAAATACACAATTAAAATCCTAATAATATTATAAACGTGAAAATTTGTACGCATAGATGTTTCTTAGGTACTCTTTCACGCGAAAACTACTGAACGGATTGGGCTGAAATGCTTCGCACGCGTATTTTTATGGAAAAGTTTTAAGGTTATTTCTATCCCATGGGAACTGATTTATGGGATACATAAAAGCCTCTGTTTTATTCCGGGCCTTGGACTACCTGTATACAAAATTTCAGCCCGATCCGTTCATTAGATTTTTTGTGAAAGAGTAACAAACATTCATAGATACAATTTCGCGTTTATAATATTAGTAGGATGCAAGCAAATCAGTGGTGTCCACCCCGTATTTACTGGGTAACTGACCTTTTATAGCGAGCTTTATGGTCTAGGTATATTTATATTATTTATTAACAATGGGATAACATACAAGAATAATAATTGACGACTGATATGGCGCGGCGGGCAAACGTCCGCCTGCGACGCAGGGTTGCGGGTTCGAATCCCGCCTTGGGACAAAGTACGATCTGCAAATATTTCACCCGGTTGATCTGGGTATTTTCTATGTATAATAAAAAAATCTATCTATACAATATATTGTATTAGGTATATCAGTAATCTAGTACCTACCTATAACACAAGCTCTGCTTAGCTTGGGGCTATACGATGCTATGTCTATTGTCCAACATTATTTATTTTAAATAAGTACCTACCTAATTTTATTATTGCGATACAAGACAATTCTGACGTGGAAAATTGAACCTTATTGGAAGAAAAACACATGGATATTGGTGCCTAGCTAAAGCTGCGTTGCGCCAGATACTCACCAGCTCTCGGGTCATGCGTAGCTACGACCAGACGATCAGATATTTTTTAAACCCGGAGAGCCTCGGTATCCCACGGACCTAGAGTCACGACTCCAATGGGAGCAAATGCATAGGCTCTATGGACTCGATAAAGGTAGTGTAGGACGCCCTCCGACCAGGTGGAATGACAACCGGCGAAAGACTGCAGGTAGATGCTGGATGCGTCAAGATGAGGAAAGGGCGTTGTGGCGCTCATTGGGACCTATGTCCAGCAGTGGACTAAGATAGGCTGATGATGATGATGATGATATCGAGACTTGCATATTTGCGCCTCGATCTTCGGCCAAATCTGCCGCGGCAACAACTCTTACGGATGTCCTCGGAATATGGGAAGGCGCATGTGTATCGAAGCATGTCTTTTTAATTCATATTTAAAGGATATATAAGTATAATATTTGTGATTTAGTTGACACTTGTCTTAGAAATCCTTGGGTGACCTATGACACCTAGCTAAAATTAGCAAAGACAACCGTGTCTCAACGAATGACAAGTTTTTTATAATAATTGTTAATACATAGATAGGTAACACCAGCTAATTTGCTATGCTAAAATAGACGCTTCATTTCCCATTTGAGGTTCAAATCCCGGGTCAATTCTCTCATCGTCGTCGGTTGATTCAAACGCGTAAAGACAACGGTCCTTGAGAATCCACTCTCAAAAATATCTATGCAAATTTTGTTGCTATTGTATGACACAATCATAAAAATATAAACTCATCAAAGAGGTTCTAAAATATTTGAACCTCTTTGATGAAAAACACGAAAGGTAGAATTCAAACAGAGAGCGCACGTTCTATATCCGAGTCCGCTCCTTCAATTCAAATAAAGAACATCCGTAAAAGCGAAGCTTTCACTTCCCATAAAAATATTGAAGCTTTTAGCGGGTCCAGAGGCGGGGCGGTGTTGCCATAGCAACGGGCGACCCTCCGAGGGGAAAAAACGGGTAAAAATTGCGGGAGCGAACCACCGTTGATTTTTTATGGCGTCGTACATTTTTTCCGAAGGAGCGGAGATGTGGGTGGACGGATACAGGGTGTTTAGATTTGGCCAACGACATTATGCAGGCATCTGAAACATTTACCTCCGACCAAGAATGAATGCATGAACACTATTACACTTAAAATAACAAGATAACACCTCATATCTAAATATTACACATTAACAGTACAATATGCGGCAAAACATGTATGGTGTCAACCATAGAGTGGTGTCAACCAACTCGGAAGGATATACAATACAAAAATTATTTATTACGGTAGCGCGGTTATAGTGAATGTCTTAATCTAGCCCGAAACTAAGAACGTGACTTTGGTTCAAATTATTTCAAAATAAAAATAATTTTACAAAACTAGTTTCTTCCCGCGGCTTCGCACGCTTTGTGTCTATGGAACCGTTTAAAGGTTATTTCTATCCCTAAATGGTTTTATGGGATAAAAATCCTATGTGATGTCCCAGGCTTAGAGCTACATATGTGCAAAATTTCAGCCAGATCCGTTTAGGTTTTGGCGTGAAGAAGTAACAAACATCCATACATACATCCATCCATCAAAACATCAAACTTTCGCATTTATATTATTAGTGTGATATCTTAGGACTTGCGGCCTACATGAATGAATAGTCAATAATGGTAGGTAATACATTGTTTTTAAACTACGTTTGTACTGTACTATATTTTTCTATACAGTATAAGAACTTTTAAATTTTACCTACTTAATAAAACTTTTGAAACCATCATGGCTATTAACACTAAAGTCATTTAAAACGGGATATTTGGATAACTCAAAAATCAAATCATGGTAAATATCCCGTTTTGAATGACTTTACCTATACTTAGTCATTTGAAAAAAAAAACAGTTTACATAATATTGAAAAATATAAACTAGATTTCGTAAAGACTTACTTATTTGAAGTTTGAGAAAGTTAGCATAGGTGGGTTATTATTTTAACGTGTTTAGAGATGGGTTATAGTTACAAACCTACTTAGAGGACCACGTAAGTGCGTTTTCTGAAAACACATTCGAATCAAAAGCAATCTAATATAACGCAATAAAAGTACATATCTGCGGAAAATTGTTTATTGGCCCTCACCACACATGCGCTGGTATTTACCGGCATGTAGTATGTAAATAACTTTAAGACCTAGCTGTAAGTTTTGCCAAAATGTTGAAAAAAAAAAAACTTCTTGACTATTGGCATACGAGCGTAATTCCTGGAGAGGTATAGTGGAGAAATTTGCCACTGTACCCGACTTATGCATATAAATTTAATTTAATTAGGTACTTAGTAGTACTTAGTATTCTACGCATAAAGGACCAACTGGAGTCCAAATGCGGAAAATGGAGTACCCCCACCTGTACCCCCACCTAGGTACTTCTCGCACTTTTCATAGTATTTTTACAAATAAATGTAAAAAAGCAGCACCATGTACAGTGTCCGAAACTCTCGACGGAGCGCTAAATCGCGCGTGTGGGTGTGGAGGCTGCAAATATTATAAGTATGGATTTTATGCCCTCTCCCTCTCTCGGCCGTCCCGCTCTGCCTCGCAGGGAGTATAAAATATGAGACGCGCGAAACGGTAGAAGTGGATAAGTTAGAAATTTATATTTTTGTGGGCTGGATACTCTTAGAAAATCATTGTATGCTTTGAATCGTATCTTATATTATCGTATCTTACAAGTGCAACGATGAAGTGAATACATTAAAAAATACTTATTAGATTTTTGTAACCAAGATTTTTGAAAAAACTAACGCTAATCTTTGTCTTGGTTTGTTTTATTTCAGTAATAACTTTACGAACTCCTACCAGAGTTTCCTCAGCTAAGATATATAAGATTACTCTATCTAAATTTATTGATCGATGCTAAAACCTATGGTGTCTGCCATTCACAATGAAGGTGAATGGCTACGCTAGGCCACGCTTGTAACCGAAAGCTCGTATTTATTTATTTGGCACACAAAACTCTCTCCCACTTGGGACTCTACTACCACGCTATATTATGTAAAGTTTAAATCCCTACTACTTACATATGTTGTTCTATATTTTTGTGTGTTTTCCTTTTTTTGTAACTGTTTCTGGAAATCTATATGTATGGCTATCAATAAATTCTTTTATTCTTTTTAAAACAGAATACGATCAAATATTATACACACACACAATAACTAAAACTAGACTGTATCTCTAAATATATGTACACAGCATGTTCAAACCTACATTACATGTCATAGTTAAATGTTTAGTCCTAAGATATTTTTGAATAAATTTTATTAATTTATTTATTTTTATTTATTTATTTATGTACGTACATTACATTACAATATTCACTGTAAATTTTTACATGATTGTTCCAGAATTATTTGTTTTAGAATTTATTACAAATAATTCTAGAACAATCATGTAAAAATTTACAGTGAATATTGTAATGTAATGTACGTACATAAATAAATTAATAAAATTTATTCAAAAATATCTTAGGACTAATCATTTCCCCAGTTATCCAGTTATGACTACACCATGCCGAGGAAGTTTCCTACTCGTAATATGAAAAGGAAAACTGAAGTCATATCGCTTCATAAATCTCGCGATATTCGTTCTTGATACGATTGTTTACGTTGCAAAATGTTCCTATTTATTTTCTTTCTGATATTTGTTTTGCTGATTGTTTTTCCATGAGTCTGTATAATATCTGAGGATTCAGCTAAAAATATTTCGTAGTAAGTACAAAAAAAAGTTTGGTAAGTTCTGCGTTGAATCGTGTGTAGTGGAATAAATATGGTGGTTTTATTAGTGAAAATGGATGGGGATAAAGAAAGGCCCCGTATACATCTGGTATTTGTGACAGTTTCTGCCATATCTAACCATTTCTTTTACATCTAATAGTTACTGTCACATTTGAAAATAAGTACAATTTGACTGCTGTCACAGTTTCTATGTTGTTTTACTAATCACGGGCAATCGATTCTGTTGAATTTTATATTTTGGAGTGTACGGGGGGCTCCGACATCTCGTCGCCCAAGCCAACCTGACCTGCACGTGGTACTGCTAGATAACGAACTAGGCTCTCTCTCTAAAAAAATATCAAACAATCTTCATAATTTGATAACTCATTTATTTTACTTTTTATTCCATTACTTGACACTGAAAGAAAAGTGTCCAACCAGACACAATTGCCTTTAATAAAGAATCATCATCATCGTCGTGGAAATCTATGTGTCAAAAGGTTTATAAACCTTTCTCTTGAATCACTCTATCTACTAAGGAAACCGCATCAAAATCCGTTGCGTAGTTTTAAATATCTAAGCATACATAGGGACAGACAGACAGCGGGAAACGATTTTATTTTATACTATGTACTAGTGATGAAACTAAGACCCCGGAACAAACATTTAAGTATATGCACTTATCAACCAGAATACATCAGTACCTACCGCGTTTATATTTAAATCTTGGTAAGGTCAAATAGGTTAATTCTATGAATGCATAACATTGAACATTGAATTCCAAAACAGCATTGTATTAGGTAATTATAATGTGTGTGTTTTTGTTTCAAACATGTTGCGAATACTATAGAGCTTAGAAGAACTTTAAATATTCTTCATGAACGTAAAGACATGATGATGACGAGGAGTCTTCTGTGCAACACGTCGGGGCTCCACTGTTGCCGCAAGGACCCTCAGTTTGCAGATGGGTGATGTTAGTGTTAAAGTATAACAATAATTAACAATAATAAAGTTCTATAAAAATTGTTAGTGAGAAATCTTGATTATATTATACTCGCTGCGCCCTCGGCTTCGCCCGCGTGGAATCTATGTATCAAATAGTTCATTAGCCTTCGTCTTGAATCATTATATCTATTGAAAACCGCATCAAAATCCGTTGCGTAGTTTTAAAAATCTAAGCATACAGACAGACAGCGGGAAGCAACTTTATTTTATACTATGTAGTGATAAACCTAAGACCCCGGATGTACTTATCCACCGAAATATACCAGAAACGCGGTTATATTTAAATATTGGCCAAATAGGTTAATTCTATGAATGCAATCAACATTGCATACCAAAACAGCATTGAATTAGTTAACACTTTGATTGCTGAAATCACACGGTATGTGTTTTCTACAAGTGACTAATATGCGTAAATCCACACTAGAGCAGCGGCTGAGAAAATACAGATCTGTGTGACTCAGCACAGCTGTAATATTTTTCGAACGAAACGCATGTGCGGCGCAACGCAACCGCTGTGTAGAGCTGCAGCACGAATTTTTTAGGTTAAAAAAAGATTGCAGTCTTCGAAAAAAAATCGCAGTCAAAGTGTTAAGTAGCTGCACCCCGTAGCTTCGCCCTCGTGGAAATATTATGTTTCAAATAATTTATGAACCTTCCTATTAAATAAATAAATAAATAAAATGATGTTATTTCAGATGACATAATGATCCATAATTTGTTAGTAAAATTAAACATTAAGAACTTATTACTAGGGTTAGTTATACCTAATACTAGAAATTAAAACTAAAATTAAATTAAATCACTCTCCCCCCACGAAACATTTCCACAGGGGAGAGGTGATTCTACCTGCTATAGTGTTTAGGATGGTGTTGGGGCTGTCGCGCACCCTACGCATCAGGGATGCGGTCTTTTTACGGAGGATGGCAGCAAAGCCATCCATCTGGTATTCCGCAAACATTCCCGATGCACTGCAAAATCGAGGCAGTCCCAACATCATCCTAAACACATTGTTATACTGTACACGTAGGGTCTCCAGCGCCTGTTTGGTGTAGCTGATCCATAGGTTCCCAGTGTAGAAACCCTGGCAGTAGGCTTTAAAAAGCGTTAACTTTACTTCCTCTGAACACCGGGAAAACCTACGTATCAACATATTACCTCTCACCGCTAGAGCCCTACGTTAACGTTCAATGTCTACATTGTCCCTAAGGTCGTCGGTGATATAATGCCCAAGATATTTGAAAGATGTGACTTTATTTATGTTCATGCCATTTAGGGTTATTTCTGGGAAGTCTTTGAGATTATTTCCGGCGGCCCTAAAGACAATGTATTCACACTTTTTGATGTTATAGCGGAGACCATGGGAAGCAGCGTAGTCAGCACATACCTTCAGCATCTCTTCGACTGATCTCGCCGTCGGGCCCAACAGCACCATGTCGTCCGCGTAGCTGATGTTGTTTATAGAAACACCATCAACACGACAGCCGACACGCATGCCGCTGAGCCCCACAATGAGATCATTAACGTACAGGTTGAAGAGCGAGGGAGAGCTTACCCCCCCCTGCCTTACCCCACACTCCAACCCGTACGCGTCAGAGAAGGCATTGGACCACTTGACGACATTACTTTGGTGCCCGTACCAATACTGGAATATTTTAAGCATATCCGGTGGTACGCCCCTGTCCCTCAACTTCTTCCAAAGCACGTCATAACTGACAAGATCAAATGCCTTGGATAGGTCGAGAAAGCAGGCGTACACCGGCGTCCTGCGACTTGTGTAGTATTGGACAGTATGCTTGAGTGCTAAAATTGCGCTTTCTGTGGATAGTCCGGGTCTAAACCCGAACTGTGCGTCATGTAGGTTTAGGTATTTTTGTAGCATAGTTTCAAGCATACTGTCCAGCACTTTTGCTATGGTTGTGGCAAGAGAAATAGGCCGGTAGTTCCCCCTGTCCGATATGTCTCCTGTCCTGTTCTTCACAATCGGTACCACTACGGTCTTCATAAGGTCAGCCGGCAGGTACGCATGACTAAGACACATTGTGAAGAACATGGAGAGGAGACCGGGCAGGTGGTTACCCGCATGTTTGAGGTGTTCTATGCTGAGCCCATCATGACCGGGTGACTTGCCTCGCGTCATACCTTTGATTGTGCTGCGAACAAGGTCCGCAGATATTTTCAATAGAGGTTTGTCACCCGGCACGAAAAACTCAGCACCGATCGCCCCTGTGGAAGGGCCGAGTGGGGAGTGAACTTTAAAATGTTCCATGAACAATTGTGCTATCTCCCTTTGATCACTCTTCCCCTCCACGCTCACGGGGGGGCCAGGCTTAATACTTAGTTTATTAGTGGATTTCCAGAAGGTCTTAAAGTCGTTTGATGCTCGCTCTTTAGCAATCTTATCCATTATAAGCTGGTCCTGGTTTTTCTGACACCACTTCAGGCGACTTTTGAATATTTTGCGAGATTCGCACATCTGTTCGAAAGTTTCGCCTGAATTAGGTCTGTTACTCAGAACCCAGCATTTGAATTTAAGCCTGGCCTATTGAATTGCTTTATCTATTTAAAAAAACTGCATCAAAATCCGTTACTTAGTTTTAAAGATCTAAGCATACATAGGGACAGCCAGACAGCGGAAAGCGACTTTGTTGTATACTATGGAGTGAATTAGCAGAGAACTTTTTGGTTAATTTAAACGAAAATTCTATTAAACCTAGTTTAGCTAGTTTAGCTGTCAATACTAGTGACATCTTTTTTTTATCAGCGAGAAGGTGAGTTTATAAACCAATTTTAAAAATCAGAAATGATGCAACAAACCTAGTGTGGACGTCAGATTTTTTTTAATTTTATGTATATAGTATACTCATCAAGCCCTCTCAGCATTCCACGTGAGTTTTGTGCAATGAAAGCTTTATCATATGTTACCAACGAAACATCATTGGTAGAAATAGAAACTTCGAGAAAATCTACGATGATTATATTTATTTGAGGGTATATTATAAATAACCCCTTCACATAACACGTATCTAATCCAAAATATTATCGTCTATTTTAATGGATACAATTCCATTCTCACGGCACTTGGTAACACTATAGGATGAAGGGTGCTTTAGAAATGAGGTTCCATTGTGTTACCCCTTCTGCCAAATCACGGGAGTAGTTGCCAGATTAAAAAATATTTTATTGGGAAGGGGGTTGACATGGTTAAGATAAATGGTAACACATAAAGCCTATATGAGTGGGGTAAATTGCTCTACTATGACTGTAAAAGTATATAATACAATTCTTAGAGACGTAAGAGAACTGCTTCTAATGTTTTTTTAAAGAACCATGACATTAAAAATTATAATCATTAAATTACCTAGTTATATAAGTTAAATATTGTACGTCCATAATTAATGGATGAACTGTTGCTCCACCTAGCTTTTAAAATTTTTTTGTACACAGTTTCTACAATAACTTTATTTGAATTTAAATGAACGTAGCAGAAGCAGAGGAAAACTACTGGCCGGATCAGGCTACGGTTGCATAGATATACCATATAATACAACACAAAAATACTTTAGTGTACACCAGATACAAATTATTACAAAAATACATTACATGCGACAAGTACAATGGGCGGCCTTTTAGCTTAGAAGCGATCTCTTCCAGGCAACCTAGAGTAAAACATAGTGTATTTCATGTATTTCCCATGGGATAGCAATAACCTTTAAACGTTTCGTTTTGATACAAACAATTCGTGCGAATATGCGGGCAGAAACTAGTCAGTTTATATTTCTTTCAATATGATTATGAGGATACAGAACAATATCCTCCAAGTATATTAGTTAGATAAGTAATCAAAAATTTAATCATCAGATAACTAAATAAAAAGGGTAATAACTTTTTACACTTAGTTATAACAAATAAATAAATAACGACTCGTAGCACTTCGTAGCAGCGTCGTAGACCCGCCGTAGACCCTATGAAATACACGACAAAGTTCGTAATTCAATACTTTTGCAAAAAAAACTCGTTTATAATAATCAAGCAAGCAAGTTTGCCTCGCCCATCATGCAGTCTTTCAACAGTCTTCACTCTTTAGACTCCATGGGTTGGGGGTCTGTTGAAGGACTGCTCCAAATAATAATTTGCCTTGTTGTGTGTTTGTTTAATTTAATGTCTCATGTTTTTCTTTGTTTGTGATTTATTTTTATTTTTCGTGTGTGGACAAAAATATGTCTGAATAAAGAAACTTTTAATTTATTTATAATGTAAACTTAAGAATGATAATTCAAAAGTACCTAATGATATCTGAGATATAAAAACAGCCCTATTCAAAATCCGAATGCCAACTGTTCAGAACACATGGACAACTTTATCCATCAACTTTCGCAGCTTTCTCTCAAAAAAATATCGATTCTGCCACCCTCTGTCGCAAAAAAACGGGGTGGATTTATTAAAGGAAAGGGTTGGCCACCCCCACCCCGCGGAGCCATGTTTTATTCATGTGGCGTTGGGACCGAATCAGGGGGTATCTGTGATCTCGATCAAATCTTTTTTGTTATATACTCATTTGTGATGCTGAGATGAAATTTCTAGTGAGAGGTTCCTCTTTGTTGTAGGTAGGTACGATTCGGTAAAGAAAATTCGTAAAGTATAACTTTACAGATTGATAAAAAAAACCTGATTAAAATTCACGAAATGATGTTAGTTGTGTGGTTAGTTAACCGAAAATCGCAACATAAATTTGTACTTACCTACAATTATTTCAAGTTTTTGAAAATTCTAATCTTAAAATACAGTATCTATCAACTACAACCATCTAGACCTTTCTTAAAAAATTCGCAGGTGCAAACAGTGATCATCGATCAAAAGTGGCATTTACTACATTTTGCCATAATACCTTACAAAATGGACATCCCTAATCGCCTTGTCCTTTAAAAAGCACAAAAGAGGACATTAAAAAGTACACTTCCATGAATTGAAAACCCAAATCCTACATTTCGATTTAAACACCTACGCAATAAGTATCAAGTTCCGGTGGCAAAGAAAAAGTTAAAAAATACAGTAGATTAAAAAAAGCGCATCGATCTTACAAATTGTGGCAGCTAAAGATTTAATTGTTACGTTCTTTGTTGCGCAAAGAATTTGCGTTTAAACTTAACTTAAATCTTACAAAACGTTTTTTTACATATTACTCAGTTGGCTTTAAAATATTTCCCATGTTGTTATACATTTCGAGGAACTCAGGTTTTGTGATTATTTTGCTACTTAGTATATTTTTAAGTTGCAGAATGTTAACCACCATGTTCCATATTGTATTATTTTATTACATGACATAATATTATCTAGCTATAAAAAAACTAGCTAAAATAAAAGCTTGGAACGAGTTTTGCTCCAACTCAAAATCTACCAACTTACAGATAAGCAAATCAAATGTACTAGACACATATGTTATGAACATACGAGTGGTTTCTTTTTCACTTCTTCCACTGGCGGACAAAAAATTGAAGTGACCTATAAAATAATTTTAATTGATAATAAAGAATAGTATAAAATATGACCTGGTTAGTTGTAAGCTAAAAGAAAATAAAACTTTTTCATTTTGAATACTATGTATGATTCAAATTCCATTGCCCCAACCGAGTGCAATTCAATGAGCCCGGGGTCATATTCAAGATTGTTTCGGCGGGACTTGAACAACCACTGTTTTTATTCTGATATTATTTAAATTCTAGAGATTACCCCGAGTTCGAGGGCTTATGCAATATAATAACAAATTACCTATCTAATTTTAAGACTTTTAATGTACATACCTACAACATCGCAAATAAAATCTGGAATCTTTAGTATGTTTGTACCTTTAAACCGAGCTTTTCTATACATTCTTAAAAAAAAAATTAAAAATTCTTTATTTCATTAAAAGTACATGCTACTTATTTAGGGCTCTCATTACCAATATAAGTTATTCTGAGAATAACTTGTGGTTTGGTAGTGATGTGAGTGTGTGAGTGATTCTGATGTTCTTGTAAGTACCAATATAGTTTTTTCCTCCTCAATAGGATTGGAAAACCGTTGCGTCTCTGAAAAATGATGGTATGGCAACATGTAATGTAACGGTCCTATCTTTCATTCGACACATTGGCCCGCCTTTAAAATGTTCCGGCACATAAGTTGGACTATAAATCGTCATGTCAAGGGGTATTTCGGACCATTTTTAATTTATCTGCCCCCGGCCATTATTTTTAGCGAGGGGTCAAGATCGACAATGGTCAGCCATTGCAGTTTATGTCGGATGCATTTTATTGCTACAATTTTGAATGGTGATTGAAATTTTTTTTTCAATTTTGTGGTAAAATCTCTCCGTTTCTTTTTTTTTAACAAAACAGTCGTCGGGACCTAATTTAACGGTACTAAAAATATTACTTGTTCCTAATACTAATAATAAATAATGCTGGACCATCCACACAGCATCATACACACAGAGATGTTTCATTCATAGGTTTCGAAAATCAATGATCTAATATGCTCTGAATTCTATTCAGTTGATTTAAATTGTACGAATTTAAGTAGACAACAAAAGCCTATAGGTGAATAAATGTTTTGTTTAGATTTTCCATTTGGTTTACCATAATGAATTTAAAAAAAAACGCTCTCTAGCATTATCAGCACAAAGCAAGTAGAAAAAAATCAATGCAATCCCACATACCCTATAGATACTATATAGATAATGATACAAAATCCGTAGAATTTTAAAATATCTGAATGAGAAGGCTCACACGCTGCGCAGTAGATTCGCAAATTGGTGCTAAGCCCGCCTCGGCTCCAATAGGGTCACGCACAATGCTCCGGTCACACATATTGACACCCCGACAATACCAGGGGTCACTTTTATTTGTTACAGAAACTTTAATTTATAATCTTTTCACACACGCCATTAAGAAGATTACCAACTACCCTTTTTCCTTGATAACAATTGTACATTGTTACATTTTTGGTGAAATAAAATAAAATGTAACCGTATATTCAAGGCGGCCATTGTCCGGTGACCGTTGCTTTCGATTTTGACACATTTTCGGATATCGAACGCTTCGAACCTTTGATTTATGTTGGAAATTATTTGAAATCGGAATTCTTAGGGATGTGAAAAAGATGTTTAGGTTCCGGGTCAATAGGTTCGATTGTGTTGGATATAAATGACATAACGGTCAGTAGGTCGCACACTTCTTAGGATCATAGGTTAACGGTCGTCGTCAAAAAAATAATCTGCGTTTCTTTTTCTTTAACAAAAACGGTAGGTACTGAACCTAAAGACACTAAAGATGTGACTGTTTCTTTATAATAATAAATAATGCTGGACAATGCAAACAGCCTTATCTAGCCCTAGCTAAGCAGAGTAGATGACTGATATACATCATACTAAATTACAAAAATAGATATTTTGTATTTTATCCAGCACACCCTGAAGCCGCCTGAGAGCCTTACAAACATTTGTCGCAAGCGGGAATCGAACCAGTAAACTCCTTCGTTGCAGACCTTCGCCCACTACGCAACAACGGCCGTCTTGACGTGGTGGTTGCCTAGCCAAGAATAGGTAGTTAGATCTTTTCGTCAAGTTTGACTTTGCTTGGTGTAAATTATTTAATTTAACATAAGTCATAGATGACACATTACGCGCCTGTTAAAACGAAAAGAGTTAAGCAAAAAGTGACATTTATACTCTAAAAAAAATTCAAGCTATTATTTTATTTCTTCAAAAAACCTATATTATATTCCGTTGACACATAGTGAGAGTCTGTTCATCTACATGTGTGTACCTTTTTTACACAGATAGACTATGTCATATGCAGAAAAAATCTTGGCAAATAACCATTTCGATACTTCAACGTTGGCATTTTCGGTATATTTTTTTCATGTAATAAATCGTTGACCCCTCGACCATTTGACCCCACTGAGTGGACAACAAAGACCCCGGCGTCTTACTGCCAGCGGGCCACAATAATAACACCAATCACAATGCTTATTGAGATAACATAAATTATAAATTACCTATTATTTACAATGGAAACGTACAAAGGTCACCATTAAAATAAATTATTGAATTCTTTTTAATTCAATATAACGCTCCATTTTCTAACATGGGTCAGTATAGGAAACAAAGACTTTTTGAAATATTGCAGCAAAAACTTGACCCCAAATTTGGCATAAAAGTTTGTACCCGAATGAAAAAAAAGCTATCGTTGTTTGATAAACTATCTATGTAGGTAATACCTACTAAAAATGTAATTATTACTTCGGATGTTACCGCGATTATTTTATACAATGACGTGTAAAAAAGCGCTCGAATGACTACCTACAAAGCTAAATATAAATTGATCGTCTACCTACACTAAAAACGAACAAAAGAAATCCACGTTAAACATCCCCTTAATCGTACAAATTAACACGATACGCTAATAAAAAAACATTAAAAAACGTGAGAAAGATCGGTATCTCCACAAAAACCTGTAAAACAGGGGTGGGGTAAAAAGACCCTCGCGTTCGTTTTATAGTAAAAACCTGCCGCGTTTTTTACGAACCTGCTAAAGCGACCCTGGAGTGAATCGACTTTTTTAATTCACAAAAGGTTAACACGGTCCATTATAAACTTTATTATTTTTTTATTCTGTCATTGCGAATAATAGCTGGTAGCAATATTTTTTAATGCAAATTTTAGTATAAAAAACTTTTAGTTTCGTTTTGTAGAAAACAAAAGTGAACAAAAGATATTTTTGCATTCACTTTCTGTATGCAGTATTGTTTTGTGCAAAGTCCTTCTAGGAATGAATGCAAATCTGCTACTGGGCTTGCGACACCCTTTAAGAACAATAGACAACATGGTTTTACTTTTTAAAAATTTCTGATTTTTGCCAACAGTACTGCAAATTCCTCCAGCATTCGTGAATCTGCATTTATTTTTCCTTATTTTATGGCATTTTAATAGTAAATCGTATTAAAAAAATTAAGTGATCTGATCCGTTATACCATGTAACATTTTTGAGTAAAATCTTTGCAATAATAATACGCATCGATTTCTTTGGCGACAGCTCTCAAGTTCCAGCATTATTTTTTACCACATTAGGAAGAGGAAGTGCGGCAGCTGCGTCTCGTGCCTCCGACCTGCGCCCGCGCTGCTTTTTGCATGCTTAACTAACTGCCATTTTTTTGACTACTTTTGTTTTTGAACACCGTTTCTGTATTGAGTCTTTTGATGGCTTCAGTTAAAATGATAGTTTTCGACTTGTTGTTTTTTTTTTTAATAAGGAACTAGTTTAGTAAAATTGTTAATGCTATATAGTATAAAGATTTTGTTATTATATATTTTGGCAACAATTTCCTGGTTATATATTCTTACAAAATTTTGCTTATGATTTTAATGATTTTCATTGAAGCATCTCAGTTATGTTGTTAGAAAAATAAAAGTAAATTGTTTCGGGTGTACAAAAAAGGTACTTTTTAATGTATGTACCTACACCTTTAGATAAAATAAGTCTCGTGACTTGACAAAAGACCACCAATTTGGCTTGAATTGGCCAATACTTGATTTATAGTGGACAGCAGCTGAACTGAGTCACAGGCATACAATTCTGTAAAGCAAAAAAAAATGGCGCTCACTTTCATAGGTCAGTTTATTGACTTATACAGGCTGATGCCAACTGAGTGATGTATTACAAAATAACACATATCTACCAGTTACATTGATATTTTATCGGAAAACTTAACTAGTAGGTATTAAAAAAGATCTCTAGCAAAAATAAACATAAGTAATGGATTAAAATTTTAATTTAGAATACGAGCTGGTGGTCTATTTTTTAAAACCCTGCACAAAAATAATACAAGAATAAAAAATACAGGCTCGAAAAGAGTTTGTAACGAGTGAAAACTTATAAAATGCACATAATATCAGTTGCTAAGGCCTGAATTGTTTGGACCACCACGGAAACAATGCATCAGTAGCACCTACAAACAGCACCCTATACCTATCGTAAAACGAGGCTCATCTCAAACAATGGCCGGGACGTCGCAAAACGTGGCAAAATTTGGGTTCAAACTACCCGATTCCCTAAACAATTGGGTCTAATGTCTATGGCAATGTACCGCAATAAATTATTTTAGTAGAAAACGCTTCTACGGCCACTCGCTTTTTGCTACTGGTTTTTTGCTTCCGTGTTCTACGATTTGAGGCGAAAAATCGACACGTGGCAGTTGTTACTCCGTTTTATGGTGAAACTAAAACGCGCGTCACGGGTTAGGTACGAATGGATATGTTAACGACATATTGAATCGATTTCTGGAAGTTCTTTCGTATACCTACCCTAGTTGTTGCTATGGTAGTGTTGCCAGGGTTGAGAAAATGACTGTGAAGCTTATTTATTACACTTCGAAGCGTATTTCGAAGCGGAATAAATAAATACATAATATATTGTTGGATAATTCACACTTACACTAATTAGAGAAAAAATACAAAAAATATTATTATCATTCGTTTATTATGATATACATTGTTGAGTATTTGAAACCTCCTACCAGAATAACTGCATAAGGAGGTAACGCTCTTCCTTAACTTAACACTTTGAGTGCTGAAATCATACGGTATGTGTTTTCTACAAGTGACTAATATGCGTAAATCCACACTAGCGCAGCGGCTGAGAAAATACAGATCTTTGTGACTCAGCACAGCCGTAATATTTTTCATAAGCCGTGATATACTCAATATATACACAGTACGTGTTTAAGCAGAGCGCTTCGCGTCAGCTTTATAATAAGGTATCAACCCTCTCTCTCTCATTACTCGCTACACACTATACAGACGTGTCGTTTTGAATTTAAATATAAAAATCACAAAACAATTAAAGCTGGAGTTTAATTCAAATAAATTAAGCTCCCTTATGTTCAAGGCTGAACATAAATTGGTGGCCCATGAAGGGAACGTAAACCAGGAACCAAGGAATTCTGGAATGCCCCGTGGTTGGCGGAGGACTTTGGATCTTTGAAGAATTCATTGCAAAACCTCAAGAAAACAAGGAGTGAATTTATCAAGATTACGGTATTGTTGTTGGTCAGTGGATCAGCTAAAGATCCACGCCAGGAGCTGCAGTCTAAGAAAAGATAAGTGCCCTTTTCCATTGTTCTTCCTAATCCTAACCTCAAGTTCACACTAAATTCCCACTCTTAATTGTCTCACTTGTGCTAAATAAAGTGTAGTTAAGGCGTTGTTAAAGTGTTGTTAAAGTTGTGTTAAATCAGTTAAACCTACAAAATAAAGTTAATTACGTTTCAATTTTTAAAGATTAGAGTGAGTAGGTACATACATTGCTGCGTGGAGGTTATGTAATCTATTCAGTGCACCTGCATCACGATAACATTGTAAATACCTATCATTCAAATCAACTCCAATCCTCGTTCATTATTATAAATTCGCCTTGTTAAAGTAATTAATTTGTCGACGCGTTTCAGGCTATCCTAGCTCAGCTGAGCGGTTCGAGCTAGGTGTTGCGTCATCTATTGTTCTACCGGCCGCCGGCGCGGCGAGGAGCGCGGCGTACGTGGTGCTTTGCGGTGGTGCTGTGTGGATCAGCTGGCGATTTGGGGTGAAGTGACGAGAGAAAAGATTCAGAAAAAATCATGATCTTAAAATATAATATTCTAAATTCATTGAAGAATATGGTGCCCTCGGGCATTTGTCTGAGTCACCCATAATAAAACCGATTCCTTCCTACTTCTTCTGTCATCATGCAGTCCTAAAAGATAGCGAATCAACAAAGCTTCGTGTTGTGTTTAGTGGGTCGGAGCAATCATCATCAGGGTACTCGCTAAACAATATTTTGATGGTTGGACCGAACGTTCAGGACTCATTGTTCAACATACTATTGAGAGCGCGTCAGTACAAATACCTTCTAACTGGCGTCATTGAGAAAATGTACCGACAAGTTCAGGTCGCTGAAAGTGACCGCGAGTTACAGCTGATAGTATGGAGGGAAAATGAAACTGAGCCTATAAAAACCCTAAGACTAAACACATTCTATTATTGACGGTCTGCGTGGTGATTGTGCAGCAGGGTGGGATCAGATCCCATCCAAAGTCTGATGACTTTGGATGTGCGTGAGTGCGCTAAGAGACACCTAGTAGACCCCATAACGTACGTTTGTAACCTAAGCATTGACACTGGTGTTTTCCCTAACGCATTCAAGAAGGCACTAGTTCATCCGATTTTCAAGAGCGGTAAACGGGACAGTGTCGATAACTATAGACCTATCTCAGTTTTAACGACCCTATCAAAAATACTAGAAAAAGTTCTAAACAAAAGACTTACAGACTTCTTAGAGTACCATAACCTAATTTCAGAAAATCAATATGGTTTCAGAAAGGATATTTCTACAGAGGATTCTGTTCTGGATCTCACGAACAGTATCGTGCAGCAATTAGACAAAAAACTTAAAACTATATGTGTCTTTCTTGACTTATCTAAAGCATTTGACACTGTCTCGATACCGCTTTTGCTCAATAAACTGGAAAAGGTGGGAATTAGAGGTATCACACATGACATCTTTAAAGATTATCCTAACCTAACCTAACCTAACCTAACCTAACCTAACCTAACCTATCCTAACCTAACCTAACCTATCCAACCACCTACAATGTGTCAAAATTTAAGGTATTGTTAGTGCTGATGAACCAATTACTTATGGTGTGCCACAGGGCAGCGTCCTAGGCCCTACGCTCTTTCTACTATACATAAACAGCTTATATCGGCTTAATCTACCTAGTTGCAGAATCTTTACGTACGCTGATGACACGGCTCTCCTCATCAAGGGCTCCAGCTGGGATGAGGCTCGAAGTAATGCAGAAATAGCCTTAAGCTCAACAATGACATGGCTTAAGAGCAACATTCTTACCCTAAATATTTCTAAATCTAAGTTCATAGCCTTCTCTGCAAATTCCATAGGACAACCACCCCCTTCCTTCAATATTGTAGCACATTCATGCCGCAGTGTTTTGACCTGTGAAAGCCCCGATTGCATATCGATGATTCAGACCAGCAATATAAAATACCTCGGTGTAATCCTGGATGACAACCTCAGTTGGAATCTTCACATACAAACAACTGTCTCACGAATACGAAAGCTTCTGTATGTGTTTAAAAGTCTAAGATCAGTTGCATCAAGGGCCACAATGACATTAGTTTATTCTGCCCTTGCACTGTCTCTCCTCTCATACTGCATAACTGTATGGGGAGGTACCTTTAAAACTCACGTATTGCAGCTAGAGAGAGCACAAAGATGTCTCCTTAAGGTCTTGTTGAATAGACCATTCCGCTTCTCGACTACTCAGCTCTACAAAGACTTCCCTACTCTGACTGTTAGACAGTTGTTTGTAATGCGAATTATTCTTAGGAAGCATGTTGAAACCCCATATAACCCGAATACGAACCTAAATAAACGCTTAAAGTATAAGATACATGCGATTCCGCGATACAGATTGGCACTTGCGGCGCGACATTACCGCGTCCTCAGTGCACGACTGTATAATAAGGTTAACAAAGAAACAAGATTCTACCATAAACCTAGAAATAAATGCAAAGCAGTGTTAATGCAATGGCTACGTTCGCTGGATTATAATGAAACTGAGAACTTATTTTCAATTTTAAAATGAAAATCAAAGATAGTAATAATACCAACCCTTAAACATTTACGCACACAAATACTATAACATCCCTACTCGCTTATACTGACAAACATACTCACAAACTCTGTATGTGTATGATTGTGTGTGAGAGAGAGCTCTCACACACAATCATACACATACACACACCCTCTCATAAACACACACTCAATAAACTGGACGTGGCTTTGATATCTATGCCATATTATTTTAACTGTATTTTAATTTAATTTATTTTAATTTGCATGCTATATCATTATTTGAAAACATTTATTTTTACTATGTACTCCCTGAATAAATTTGCTATACAAATATGTTAGGTACTCAAACTCATGCTACTACCAAAGACGATAAAATATTAAAACAAGTAATAAATATTTACCATGTATTGAGCCTCAATCTTGTTAAGTTATACATTATAATAGTTTTAAATATGGATGCTTTTTTGTAGATACTAATTGAATTAAAAAGTCAATACTACTATGTTTTCACATTAATTTTAAGGCTTTTTCTAATAATTAAATTGTTTATTTTTATTATTTAAGATGAACACCTAAGTCTTGTACAATAACAAAACTTAATAATTGTAAGGGGAAGCACTCACTACCAAACCACAAGTTATTCTCAGAATAACTTATATTGGTAATGAGAGCCCTAAATAGTAGCATGTACTTTTAATGCAATAAAGAATTTTTAATTTTAATTTTTAATAATAATTTAACATTAACATACGGCACTGCGAGCGCGTGTTACCTAAGCACGCGCTACCGTTAATAAATGTGTACGATGTAGACGCTTACGTGGTAAAACGTTGGTACCTAAGATGGGTCCACTCCCGGCTCAGCGAATCACAGTGAATCACCCATGGGTATCTGTAGGTATTGATATGGCAGGCCCTTTCTATATACTTAATCGTAAAGGACGAGGTAGCCCAATAATGAAATGTTACCTCTGCTTGTTTGTGTGTTTACGTTACAAGTGTATCCACTTAGAAGGAGTAAGCGACTTAACTAAAAATACATTCATAATGACTCTTCGTCGTTTCATTGCTCGTAGAGGAAAGCCAGCGGAAATATTCTGCGACAATGGTGGTAATTTTGTAGCCGCCGCGAAAGAGATAGGAGATTTTTTAAAGTCCACTGCGGAACCTCTATCTGATTTTGCAAGTCAGGAAGGTATCAGATTTTGTTTCTCACCCTCCTACGCACCCCACTTCGGTGGCATTTGGGAAGCCGGTGTCAAATCCGCAAAACACCACTTACGACGTGTAATAGGCAACAGTCATTTGACATTTGAAGAGCTGTCAACTTTGTTTGCACAAGTGGAGGCAATACTAAACAGCCGTCCCTTGTGCCCGTTATCCTCCTCTCCTAACGACCTCCTTTCCCTCTCTCCAGGGCACTTTCTGATCGGAAGGCCGCTGACTGCGATGCCATCACCAGCGCTCGAAGACCGCACAGAGGGTTCCCTTCAACGGTATGCTCGAATCGAGCGAATTCTGCAACACTTTTGGAACAGATGGCAAAGGGAGTACATACATGGAGAACTGCAGCAAAGGACCAAGTGGAAGACTGGCACAGAAAAGCTGAAGATTGATGACCTGGTCCTTCTGCAAGAGGACAATGTACCCCCTCTGTGCTGGCGTCTTGGACGAGTGGCTCGCCTGTTCAATGGACTGGATGGCGTATCAAGAGTGGCAGACGTCACTACGGCGAGAGGCTGCGTGCGACGTTCCCTTACGCGACTTTGTCCACTGCCCACTGCTGAAGAATTTAATTTAGACTAATAATTTCCCCTAATTTGACCTGCCTCGTAATAATTATTTGACCTATTTTGTGTAACTTTTAAAATCATAAATTAATTCACTTTTATTTTTGTTATAAAATACTAGGTTTTTGTTAAATTTTCCCGGGGCGGGAAGATGTTCAAGCCGAGCGCTTCGCGCCAGCTTTATAATAAGGTATCAACCCTCTCTCTCTCTCATTACTCGCTACACACTATACAGACGTGTCGTTTTGAATTTAAATATAAAAATCACAAAACAATTAAAGCTGGAGTTTAATTCAAATAAATTAAGCTCCCTTATGTTCAAGGCTGAACAGTACGTAATACATAGATAGATATTTATTATAGTGGTCGACTAGCAAGCTAACTCGCTTGAACATACACCACTCACTGAACATCATGCATGATACATGCATTTTCATGATCTTGGTTATACTTAGTTCCTTTCCTCTACAATATACATATATATATATATAGCACTTTAAATGATGCCCATTTCCGGAAAAAAAATTAAATACATAAAAACGTAATGACGTAAAAGCTATAGTTTAGAAATAAAGAAATACGGAACAAAAGACAGCGTTGTTTAATCAAGTGTCGCAAAATTCTGTTATAGGCTTAGGTGTTTGATGAAGCATTTTTTTATTATATTTATTCGTGGATGTCAGTTGTGGCCAGTTTATTCAGGTGCTTTGGTATTATATTAAGCCTAAGATCAATAGGTTTAGAATACAAAATTACAACAGAATATGTAAGTTTTACTATTTTTCCATTCTTATAATTTCCTTCTTCCTTATTCTTGAGTTGTTGGGTAAAAATCTCAGTCTTATTCCTACATGTCAAGGTTCCATCTGATAATTTGCGTTTTTACCTGTTTACTACCGTTCATTGAAATCCGTAGGTAACGTTTTTTTTTATTTTAAAGACAGTCTATTATTAGCACTTAAATTACAAGCTATAATGTAAATTTTCAACATACATAATATTATTATACATATATTAGTATTTTAAATTCCATTGTTAATTATTTTTTGGTTTTGCTCTTTGCCTTGTGTACGGCCTACATATTTATTTTTGTCTTCATTATCTTTTATTTTGTGTATTTCTTTTTTCATTTTCATAATGGAGTTTAACTATTAATAAAAAAATATCGTTCATATTAAGGTGACACTATAGTCATTGTTTTGCTAAAAACTGTCCCCGTTGAAGCTTGGAACGAGTTTTGCTCCAGCTCAAAATCTACCAACTTACTGATAAGCAAATCAAATTTACTAGACACATACATAAGTTATGAACATACTAGTGGTTTCTTCTCACTTCTCCTTCTAAGTGAACTATAAAATGATTTTAATTGATAATAATGAATAGTATAAAATATGACCTGTCTAAGTGCTTATTTGTAAGCTTAAAGAAATAAAAACTTTTCATTTTCATTTTGTAGGACCCTAAGTCTAACTATAGTAACAGATCGTAGTTTTATCTAGGTCTTACAACAAAGACAGAGCTTTATTTATAAATCCCTCTCATTTAAACCACTGCCAGGGCGTTAGATATACCTATAGTTGGACCTGTCGAGAGGGAGAGAGGGGTCACCCTCGGGATAGATTTGAAGGTACAATCATTTTTTATGCGAAGGGGAGAGTCGGCGATACACTGGGAGGGTGATAATGAGATTGGGTATGAGTTATCAACGTTAATAAAGAGTAGGTATACTAATCAAGAGTTCTCGCAAATATTCCAAGATAAAAAGCCCATATATTTAAAGAACTAACGTAGTCATTATCGTCATCGACCTATATTAGGTAGGACGCACTGATTGAAAACGAAAGGTTTCAAGCATTGCGGTATGGATGACGAGTAGACTAGGCGAAGTTTTTCAAACGCTTTCCAGCCCAGCTGGATGCTACTCAATGTAATCTTCCTAATAATATAGTGAGGAGAATCAAATAAAACTTGTTTTCGCTTTTGATAATACTGGGCTCAAAAATTTAATAATTCTCAGTGCTTTTATAAATTTTAGCAAATAAATGGGAATCGCATTAGGCATCTGAGCACTTCGTATTTTTTATACATGTGTCAATACCAGTCTAAAAAAATGGCAATTCTGTGGGTGAAACTCAATCAGATATAAAAGATTAAAAACAAAACTCTTCTTGCGCAATCGTGTGTCTAAAAATAACCAACGCTTCGAAATGCAATCCTCATATATGTAGATTGAAGTAGAGAAAAAATATTTTCTTCGAAAAACTCAAGTGAAAATTCCCTCCTGATGGTTTCTCCCGCTGTCCTTCGCCGTAGGGCCGGGCCCTCGTCCCTCCGTAATAAAGAGCGTGTCCCGAAACTACCATAAAAGCTGGAGGCATTACTTTTTACTCGCGATAAGGGCGGTTTTCTTCAGGACCCTAAATGCGGGACATATTTCTGCGTAAGTATCTACCGGAGTTACTGCTATTGGATCTGGCTAGAGTTTGGGTGTAGTGATGTGCGTTGATAGGATCATTCATTTAATTATATTTTTGAAGTGGAAACTTCTTTAGGTGCGTTGAGCACTCTTTGGTTGAACAAAAATAATGGAACTCGCGTCATCGTTACCGAACGCTTTCCTAACTGTGTATATGTGTACTTTTTGGGTGAACAAAAAGCGTAAAATTATATATATATATATTACCTACTTAGTTTTTAATTGTATCGGCAGCTCCCAAAGACTGCCCCATGCCCCGCATGTTTTTTTGTCCAATATTTAATTTATTTAATCAAGTTTGCTTTATGCTCCTACGGCGTACTAATTTACGAGTATTTATTCAAACTACGTGTCTTCAGGTAACGGTTTTGATTTTTAGTATATTGATATAAGTGTAAATACTAGTTCTAATGAATCTCTATTAGTTGAAATACTTTCCTTTGTAATTAACGCCTTTAAACTCCGTTTAAGAATAATTTAAGTTATTGTCTAAACTCCTAAGCTGCTGATAATGTTTTGATATAACTTAAATTCGTTTAGCTCTCCATATACTCTTTAATTGTCTGTCTATAAATAAACTCCGGTAAAGCATATTGCCCAGAAATCACTGTGCTTACTTATAATAATATAAGCAAAGTCTCATCACATTAATTTCTGATCAAAATTACACTTAGAGTAGTTACTTGGGGTCTCTTAAATAGGAATCAAATCACCACAAATTCCGGAATAATTAAAAAAATAAAAGTCAAAATGATAACTACAAAGAAGCTACATAGAGTTGGGAAAGCAGTCCCAACACTAGCAGAGTGGTGAACGCCCAATGGACAACCAACGGCCATCCGGATACCACTCGCATCGAGGACATGTCGGAATGCAAGTGATGTTAGATATTTCATTCAGCGACCTCCAGTCCAGCCTACCAGAACTTTGCAGTTAACCGAGAGTGATAGGCCACTATTATAATTTTAAGAGACTTTAAGAACTAACTGACTTTATGAATGTGCCATTATAGAACTAAATCGTATTTTTCGTGTTTTGACGAGTCGTAGCCTCAGAATAATTTATATACTTACCTTGAAATTGTACACTTTTATATGATTTATGACATTAAAAAAATCTGAATATGATGACAATACTACCTGATATCATCAAAAATATTTATTTACTAGATATAAAATAAATATGTATTTCATAGATTAAAAAAACTCGTATTATATTTTCCGTTCTGATCGAGATTAATTATTATTTTGATAAAATGAAATATTAATATATATAATAAGGTCTTACAAAAATATTAGTATATAACATACAGGTAAATTAACAGTAAAGTAAAGCAAAGTAAGTGAAGTCAATTAACTGCCTAATTTATAGCTATAAATATAAGATAATATACAGAATGCTTTAGAGAATGACTAAGAAAAAACACAAAAAAAATAAGTGTAAGAGCTACGAATATAAGAAAACAATACCTACTTATTTATTAACAGAGATTAATTACAATATACAGCAATCTGCCATGACACGTTGAACATCGATCAGAGAATAGTGATTTGTGACGTCATGCCGTCGCTATACATAGTAATGTAAAGGCACAGAATATCTATGGTAAAGGTCTGACTTTCGTCTCTTGACAATATTATGGACAGAAAAAATCTAAATTTTCCAGTAACTCGACAATCGTGAAACTTTTCAGGATATATTTTTTTAATTTTCTGAACAGTTACGAGTATAATCCGATCCGTGTAGTCAGTAAGGGCAAAGATGGCGCTTCATCCTCGCTACATGTATTACAATAAATTGCATAAGCCAAATGTTATCTTTCTATTAATTACTAAAACCACTAAATTTGTGTATATAGACAAGTTAAATAAGCTAAAAAATCTCACCTAGACACGTTAATAGAAAAATAATAATTTAAAACATTAGCCTGGCGCCATACATCTATTTAAGTAGTTACCTACCTACTACATTAAGTGAGGTTTTTTAATTTATATTTTAGGAACGTTTACATAGTTGGAATAATACAAGGTACTATCAGAATCCAATGATGCACGTTGTTGTTTGTCTATACCTTATAAAGAGGAAAGGTTTGATGACGTTGGGAAGCTACACTATCCCCGGTGAATATAGGCTACCTATATTATATTTTCAAAAAAGTTAGGGATCCGTACTAAAACCGTGCGAAGCCGGGAAGGTCCGCTAGTTTGATATAATTTCTATGGAGATATTGCGGTACTTTGATTTGTGTGAATGTCATCTAAGGCTTTCTCCAAGGCTACCACGCTATTTTGCATATAACGTATCGCTCGTTATTCCGTTCATTTTAGCCTGAATCACGCGTGAAAAGGTTATTTTCGTTATTCTCTCCTTAATTTATTAATTTATAATTATGAATCATGTCAATAAATGTTTTGGCTATATGCATTCCTCATGGAATTAACCCGTTACATTATTGCATCACACTTTCCTTATTTGGTGTCTATTTATTATCTTTTACTAGTAAATTAGGTAATAAATTGTTTTCGCAAATTAACTCGTGACGCAAATAAACGAATTACACATAAAAATTACATGTCATTTGGAAAACACTTGAATTAAAAACTAAAATGAGTTCGGGAAGGGGAAAGTCTGTACGAGTACGTCAATGTATCTCATAGTCTGTGTCGTAACGGCGGCGGCGGCGGCGGCACCACCGCGTACCGCCATGGCAATAGATTATTCCTGGGGCAATTCCACTACATCAAGCGCTTCACCATAACAATTGTTTCGTCTCAGAATGACATGTTTTGGCATTTTGCCATTGATGATGATTATAATTCTTCAGTAATGGCAATATGTGTCTGATTGGATACTTTCCTGCCAGTGTCAAGTAATGGAAAATAATTGTAAATTATCTGAGTTATTAAATTGTGATGATTGTTGGATATTTTCACCAGAGTCTAGTTCTTTATCTAGCAGGCTGTACCACATGCAGGTTAGGTTGCCTTGGGTGACGAGATGTTGGAGTACCCTTACTTTTGATGAAAGAAACTACAGA
The DNA here is from genome assembly GCA_943735965.1 of Eupithecia abbreviata. NCBI lineage: Eukaryota > Metazoa > Arthropoda > Insecta > Lepidoptera > Geometridae > Eupithecia > Eupithecia abbreviata. The sequence continues at coordinate 3,656,506 of OX030976.1, forward strand.
CGGAGGGACGCGTGTCAAAAATGTCAAGGTTGAAACTAATCTTGATAGATTGCCACTTTTCTCTCAGTGCAAATAGCTCCGCACGCGAGTTTCTTTCATCCATGGATGGATGTTTCAACCATTGTCATAATGAAGCGATCGGTTAGCTGAATTCGGCCCCTGGAGTCATAATGGCCATTAAAGTTTTCTCGTCATTTTTGCAAGAAAATAACAACGTTTTTTTTCGATGGGCAGACAGAGTTATCAATATGCTATACGTACCTATTCGTACACAAAGAAGGTCAACAGATAAATAAACTTCTGTTTTATCTTGTTTTACTTTCCCACACGCTAATTGACTTCTAAATACATAGGAACCGACACTAATAACCTATTTTTATTACCGACGCTCGTTCAACTATATCGCTTACTGCACCTTCTCTGGTTAACCCTGAGTTGAATTTAAAGTTGAATTTTCAAGTTTTAAGTTAACCCTTTTGATTTAGACTCTGAAGTCTACACTGAAACTAAGAAAAGAAATAAATTTGGTTCGCTATGTCTCTATTCCCTAAACCTGTCCGTGGATCATAATCAACATCAGCGCAATACGTGTAATGCCAATAAGGGTGGGGGGGGGGGGGGTGGGGGGGTGGTTATATAATCCTCTAATGGCAAGCAGATTGGTGATCGGAAACATACGGATAGTTGCTGCCTACCGTCTGATGGATGCACTTATTGAAAATTATACGCTCTACAAGTTTATTATAGATGTCTAAGATGTATAAGGTTGTAGGGGGTAATCACTGGATCTACTGAAGAGATTTTGAAATTTATTTTAGCAATAGAAAACCACGTTATCTCTGAGTGCATAGGCTATATGTATTACCCGAAAAATTAAGACTTTTTCGTGCATAAAGAAATTTACTCTACGTTCATCGCAAAATGTTTATGAAAAAAATATCCACCCGGGCGAAGGTGGGATGGGCCGCTAGTCTTGAATAACTTACGAGCGGACACGACATTTTATTTGAGTTATAAGACAACAAACGCCTAAATAGAGCCTTATTTGAGTTTTAACTGGTTGTCTCGCAATTATTAAGTTGAAGGATTTTTTTGTCTAAAATGACTAGACTTGATCAATTACTCCAACTCAGCGTTTGCTTGTGACAAGCAAAAGCTGAGTTGGAGTTATTGATTTTTAAAAATCAATCTCTACAACAGTATCTTAAAGTAAATTTCTCGGATTCTAGAAGAATAGAAGAAATTTCTCATATAATTTATTTAGATCTAGTTTGGTACACAATAGTCACTAAAACAATATGTTTGATAAGTAGTGGCGTCGGCAGCCAATAATGTTATGTCAATAGGAAGCTTTAAACAAAGTGAATAATCACCAACAAATATACATTTAATAGTAAGTGGCACGTAGCCCTTGTTTTGTAGGAACATGTCAAATAAACAAATATGTAATTAGGGTACGCTTTGATTACGTTGCATGTCTATGTTATTAGAAGATGTTATTCGTTTTGTTATTAGCTAGTATATGTATGTTATGTTATTAGAAAAATAAATAACACCTTATTTCTTATCTATATTAATTCTTATTTCCTATCCATCCATGGTTGTCTGGTACAGATACGCTCTTGAGCGATAAGACCGCCAATTGTTATTAATTTTTAAGTTTTTACTGGACATAGTTGCTATTTAAAGTGCAATAAAGAATTTTCTATTTATCTATCTATCTTATCTGATAATCTCAATAATATTATAAATTTCTACGAAAGTTTGGATGGATGGATTAATGTTTTTTACTTCTTCACGCCAAAACAACTGAATGGACCGCGCTGGAAATTTCCATACCTAGATGTAGAATAAAGCATAGGCTACTTTGTATCCCATTCAACAGTTCCCATGGGATCTAAATAACCTTTAACACTTTGATTCCTGAAATCATACGGTATGCGTTTTCTACAAGTGACTAATATGCGTAAATCCACACTAGCGCAGCGGCTGAGAAAATACAGATCTGTGTGACTCAGCACAGCCGTAATATTTTTCGAACGAAACGCATGTGCGGCGCAACACAACCGCTGTGTAGAGCGGCGGCACGAATTTTTTAGGTCAAAAAAAAGATCGCAGTCGTCGAAAAAAAATCGCAGTGAAAGTGTTAAGCGTTTCCATGGAATCAAATGCGTGCGAAGCCGCATTCAGAAACTAGTAATTATTATAAGCTGTTTATACATAGTATACCTAAGCACAGTAAGTCTGTGCTAAGTAAGCCTTATGAAATAAAGTTATTAGACGAGTTAGACGACCGATGTGGCGCGGTGGGCGAAGGTCCGCCTGCGACGCAGGAGGTTGCGGGTTAGATTCCCGCATCGGAACAATTGTGTGTACGATCTGCAGATATCTGTTCCGGGTGTTCTGGTCGTTTTCTATGTATAATAAAAAAATATCTATAGGTATATGTAATGTATTGTATTATGTATACCTATCAGTTATCTAGTACCTACCCACCCATAACACAAGCTCTGCTTACCATGGGGCTAGATAATGCTGTGTGAATTGTCCAGCATTATTTATTTATTTATTATTGAAATTCTGAAATTCCAATTATTATAATATATATATATATAAGAAGTATATTTTTAAGAAGATCTGGTAAAAATCGTGTGCTTACATAATATGTAAGTAGCCGAATACTTAATATACCTACTCATTCATAATTGTACATTATTAAGAACCCTATATGTTAATTTCAACTTTATTGTATCTAATTCTTCTCTTCTTAGTTATTTGACAGGTTAAGTACCTACCTGAGGTACTTAACCTGTCAAATAACTAAAAAAAAAATATAAAACTCGCTCTCGCCATAAACTCTAGTCTTATGAGGGTTACATAATACGTGTTCTTGAGTGGAGACCACGACTCGGTAAACGTAATGTAGGACGCCCTCCGAATAGGTGGGATGACGACCTGCGAAAGACTGCAGGTAGATGCTGGATGCGGCAAGCAACAGAGCGCTATGGCGCTCATTGGAGGAGGCCTATGTCCAGCAGCGGACTGCTATAGGTTGATGATGATGATGATGATTTAAATAATATGTATGTTTTATCCCATACAATAAATAAAGAATCTTAGGTAATTAACTTCGCTTGTTGCTAGCATCAAATAAGACAGCTAAGTTCAGAATAAAAACTGCGAAAACAGTGGTTTAAATACTCAAAAGACTCAAAATAATGTCTTCCAGATCATTTGCTTAAATTGGTACCTCAGTATCTAAGGTTTAAAGGTTAAAACCAATTCCAGCCAGTTACTACCGGATCTTCGCATATTTTAAAGTTTTTGCTCATTGTTAGTTCATGCAAATTACTAAATACATTATAATGATTAAAAGAATTGCATAAAATGACTGACATTCTAAGAGGATTTTTTTTTAATCTATAGTGAAAAAAATGTTGAGGTAACTAGGTAGGTATTTATTTATATTACAAATAAAAAATCTAAATTTACCTTGAATCTTTTCGTAACAAGACTGATCCATCTTCCTCTAGGTACCTACTTACCTATTCCGAAACAACTTTCTTATCCTGTCTAATTTGGATAAGTTATTAATAAATTAGTAAATTTAAATACATTATAATCATGCTGAAAGCGCATAAAGAGCGCTAACTTGTGTCTACTTAAAAACTCAGCTATATATACCTGTGGGTCTAGGTACCGTCGCTCGCTACGACCTGCTTACACTTCCCGCCCTAATAGGATTAAAATAAATTGTTGGGGATTAAAATAATCCCGAAAAATCACACAAACAAACAACCTTTAGTTTTATTAGCGCACCGGTACCCAGACAAAGGAGGCCAAATACCGCTATCCGATACGAAACCTGGCCGTCAATTGTTTTAAAAAGTTAATCTTTCTTATCAAAACAGCCGCTCGGTAATAATTCAAATTTCGAACGTTTTATTTTTAATCTTAGGGACCGGTAAAGCAACTTTTCCGAAATATCACTGTCAAAAACCAAATCCTTGTTTTATTTCTAATCCCTTAAAAAACTCATATTATTATCGTAATTCTGCTTCCATTCCATGACTATGAAATTTCTATGAACTGGACACTGGCAGAAAAGTGGCAAACTAGACTCATATTGCCAAATAAAAGAAGTCAAGTCAATTATGCACAACATCCAGAACCTTCTGTTACAGATTCCTCGGTGAATTGGTAAAAAATAAAATTGAGCATTAGGGCACGAAGCAACAAATCTAATTTTCAGTGCGTAACGAAATACTTACCTACCCTGTGTATTGATAAATTTATTTTTTAACAGCGCTGCTCCGCTATTGGCTCTAAAACGAACGCCCCTCACTGCGCCTGCCTTTCGAACGCTTTTTATCGTTTATTTTTATTCTGGGCACAAAAAACAACGCATGGGGAGCGATAGGTACACATAATATGTCTGGAGTGGATGTGTGCAGGTATCTATGTAGTAAGTAAATACATCATTACGTAGGTAGGAAATATATACCTAGGTACGAGTAAGTGCGCTTTACCTATATTGGAAAGTAAGGACTAATATTAAATATTAATGATTAAATTAACCATATGAGTTGTTATGTCATTATCCTCTGCTTTGTAGGTACATGTTAAGTATTATTATTTCCCGTAATCATAAATGAGACAAACAAACATAAAAATCACATTACCGCAATGGGCGATGCATTACAAAAACAAGCAGATTTCATTTTGTGTTCGCCGTATAGTCCTCATAACATGATATAATAACGCCTATGGGTTACCTACAACAACAACGAAAGCACCAAGGGATGCTTATTTTTTTATTATTAATATCGCATAAACAATAACTTAATAACTTGATCCCCTCCCACAGTAGCTGGCTTCGTATTGGCTCGAATACTTCGAATAAAAATAGGCTGTGGGGCGAGCGAAAGGGATGCGCGTATCTGACTCTACCTGCGTCTCTCTCTCTCAGAAAACTCGTCGCCTTCAAATGTAGAATACATTTATCGATGTTTGGAGCATAAAAATTGACAGATTTTTTTCAGTTCATTGTGAGAGCCAGTGGCGTGCAGACGTTGCTCGGCCGCTGAAGCGAAGGGTTGTCCCAAAAAACGATTTGTTGATTTTTGGTGGACATTGTTTAAATCTTTGGTGAAAGCGAGATTTTTGTGAAGTTGGACATTATTTCTATGAGAACTTATTGCAGTGTTGTGTTATAGAAAAGTTTGCTGAGCAGTAAAGAGAAGGTAAACTCTAATTTAATTTTTTTGTGCTTTTACTATTTAAGCTTTTTCGAAACATAGACGTAGATAGGTACTACTTAGGTAGTTAGCTGAGGGACCAACTTGTTATTTCATTTTCCATGTTCATTTAACATGTAAATAATATACGATATAGCATGATTTTGTTTAACGAGATAAGGCAGTGCGTTAAAGGGTACATGCGTATTTTTAGGTCGCGGTTGTCGCGCAGGCTCTACATAATTTATTAGATGTATACAGAAACCTATTTATTACGTTATTTTTTAATATGATACGTTGACCGACCTAGGTAGGGGCCAAATGGATTCACAAGGCTTTCTTTTAATTATTGTATAAAATAGACCTCTACTCTAGTAGGTACCTAGGTACTAAATTAGATAAAGAGGTGGTGGTATGAGGTATGCTTGTACGTACAGTTAAATACTCGGTTTATGTAGAGCTATATTTGTATAGTTAAATGCTCGAAATAGGTATCAAAATTATCTTCTACTCTCATAGTTCAGGAAAAAACGATGTCTAAACACTTTTGCAACAAATAGTTATAAGTCTGAACGAATCTCATGCCGGTTTAAAAGATATTGAAGGAAATACGTATCTAGTATCTACACGATTAGCATGAAGCAGGGAGTCGATGGGTGGAGGCGGGCCTTCGTGGCAATGGGGGGCCTTCGCTATGGGGAGGCCTACGTCCAGCAGGACTTATACGGTCTGATGATGATACGGTGATTAAACATCATCGTATCGATTAGATTATATCAATTTCAGCTACGATGCCTAATGTTAGAGCTTTGAAAGCAATATTCTGTGTCATCAATTGCGATCTGCAGATATTTGTTCCGGGTCTTTTGGATGTTTAATATGTATACATAGATAAGATATCAACCTATGTAATGTATTGTAGTATTCATACCAGTTATCTAGTACTAGCTTGGGGTTATTAATAGAAACGGTCCGAATTTTCTAGAATTTTTTTCATGTCTTTTATGGACTCTTCTGCAGGGTTAAGCTTGCCTATGTACGTACGTACATATCCTATTTAGTTAAGCTCGTTTTATACATTATTGTGTATTCAGTAAAGAATTACAGAATTTAATGTAACATCGCATTATAAATATGTTAATTACTGGCAGGTAGAAATCACTGGCGGCAATATTTTAGACAAAATGCTTATTCGGTCAATGAGTAGATGAGCCTAATTGTCTTAATCCCGTACTTGTAAAATGCTAATAACAAAGGTTTTTAAAACGATAGCTAATCACTATAATTTACCCTTCAAAGAAAAATTACACTTTAAACCAATTAACTACATTCGTCGGCACCTTTGCAAATTAACTGATGACTATTACAAATTAAACAATACGTCTCTATTAGCAAATTACATTGTATATCAAAGAAAAGCCTACTTATTTTCATTACGAAATCGAAATGTAACTCTTTAGAGTTTTTTTATAGATATAGTTAATCTTTTGAAAAGGTTTATTGAGCTCTACTTCGTATATCTGTTAGGTTGCTGGTCAAAATGGTTGCTTCGCTAGATAAAAATACGTGACTCACAAGTTCCGCATTTTTTACATCGCCATTATTGCAGAATCCGCTCATATTTTGAAAACGATTGGTTTTAATAACAAAACGGCATGAATAGTTTTCTAAGCACTTTTTATCGTCTAAAGAAGGCCGCATACTTCTCAACCTCATTTGTGGTGGAATTCTTTTATTGAGCCAATTCTAATTTTGATTTTCTTTTGTTGTAGGAATGTTAAGTTGCGCGTCTCCCGCCGGCATGCCGCCCGCGCCGCATTCAGGTCACCCCCAGGCCTGGGGCTCGCTGCTGCAGCCTCCACAAATCGTAAGTCATAATACAATTATAATACAGTTATAATACCCTAGTTTTTATTCATACAAACAACACGTGACACATTATAATGAAAAGCAAAATAAAAAATTGATTGATCTTTAAAATTGAGTCATTTATCTTCTAATGTTTAACTTTTGTCATAGAAATCCGAGCCGATGGACGATGGCAGTTTCTCGAAGGAGCAGACAAGCGGATTTTACTCGGAGGGCTTCCACAGTGCGTCGCCATCATCCTCCAAGGACTCAAACGGGCACTCGCCCCGCAGCGTCGGCAGCGCCGGCGACCCTTCCCCGTTCTACGACATGCCGCTCAAAGCCAAGGCTAATCTAGGTATGCACTTAGACGCCTTCCGCAACGGCCTGCCGTACAGCCTCCTCACTCCGCCTGGGTTCGAGCCGCGCTCAGGCGACGGCAGAGAACAGTCGCCGGGATACGGCGGCTTCTCGCCCAGAAGCCTGGCACCGCCGACGCACGTGTCGACCCCTCTAGCCCGCGCGGACGCAACTCCGCCCAAATCACCCAGAACGCCCTCTTCCCCAGACAGAGATGACAGACGCTCCTTCGAACGTTTCCACGATTCAGGCTTCGACGCACAGGGCAAAGATCACGACGATGATCGCGATGGATCCGGAATGGATGAAGATTTCGACGAGCCCGGTCTCCGCGTCCCAGCGGTAAACTCACATGGCAAAGTTAAAACATTCAAATGCAAACAGTGCGATTTTGTCGCTGTAACCAAACTCAGTTTCTGGGAACACAGCAAGGAGCACATCAAACCGGAGAAGATGCTGTGCTGCCGCAAGTGTCCGTTTGTGACCGAGTACAAGCATCACCTGGAATATCACATGAGGAACCACATGGGTTCCAAGCCATTCCAGTGCACTCAGTGTTCGTATTCTTGCGTCAACAAATCTATGCTCAACTCGCATCTCAAATCACACTCCAACATTTATCAATACCGGTGCGCGGACTGCAACTACGCCACTAAATACTGCCACTCTTTGAAGCTTCACCTGCGCAAGTACCAACACAACCCGGCTATGGTTCTCAACATGGACGGTACTCCGAACCCTCTCCCTATAATTGACGTGTACGGAACACGCCGCGGGCCCAAACAGAAGCCTTTCAATAAAATGTTTGAGCACCAACAGATGAACAACAACCAGCCACCTCAGCAGCCCCCGTCTCACCCGTTATTTGGAAGCCATTTCCCCGTAAACCTGCCTTACTTGCCACCAATGTTACCTCATTCATTCCTTTTCCCACCGAACAATAATTACGAGCAGCGTACTTCACCAAAACAACCTGAAATGGATAAGCGCAGTCCATCTCCCCCCTCCCTCTTACATCAGCGTTTGGCTACCGAGCGTCCTTCTGATTCTGGAATCACATCTCCACCGATCAAGTCTCCAGAGATCCTACACACTACCCCCACCGCGGTCAGAACATCCCCGTTACAGAGAATCTCGCCTCCAGTCCAGACGACTGATGCCCTAGACTTGACCAGCACTAAAACTAGCGAAGCTGGGTCTCCACCTCCTGCCCAGGAGCGAGCCGCCCCCGTCACTCCCACCACAGCACTCAAGAACAGGAGAAAGGGGCGAGCTTTCAAGCTGCAACCAGCAGCTTTGAGACTGCAGCACGAGGATGAGAAAGTTCACAACGGAGAGGTATCAGACTCAGAATCTGAGGCGTCAGTGGAAGCGCCTAGCACCGCTCACAGCTCCTATACCTGTCAGTTCTGTGACATCACGTTCGGAGACCTCACCATGCACACCATCCACATGGGTTTCCACGGGTACAATGACCCTTTCATGTGCAACAAATGCGGTGAAAGAAGCGCTGATAAAGTGGCCTTCTTTATCCATCTCGGCCGGGCTCAGCATTTGAGCTAGGCTTACTCAGAGACCCAGATAACAAATTGCAATCAAACCGCTCAACCTGAAAAAATTATGGATCTTCTGTGCACATTATAACGTTTTCCTTTTATGTATGGCTGCATTAATGTAATTCATAATGTTTTCGGAAAATTCGATTGCGATTTGTATAACAGGTTTGCATAAGCATGTAATTTTTATATCCCTAGTCATAGCTTGCCTGTAACGTAAGCCGTAGTCGCCATAGTAGCGTTATCTCTGTAAATAGAATAAATTATTTTAGGTTTTGGGAAAAGTTAAGGCCAAAGACTTGTGTTGTGTCGTTTACCATTTTGATTTTGCTTTTTAGCGGGTTGTATTTGTAAGCATTTTAGTGATAATAGCTGTAAATAAGTATCTCATGATGCATTATGTAATATTTATCTAAAGTGTGTATGAAATTTATATATAATTCATTAATTTTGTGTGTAAAGTGTATCTGCCTTAAATCTTCAGATTATGTCTTTCTCCTCTTGTGAAAAATTACTCCATATTTTCGTATATAAAGACATAATTTTGAGATTTTTGTTTTTCTAGTAGTTATAATTAAATTGAAACGACTTGTGTATTTAAAAGAAACCACTAATGATGTTGTTACAAAAAGTAGTTTGAAACAAAAGACCAATGTAAGACAAGACTGTAAACTCTTGATTAAGTACAAAAATATAATTCTCGTGGTTTTATTGTTATTTTAAGCGAATGTAAATTCAAAACGCGGTATCGTTACCTAATAGTCATAGTATTACAAATTGTCAGATACGAAGTTAAAAATAAATTGTATAATTAAGTGTATTATGAAATAAATGAATCAGAGTGTATTTATATTCGAGAAAAGTATATTATATTTATTTATCCTCTACGAAGTCGCTGAGTAGCGGTGGTTTCGTGTGCGAATTATTCAAGAATAAGTCTTATTAGAGTAGATATAAAGCATATGTGTGCTTATTGTATGATCCTATGTTATATTGTAACAGTCAGTAATGTACCTCAATCTACGTAACTATCGTGCGTTATCATTTTATTTGTGTGTTGATGCGTGCGCATAATAAACATTCAAAATTATTTATTTTATTTTAATTCGATTTACCCCTATCCTTACCAATTATAGTCATAATAGTCAGATACCGTCAGCTTTAATACGTACCGATCCTATCCATCCAAAGGTTGCCTGGAAGAAATTAACAGTCGGCAGCGATAAGGCCGCCGACTGTGCCACTAGATTTAGTTAGTATTAAGATCCTTTATTTTTATTATTTTCTTTGTATTTAATGGTGCAATAAAGCTATATTGTATTGTATAGATAGATAGATATATAATTATTTTATTGCACACTTGAAAATAAAACAAACAAGAAATAATAAAATACAAAATATTATGTGACAATTTGGCGGTCTTATCGCTCAAGAGCGGTCTCTACCAGACAACCGTGGATGGATAGGATCGTTGGATTGTACATGGATCTGTGTGCATTATATTAATTTATAAAATTTTGCATAAAAATACGTTCCTCCTTTTAAAAATAAATAAGATAAACATAAAAATAATAATAGATATTTATTAGTAATCGTCATCCCACCTGGTCGGAGGGCATCCTACACTACGTTTACCGAGTCGTGGTCTCCACTCAAGAACACCCCCAGCTCCAGCGGCCGTCGGTTCTTCGCGAGATATGGCGGCCCACTGCCACTTCAGCTTGCTAATCCTCAAAGCTATGTAACTTTGGTTCTCCAAATAGCTCTTCAACATAAAAATAAACAACGTATAGGTACAATACAATACAATACAATACAATATAACTTTATTGCACCATCAATACAAAAAAAAAAAAAATACTAAAGGATCTTAATATTAATTATAACTAGTGGCACAATCGGCGGCCTTATCGCTAAAAGCGATCTCTTCCAGGCAACCTTTGGATGGATAGGATCGCTATGTTTTAAAGCTGACGGTGGCGTAATTATCAAAATAATTATATATAAAATAATTGATATACCTAACCTATTGAGGTACCTTCTTCATTTAAATAATAAAAATATTCCGCAATTGTACCGTCGAAGTTAAAACAACGGTCTAAAAATAACTTATTCTCTTGTCGGGCACACTTGTTATTTACGAGTATGAAGCTGTTTTTTTACAAAACAATTTTATTTTATTCATGTCACCGTTACGGTAAAAACTTGAAATGAATATTTATACTCAGCGCTATTTGCGAACATTTTCTGGAAATTCTCATGTACTTACTTAACACTTTGACTGCGGTTTTTTTTCGACGACTTAGATCTTTTTTTTTACCTAAAAAATTCGTGCTGCCGCTCTACACAGCGGTTGTGTTGCGCCGCACATGCGTTTCGTTCGAAAAATATTACAGCTCTGCTGAGTCACAAAGATTTGTATTTTCTCAGCCGCTGCACTAGTGTGGATTTTCGCAGATTAGTCACTTGTAGAAAACTCATACCGTGCGTTTTCAGCACTCAAAGTGTTAATGATAGTAAGGGCGGCCTTATCGCTGAGAGCCATCTCTTCCAGGCAACCTTTGGATGGTCTGGACATGGAGAGATATGAGGACATTTATTTAAAACCCTCAGGTTTTAAATACATATCTTCATGTGTGTTTGTTAATTACTTATTTACACAAATTGATAAATACCAGAAAACTTACCTGAAGATTAAGTAATAGATGCGCCCCGCGGCTTCACCCGCGTGGAAAACGATTAATCAAATGGTTTATAAAACTTCCTCTTGAATCACTCTATTACAAAAAAATCAGCATCAAAATCCGTTGCGAAGTTTCTAAGATCTAAGCATACGTAGTGACAGACAGACTGCGGGAAACGACTTGGTTTTATACCATGTAGTCATAATACAATAAAAATACTATGTACATTGTACATAATGTGACACTGGTCTATATACATTATCCATAATATTTAATATGGTTTTTTTAATAGGTACCTATAGCTCTCTCTACTCTCGATATTTAACACCAAAATAACCTACTAGTACTACTATACCTATTAGTATATTGGTCAACAAAAAGTATTTGACATAGGTAATTTTTCATAGGTAAGTTAATAATAGTAGTGTATTTGATTATCAACGCACCTCGTCGACTTAATAAACGCTCGCATTAGGTAAAGCCATTTCCTTAATTTATGCTAAGTGATGCAAGTAGGTAAGAGCTATTTTTATTTTTTTGTTATTTTAGGCACTTTAATAAAATATGCCTTATGTAGATAGATTAGGTAGTAACAATTAAGCTAAGTGGCAGTGGGCCGGCCATATTTCGCGAAGAACCGAAGGCCGCTGGGGCAAACGTGTTCTTGAGTGGAGACCACGACTCGGTAAACGTAGTGTAGGACGCCCTACGACCAGGTGGGATGACGACCTGCGAAAGACTGCAGGTAGATGCTGGATGCGGCAAGCTAAAGACAGGGCGCTATGGCGCTCATTGGGGAAGGCCTATGTCCAGCAGTGGACTGCTATAGGCTGATGATGATGATGAATTAAGCTAATGCCACACACTACACGTGCCAAGCATAGAGCTAAGCTAGGAGCTACGCTTGTGTACACGATACACAATGTGAACACATACTAACTAGGCGTCTCTGTGTTACCTATTCCATAGTATATAATACGTATGTTGAGTGATGATCACATATAAAGTCAGTCTCTAAAAGTCAATAAAAAATAAAAAGTTTCTTCACTCAGACATATTATTGTATATAATTATATACACATAAAAAATACGAAAATAGAAAAAATAAAAAACCAAGCATAAAACATAAAATAAAATTAACATGTCACAATTTGTACATAGCAGCCATTCAACAGAATCCTACTAAGCGAGTCACTTGGCTCTAACTAAGCACTAAAGCTAATGCCACACTACTAGAACAAGAGCTTCGAGGTGCCTGTAACAGGATCAGTCAATCAAATCGCTTGGCTCTAAGCAGTAAGCTCTTGTAGTGTGGCGTTAGCCTAAGTGAGGCTCTTACTAGTGTGGCATTACCCTAATTGAGTAAAATAATTCATAAGAGCTGACTCGAGTTCAATGAGGGCCATTGTTTAAAAACTCTGATATTCTTAATTATATGCCAATTTTTAAGTAAAGGCAATTTACCTGCCACATTGTTTTGCCATTTTTTGCGCAAAAAAAAGATGACATTCAACATAAGGTCGCAAGACTGAAAATGAAGCCCACAATTATTATCAATAAAATATGTAGGTAGTTCTAGAAAAGTCACAGGAAATAACAGTTAGAGAAAATAAGATGGGCTTAGGTTTCATAGTCCCAAGCATATGGTTCGAAAATGGAAAAGGTAATTTTATAGATTTCGAAGTGCTCTTTCTGAATTTCAATTTTGCCACATCTTCGTAATGGCGTAATGAAATATTTTCATGTACGAACTGCGATGACAAATCTATCACTTGTAATCGCAATATACCAACAACATTATTCAAGAGGCGAACAAAAAGTTACAGTGAAGTTCTTTTAGTAACTACAATAATAACTTAACTTGGTCACGAACTTATTTTAATTTTTTAGCGCGTATAATTAAAAAGACTACTTACTGTATGGAAAAATTCCATACACATGTGACCTCGAATGGTAAAGCATACGTTCTCGTAAGTTACACTTATCGATAGTAGTAACTTTTTCTTCACCAAACGGAAAATTAGGTAAGCAACGGAAAAATATAAATCTGCTATCTGTCAAGTGAGCTGTCGAAGCGAGCGTTCCGAATAAATACGAGTAAACAGGAAGTACTAAGGCGAAAGATACAAAGAAAAATCTAACCCAAAATGGTATTTTTTTGTAAAATTTTGTACTTATATCATTATTCACAGGTTGATCCCCCTCATGGTCCAGAAAAACCCCTTTCGGCTTAGTACACATGTTACATAGAACCCTCGTATGTATATGTATTTTTTTAATGAAAAAACTTACCGACGACACGCTTAACTATTTGAATATTGGAAATTAAGGCGGCGGCGGTTGAGCAATTAAATTTTAAATAGTAATTCTCTAAAAATAGTATCGTTACCAAACTGCGAAGCATTAAAAATCACATTGCAAATAAAATAGAATAATTTTATTACAAAAACTTGATATAAAATAATAGTAAGTAGGTACAGACAAACATAGCTCTAAGAATTAGCAAGCTAAAGTGGCAGTGGGCCAGCCATATTTCGCGAAGAACCGACGGCCGCTGGAGCAAACGTGTTCTTGAGTGGAGACCACGACTCCGTAAACTTGGTGTAGGACGCCCTTTGACCAGGTGGGATGAACACCTGCGAAATACAGCACGTAGATGCTGGATGCGTCAAGCTGAAGACAGGGCGCTATGGCGCTCATTGGGGGAGGCCTATATCCAGCAGTGGAATATCATAGGCTGATGATGATGATGATGACAGACAAACAGACATAAACGGTGAAGGTTACAAATCTGGTTGTACACTCGTTACAACCAACGCTGGTCTTCCGGCAGAACTATTTCGTGATGACAAAGAAAAAACCTTTGACACAAAACAAAGAACTTAATATGTATGAAACATTATCTACAATGCTAGGTGCCAATAAGTATTTGAGCAAGTTTAAAAAGGTACCTATATGTAGTTTTCATATTTATATGTGACGTTTCTTAATTATTTCAGTTTTTTCATTCCGTAAAGATTCTCAAAAGCCTCTTCATACCTTCCAAGAAGGTTCATGCGTTGCACTTTTTCCACTTTGGCAATATTTTATCAATATAAATCCCATTCAACATTCAACCCACCGATCGAAGTCCCAATTGTCGCCTGACCCAAATCCAGCGGATGTTACCTGAAAAAAAATATTTAAAAGAATTCAACTTAACTCCATACAGATAGCGGAACAGCAAATGTTAGGAGAAGACTATTTTCAATTACTTCATGAAATAGAAAGCCTCTGCCATTAGTTCTTATTTGGATATAGTTTCTTAGGGCAATATTGAGTGCTGGCAAACGGGCCGAATGGTTTTTTTTTGCAAATCTACAGACAGTTTTACACTACACACTAGGTTTACCTACCTATTTTTTACCACAATATTCACATCGGTTGTGAATATTATGCACCAACACCATGGCTGGCTACTTTTTGCATGATCAAATCTTTCTCGCAAAATCGTCTCTACACCTTTTCTATCCTTCATACATTCCTATAAAACCATGAATCGGTGGCTCCATTGAAAATCACTTTTTTGCCAAGTTCGTGCCTATGCAGGTGTCATTGCAGGCTGCACAATAAAAAGGTTTTATTTCAAAATACCTGCATAAAACACGCATTTGAATCGCAAAACCTTAGAATTTGGAACATTATGGTTGGATACTTATGTGTACCGTGCAAGGAGTTTTTATGGAATGGTTTAGAAAACCTTTGGGAGCACCATGGGGTTCTCGGTTAGCTGGTAAAGAAATAATGTAGCATGTTCTCTCTAAGTAGGTCGGTAGGTCTCTAAAATTTTTTTAGCCGGTTTCCGTTATTAGTATTTGCCTAAATCTGTTCATAAGATTGGTATAAAAATAAAATGGCACCACATAGGAACATTGACATATTATATATTCATTCAGACTGAGTCAACAACGTGTTAAATCGTATAGGTATACATATAAGACCTTTTTGTTAAACCACTAACAATGAGGCCGTTTAATTCTTTCGGGCTAAAAATAAATTGCTTGCCATTCCGGTTTTATGAAAAATAATACCTAAATTAAATATTTGACGAATAAAATCGGTATGTCTCAAAGTTTAAATTGATAGCATTACACGGTGTAAAATAGCATAAATTAGAGTCTATTGACCCGTAATTTGCAATTCTTCACACACACCTCTCCATTAAAACGTTACGTGATTAATGAATCTTTAAAAAAATTAAAAATGCCAATTTTTTTTGAATGATTTTAGTTAAATATTTTAAAGGTTGGTCCTTATTTATCGCATTTAGGTCTTTTATGAAATTACAGATCGTTTTTATATTTGAACCTTCTTTTGGGAACGAGTTTAGCGACCGACTTGAAAGGGTTTCTAAAATACATTCTTAGAATTAAACGAGTAAGTACGATCCATCCAAGACATGATAGTAGAAAGAGGTCCTGATTAAGGTCCAGTGGTAGTAAACCTTCCGGTTTGGGGGTTCATAGACAAACATCGAACAACAATACCAACTAGATAACGGGTCAGAACCAAAATCAACACTAAGCTGTCAAACGCTGAAAAAATAATTATACAGCTACATTAGTTTACAAACGAATATTTTTGGTAATATTTATTGAAAAAAATATAGTTAAATTGGAAATTAAGTTTGTTCAAAATCATATCAACCACATGGCTGACCGAGGGTCTCGGACAGCAGTTTTTTTTTCACCAACCACGTATTAAAAATAAAATTGCAGTTTTTAGCGTAAAGAGGCGTTTCGGAGGCGGCACGCTTCGAAACCTCATAAGCGTCGAGATTTTTTTTACCGCAATTTTTTTGCCGCCAAGGAGCCAGCTGTTGTTTGATGACCACTCTTGCCGTCCAATTTTTTATTTAAGATAAGTGATACTACTATTGGGAATTCTTTGAAATACCAGATGTGAATTTTCTAAGAAATATGTGTTTTATGAAGCCAAACCAGGAAAGTTTTCATTGCTAGTTTTTTCCTATAATATAATGATCATTATTATACTTATACATATATTACCACATTATTTAATGTAACCTAAGTTGGGAAATAAGTAAGATAAAACCGGGAAAAGGGAAAAAAGGTTTTGAAATCCCATTGGATGGTATTTTGGTATTGAACATCCCCAAAATTACTGTAGCACCATTTTGGTATCTACCTTGTACCAAAATATTTCAGAGTAAATACTAAGAAAATATTAAATGACAAGAATTATTTTTTACATAAAAACAGCCAAATACGTGTCTATCCATCTAAGTCGATTCTAAGCCGCACATCTGCATTATAAAGCGACTTTTTACGCCATAATCCGTTTTTTTATCAGTCTCTAATCCCCAAAACAAGCGAACATATTATCAGAACTTCGATTTTGGCGCGTTCCAGGAAGAGAAATAGGCACAATACTGAAAGTATATACCAGTAGGTACAGAATTATTATATAGGTACTTTGAATGATAAATTGAAGATTTTTGGTTAGAATACAAAATTTTTGGTTAGAAACAAGAAACTTATAGTATAGGGTACAATTGTGGGCTGACTACCGCAAAAGTTAAGAAACTGTGTAGCGGAGTCGGCGCCCGAAGATATTATAGGTTTATACCTAAATTACTATGTTCTACACAATTTAGAAGAGAGAAAAAACTACCTACCTATATCTTCTTAGCTTATAAGTAAGGGTAGAAACTTGTCGAGTATTTTTCGTATTGTAAGTAGAACTTAATAATATCCTTATTTTTAAGTCATAACCTGATTCAAATTAATATTAGATTATAATATCTGCTATTATCAGATATCGCTTAAATATCAATTTGAATGATTAGTATTACTCTAATTTTTAAAATGTTTAATTGTAATTTCATTTAAATTCTAACTTGCTTAATTTTAATCATCATTACTTTATTTTATTTATTTTTTATTTTTATTTATCATGGTAAATCAGATATCGCACACGTAACAGTACAAATACGTATGTACTGTTGAATCACACTTACCTCTACACCTAAAACACCTGTGCACGTGTATTTCACTCAATAAATAATACTTTACCAATCTTTTTTGGTTTTATCCCGTTGTTACGTCACATTGGGTTAAAGACCCCAAGAAAAGGAAATTTTTTCTCTCGTTTTTTGTTATTCCTTAGTGTGTCTACTGTGTGTTCTGAAACTGTGCCCGACTGTAACACTTGCTTAATCTTCCATCCACACATGCATCTCCATTATTTCATTTTCTCGGTTAAGGACACGTGTTTCGCGTTAGTTCTAACCGTTTTTTATTCCACAAATAAATTCTCAACCAAGGACGTATTGGTCCCGTCGTATTAAATGGAGAACCAGATGAAAAAACTTATTTTCCAAACGAATTCGCAGCCATATCTTTCAATCGACACCAGCACAGCCATCAGGGGATTAACGAATAAGACTCCGTAAATAAATTGTCCAAAAGAATGGTTTATTTCAATAACGATAGCCATTTTAGACAGGTTGGTAACAAATTATTTTAGAATTGAATACATTAGTTTAATTTAATTGAAAGGACATTGTTTTATTTTAATTATTGTTATTTCTGATAAACCGGATATAGCATGCATATTTTCCTGTTTTATTTTCCCTACCTGGTACAGAAAATAGCTACCTACTAAACTTAACTGAAATACTAAAGTCATTTAAAACGGGATATTTACCATTACTCAAAAATCAAATCATGGTAAATGTCCCATTTTAAATGACATTAGTGTTAATAACCATGATAGTTTCAAATGTTTCAACTGAAATAGGTTCGTATGTACTTAGAAGCTTGGTACGATTGTACTTCCATCTTCCAGCTTAGAGTTTATGTAAGAGAACTTTCTCGTAAACCTAAACTAAAAGGTTCTTTAGAGGGGAAAAAACGATAAGAATAATGGAATCTGTTGTTTTATTTATTTCAAATGTGATGAATCCCTACGGAACGTTTCGTTCCTCCCTCCAGAGGGCTTTAATAAATGCACTGATTCGAAATTCAAATGAGACTGGCCAAATTTATGGGCGCTCTCCCTCCATTCCACCCTCTGTACCCTCCTTTTCCGTTAAATCAGTAGAAATAAAATGTTTTATCTCTAGATACTACGAGAACGTATTTCGTGGCACTTTTTTACATTATGGACGGACATCTTTTATTTAGGTAACTAAGTGCCTAGTTATTAGGCACTGATGTCCGTGGACTAGCTATAGGGTAAAACCTATAAAGGGTAAAACCTCAGAGAAGACAATTTTTTCAGTGAGAAAAAAGTTAATACACAGGCCATTATTATTTTACGTCCAACACGTCAAGCGATGTCGGGATTTATTTATTTAAAAGAAAGTTTTTATTGTAAAAAGATAGGAAAGGAAATGCAAAAACGCGAGTACCTGCTTAACACTGTCCCTTTACAGCCACATGCACATTCCATTTTTAAATGTTATTCCAGTGATTGCCATATTACAAAAATATCTTTAGATCTTTACCAGAAGAAAAAGTTTGTCATAATAGCGTTCTTTTGTCCAATTAAAAGCGGAAAAGAGATTTCAAAAATATGTCCGTAACTTTTAATCCTTTTGTGAAACGAATCGCATGTTCCATTTAAAAAATTAAGGATGCTGATTATTGTCGTTTATGAAAAAATAGTAGTTACCTAGTATGTAAGTTTTTTTTCATAAATTCATAGGTAGAGTTTTGAGTAGCCGAGTCATGTCCAGCCGCTGGACAATTCAGACGTAATCATTGTGAAACAACGCGCAAATTAGCTGCATTTTGATTAAGTTGATACGAAAAAAAACTAAATAAAATGAACCAATGACCAGCGAAAATAGTATGAGTGAGTGAGCTCACGAAAACAACTGAAATTGGCTTACTTTACTAGATCTGTAGACGGTTCGCAATCATCATGTTTTTTCCTACGTTTTTAAATGAATATCCTACAAGAACTATGACAAAAAAACCTAGCAGTGTGAAAATATCATCAGTTTTGACAGCAAAAGGTTTTTGGAAATACAACGAAAAAACTTTCTATTCGGCCTCAAAACGTCTTTTAAAATAGAAACTGTTTTCTTCAATTTACATTTTATTATTTTAACTCATTGTGACAAACGTGAGCGACATAAAAATTAACCCGTCAATAGCAAAATGAGTACAAAATGCAAATCTCTATTTGAATATGCAAATATATTACTTTTAGTGCCGACTACAAAAGACCGGCACCCGACGTCGTGGACGGTCGTAAAAAGCTTAGAAAAATTACAAAGAAAATGTTCTAAATATGACCGAGGCTAACGGTACGGTACCGACGCCGGTAAAAAAGGGTTGCCAGTCATCAAAAGCACAGTTTTTGCGATCGAAAATCCCTTAACTTGATTAATGGACAATGGCATTAATTTTGTTGCTCTTTGTTTTTTTCGGTTGTGTACATAGATGGAGTAACGGGGCTTTCGAGGACGGCTTTCATGTTTCCGTTCCGAAGGATTATTGCGAAAAAATTCGACCGGCAAACAAATAAAATGGCTTTGAAAAAATCTGTTTTTCTCAGTCGGCCAACCATAAAATAGAAGACAGAATTCTTCTTTAGGAGTATCGAGATTAGAAAGGTATCCTTTCATAACAAAAGATCTGGAACTGTTGTGTATGTAGATCACCTCAAACATGCAGTTTCTCTTAGCTATAAACTAGATACCTAAGTAAAGTAAGGAAACTGAGACTAATACTTACTTACCTACCTATACCTTTAGAAAAATCCAGACTAAAGAGCCTTCCTAATCAATAGACCTAGATGAGTAAGTATATTCGACTATTTTGTCAGAGTTAGATGGTGTAAGATTCTACCTAACTTGCCTAAAATCTTTAGATCTGCCCCCGATAAGGTGCAAACGGTTGAATGAAAAGAAGTGAAGTGTGCCCACAGTTCGAAATTCAAAACTACTTCCTGTAACCTCGAGGGTAGCACACAATACCAAACGGAACCACGTCACTTGACATTTACCCGCCCTAGGATAAAAAAGACACACGTGCCGTCGAAAAAACGCAAATTATTTATTTATAGCTTTTTAAATGCACACGGAAGCTTTTTTGTGCTTTTTATCGCAAACATGTTAATGTGTGGTTGGATTGCGTGTGAAGAGTAATTGTTGTTGTGTTGGGGGACTTTCATCAAAATATAAGTTTTAAATCATAATTTAGGTTTATCTGCACATACCTAAATGGAAAGGTACTTTTGCTGGGGACCTAAACTTCTCTAAGCACGTTTTAAAGATCGGCTTACCTATTTATCAATCTTCTTGGATAGGTAAGGTTACTTACCCAAAGTATAAAATGTTTTCCGAGACAAACAAATTTTAACATAGATAGATTTATTTATTGTTATAAAGTTTACCGTTGATTGAGTCTTAAATCCTAGCATAGGTTTATCTAGATACCAGGGTTCTTTTTACAATATTAAATTGGAAAAATGCTTCCTAAGAACGGGGTTGTTAATAGATTTGGTAGAGGCTTTTTTAGTGCAAGAAATGATATAAAATAGTTTAGCTAAGAAGAAAGAAAATACATTTATTTAACAACATACATAACATATAACACGACATTTAGAAAAATCCATTTTGACGACCGATGTGGCGCGGTGGGCGAAGGTCCGCCTGCGACGCAGGAGGTTGCGGTTTCGATTCCCGCCTCGGAACAATTGTGTGTACGATCTGCAGATATTTGTTACGGGTGTTCTGGTTGTTTACATATAATAAAAAATATCTATTTATGTAATGTATTGTATTATGTATATCAGTTATCTAGTACCCATAACACAAGCTCTACTTACCATGGGGCTAGATAATGCTGTGTGAATTGTCCAGCATTATTTATTATTTATTTATTTTACATAAAGGTAAGTATACAAATGAGAGTTTTTTATTTTGAAGGAAATAGAATATACAGTAGTGTGTTGCATAGGAAGCCAAAAAGGCCCAGCTAAAAGTTACCTAGCAAAAAAATAAAAAAAGCTAAGCTAACCACCACAATAAAAAACTCGATTAATCGTCAGATTACTTAAATAATAGAAAATAATTATTACGATCCCCCACGAAGCATTTTTTTACCAACCTTTTTACAGGTCTTGTTTTAACGCCTCTAGGGTCATACTTCCGTCAACAACAACTCTAAAAAAAACTCTCTTTGAACTAAATTGGAGGGCAATTCACGCGGGGTGCGGTTAAAAAACTTTGGGGGACTTTTTAGGGCTGTTTTTTGCCTCGGAGTGTGTAAAACGCCATTATTGGATAGGTAATAGATAAAGAAGGGGAACAAAACATGATAATCACGTGTTATTATGAAGAAAGATGGACAAAATGGGGTGACCCTTTGATAACTGAATTTTTTGTTTTTATCGGGTTCATTTAGAGTAATATTTCTGGTAGAGTACGTACCTACATATTAAAGAAGGAATTTTGTACTTAATATGTTGATAGGTATATTCTTAAAGTTTGCCATGTGCCCCCCAACAAAAAATATTCTTGTATAAATAAAGAATAAGGATAGATCATCTTAACCTTTAGATTCTGAGCAATAGATATTTGGTGATTTAAATAGAATTAATAAGCAAAACATTGTACACAGTGGCATAGCTTTATGCCTCTACGTTATCATAGCATCGCTCAATTGAGTTCCAACTTTTTGCAAAACTAGTCAATTTCACGACCCATCAAAATGGATATCTTGATTAGGAGATGAGCACGCGCAAATCAAGATGTGTAACCGATCTTTAGGTAGCCATAATCCGCCATTGCTTGCACAAAAGTTATTTAATCCAACGTTTCTATCGGTCAGTCAACAGGGATCCTAACTATTGTGCGCATTTTTCGACTCTTGCGCACAAAAGGGAATAATCTCCAAAAAGTGACCCCAAAGAGTGCTCCATCGTACCCTTGGCCAATTGAGCCGGGCAGCGGTGATGCTAGAAAAAATATAATCGCGCATTTGTTGGAATTTTTATGCTTAAAGATACAGGATGATGTTTAAATAGGAATTATCACACTAATTTGAAATAAGATGCACACGTTTTGATGGATAGATACATGATCATACATCTTTATCAACTAAATAACATTCAAATAATAGAAACAAATGACGAACTAGTATTTAAAATTTAGACAATTGAGCTAACTGCAGACTGTTGCAAAAAATGGATGAATGCTTGTTATTTCTCTCCAAAACTAAAGAACGGATCGGGCTGAAACTTTGCTTAGATGTAAGTCTCGACCTGGAATAACATAATAGACTACTTTTTATCCCATAAATTGTGATACCCATGGGATAGAAACAACCTTTGTTTCTATGGAAACAGAATATGCGTAGCCCCCGGTCAGAAACAAATTCTGTGTTAAACTTAGGTAAGTACTTTTCAAACTAATCTAATGATTTTTAAGAACATTTTTGCCGTGGTTGGTTTGATAATTTAAAATGAAATGAAATGAAAAGTGTTTATTTCTTAAAACTTACAAATAAGCACATATACAGGTCATATTCTTTATACTATTCATTATTTTCAATTAAAATTATTTTATAGTTCACTTAATTTTTTTGTCCGCCAGTGGAAGAAGTGCAAAAGAAACCACTCGTATGTTCATAACTTATGTGCTATTGTGAAAATTTATTTATTGATAATTTTTGCAACTCACTTGGAGTTTTGTTGTAGAAGCGTTTACATTGCCCTTTAAAAGATACATTTATCTTGTGTAGCCTAAATAAAACGAATACACACATGTAGACTAAAATTGTACAGCAGTTAGGTAGATATTATCTCTTTATATAGAATTGGGCTGTCCTTTATTTTTTTTTTCCAGTATATGTGTATAAAATCAAAATTTACACCTACACATTGAACCAGGAAGGTAGGAAAGGATTTTTTTCGATAAACAGGTAAAATGTTACTTTTACCTTTTTACAAAGGAAAGCAACCGTTAAAATGAAAATATATCCTATTATATATTAAATAAACTTTCATTATATAAACTCTATGTATATTTAGATTCCCCTGTACCTACATACTTTTTAATGAGTTGTTTTATCGCGACACCTGCGTCTTGTGTGCCACAAGTGTGGCAGAAGGCTTAGAATAGGTACTTAATCATTGCAATATATTTTCTTATTTGTTTACTTATTTTTAGATCTACTTACTACAAAATGTTAACCCTACATACTTACATGATTACACATTATTACGATAAACTAATCATATTAAACTTTATGGATTATAATTTTCATGTATGTATGTACCTTACCTATAATCTTTATACCTCGACCATTATAGGTTGATGATGATGATATCCTATACACAATATAAGCCGAGATATAGCCGGCGCAAGTTTCTTATGGTTTCCCGACGTTTTGTGTTAGACCGGGAACTTCATATGTCAAAAAGAAAATAAATACTTGGACGAAGTAAGTAAGTACCAGTTGATGTGATACCTATGTAAATGGCTATGTTTAAGTATCTAACTGTCATCATTGGGAAAAAAAGGACATTGTTTTTCGCTCGGTCATTAGCTAATTATAATATTAGACAAGGAAACTAAATATTAACTAAATAGGTAATTATTACGTGACATGTTACGATAAATCAAAATATATCCATGTATCCGAGGAACGGTGGGTAATACCTCACCCACCATAGTTTCCTCTATACATCACACTAAATAAAATACCATTTGTTTTTTGTTTGTTTATTTATTTTATGAAATACCCAATCATCTAGTTTACTTTTCTTTTAACCAAGCATGTGATCACAGACTTCATACGTTTAACAAAAATCACAATATTTTTTATACCTACTTATGAAGTATTGATAGCGTGGCCTGCCGCAGTGTTGGATAGCGAGGAATGGAAGGAGAAAAGGAAAGCCTTTGCCCAGCAGTGGGGCAATAATGGCTAAAAATAAAAAACAAAATAAATGTATAAAAGTATTGTTACAAATCTGTAGAAAACAAAATAAGTACATATACAATCCGTCGGACAGCCTGTATACGGACAATGTGCAGTGGTTGGCCACTCGATGTAGCAAGCAGCTTGCCCGCTCGGCATAAAGGATAGACGCGTGGTCACACACCTGTCTATGAAAAAATAAGAACAATATGGAACCGCCTCTAAGGTTTCAGTTGAGACTTGGAACCCATATAGGTATATAGGGACAAGTAAGTGGGGGGATAAATCTATTTACGGTTCAGTTTGAAGGTGAAAAAATAGTTAAAAAATGTAGAGTAGGTTGCATTAATAAAAAAAAATATAAGCCCTTTCCAGCTCTATGACTTTCAAAAGAGATGTCTTTAAAATATGGCTCTAGCTAGTTGGGCTTTCAGTTTTTTATTTACCACATTTTATTAATATTTACCGTTTTAAGAGACGAGAGTGTATTATTGGTTGAATTCATTTACATGGCTAGGCTATACTATAATAATAAAATTCCTTTTAGCTATGACTCAGCTTAAAGAAAAAAAGCATTGAAATCAACTAACGCACTTCAAAAGCTTAAAGTCCCCTCGCACTAGCAAATAACCTAAGTATAGTTAGGCTCAATCTGCTACAAAAGAGGCCAAGCAAACGCGCAGCAAAATATCAGAAAGAAAATATGAAACCACCCTCCCAGCCGGATCGATACCTACCGCCCGCTTTCATCACGTCTATGGGAAAAAAGAGGAAAAAATACATAACTTTTTAGGGGCATTCTCACCCTCCTACCCCTCCCCTAAGGGTGAGGTTCTCCCTTCCACACACGTACAGCAAAAAAATATAAAAATACCCGCGCGTGCTACAATAGTCTATAAAATATCGTATCAAATTTATATAATGGGAAGATCTTTTGTGGCACGCGGAAGGAGCAAAAAACCTTTTGATTCGATCCGTGAATGAACATTGGGGATGTTTTGATGGATTTAGTCGACTATGTGGCCATTCGTATTTACTTAAGGTGTTCGTTACGTTGTAGCGCGTGGCTTTGATTTTACTAGGTACTTAAAATTAAAGAATAAGACATCAATAAGTTTACTAAAAAACATTGGCTTATTCTCCAAGCTTTTTGCAACTTTGTGTAGGTAACTTAAAAGGAATTTATTATAGAATGAGTTGGTACTAGATAAAACTTATTACGCAGCCGCATATACCTAATCAAAAAAGAATTGGTAATTCTTTTTTGTTCATGTATTTTATATCTTGAATCAAAAGGTGTCCTTTGCAAAAGGATCGGAAAACCGGCTTTTCTTAATTTCTTTCAAAGTTTACCGAGTAAGTAAGCACAGCGTTACCTATTACTGCTTCAAAGACTTGAGAGTTGGCTCAAAGCTTGGGCGGAAGCCAAATGGCGTCTTTGATCCAATGACTCTGCTAGGTACCAACAGTGTTTTGAAAATTATTAACGTTGCTTGTTGGTAGATTTCATTGCTGCTTTAGTATGCAATCAACTAAGTGGAGACCTTAAGATATTCTGCTAGGTATTCTGTCCTGTATATATAGGTACAACAATATTTATTCGCACTACTAACAAAAATAAATATTGCGCTCATTCGTCATTGATCTGTTTAGAGATCGATGTCTCTCCCACTCTTTCAATCTCAGCAAATTCAAAATCAAAATTAAATGCTGTACAGGCTGTTGATAAATGGCAATGAAACGGTCCTTACGCGCGCTTCAGTTGGTCCTTTCTCGGTCCTTTCAGACGGTGTCATGTCAGGGGCCAACGGAAGCGGCCTTCAACCGTCAACTTCAACTATTGTCGACGAAAAAACTAACATCTGGCTATTGTCTAGCGGTCGCGGGGGTGGACGCCAATTCGGATATAGAGGGTGTTTAATTTCACCAACCGTTCACGTTGTGAAACTTTGCCGAAAATGTGTATAGCAGATATAGGTAGGATAGATAGAAGGTGTATATACTTTTAGACCATATCGTGATACAACGTCGGCCACATCGTCGCTTTCCATCAGGTGAGATTGTGGTCAAACGACCGACTTTGTTGTTTTGAGTCCAAAGATAGAAACCTTCCTAGGTATATGTATAGATCAAAGGTTTTACATTCAAATACAGTTCGAACCGTCGTCGTCGTCGTCGCCGCGTCGTCGCGTCGTCGCGTCGTACGGTATTAATTTGCATGCGTCAAAGGGGAGGGTATCTCGTATTTTAAGTGTAGTACTAAATTGTTAATTAATAATTATTTGGTAAGTGGTAACGGTTCTAAGTATTTGAGTGATGCTACTATAAGATAGGTGCGTCACGTGCTTTCTAATCTACCATAGATAAATGAAACTATTTCGTCCATGACTCTACCTAGAGGTAGGTAGAGGCAAGTTTAGTTTATAAGTAGACTTTGAACTTTCCTAGAGGAAAGTTCAAAGTTCACTCTGACTCACCCTGTACAATATTTTGTGTACAAAATTAATAAATAGGTAACAAAATATCTGCACCGCACGCGTCATTATTCAAGTACGATTGACAGCCACTTCCACTCCTGGCTTTTGTGTCCCTACGACTTTCCAGTGAGTTCAATAATACGCCTAGTTATTCAAGCTGAGCAATGTCGGGAGAGACTGATTTTGATCCTTTATGATAGCTATACAGATACCTAGCTCTTATAGAAGGCAGTGAATTTGACAGAATTCATAATATTAATATATTGAGTATTACATATTATGTAAAAATTAACTACCAATACAGGCAATACATGAATCAAGTAAAAAAAAATGTGCGTATTAAACCAAGAAGGTTGCAATAGGCAGTGAGATGGACGTGTTCGAATCTCGCAGGGAGAGGGTGGCTTTAACGAGGCTAGGGGATAAGATTAGGTATTGATAGTAGGTAAGGTACCCACCCCACCACCTACTTCCATCTTCTTTTCTCCCTAACTAGGTACCTACCTAACCTACCATAGGGTATAAGCATTTACTACTCAAAAATGCGTGAGTTAAGTATCCAAAGTGTGAAACGATGGTCCAATCTAAAGTATCAAAGCAGTTAAACCAACAATCTACGAGTACGAAAATAGTTTTTTTAACTTTTCTAAGACGTGTGCCATCGCTGCTGAACAACAGTGGCGAATCGCAATATTCATGAATAATATAAATCTTATTGAATAGAAACGTCGAATAAAATAGTGATTTATCAAATACGTCGCTTCTATTCATTGCGTTCTTTTATAACTTTTAAATAAACATCGTTTTTGGGATGACGTACAAAATGATGCGTGGCGAATTTAATCTTTTTTTCATATTTTTAGATGCGTTTTCGGGACAAGGGAAGCTAATGAGTGGAGGACACCCACGCATCGGTGACTCTGCACTTTCTATTGTTATCGAGCAACTGTTTGCGATGTCCTTCTGTTGCGGTGTCTTCCATACACTCGTGCCGATTTGAACTTGTGAGACATCCCTCGTATCGTCTAAAGTAACTTTGCCTCGATTTAAAAATAATAGTTAGGTTTTAACCGTGTAAGTAGGTAGGTAGGTAGGTAGGTATAGTAATATAGTAGAGTCATGTGGGGTAAACGTACGCACTTTTTAGTAAATTGCTTCCAGAATAAAAGATGTTGTTATTTAAAAGAAAAAATATTTTATTCTAATGTTAAAAATATCTGTGAAGGAAAACAAAACATAAAATTTCAATTCTAACAATAATTGTTTCTTCTACTTAAACATTAAAGTAGCAAAGGAAATGCGGATTTTTACCCGCATCGGTGGGAAAGTGTCCGCACGCCTTCGGTTAAGTGTATGCAAATTAATAAACCAATTTTCTCAGTGCTTTCAAAGTGAGACCGTAAAACCTCTCGTCATAAGCTTTGCCATGGCTATATATTTCTTCCTGTAAACAAAATAAAATAATATTTTAATATTATCACATAGGTAGATATTTATACAATAAACTTGATTGTATAACGATGGTGGGGATGTTTTCATAAAAACCTGGACAGCATGACCATCAGATGTAGTAAATAATAACGTACCTCTTGTTCATGAATAACTGTTGGTTTATATCTTCCCATTGATACTGCAGTGGAGTTTAGTTTCAGACGTCGATTCCAACGATTTCTACGGCTTTTCGTTTCGATTTTCCCTCTTCCATCAACATTTTGACTGCAACAATCTGCTCTTGTGTACAGACTTTCCGGTCAGGATATTTCCTTATAGTATTTGTGGATTTTCAGTCCAGAAGGCAAAAAAATATGACGGGATAAGTATATGCATCACTGCGGACACTTACCCCATCCCATCAAAGCAAATAAAAATAATAAAATTTCGTTAGTTCCTAGTTACTTACCCTTAACACGATTCACACAAAATATTGATTATTTTTTTCTGTTCCTAGTCACTTTGTTATTCAATCAAACTAATAATATGACTTTAGCATGCAAATCAATTTCAAAGAAATAAATAACAAATCCGTGCAAAAGCAATATTGTCGCGTAAGTTTCCATGGCATTGTGCGGCAAACCTGTGACGCAGTCCTCTAGCTTGGTGGTCAAACTCGAACGAAACACGACAGGTCTCGAACTGCTGTCATCCGTGGTATACGCACAATATTCACTGCGGACACTTATTCGCCGCATACGTTTACCCCACATGACTCTAATAGGGAAGTAGCGGTAAGTAAGTACTCTATATGTGATTTCAAGGTCCTTATGGAAAATAAGATAAATACTTTGCCTCCTATATCCCAGGGGGTTTCTACATGTTCTAATAGTTTTGTTAGTAATTTGATAGAAACAGCTAATACAACATTTCCTCTTAAAAATAGTGCTTCAGACAAGTTAGCATCCCCACCTTGGTGGGATTCTGAGTGTAGTCTTGCTGTTGCTCAAAGAAAACAGGCTGAGTTAATTTATAATCAAGACATGTCAGTAGAAAATTTCAATGAACTTATTGATATAATAGCTAAAACAAAAAAAACATTAAAAAACAAGAAACTTTTAGGTTGGCAAAGTTTTTGCTCAACCATGTCTCCCAAAACAAAACCATCAGCGGTCTGGGCTAACATAAGGCGTTTTAGATCAGGAGTTACTGAATCTGCTTCTGCTTCGATGCCCCTTATCCTAAGTGATAGCTTCATAGACCTTTTGGCCCCAGCGACTGTACCACCAAAGGAATTATTTATAACCCCAACACTCCCACTAAATCCTGTGTGCCCGAATGGTCTTGATGCACCCTTTTCTATTCACGAGCTGAAAGGCATTCTATCAGTTACCCGCGACACGGCTCCTGGCAACGATGGCATTCCCTATTCTTTCTTTGCTCATCTTGGTGAAGATTCTTTGCATTATTTACTAACAATTATCAATTCCGTCATGTTGACAGGTGACATTCCTTCAGAATGGAAAATCCAAATAGTATTGCCATTTTTAAAGCCGACAAAAAACCCATTAGATTCCGCATCTTATCGTCCAATAGCCCTATCTCCAGTAATTTTAAAAATTGTCGAACACCTTGTAAAAAACAGACTTGAATGGATCATTGAAAGTCGGAACCTTTTGCCTAAAAGTCAATACGGCTTTAGGAAAGGCAGAAGCTCGATGGACAGTGTTAGTGTATTCATAACTGATATAAGGGTAGCTTTTTCATTAAATAGGTCTGTTGTAGCAACTTTTTTGGATATAAAATCTGCCTATGACAATGTTCTTATTGAAGTATTGATACAAAAGCTTAACTTTTTAAAAATTCCACCATTTTTGTCAAAATTTATTCAAAATATGTTAGCTGGCCGAGTGATTAAATTAAATTCTACTGAGATTTCAAGAGTAGCATGGAAGGGTCTACCACAGGGTTCTGTGTTGAGCCCTCTTCTGTACAGCATATACACTTATGACTTAGAATGTTCAATGAATGATATGGTTAATATATTACAATATGCCGATGACTTGCTAGTATACACATCTTGCAGTTCCATTGAGACAGGTTCTTCTGATTTAACATGTGCACTTAAATTTCTTAAGCTATGGTTAGATAAGCATGGTTTGGAACTTTCTGTTACTAAAAGCAACGTAGTAACTTTTACTCGAAAGTTCAATCCAATACCTGCTAAAATATATTATGACAATGTTCTTATTCCTGTAAATAGTCACGCTAAATTCTTAGGTATAATATTAGATTCGAAACTCACTGGCCACCCACATTGTGAATATGTTGTCACGAAATGTGAGAAATATTTAAATTTATTCAGATGCCTCTCTGGTGTTTGGTGGGGTGCTCATCCGTTTTCTTTAAAACTCTTATACAATGCACTCATAAGAAGTACGCTAGACTATGGCACTTTTTTATTAGAACCTGGTAAAATAGCTGCTTTCAAAAGATTGGACTGCATTCAGTCTAAAGCAATGCGAATCATTTTGGGGGCTATGAAATCTAGTCCCATTATTGCACTACAGGCGGAATGTGGGGAATCTCCTCTGCATTTAAGACGTCGGTATCTATCCGATAGGTTCTTTTTCCGTACCTCCCAGCTATTAAATCACCAACTTCTTCCCAAAATTCAAAATCTTTCCCAGCTTATAACCTCTTCTTCGTATTGGAAACATAAACGACCTCCTTATTTGATTTATAGCTTTAACAAGTATAAATCCATGTCAGCCCCAACTCACCAATCTAATCTTCTTCCCATCTTTAACTGTAGCTATAAAGCTTTAACACTTTCTCCTATTATACACTTTGATCTAAACATAGACCGTGATGATACAAACGCTAATGCACACTTTAAATCTGCTGTTGATGATCGGTGGCGTGGTTGGCATCAGATTTATACTGATGCCTCCAAGCATTCCCAGATAGGAAAAGTTGGCGTCGGTATATATCACAAAGAGTATAATATCGTACAAAAAGTAAAATTTCCTGCAGAAACATCAGTGTTTACTGGAGAATGCTATGGGATTTTGAAAGCACTGGAGTATATATTACTGATGAAACTTAAAAATACTGTAATTTTTAGTGACTCTATGAGTTCGTTACAGTCACTTACTAAATACCCATTCCGATCCAAAACTTACTACCAGATTATAATGGATTCTAGAACTAAGCTCTTGCAATGTAATGATTGCGGATATTCAGTGCAATTTGCGTGGATCCCAAGCCATTGCGGTATAGTCGGCAATGAACAGGCAGATTTCTTAGCTAATGAGGCTGTGGAGTGTGGGGACCTTTTCCCCTACAAAAACTTTTCACAAGACCTGCTTACTCTACCCAGGATTTATCTCAGGAATGCTTGGGATGAGTCTTGGGCGGACAACGTGGGCAACAAGGCAAAATACTATAGATTTATACAAAGCAGTGTCCCACTTAAACCTTGGTTTTTCAAAATAAAACTTAATAAACGTGCAACAACAGTTATCATAAG
Organism: Eupithecia abbreviata; assembly: GCA_943735965.1. Taxonomy (NCBI): domain Eukaryota; kingdom Metazoa; phylum Arthropoda; class Insecta; order Lepidoptera; family Geometridae; genus Eupithecia; species Eupithecia abbreviata. The sequence goes on from OX030976.1 coordinate 3,688,572, forward strand.
GATGCGGCTGGGCCATACGTGTACCCCAGCCCATCTATCCCGGATGAAAATTGTAAGGGACCCTTCTTGCGAGTGCGGTGATGAATTTGGTGACGAAAATCATATTTTTTTCTCTTGTAACAAATATGACCACAGTTCCTTCTTTAATGATCTCATCTCCCTCCGTATTCCGCTTCCTATTAATATTGCCTCCCTCCTTTCCTCCTTAGACCCTTCTATTTATCATTGCTTATCATCCTTTATTTGTACAAATAATATAAATATATAATGTATATATTATTATTATGTATGTTTGATAATTCCTTAATAATAACTTTCCTAACCTAACTCTCCTGATCCTTTTCCGTTTTCTCTCTCTCGTATTAGGTTATTATAAGTTTTAAATGTTTCCCAAATTTTTTTAAATACAATCACAAATTAAATATGGCAAATGCTAAAACTAGCGAGTCCAAAAAAAAAAAAAAAAAAAAAAAAAAAAGTACTCTATAATAAGGTATATAGATATTATTATAGTCTCTCGAAGATATAAACAATCTCAAAATTATTTTAGCTGAGCCCATCGTGATTTGATGTTTTTGTTTTTAACTAAAATTTAACCGTCTTCAACGATCCCTACTACCTAACCTACCTACTTATTTATTAACCACGTAGTTTTTCGTACCGTCAAACCTTGCATTGCTTTGGTATGATAATGAGTCAGGTTCTTTTTCCGTTTTGCGTGAGTTCAATGTACATTTTCGTTTTTTTTTGGTAGATCAATAAATATTATGTAGATTATTGTAGATAGTATCTAATCATCAATTATTAAGACGAGACAAAACACAACCTAGGGAGATACTTAAACGAGAAGAATCATCAAAATCAGTAAATAATTGGTGAAGATATTGATAAACAATCAATGCATTAAAAATAAAGCCAACCAATTGAGAGCCTCGTCCTTTTCTGAAGTCGGTTGAAAATAGTTCGCTGGATGATAGAATAAATCGTTAGTTGGGGGGTAATTTCTTTCGTCCGAAACTAGTGCTCTAGATAATTATTGTCAAAAATGTTCTACATTTTGACATTGACAACACCAACAGTTAATGCGTGACAGTGACAATGACAGATTTTTTGGATACCATGACTACTTCATTTCGAAAATGCTTGTGCTTCCATCGCTTTAGATTGGATGCCAGAACTAGCCGATACTTTAGTGGAGATAAACCGAATTTCCAACACAACGGGGCCTGGGGGTGCCCCGTCGTCGTCGTCGTCGGGACCGTCGTCAGTGCCTTTTATATTCATAAATTTTGAGAATGTTTAATAAGTCATCATCCATTTTCAGTATAATCATTCGATTATTCGATAATAGGCTACATATTACCGAAAATGCTTTGCTGCATAGATAAGTAGGCTATGTTGTGTTCTAATAATGCCAAAGGGATTTGAAGATTTTAGGCCTACTTTTTTTTATATCGCAGCTCACAATGAACCTTATATATTTTGATAGAGGACAATACAAATAAAAAATATAATCGCTGATATATACCAACCCTATGGACTTTAATGTCGGTTTCAGACATATTCAAATATGAAAAAAAAAACATTAGAGCAATAGTTATTTTAATTCGTGAATATGACAGAAACCTAATGCTGTGCTGTAGAATTTTTAACTCATTTTTGTATGGAGGGTCCTCCCTCATACCAAACTCCTCATACAAACCAAATCTTAATCTGTTTTATAGTTTTGGAGATCTTAGGTAACAAATTTAAATTAGTATTTCACAAACTTTCGGCTTTTTAATATTAGATAGATATCAAAATCAATCAAGGCAAAGTTGGAAACACTCATATTCGCTACGAGTAAGCCGGAGTTTTTCGTGACTTTCAAAAATTTATTTTGCTAATTTTCGTGTTTCTCACGTAAGTTCCAGAGATTTATAACACCAATACGTGCCGTATAACAATTGAAAACTTTGGTGGTATCTATTCCTTTGTTAGTCGGACTAAATTTTGTTCAAAGCAGCACTACTATTGGTTGTTGGACAAAACCTTCGTTATAACTTTTGAGGAATGGTTTTGTTCTGTACTACTTACTTCTCCAATTGAACAACAATCACAACGTGAATCTATCCAGCAACCTATTAGAACTGGATAATAACCAAGTTTGTATCACTTCCAGTAAGATGGCGACTTCTGTTGTTAACGCTTACGCGGATCCCAATATGAGTTGGATGAACGCGCCACACAGCACAGGCACATCGATCATGGCGTGCGAGTTCGACGGAGGCGTCGTCATCGGGGCTGATTCCCGCACCACCACTGGCGCCTACATCGCTAACAGAGTCACAGACAAGCTCACCAGGATCACCGAACATATTTACTGCTGTCGGTCGGGCTCTGCTGCCGATACTCAAGCCATTGCCGATATTGTGACATATCATCTAAGTAAGTTCCAGCTATGTAAAACTGATATTGGTAGTCTTGTGTCAAACCAGTGTATAATAATATAGGTAATTTACTATAAAAGTGGCAAGAAGTTAGTGGTAATACTAATTGCGTTATTAACAAAATATTGACAACTGTTTATTGATTTCTAGATTTCCATAAGATGGAGCTTGGAGAGCCCCCAAAGGTAGAGGTTGCAGCCTCCATATTCCGTGAACTCTGCTACAACTACCGTGATTCTTTAGTTGCTGGTATTTTAGTTGCTGGATGGGATAAGCAAAAAGGAGGTAACGTTTATTAAAACCTGACAAACATATATATAAATATCTTACCAAACTTTATATCATAGAAGATAGGAACGCTGGCTGCTACTTTGATCAAATTAGCATTGCCATTCAACATGATAATGCTAACAGCATTCTGGACACTGCCTTTCAGTGATGGTGTAGATTTTTAGGAATAACTTAATTTTTTTATTATCTGATTCTTAAGATCTTAACCATTGTTTATCTTTTGTTTTAGGTCAAATCTACTCTATCCCTATTGGTGGCATGGTGCAACGGCAGGCTGTCTCCATTGGAGGATCAGGATCCACCTACGTCTATGGTTATGTTGATGCTAACTTCAAGCACAACATGACTAAAGAACAGGCTATCCAGTTTGTCACCAATACCCTGACACTGGCTATCCTCCGAGATGGCTCCTCAGGTGGTGTGGTCAGATTGGGTGTGATCACCGAGAAGGGTGTAGAGCGATCTGTAATCCTGGGTGACCAGCTGCCTAAGTTCTATGAAGGTTGATATTGTTTAGGAATTTGAATAAAGCATTTTAATTTGTAAACTAGTTTTTTTATTCAGTATCTATGATCTATTTGTATAGTATGTATTTATATCATTTTATATTTTGAATGTAGGTACAATTTCTATAAACATTAAAAATATTGATTCAGGCAGTGACCATGAGGTACTGCTAGGGAGCATCACATCACAAGTTTTCATTGATTCTTCAATTTTGGCAAAAATGCATTTATGTGAAAATATTGTATGGGATTGCCTTTTATTTTCACTACATTGAAAGATAAGATTGATATTTTATACAATGATATCTACAGTTGCAATCCCTGGTTCATAAATGGTAAGTAGGTACCTAAAAACGGTAAAAACCATTAGAGCAATTTATTTTTTTAACCATTAGAGATTGATATTTGTTGTTATGTAATTTAGAAAAATTCTAGGGAGTGTCATTTTAACCCTTTAAATGTAAAATTAAAACAATGAGGCGTACTTCATAGTTTTATTGGTAAAATACACACCTACTACATATAGTAATTATTTACATAAATAAGACAGTATGATGTGCTTGGGTAAACATGTACAGTGTACACAATAACGGGATATTTTCTTGTCTTACATTTACTATGAGTTGATTTTTGAATTTTCAAATATTTTAACACATTTTCATGCGCCACAATCATGGAATAACTAAAGACACTGCGAGTAGGCACCATTATAAATGACTTTTGTGTTAATAACCATGAGTTTCTAAAGTTTGACACCTACTCTATTTATACATATACACACAAAGTGACACAGAATCATGAATTTCTGTAATCACAAGCACATCTTTTATTCACAGAAAGAATGTATATTACAATGTTGTTAATGTTTCATTGGTATCACTGCAACACTAGTATGGTATAAATAATAAACCTACCTTATTATTAGTACATAATATTCATGATTTAGAAATTAAATCAAATTGTACAGTATCACTCTGGATTATGTGGCTAAAATATTAATAAACAAAGAAAGTTACAGACAAATTAGAACAAGTATTTACAATAGTAATTGAGACAGCTGCAAGACAATCTTCAGGTTTCTCAACTGATGCATATCACCAAACCAGTGAAAAGCGCCAAGACTATAATCAATTACTGGGGAAATGCAACAGTTAGTAGTTCTAATTCTCACAAACATGAAATAGCAATATTGGATAAAAATGTTATAATATTTACTTGAATACATATAAAAACTTAAATTACTACTAGACATGCATGAATAACAACGTTACATATTGAGATCTACTTTTTTTTTTAACTTTAACTTGTCCTTTCGCTTGTGAATGTTGGAAATCGTACGCTTGCGAGCTGGCACGCGAACGCATGGCAACATAACTCGCGCGGTTTTAACCGGGATGCTCTTCACTCCCTTGCCTTTGCCTTTTGGCACAGGTACTTCACTAGTCTCGCATGCTTTAGTCTCTTCACGCGGTGAGGCGTGAAGAGCCTCTGGTTATGTGATGAGGCCGAGCTCCTCCATGGTGTCGAGATCGCGCATCAGCATCTGTACGGTCTGCTTGATGCGAGGGTAGTATTCTGCTGTTTCGTAGTGCTCGCCGAACGATGGATCTTGCGATTCCAACTCTGAATAATAAGAAATCCTAGATTAGTAACGAAAGCAAATAGAGGTTCTGATTTTTCAAGCGAGAGCGTCAGAAAGCGCGCGAGTGCCTTTGATTGCGTTCTTCACGTTTCAAGGAGAGCATACATATGGTGTTCCATAGCGGTCACGGTGTAAGAATTGACTCTCTGCAATTCGGCCTGCGTGGGCGTCGTAAGAGTCGACTAACACTATGCTACGTGAAACAACGCCAAATTGCCGCGCCGCTTTGTGATCGCGTCAAGCTCGTTCTCATAGGATGCGGCCTGTGGGTACCCACTAGCTACAGAGGCAGCAGCTTCCTTCTGTGTATTATTGAACACCACAAACTGTGAACACTAATAGGCGGATTACTGATAGCAGTTTGAGGTGCTTGTGCACCAAACGTGATAGGAAAACATGTTAGCAACAATGTGAGCTGATTATTTATTTATTGTTAATAGACGAGCAGCTTCTAGCTGATGTGTCTATATCACACAGTGCTGAATTTATTTATTGCGTAACTTTTTTTAGTTTATTATTTTTGTCTCGTAACCAGTTGTCGAGTTTATTCTTGAAGGCGTTTATTGATGTGGCTGATATAATATCTTCTGGTAATAGGTTCCAATTGTGCACCACTCTATTGCTAATAAAATGGTGCGCGGCAAGGGATTTCGTAGAAGAATTTATAGCTAAAAATTAAAAGAAAAAAATTATCTTTTTTTATCAGAAGTGTGCCGATAAATAATGTTTGAATACCTGCGACTTGTGCATCGATAGAGTCCATTCTGGAGTCGAGCGAGGCCTGGCACCGCATGATGTGCTTCAACAGCCGCTCGCGACACACGTCATTGTCGATAGCTGCTTCGGGCTGCGGGACCGGCGCCGCCTGTCCCTGCCATTCGGCTGCCGCTTCTAAGCAGTAATAGACACAAAAAATATAGTTATTTACTAAATATAGTTAAAAGAGTTTTCTTACAGCAAACCTTAGTTACAAAGCATCGAATGCGAACCTGCGCATGGTACAGTTGACTGCATAATTATTACTGTAAGAGATGTTATAGAACTAAGTATACGCGACAAAAACCCGTAAATAATAAGTGTATGTTCATTAAAAATTTTATTACCTATGATTAAAGTTAGTCAAATAATCTAAAAAATAACTTTATCGAAACGACATTGTGGCGTGACAACAGCTTTCTTCATCACAGCGAGTCTATTTGAGACAGAATGTGATCAGGCGAAGGTCTTGGCCTAGCAGTGAAACAGGTTTTTAACGCTACATACCTTGAACAGTTTTAGCAAGACGCTCCAGTTCCGAGGTGCTGATGGGCAGTTCCAAGGACGCAGCGCTCGGGCTGGACAGCAGACCGCTGAGCAGAGCTTGCGAGCCCAGCTGGCTGTCTCGTTGGGAGTATCTGTAAATACAGATAACATCAATCAGATTTGTAAGTGAACTAAATACAGATATTTTTAAACTTACGCGATCTGAACACATAATTATTAAGTACAACGGGTCATACCATGACCAAGATAGTGTGTAAACCTGTTGAAACGTCGGTAAAAATAGGCAAATAAACGCGATAAATACCCGTTGTACTACTTATAAATACAGATAGGCGACTACGACACTAACCCGAGACGTGGGTGACGAACGAAAAGCAGGCTTACTGAAACTAAGATAAAGTATGTTTTTTAAAGATCGAAAACAGGAGGGAAGAATTTATTGGTAAAATTTAACACGTCAATAAATTTTTAATAACGCATTCATAAATAAACGTGTAATGTGCTGTTTTTTTTTCAAAACTGCCCGCAAACCATGGTGTTTCTAATATAAAAACACCCATGAAGCGTTGTTCCAACCATAGCAAGACCACACAGCTAAATTTGTGTCGAGGCCATCAGGCTATGCGACCTCAAGCAGTTGTGGGTATTATACATCAAAGTGCTTTATTTTCTTTAGACCTTCCGAACGTCACAAATTTCTTTATTAACTTGTTTATTTGGAAGCCTGATATTCACCTGTCGCTATCAGGATCTTCCTCACTCGCCCCGCGAATGTCCATCAGATGCGGTTCCTCAGGCTTCATGGGAAGGTTCTCCTTGTCCATGCCATTGATCATGATGCTGAGGTCAGAGTAATCAGAGTTCATCTTGTACGTCATCTCTGCCTGCTCCCAGTCTTTAGCCCACAGGTACAGTTTCGGGTGGTCTTTTTTACTGGAAAGGTAAGACGAAATAATTTTTTTATTGTTTTCATGGCGTATGTAATAATAATTTATTGGTATGCCTAGTTATAAATAATGTTTCTAATGTATATTCTTGATTGTAAATTGTAATTGTCTGATTTGTGTGTTTCTGTATATGTGTGAGTGTGTGTGTGTGTGTGTGTGATTATTGAAAGTAATAATACCAGTTACTAGTAAAATTCCTTGTATGATGTCAAAAATGATGTTGCATTTATAGCAACAGTTTTTTATGGATTTTACAGATCCAATGGTCTGACGAGTTCTACTAGTTTGCAACATTAATAAAAAATCACACAGCATCATGCTTGCTACGTGTCGGGATACTCCTATAATCAACAACACTTTATTGTTCTTAAATAATTAGTTCAGTAGATGAAAGTTTAATTTGTTTGTGACATTATACAGGACGCTACAAAAATATTTACTGAAGTTGGTACTTAGGTCATCATCATCATCAGCCTATGTTAGTCCACACAGGCTGATGATGATGTAGCAGTAGACATAGGCTGCCCCCAATGAGCGCCACAGCGCCCTGCTATCAGCGCAATTATATTTCGAAATTGGTAATTCAAATTTCTTGGTTCGCAAGTTTTTTTCATTCATAATATGTTGTTTGTTTTCCGTTAGTAAGTTAGAGCGACATGATTAAGATCGTACACACAATTGTTCCGAGGCGGGAATAAAACCCGCAACCTCATGCGACGCAGGCGCATTTCGCCCACCGCGCCACAGAGGTCGTCGAAAGATTTATGTAAGATCTAGTTCTTAAGAGCTGATTGTATCATTATAAAAATGGTTACGAGATGGGAAGGAGTCGGTACGATATTTCAGTATACGAGTTTGAGGGGGTAGCCAAATACAACTCGGCCAAGCTAAGTTTGCACCACGCGTCGTCGCGTAAGTTTGTAGCGAGGTGCAAACTAAGCTTGATCGAGTTGTAAGTATGAACTCACGTAGCCACATAAGACTTGACCCGCAGCGCGTGCAAAGCGTCCTCTATTCTCAGCAGATTCCCGGATAGCTCGTGGGACCGCCGCACAGACTCGTCCGCCTTGGCGCCCGGCAGGATGCCATCGTACAGTCGGTCTTGGTCGTGCAGGAAGCGCTTGGAACGGCGCCCGCGGCGGGGATTCAGGCAGATGCTGCAAGTGTACTTTTCTGGTACCTGGGAGAAAATTGTAAAATTTTTCATAAAATAATAAGTATTTATTTCGAGCACACAACTCATCATCATCATCATCATCATCAGCCTATAGCAAGTCCACTGCTGGACATAGGCCTCCCTCAATGAGCACCATAGCAATTCATAGAAAAGTGTAATTAGAAGAAACTAAAAGTAATTGGATTGGTAAGGTGTCGCCCACCTTGCTTTGTTTGTCACGTTTGCCCACTAGTGTTAGGGCTGTCATCCCCTCCAACCATTTTGGTTAAATTAATGATATGAAAAAAATCACGGGATGACGGTCAAAGAGAGATCATCAGTCATCCAGTGACCAAGACAGTGTGTAAACTTTTGAAACTTCGGGAAAAATAGATAAATAAACGCGATAAATACCCGTTGTATTAGTTATAAGTTATAAGGTGTTCCGATCGCGTAAGTTTAAAAATAAACACAAGGCAGTTCTGCAAGACAGTAGAGTTATAAAAGACTAGCTATTTCCCGCAGTTTCACCCGCATTAAATTCGAATTTCACATTTCTAAAATATAATATAGCCTATGTTCACCGGGGATAGTGTAGCTTCCTAACAGTGAAATATTTTTTCAAATCGGTCCAGTAGTTTCAGAGCCTATTCAATACAAACAAACAAAAAATCAAACCTCTTCTCTTTCTACTATAGTTTCTCTTTATAATATTAGTATAGATAAGTGAACACTCACCTCCGATTCTCTGTGTATGTTATGACAAAGCGCGTGCTGCCAGCACAGGCAGAGCTCGCACTGCACCATCAGACCGTCCTCCTCGCGGAAGCCGCAGTGACAGTTGATGATCTCTTCGCGCCGCATGCGGACTATCTTGATGCGCTGCCCAGCTGGAACAACAAACAAAATGTTAATATCTGGTCAAATAAACATTAAGTCTTACATCGAGCTGTTTCGATCTTTATTTTCCTCGCGATCATCACTTCACTAAATAAGTAATACTGGACAATCCACACATCATCATCTAGCCCCAAGCTAAGCAGAGCTTGTGTTATACGTACTGGATGACTGATATACTTAATACTTTTTTTTTTTTTTTTTTTTTATTATACATAGATAACGACCAGAACATCCGGAACAAATGTCTGCAGATCGTACACACAATTGTCTCGAGGCGGTATTCGATCCCGCAACCTCGTGCGTCCCAGGCGGACCTTCGCCCACCGCGCCACAGAGGTCGTCCCTATCTCAGTTGTCTTCCTAAAGTAGACCGAAACCGAAGCGCTTTACCATGTTTTATATAAGGAATCTATATAAGACTACACATAGCATGCATGGGTATGTTATTTTGCTAGTGTATGATGTTACAATCGTAACTTCTAACGCGGTGTTTATTAGCGAGTTAGCATTGGATTTGGTGTCAGAATTGTAATCTAGTTGTACTTACTCTCTGTGAAAGTGTAAGACGAAGGATCCATCGGGTCGTCCATAGCATCAGATGACAACATGAAGCCGGTCTTCGGGTCAATAACCTTCGAATCATCGGGCGTGCCAGAGCGCGGGTAACTCGACCTAGTCTCCAGCTCATCAGAGTTCATAGCAAACCATTCCTCATCCTCACTAACATTCTTAGCGAATGACGCGAATGATTTCTTCTTATCTCCTTTCTTCTTATGTTCAAGTGGTTTGGTGACCGTGTGGGTGGAAATAGCGGCTTCGAAATCGAGTATATCCGAGGGAGACGGAGCTTTGGCTTGAGCGGGGTATTCAAAATCATCGTCTTCCATGAATTCTGCATTCAGCTCCGGTTCTATCCTCCTCATCGGTAGCAATACCTTGGGGCGTTTAACTGGTTTGTTGACAAGCGCGTTGCGTAGTTTCGGAGAGTCCTGGCTACGCGGTATTTTTGGAACGGTGTCGTTTTTGGTTGGTGTGTGCGATGGCTCGATGAATTCTGGTTCTTGTTTGTATTCGTGTTTGGGTTCGTCGCGTTTCGGCGGCCGGTTTATTTTGACCTTGAGGACTTTAGAGTCAGGTCGGCCGAGGTCGGCGGCTGTGGGCTTAGTCCGCGCGGCTGCCAGGTCTAATACTTTAGGTGTCGCGCCCAACATTTTGCGAAGCTCCCTGTGATAGTGTTTGATGTGCATTTTAAGAAGGGTGTTGTTCCGGAAGTTTTTGAAGCAGCCCTCTGCTGGACAGCGTAGGAGAGTGTCAATTATTTGTACTTTTAGCGAGCCGACCCACACTGGAAAAAAATAAAACTCGTTATTTATCACATTACACTAATATTATATATGCGAAAAATTTAATTTTTAGATGGATATATAAATAGATAAATAATACTGGAATAAATATGTGGATTGTCCAGCATGGATGGATGTATGTTTCGATGGATGTTTGTTATTTGAGGGTTGTTTACGAGTTGTCGTAACCCCTACTTTATATTAATCGGAGAAAGAACATAAATGATAAGAGTTCATATTCGAAGTAATTTTATATTTCCACACAATCTAAACATAAAACATATCTGAACTCTGGGCTCGCGGCGACAAGTCCTGCGTCAACCGGATTTCCTACATGTGGCAGGCCTTACGGGCTAAAATTACAGGTAGTTTAGGCCTGGAATAAAACATGGGCTACTTTTTATCCCATAAATCAGTTGCCATGGGACATAAATAAAATTTAAACGTTTCCATAGAAACAACTTGTGCGAAGCCGTGGGCAGAAACTAAATAGTAGCAAAGTACCAGTATATTTAATTTAAAGTTTGCTAACTCACCGTAACCATCCTCAAGTGCGGGCAACGGTTCTGGTTCCGCCTGCAACATTTCACCCTCCACGTCGATTATCTGCGAATCGTACTGTAAACAACAAATATGCATCATCAAATATGGTATCCTTGTTGACTACACTACGAAACCCCAAAAAACGTGCTCATGCAAGTTCGCAAATTCAGTCAAAGTTGGGGTAGATAAATAACTTAACATAGAAGATTGAGAAAAAATCACAAATAGAAAAAATCTTCTTTTTTCATTGTGATGACTTTGTGTATTTCCACAATAAATTAGAAAACACAGAATCGTATGTATCACTACTTAGTATAAAACAAAGTCTCATTCCGCGTCTGTCTTTCCCTATGTATGCTTAGATCTTTAACTATTTTTCTCAGTCCCATTATTTTATTATGTTGGTAACATAAAATAAAATAGCCTTTTATTCCAAAAAAATTGTTTGTATTAATTAGGTACATGTCAAATATAACAGAAATTCATATCAGGTTTAATGATTAAAGTACTGAATATTGAATTTGATTTATATGTTTGTTTCGATTGAATTGAATATTAAAATTAGTAAGTAGTTAGGACCCCTCTCGGGTAAAGGCCTCCTCCAGCTCTTTCCATTGTGGTTTTACATTAGTGTGTTTTACTTACTGTATGCGACCTCCGCTGCAACTTCAGCTTGATAGGTTTCTTCGGCTTGTCCTTCAATTTCAAGCCTGGGGGCCTTCTCTTAAGAGACAGAGGTTTCCTCTTCACCAGCGGCGACAGGCAGCTCGTGCTACCAGCAGGTAGGATGGTCTCCGGAGCCTCGGCGACGCCGTCCGGAGTGCTGACGATCCAGCCCATCTTGCGCGCGAGCTTCAAGTGGACGCCGAAGTCCATGAGGGCATACTCGTAAGCTTTGACCGTCTCGTCTGCTGTTTCGAGGAAGTTCCGCATGTCGGTTTTGGTGTGGAATCTGCGGTTCTCTGGGCTGGAATTTAAAGTTTTATTGGTAAAACATTATAAATATATAAAAATAATTAGTTTAATGCAGGTACAAAAAGACCCATATCACAATCAAAAATACAGTGCATACAATATTATGTATTACTAGCTGCGCGCGTGGTGATTGATATTTTGGATAATATACAATAGATCTTTATAAATTGTAGCCTATGTGTTATTCTGATGTATAAGCTATATTATTGTAGTTTCCTTAAAATCCATTCAGTAGTTTTTACGTCAAAGAGTAACAAACATCCATCCATCCATACTTACAAACTTACGCGTTTATAATATTAGTAGGATTTGACGAACTCTGTGGCGAAGAGCGAAAGTGCGCTTGCGACGCAGGAGGTAGAGGGTTCGATTCCCACCTCGGGACAAATTTTATACTATCTGCAATATTTATTCTGGGTGTTTATTAAAAAATAACTATGTGATTTATCACTTTATCAGTCATCTAGTATTACCTACCCATAACACAAGCTTTGGCTTAGCTTAGATTAGCTTAGATGATGCTGTGTGTATTTTCCAGCATTATATATTTATTTATTTGCCTGCGATATAGAAGCTCTATCCAGTGTACATGACACTCACTTGACAAGCACGACGTCCCACTTCCCGGCAGAGTGTCCCACGGAGCGGCGCACCATGTGCTTGGTCCAGCCCACAGGCAGCCGCTTGTCCACCACCTGTATAGAAAACGCGTGATTATTGCGTATAGCCTACCATGTGTAGGCTCTAGGCTGGAAGACAATAAGGGATAAGGGTCTTGCTAGGGTTGCTCTTTATCACGGAAGGGTTATTTGTACCATTTTTTCTTTGGCTATTCTTATCCTGTGTGTCCTACCAGACGTGCTACAGAATTTTATAAATCATTTTTGTTATTGTTATTTTCTTAAATAAAAGATTTCAAACACTTATTGTATCTACGAACATTAAATAAATTTTAAATTTGAATTTGGTTAGCTACGCAATGTAGGTCTGATAGAAACTCACCTATAGCTATTGTACAAGACTTAATATATACTAGCTGGAAACCGATGTAATCCAGATCAAATGGTTCATAAACCTTCCTCTTGAATCACTCATCTATTTAAAAGAAACCGCATCAAAATCCGTTGCGTAGTTTAAAGATCTAAGCATACATAGGGACAAACAGACATAGGGAAGCGACTTTGTTTTATACTATGTAGTGAAGTACGAACCTCGACGCTACGCCGCGGCAACACCGGCTTGCCACTGGCGTCCGTTTTGGCCTCCGCCTCCATCTCGCTCACTTTGCCCAAGGGCTGGCCGTTGACCCAGTGGCACGCCCACTCGTTGGGCAGCAGGCTGCTCTCAGGCAGTGGGGCACCGCCGCCAGCCTGATAATAAAAACTTTGATTAAACGTTTCGATGAAACTTTAGATTAAAATTTTGAAGAAACTTTCGATTACAATTTTGATGAAACTTTATTCTATTAAACCTAGATAGATGTATTCAAAATGTCTACTAGCTTTCAAAATTCAATATCATAGAACTGCTGCAGTAAAAAATTCATTAGTTAAGTTATAATAGTTGTAAGTTTGGTTCTTGCAACCAAAACATTTGGCACGGTCTTCAGCCCTATAAGCAATACTAGCAACGGTAAAATAATAATTATTAAGAAAGAATAACATAAATTTAACATAGATAAAAGTATGAATCTAAAGTCCCGGCGGCGCGGCGGGACGAAGTGTATGGGCGATATATGTACGATAGCTTATATTAACTCGCCGCCGAGTACCCGGCGGGCCGTATGAAAAGGCACTTACTGTAATATTATTTTTAATTCAATATCTAAGCCAATTTACAGAATACCTAGTTGTTATCTATCTGTTACTAAACTAAAATGATATTACATTTTAAATCATAAAGTTGTCTTCAACTGGCATATCAATATTAACTTTGTTATTTCAGATGAAAGCAAGCACTTATAAAACAGCTACAATATAAACTAAATGGGTACAAAAAAAATTGACTAATTTATGACAAAAGTTGATTTTAATAAGATGTAAAAACAAAACATAGCCGTATGGTTTATTTGTGTATTCCATAAACATACCTGTTTCTCCCTTTCAATTTCAAGCATCATTTCTTTCATTTTGATCCTCATCTCGGCCAGTTCATTCTTAACCTTGTCGACCTCTTTCCATTTCTGGTTCAGGAGCTTCTTCTTCTGTTCTTTCTTCGTCTTCTTGGGTTTCTTGAAAAAGTCTTTAATCTTCAGCTTTTTAGATTTCTTTACGACCGGGGAAGCGTCTGGCTGGTCGATATCTAGCGGTGTGTCGATATCGACAAGGATTGGCTGCGATTCAATATCGAGTCGCGGCGATTCGGGGCCCATATCGATGTCAGATTTCGTTGAGTCATCGTCTGGTATTATTTTCTCAAAGTCAGCATCAGACGTGTCGATCAAGCTTGGCGATGGAACGTCTACGATCGATACTTCTATATCTGTGGTCGATGTGTCATTTACCTCTATATTTAAAGGTGTTTCCAGGGGAGAAACCTCTTCCTCAATACCAGTTGATGTTTTGATTTCTGTTACCGGTGGTCGTTCTTCCATACTTACTTCAGAAGCTTCTAACTTCATTAATGGTAATTTAATGAATGGTTGCAATTCATTTACAATTGGCTTTTCTTCAGGTACTGATTTAGGTGAAAAGCATTCTTCTTTAATTCTATCTTCCAGCTTACTAATCGCTTCTTTCATTTTGTCGATCACTTCATCATGCATCCTTTGGTCTGGTTTTTCAAATCTTTCCAATTTGTCTTCCTCTTCAACCTAGATTTATAAATTAATCAATTAATATAATTTCCTCGTGTGTATATATTTTGGAGAGGTAATTTAAGGTTTTGTTATTATAGTGCGTAAGCCCTGGCACACGGGGTAAAAATTAAATAATATCCCAAAAATGATCGATTTCGACGGGACTTGAACCCACTACCTTCCCCTCAGTATAGGGACGCTTTCTCCAGCTGAGCTACAAAATCAAGTGACCGACGCGTCGAAAATCTTTGGGACTTCCTACGACTCCAGCGAGGTAAGCTCCACCTACAGGGAAACATTGAAGTTATCCAATCCTGCTCAAAGACTAAAGTTATATTTAGTTCGTGTGATGTTGCTGCCATCATCATCATCAGTATATATGTATTAGTCCACTGCTGGACATGGGACTCCTCCAATGAGCGCCCTGTCTTCAGCTTACGCATCCAGCATTTGCCTGCAGTCTTTTGCAGATCGTCATCTCACTTGGCCGGAGAGCGTCCTACACTACGTTTTCCGAGTCGCAGTCTCCCCTCAAGAACACGATAACCTGCCGGTTCTTAGATATGGCCGGCCCACAGCCACTTCAGATTGCTAATTCTTTGAGCTATTTCGATAACTTTGGTTCTCGACATTTTGTTCAAGAGAAACTCCGAGAAATACACATAACAATATTATCTAAATTAAGTAATTAGTGCAAATAAAAATACTGTAAAAATTATTTCCAACTCAAAACTGCTCTACAAGGCTAAATGACACCACCAATACTATTTTATTTTACTTTTAGAGTTTACATAATATATGTTTGATTGTGAGATATGAACAAAAATATAATAAAACTCACCATATCCGTATCGGATTTGGAATCGTGAGAATCATCAGGCTGTTCCAAGACATTATCAATATCCATTTTCAAATCTTCCGGTTTTTTTATTTGGGTAATCGTGCCGATAATGGACGCTACTGCATCTGTAATTATCATACAAATCCATTAATACTTGCTGAATAATCGCAACATACTAAGTAATCAATGAACCCATGCAGAAATACTTAAAATACACTTTCGTAAAGCTCAAGAAGTTTAAGTTCTGCATACCCGGTATAAATGGCTTTCCAATTCTAACTTCAACCTTCGGCTTCGACTTCACAACTTTCTTAACCACCTTCTTCTCTTTAGGCGTTTTATCTTTCTCAACCTTGGGCACCTTAGCCTTCTTCTGTCCTATGTTGAAAATCTCTTTTATGTTCAACTTTCGTTTCTTCTCCCGGCGTTCAGATTTAGAGCCTAAGTAGTCTCTGGTCGGATCGAATAAATGCGTGTGGAAAGCTGGGACCGGCGAGGGAGACTTGCAACTTGGACCTCCTTGGGAGATCGGCGAAGGAGTTCCACTGAAGGGGGCCACATTTGTGTCTATAGTAAGGAGGTCTCGTTTGTCCTTCAGCTTGCTGAGACGGGAAAGAGTACAGGGCCAACGGAAGCCGTCATCGAATACCACTTCGAATTTGCCTGAAAATATTTATATGCATTTGTACTACTATAATGTTGGAAAATCCACACTGAATCCTCAAGCCCCATATTAAGCAGAGATTGTGTTATAAAGACATATTTAAAGTACATATATTAGTTTTTCTATCACCATCAATTACCAAACATAATAAAAATATATTTACAGCTCTGAACACGTTTTTATCATAATCACCACCAGTGATCACAATAAAAAAGATATTGGATATTAACAGAAGCAAGATACTGGCCTCATTTACTTCAGAAGTAAAAATAATTTAATCACAGAATTATTTGCAAATAATAAATCCAAATATCACTGTACTCACCATTTCCCAGATCTTTGTCAATGACAGCGACAAATCTCCTATTATCCCTCCAGCGAGCGAGGCATCTCTCTCCGACCACATATATGTTCTTATCCTCTGTCTTGATTTCCTTGGGTTCCTCTTTGATTTCATCCAGAGGTTCTGCGGACTCTTCTGGTTCTTCCTTAGGCTTGGGAGCCTGTTCAGGCTTGAGTGTTTGTTCAATCTTGGGTGTTTCTTCAGGCTTCGGGGTGGTGATGCCGGTGTAAGGTCGTAGTCTTGGGCTGCTTACATTGATCCATTCATCCGGTCTGGGAAATAAACATAAAACAATAGAATTGTGATTGATTATTCATGCAAACATTATACAAATGTGAATTAATACACAGAATTGCTGTATTCTGGAATACTTGTACATATAAATCTTCTAGGGTGAAATTTTTATCTTCTAAACAAAACTGTTACAATAAAAAATCTAATTTTAATAAGCACCTTTGTTCCAGTGTTTCTCGTTGTCGTGTTTTATATCGTGTTTCATAGGAATACGACATGTTTGCAAAATAAATAAATCGAATTCAAACAAGAACTACGCGGCCATGAATTCGAAAACTTCAAACGCCAATTTTGAAATAAGAACAGTTGTCAACTTTGACAAAAACTATCAAGTTTCTTTTTTTAAATCTAAAACAAGGTTGGGTTCCATTGGACCAAAGAGGATAGAAGACTAAATAGTTTTGCTAAGCAATGTGCTAGTTTTCAATATCCTGTAACATATTGATTGTTTGTTATTAAACTTGTTACCAAGGAGTTGATCAGTTAACCGTAACCAAAAGAAGGGTGGTCCCCTTTATTTAATTAGGGGACTTTAATCAATACTGTGAAATTTTTATAAGTCTATTGATAAATTGTTGATGCTACTTACTTTTTCAAAGAAATATTATAGTGCACCAGGACTTCCATCTCATCATAGTCCACTTCCACAATTTTTGCTGGATACCAATCTTCACTGAAATCCTTGGCTTCAACTTCGCAACCCACTGAGAGAGCCATACTATTGTTTCCTGTAAGCAATTTAATTTTCATAAACCATCCAAGTGCCTGTACCACCACCATGCAATAAACAACACAAAAAACGCAATCATTAATAAATGTAAAACATAAAATATTTTAGAAATATTCACATTTGAAAGTATCTGTCTACCTAATATTGTTCAAAATATATCCTGGAGGCTTATTTCAATTCACAATTGCATATTTCATTTTTTTCTTTTTGTATTAGAGTTTAACATTGGCCAAAACAAAACAAATATTGGAGAATTAAAACAAACTTTCTGGTGTCTGGTGTCAGTGGGCAAACAGTAGAGCCTTAGTTTTAATATATTCTTTACATCATCATCATCAGCCTATGTTAATCCACTGCTGGACATAGGCCTCCCCAATGAGTGCCCTGTCTTCAGCTTGACGCATCCAGCATCTGCCCGCAGTTCTTCCCAGGTCGTCATGCCACCTGGCCAGTGGGCGTCCTACACTATGTATATAGTCTTTTAAAATTAATTAAATCACCTGGACTAATGGTCTGCTTAGGAATATTCTTGGCTATAGGCTCCATGGCTTTTGCCTCAGTTTTAGTTAGAATCATCTCCATAACACTGGAGGCAACAGCAAGTGTGTCATCATCAGTGTCCTGAGCTACATGTTCGTCTAGGTTTTCTACTACTTGTTGTTCTACATTTGAGTCAGACTTTCCTACAGATGTTTCTACATTTTCTTGGTCTCCAAGATCCTTTTCAAGAGTCCCAATAAGTGCTTCAATGCTCTCTTTGTCAACATTGAGGTCAACTGGTTTTACATTCATATCTGTTTGATCCTGACTGAAACTTTCTTGAGCTTCTATGAACTTTTTTATATTGTCAAGGTTTTCAATTTCAGATCCTTTACTGCTGCCAGATAAATTGGCAGCATTTTCTTCATCTGGCTGAGTGGTATCTTCAGTGCCGCAGCCACATTGTGTAGCCTCCATGATTAAAGACTTAGAATTCCATGGAAATATTGAAGGAACAGCACCTGAAAGATGTTTTGTTGTTGATTAATGATTAAAAATAAGATTGAAAGGTTTTTCACATTCTTTCTAACAATATAAGAAATAAAATCTAAATAGTCCAGTTAAATTCAAATCTAAAATATAAATGTCATATTATTATACCACACCAACTCAAACTACTTAGTGTACAAAAATAATAATAATAAATATTAGAAAGACTTACTGTATAATCTACATAAACTTTAAAACAAAGGAAGCATACAACTTAATTATACAGAATAATTATAGAGGGATATTGGTAATTCTCTGACCCTGCATGAACTGCAGGTTCTGCCTATAATCATAATCATGTTCATGAAAATGTCAGTTCTTTTCCCTCTTTTTGCCTTTAATTTTGTCTAATTGTGTCTACCTCTAGTAAAGTGTTTTAGAATTGATTTAACATTCAGTGAGAGTGGCTATTAATGTTTTCATGCAATGCAACTACTAGGTAAGTCAAGCTCTGACCAAGCAAACTGCTACAATACATTTGAAACCAAGTATAAACTACAGATATAGACACGTGTATCATCCAGCAAGCAATAACTTATGTCTGAATACCTGACTCCAAACTATATTTATTGTCCGTGTTCTTTACAAAATCTCCCTTACAGAAATGCCTTGAGCATACAAACAAGGGAGGCATTGATCTCACAATGGCAGTATGTGTAGCTGCTTTCCATTTGCCTCGTATATCATTCTCTTTGGGATACTTGTGATATGTAACACCTTTATCTTCATTTCTTGTTGTGCATGACTTACAACTTTTAACACTACATCGCTTTATAGGCATATTGTCTTAGGTGAGAGCAAATAGCTCTCTGTATCTACAAGTTCAAACATCAGCTATTACAGTGTTATATATTTATTGTGATGATAAAAAACTTAACAGTGTAGTGTAACGCAGTTAATCCAGATGTGAGCTACTCTCTATTCAGAGCTGAGCTGAGTACGCATTTCGTTCGATCGATTTCATAACAATGTTGGACTGTTGCATGATTGTGTGCATGATAGTACATTTGGTGAAGTAGGTAGTTAGGTAATTGGGGAACCAGTACACTGTCATCTAAACGTGAAAACTTTACGCTTTGTTGTTATAGGACATGTTAGTATTACGAGAACACACTTGGTTTTACAATATAAAGCCACTCACCTGCAGCCTATCGGACGTACGATCGGCAAGTATTGTCTTGCTAGATTTTACTATTGTTACATAATGTATCATATCATGGGAATCGAAGTAAACACTGCCGATTTATGCGATTACGTAGCTCTAACAGGAATATGGTTCACAAAATACCACAAATCACAATAGAAGCCAATCGCAGAAAAAGAAACATGGAGCATTTATTTTGGTTTGACTTTGATAGAATCATGATGGACTGGAATGGATGTCTCTGTCAAACAGTGTTCACACGTTGGCGCATTGGCCGAACGTGTATAGGACGCCTAAAGTCAAATACAACTCGCAGCAAAGCGAAACGGACAATGGATGACAATAGACAATTAATGGCCCAAGAACCTAGCTATAAGGCCAAGCCACCAAGCAGCCAGGTCAAAATTAGGGTGTTGATCGAGCCGACCGACGACAAGCCGCACAGCACCGCACAGATTATTGAAACATGATTGAAACCATGTCCAAAGATTCCCTTTTGGCCAATCGTTGCAAACTGGAAAATTGGACAAACCACTACAGCCGCATACCGTTTCAACTAAATAAATATCTTGGCAAGTTGGCAATGGCAACATTATATATGGAATTTTGTCGACTTGACATTTTGACTGCTTGTTTGGCATGGCAGTGAGTGAGTGGCACAGACAGAAAGAAAATCAATATTTACATTTTGTGTGTGAAATCAAGTGAAACTTTTGCCAATTAAAAGAAGTCAAGTCAAGTGAAACTTGTATTTTAGAATAAAAGTAAGTAAACAACACATTCCTCAAACATGGATTTGGCGAAGTCCTTATTCAGCTCCAGAGATCATGATGGCTACGTGGGAAAAAAAGATCACGAACGAAAAATATGTTCGTCCTTAGCTGATGATGATCCAGAAGATGTTATAGACGCCATACGAGGATTAAATATAGCCGATGAACTTATTCCTGCTCCTGGTGGTCCATTCTCAGCTCTTACGCCAAGTATGGTTCCACAAGACATCATGGCTAAATTAGCTCAGCCAGAATCTGAAGGCCATGGTGGTGGCCTACCAGACTACAGATTTGATGAATTTGGGTTTTGTGTTGATCATGAAGATGACCCAGAAAAAAATTTTGATAGATCACTAATTTCAAATACAATTGGTGAAGATCAACATTGTCTTCAGTGGGAGTTTTACAGTAAAGAAATTAACTTCTCGGATGGAAATGGAAAATTAGACAAAACTGAAAAGTTACAGAGTATGGTAAAAGATGGAGTACCACATTCACTTCGCCCACAGGTTTGGATGCATTTATGTGGTGCCCATAAAAAACGAGATGCAACAGAAATCACTTATCATGACATAGTACGGGCTTCAAGTGATGATGGCTTGGTTACTAGTAAGCAAATTGAAAAGGATCTTGTGCAGATCTTGCCAAACAATGTTTGTTTTTCACATCCAACAAGCACTGGTGTACCTAGATTGCGAAGAATTCTTAGAGCATTAGCATGGCTGTATCCTGATATTGGATACTGTCAAGGAACAGGCATGATAGCTGCATCATTGCTTCTATTGATGGAGGAAGAAGAAGCATTTTGGATTATGTGTACTACTGTTGAAGATCTCTTGCCAGCCTCATACTATTCATCAACACTGATTGGAATACAAGCTGATCAAAAAGTTTTGAGGAGCCTCATCTCCACATATCTTCCGGGAATAGAGCAAGTTCTAAACGCCCATGATATAGAACTCTCATTGATTACAATGCATTGGTTTTTGACATTATATGCAAATGTTGTTCACATGAAAATATTACTTAGAATATGGGATCTTTTCTTTTTAGATGGATCCTTAGTTTTATTTAAAGTGACCCTGGCAATGTTGAAGATAAAAGAAAATCGTTTTACAGAAATTTCGAACTCCGCTCAAATTTTCAATGCACTTTCTGATATCCCGGGAGAAATAAATGATGTTGATTTACTAATAAAAACGATTGATGAAGTATGTGGAGATACTTTGAGTCCAACTTTGATAGACACACACAGAAGACGACATCTTGCATACCTCATGGCAGATCAGGGGGGATTAGTTGGTAATCCAGGTGCTGTATCTAACTTACCAAAGCAGCAGTTACAAAGACGACAAATTAAAAAGAACAAATCAGTTATTCAAACCATTCTTTTTGGAGAAGAAAGTAACAATGAGGATGCAATCTCAAAAAATGTAAAGCAAACAGAAATACTTGTAGATCTACGGGAAGCTATATTACAAGTAGCTCGTCATTTTCTTGCTCTTGAACCTCAATTAGCTTCTGAAGTTCAAATGACTGCAGATTATTCCATGCAAAGTCATGCTGCAGACAGGCAAAGATATGTGAATGTGTCAAAAAGCAAAAAAAGAAGGGCAAAGGCATTGTTAGATTTTGAAAGGAGAGATGGTGATGAACTTGGATTTAGAAAAAATGATGTTATAGATGTGTTGAGTTCTCGAGATGAACATTGTTGGATTGGTGAGCTAAATGGACTAAGAGGTTGGTTTCCAGCACGTTTTGTCAAGTTATTAGATGAAAAGGGAGTTAAATACAGTAAAGCTGGAGATGACTCAGTTACAGAAAAGATAGCCCATTTAGTTCGCGGTGTTTTAGCGCCAGCTTTTAAAAGAGTTCTACTTCATGGTATAAAAAAACCTAGTTTTCTTGATGGACCTTGTCATCCATGGCTGTTTATTGAAGAAGCTTCATCAAGAGAAGTTGAAAAGGATTTTAATTCAGTTTATAGTCGCTTAGTTTTGTGTAAAACATATAGATTGGATGAAGATGGTAAAGTCTTGACACCAGAAGAATTACTTTACAGATGTGTTCAGGCGATCAATTTATCACATGATAATGCCCATGCACAAATGGATGTCAAGCTTCGAACTTTGATATGCATGGGGCTTAATGAAGAGGCGCTTCATTTGTGGTTAGAGGTCCTCTGTTCCTGCGTTGATGTTGTACAGAAATGGTACCACCCATGGTCATTTGTCAATTCTCCAGGATGGGTTCAAATCAAATGTGAGCTACGGATTCTTTCACAATTCGGATTCAACTTAAACCCAGAATGGGAACTTCCTGTAAAGAAAGACACTCAAAATCAACCATTAAAGGAAGGGGTCAGAGATATGCTAGTAAAACACCATCTTTTTTCATGGGACTTGTAATCAAAAAATTTAATATTGTTAAAGAAATGTTGGCAGCACTCAGATTATTTAGAACTAGGTAAGTATGTAGGTTATTCCTTTCATAAAATATTTAATAAAAGAACTTCCAAATATTTAAGATTTAATTATATGTTAAAAATTGTATGTAACAACTGTTATTAGTAGGTATGTTCAAGTTTTTTTTATTTTACTATGTAGTTAGATATACAAGTAGGTAATTACAGTCTAAAAATTTATTATTCCATTCTTGCGCAAGAAGCATTTGTAAGCTTTTTGGTACCTATGTATGCATGCAGGTAATTATCATGTAAGTTAATTTGTAGTAACTACCACATCACACAAAAAAAAATGTAGTAAGTACCTGACCTTTAGCCTAGTTATTAACCATGGAATAATGAAGTAGTAAAAGTACCTATGTATTATAAAGGTCTGGTCATTTATTATCTTAATATTGAAATGTTATTACCTACCTATTCAAGCAAAATATATCCCTATAAAATAAATATCATACATAACTCGGTAGGTAGGTACCTAATTAATAAAATTATGAGGATGTCTATAATTGTTTGGTTATTAATTTCCAATTCAATAACCTACCTACCCCACTCCTATTTTTACCATTGTTGGAATAAAGATCTAATTTTGAATTAATTTATTTAATTTTTTCTTGGGATTTGTTATATTGTTTGCAGCTAATTCAACGCTCGACCATTGTAGGCACCTTTTGTCAGGCATCACCTATTGGCCGCGGTTTCGCATGGGGCTATCGAAGACTTATTATAGCATGCATGAGTAGATTAGGTAAGGTAGGTTATTACTAGATGCTACTTAAATGTATAGGGTATGCCGCTGTGCCCTACTTAAAACTACATCGCATCGGGGGCAGGTAGGTACCTACCTATTTTAAAAAAAAAATATATTATTATACTTAGTTGTTTGTGTATACTTAATAGAAATATATTTTATCCTCAAGTGAGTGTAAAGAAATAATGAGCTGGCATCACCAGTTCATTAGTCCTCGCTCTGCGGTCCGGGACACCGTGTCGGTCGTCGTCATCGTCGTGGACGGAGTAAATTACCCAGAGTTGAGTGATTTGTAATTTACTAAAAACCGGAAGGTTCCGTCATACTTTTTGGGATCATTGCAAACAACGGTAACTTTTTTAGATAGCAATACTGTTGCTGTATTGTCAAAAAGGTTTTGACAAGTTGACAGTTCTTGTTTTGTGTCGACCTTTTTCATTTCTCTTTCAATTGGAGAAGTCAATCGTGCTTGTTCTCTTCGAGCTAAGGCCTATCGGCGACTTGCACGAAATTATTTTAAAATGGTGTCCAAGGCTGAATTAGCTTGTGTTTACTCCGCTCTCATCCTCGTCGATGATGATGTTGCCGTCACTGTAAGTTCAAAAAGTGATAAGTGGTGCATGAACACTTTTAGGTTAAGTTCCCCGCCATAACAGCGTTTCTAACATATTTTTATATTATATCCGTGTTAATCCTCATTAAAATAATTGAAATCGTTCAATATTCTGTGCAACCGACCCTGTGGTTTCGATAACTAGGGATCCTGAGTTGTATTTTTGTGATGTGATGCGAATGGATGTGCAAGTTCTTACATTGTTTTTATGTAGGGCGAGAAGATCTCCACCATCCTGAAGGCTGCTAACGTAGACGTTGAACCCTACTGGCCTGGTCTATTTGCGAAAGCCCTGGAAGGCGTAAATGTGAGGGAGCTCATCACCAACATCGGATCAGGCGTGGGAGCCGCGCCGGCTGGTGGCGCTCCGGCCGCCGCCGCCGCCGCAGCGCCTGCGGCTGAGGCCAAGGAGGAGAAGAAGAAGGAGGAGGAGCCAGAAGAGTCTGATGACGATATGGGCTTCGGTTAGTGTTAAACTTTAAAAAAGCAAGACTTACTATAAAGCATAAAGTAATTAGCTAATGATTGAAGCAATACATCCCTCTAGTTGAGATAGACCTACAACAAATTACCTACTCATCTATTCAGTTTTAACTACTGATAAGGTATTTTCAATTTGTGATTTGTTATGTTCTTCGGTTCCTAGTTTCCACAAAGTGAATTTTTCAATGATGCTTGCATGTATTAGCTGCAGAATCAATGTTGAAAACATATTACTACTGAGAAAAATTCACTACACTAAGTGTCACCATTTCGAGCAGATGGGCTAGTAAATAACATTTTCTTTCCTTTGTTTCAGGTCTCTTCGACTAAAAAGCTTTAGGTTAAAGCTGTGGTATTCCAATAAAAAGCTTTATGGAGCGTTTAACTATAAGGAAATAACTTTTTATTAAAGTTGACAAACTATTGGGTTGTTTTTATCCACAAAATCCTGTGTATAAACCATCTGCTATTATGCTATTGATTCAGTGAAATGAGCATGAAGATGAGCTCTGTAGCGCAGTGGGCGAAAGTCCACCTGCAATGCAAGAGGTTGAGGGTTCCTATGTATGATAAAAATATCAATCTATTAAACCATTTAAGCCCGCTGTCCTAGAACTGGGCCATATTTTCAACCACCCTTATTCTTTTACTATTATGTGTTGCGGTTAGTTAAGTTGTCAGTTGCTGGATAAAACTGGATGAAATTGGCGATTGTTTTACATAGCAAATAATACATATAATAATATGTATTTATTCAAAAAAGGTCTTGAAAACAAAACAAAAGAAATATAAGCATTTCCATGTGGAGTCCTTGAATTGGGCCAATGAGCCGATTGCTACATATTTTTTATTTACTTGTCAGTTTTATTATTTCTCGTAAGCAATGGCTAATCGATCTTTTCATGCTGTGAATGGATGAAGTGGTCGAGGAAGATATCAAAAATATTTTAGATGGAGATGATGATCAGGATCGACTTGTATTCCTGCGACAATGAAGCTGCTGCCAGCACCACCGATAAGATGTTCAAAATACACCCACTTGCTGATTGGCTACTCAAGACATTTATCCCTTGGGTGAAATTTACATCATGATCATCTTTCAGTATATTAGTTGTCAGGTCAGGTATTTGGACATCACCCAGCCAAGCAGTTCATATGAAGCAGACCAATCCGATTGGTTACAAAAACTGGTTGATTGCAAGTACTGATGGTTATTGTTACGCCTTCGATGTTTATTGTGGAAAATCAGCAGGTGGAACTAGTAACGAGCCTTTAGAGACAATCCATTCGTTTTCCAAAATAACAATAAAGTAATGGGAGAAGTTCACCTGGCTGACCACTGACCAGTCTATTGCTGTATATAGGTTAGCAATACGAGGCAAAAAATGGTAGGTTTTATTCACCTACATGGTAGATATGGCTGTAGCTAATGCATGGCGTCTCCATAATATCATGTCCATAGAAAATATAATAGACCAGCTCCAGCCAGTTTCGTTGAGAAACAGCCTGATTCTAAAGGTAGGTATTTGATGGCTGCAGGTTCTAAAAGACCAGATGGATGGTGTAAAACTTCTTCAATGGTCCATATTATAAGCATTAATGGAGTTGGACTTCCCCAAAAAATAAATAGCCAATCTATCTGTCTAGCCTCTAATTAATATGAAAATAATGTTTTTATTAAAATTCTATAGTTAGTTTGTATTTGGGTCCAAATGGGTTAAGTGGCTGGAGATATGGCTATCAATTTATTAGCTTGACCCAATGTTATGGCTAAAAAATAACTATTAGTTATCTCATCCGCTATGTTGCTAACATAAGCAACTGCTGAATATTATTTAACTTTATGATAATTTTTGGTGACTTTCAAAAAATTATCCAAAAATCTACTTGATGAGACTCGAACTGGAACGCCCTACTTATTGCACCCCATATGTAGGAGTCTAATAACTCTAAGACAGTTGACTCTAGCACTGATGAGATATTGATGGCTGCAGGTTTGGATGACACTTCAATCTTTCCCTTGTAGGTGGAGCTAGTCGGCACTTGAATCACAACACAACATGTAGTGCATCCCGTTCTGAGGGAGGGTTATAAGGTCTTTAATTACAATTGTATCTGTCACATCTGTCATACTAATTTAGTTACCTAGATCTCTTGTAAATATTAATTTTAAATGACTAGCTTACCACCACCAAAAGGCACCTCTGAATAAAAGACAGTGAAACATCTAACAATAATTTACATTTTATTACCTACATAATCTTTTCAACCCCACATGGCCCTCTGAACTCCTGAGAGCTTATTGTAGTCTGCTAAGTGCCTCCAAACAATTCTACTCATTCTCCACTCTGGAACTATTCCTCGGGGTCTGAAAGAAGTTCAAGTAATTAAAACAAACAATGAACAAATACGAAGATAGCAAGTAGGTAGTTAAAGAAATATTTCACAATTTTAGCCTGCCTAGCATAACAAAAGTGGTTATTCCGCAATCAATACCTTGATGTTATCACGCATCTATTGTTTATCCTCATGGGTATAGCATTCATCTCAAACTTATTGATGTCTTTGTCGGCTATTTCTCTTATTTCCGCAGGCAGGACATCATTCTTTCGCATTGCATTTATTCTTGTTCTCTCTAAGAAGTTCTCTGCGCTCATGCGACGTCTCTTTACATCTCTGATCATGTGCCAGTTTGCCCATTTATTACGAACTTGTTGAAACTGAAAAAATAAGGTTAGGTTGATATTAAATTTCTGGCGAATAACTGTTAACGTCAGAACCCCTGAATAACTAGGTATCGATACAGCAGTCCTTTAAAATATAGTTTCGTTAGGTACCTAACTCATATGAGAATACGGTAGATAATAATTTATGATAACTAATAATAAAATAACCCAAAACGGAAGCAATATTTACGCCGAAACCAGCTACAGCTTGAGATTTCCAAACAAATTTAGATGCGCTTGATACATTAAGATTCATGATTTCCGTTTTTAGTTTGTTCCTAAGCTTATTCTGTAATCTTAGAGAATTTCTTTTTCTTCGCTTCTTATAAAATTAATATTTGCTATTTCTAAGAAAATGGACAAAAAAAAAACAAAACAGATTGACAGACTTCAACTTCTTGGTATATAGATGTGCAGGATCTGCGTTTGATCTGACTGATTGACTTAATAGCTTCCAATCCGCCGCCGCCGGCGTGATTTGCATGTTCTCTCACTTCTTTATAACATTCTGAACAATCCTCTCTCCCCTTCTTACCTCCGTGAGCGTTTTGAGTTTCTTTACCCTCGTGATAGACCATGTAGATTGTCTTTGTCCCTTCTCTTAAAATTTCCTGCTCACTCATCCAGCCGCTACGGTGGCTCCTTTACTGTCGAATCGGTCAGGATGTGGAATTCCCTCCCACACCAAATTCGTGCTAGCCCCTCACTCTTCGTTTTCAAGCGTAAAGTCAAAGAGTATTATCTATCTTCATAATTCTGTTGTATTTTATGTATATATTATATGTATATTATGTAAGTATTGAATTTATTTATTTTTGGAATTTAGGTTATATAGTATTTTATATTTGTTATTGTTATATAGTATATATTAGTATAAAAGGCCTATTACATTTCACGGTTTACCGGAACGGTGCGCCGTGGCGGCGGAAAGGACGCTCTGATTACACTGCACGGTCGCCGCCTTCCTAACTCAGTTGCCAGTCGAACGTAGTATGAGTATGGCGCCTGTGCTCTCAAAATTTCAAAAAATTGGAATCGCCCTTGCCGCAACTGCGGCTGTAAATGTGAGAAGGATTGTGGCTTCGCTGTCAAAATTTTTATAAACTTCTAAAAGAACACAAAATCCGTCGTGTCTAAGCTGTTTATTTTTGTATTCCTGGTGAGTTTTGTTCCATAAGTTAGGCATGTCTTTATAAAGTTCTAGAACATTGGACAATACATCCTTTTCCTTTTGGGAAGTCATTATTGCACGCAAGGCTCGCTGATGTACGTCCGCTCACGATAAACGCCTCGCGCGACTGAGCGGCCGCCGCGGCCGGTCAGCGATTACATTTGCCGGTGCACCGGCAATTAGGAAATTAGGACGGCCGGGAGCGCACGGTCTTCCGGTATCGGCATCCTTTCTTCCTAACAGCGATTACACCTTCCGTTTTAAGCTTCCTAACTCTTACCGTTGACGGTGAACCGTAAAGTGTAATCGAGCTTTAAGTAATAAGTTAGTTAAAATTTAATCTTTTGTCTATTTCTTATTTCATTTCGTTTATGCACATGTACCCACTTCTCTCTTCACTTTGTCTCTCTCTCCCAATAAGGTTTGCTGGAAGAGAACTCTTTTTAGGGTTAAGTTCGCCTTTGTGTAAATTTTCTAGAATAAGTTTTGTGTTATTTTATTTTCGTGCAAGAAGTATAAATAAATAAAAAAATAAAAATAGGCTATTTGACAACATTGAAAATATGCTACAAATTGTGGTCATCCTATCAGATAATAGCCTAAAAAAAACATTTTTCGCTTTATTTCACTAAATTATGTATATTTTTTGCAAATTACACGAAACAAATGTAATAATTTATTGAGTGTTATCTGTGACGAGAACGCCCTGTTGTTGGTTACAACTCTGGTGACGTCACATGCAAGTAAATATACATTCCTCGACCGATTGTTGTTCGCGTATTGCGTATTCTGGGTGTTAAATTCAATCTGTGAGCTATTTCTGAAGCATTTTCCGTCAAATTTTGATAAATATTATAACTAGTGGCATAAATATTCGTCCATGTTATTCGTTGTTTACTTGCGTGTGACGTCACACGTGTCACGTGACCAGCGCCATTTACAGAAACATCGTTTTTGGTTCGGTTTGGAAAATTTAAACTTTAACATTGATTTTTATAAATAATACAATAGATCGCCCAGAAATATTAATGTAGTGTGTTTATTATGTAATAAAGAATAATTTAAAACGATTTCCAAAATTTGTCATATAGCCTATTCTACCAACAAGCTTTTTAAATAGGTTGCCACGGAATACCACAAGAGTGAAGTGCGTAGCACTTTGTGCTAGTTGTAGACCAAGAATAAGGCGTAACTCTCAGCACTCTCTCACCTATTGTTTGTGTGGGTTTGTTTGGAGGGTAGACTCCAAAGAAACCCACACAAACAATAGGTACTTGCTTACGTAGTACATTATTTTCGTTTATTCTCAAAAAGACAAATTATATAACGTCACTTGATTCTTAGGTTACGTATAGATTCTTAGGTACAAAACTAAAGTCATTATCTGATTAGACTACAAAACAAAACCCACAACACTTTACCAAACGTAAGGATATTAATGCTCGACAGAAAAGAGCAACATTTGATAATCTTGCTCTTTTTATAAATTAATTATCTTAAAGTTAACTATTTATAAGAATGTATCTATTTATTTTCATTGAATATTTTAATTATTTATTAACTGGTAGTGAGTGTACGGTTGCTACTTGTAGCAAAAAGTAAGCGGCGCACATAGGGGTATTTGACCCAAAAATGTGGACAAAAATATTTTTCTATCTTATCGTACATATAAGTCCATAACAGTAATAAGAATAACATTTTTTTTTTTTTTTACTTATCTTACTTTGGGAAATAGCTAAGTGTGAGACGTACAGAAGCTACTTTTTAGGAAAATGTGTAAAAAATGTTGTTAACTTCAGAAAAATTATTTAATTACTTTATAATTATAATTAATTATAATGCTACCATTACTCAGAGGAGGCGTCCCACCCGTCTTCATCATTTGAATTATTTGTTTCGTCCATATCTTCAGTAATTTCAACTTCTTTGTATGAAACGTCAACTTCACCCGGTAATAACATTTCCATAGCTGATGCACTAAATGGCTTTGATCTTTTTGGCGGTTTTGGCCGTATACTGCTCATGTATGGATCTGACGATAAAAGTCATCGAATGTCTTTGATGGACGACCCGGCTTTTTTGTACATTGGGAACTTTCTTCGTAGATTGGGAAGGAATTTCCACTGTGCCTTGCAACCAATCATATTTTTTTTTTAAGAAAACACGTTCAGTCCTGTTGGAAGCAAGCCACCTGGTCTTTATTTCTGCCTTAATATAAGAAAATTGGCAGCGAAACACTTGTACTTCTTCAACGGGAAATTATGGTCTGTTAATTATCGCGTTCTCTACAAATTCCCACTTTTTTGCTAATTCTCTTTCTGTGCTCTTTTTCGACATATTATACAAATATTCTCGAGTCCAAACCAGGACACCGGATCCACCTAAACAAGAAAGACGATATTAGAATATAAAGTGTAAATAATTAATTTGGTTTTGTAAAATGAGCTCATCGAAGAAAAGAGAAATAAAATACAATAGGCAAATGTAGGCACCCAATTTTAACTTATTCTAAGAGAAGGATAGTTATATCAACCTAGGAAAAAACAACATGTACCGGGAAACTCCCAGAAATATAACAAAAACTCTATTATGTCTAATAATAACACAAAATCTCACGAGTGAGTTTAAGGGTTCATAAAAACCACTACATCTTTTAATATCCTCGCATTATTTTCATACAATTAAGTAATATCGATAGTACATACCTGGCTCAACAGTATCCATTAGGAGAATAATCACATTTAAATACACCACTTCCTTAAAAGAGTTCCGAATGCGACTTCAAAATCGTTCACTTATTATTTGATTTCCGTGTTCGCTGTAAGATGCTAAGATAACGACTAACAGCAACTAATACAAGCCAGTTAAAATTATAATGACGGTCGGCTTTTGTTCTCCATGCATTGCGGTACTCCCAGGTAGCAACCGTTTCCAGGAACTGTTTACTTTGTGTTCTTGGACTTTTGACCGCTTTTATGGGTCAAATACCCCTATGTGCGGCGCGACTAAGAAAGAAGTTGAAGTTTACGTAATTTTTGTTCGCTCTTTGCGTAAGTGAATGAATGAAATTTATTTAATTTAAATAAATAAACAAAAACGGCGGCGTCTGTACTGTACTGTACTTTGAAATAATAATTGATGGTGAGGAGATTTGTTAATATCTAGCCCACAAGAAATTGTCGAAAATGAGTTTGAAGCGAACTTCATCTCAGCGATCGAACAGTGTTAATCGGAATGAGATAAAAAAGGGAAAATATGCTGATTCAAACAACTACTTTCACAGAACTCTCAATGAAAGTGGTTTGCAATTAAAACATCCTCCAGAAAAGTGTGCAGCATCTCGGAAGACTATTGATATCGTAAGGAACATCAAAAATAATCTTGAAAAACATTTCGAATATCCTCGCAATGTGGCAGATTTCTACAAAAACTTTATGGAAGAATGCAATGATGTAGTTATTTTCAAGCATTATTTGTCCCCAAACATTGTAAGCATATCTGATGAATTTTCTGAAGAACACTTAATAACTGACAGTGTAATGAAAATACTATTAAGTATTCCAATTTTACAGAACAAACTTATTGATTTTGTCTTTAAGAAGGCCATAGATTTAGCAGAACAGGGAACATGTGGGCCCTGGATTCAGATGATTCTAAAATGCTTCTCAACTCTTGACAACATCTTGGACAGTGAAAAAGTGTTTTCAAACCTAATCAAACTCTTGGATATAACATCGGAAAAAATTGTTCGTCATGACATAATTACAGCTATTCCAGATATCATTGGGGACCAAGAACATCACAACATTGCTACTGAAATGAGCAGGATACTAACAGAAGATAATGAACTCATCCCAGCTGTTTTAGACTGCCTTTCTTATCTATGCCTATCAGAGGAGCAGTATGATCAGCTTCAAAAGAAAACATTGAACATATTGATGACTCTCTCAAAATTCAGTTATTTTCCGCAGTTCGTAAAGTTCTTACTAATCAATCATATGACAGATGCATCATACATGGAAGCAGTTGAAGGGATCAGAAATGCTCTTGGCTGGCCCACAGCTGGAGCAAAGATGCAAGATGTAGCTTCAAGTCAAGTACTGACAGCTACAGCTATCAGAAACACAATGGTATCCTCCAAAGCAATAGCTAATGCCTGGCTGAAAATGATAAATAGCTGCAAACTCCACACAGACCAGAAACCAATTGATTTCATTATACTGTTGATACTGTTTACTACCTCAGAAGATAAACAAACCCAAGTTGAAAACCTTGTAAGAAAACAAATCAAATTGGACATACTCAGAGAAAATTTATTAGATGATGTTTTTGAAAAATTCAAACCTATTTTAAAAGATAATTTGAAAAATTTAATAGAACTTGCTAACTCATTGCTGAAGACAAAGGCAGATCCAGAAGTACAGTCATTCTCATCTCATTTGTACACGCTGATGTTCTCTGAACTGGATGACTGTTGCCAAACTATTGTAGCAGAATTGTTGCAACTGAGTTTAGATTCTAAACAATGTGTCATGAATGTGTTGTACATTCTTAATAATGTTGCTACAAAAGATATGTCAATACTGAAACCGCAAAGTATTCAAATGCTGACATTACTAGACAGGACAAGTGAAATGCCCCTTAATGAAGTTAGAGCTGTAATGAATTTGTTATGTGGTCTCGCCTATAGCTACGAAAATTCTGTAATAAGAGATGATCTGCACATGATCATAAGAAAGCAACTTAGCAGTTCTAATTCAAAAATTAAAGTTCAAGGTATCTTGGCTGGAACACATGCAGTAAAATATTTAATGGCAGCTGCAGATGACGATGAAACTAGAGAGATGCCAGATGACATAAGTTATAGTTCTGTGAGTTACCTAGCAGAGGGAGATCTACGTGAAGCAGCCCAGATAATAGAACTGATAAGTTTGAGTACGAAGCAATGCCAAGACTTGGTTGCCTTTTTCTATGATGAACTATCCAATATTATAACATCAGCTGCTTTCATCAACAAACATTTCTTGTCATGGTTAACTGATGCAGTCACCAATGACCTGAAAGACAATTTTTTAGTGGATTCTATAGGGACAGAACAAATTGAAGACTTGAAACTGTGTATGCAATATTGCCTTAATGCTGACAGTGAAATGGATGAAATTATTGCAATAAATATTGCAGGCTTGGCTTTGCAGTCTAAGAATGAAATATGTGTGGCTATACTATCACCACTGTTTCATCTTGTTCAAACACTACACAGTAAACAACAAGACAACAACCTAACTAGTATTGATGCATTGCTAGGATGTGCCATAGTAATGCCGAAATTTGATATAGATTCAATTGAAGACATGGATCAAGAAACCGTTAATAAGGTTCTGGATTGTCTGGTTCATTGTGTGAATTGGTTTAGAGAACTTCTTAATGCATTTTCTACCCAAGATGATAAAGCATTGCAAAGCAAAATTCTTATGAGAGTTGTACAATTAGAAGAAATAGAGCTGGTTATTTGTGAGATCCTTTTAAAAAGTAAAATATCATACAAAGCACCAGTTACAACATTCAACATTGTTAAGTATACTGGAGATCAGACAGAGAAAAAAGCACTTAAGGTTCAACAAAAACTAAAAAAACCTCTTCCTGATGATACAGTGTTACCTGAAACAGCAAAAACACAAATATCACAGACTAACAATGCTACAAAAAATAAAGATTATTGTCATAATATTAACTTTAGACAGTTAAATATGAATTTGCTTCAACTTTTCAAATTAAACATGACCACGGAAAACGAGTCTGAAATAGAATTAACACCAAAGACATTGAGATTCCTGCTAAAGTGTGTGAATAATAATTTCGACAATATTTTGATTTCTAAGGTTAAAAGAAAGACCTTTCTCTCAAAACAAGAAACTGTTGCGTACGACTCTCAGAAAGCTGAAGAAACAGCTAAAGCTGTTGCTGACATTTTGCCAAAACTTGTGAGCCACTTAGATCAAGTTACTAACGTCTTAGAACAGCGCATGAACCCAAATGCTCAAAATGAAAGTGATGTTGTACACACAGCTGAGATAGTAGATTACCTAACATGCGTAGAGAATATTTACAGTATGCTGACAATATTTTTCAAATGGATAGGATTCAGAAATAACAATAACAGTGCCTTACTGAAAACTACACTAAGGACTGTCGCCAATTCAAGCTCTGCTATCATTTCACTAAAGGACCTAGTATTAGCTGTTGCAAAAAAAATTGAAGAACACGAAAAGTATTGCATGCAACTATCTACTGCTGTTGCTCTGATAGAATTTATAACAGCTATCAAAATACACTCTGATAATAAAATGGTTCTAAAAATATTGAAGAACTTGGCTCATAACTTCATGTCCCAAAAATGGAAAACACTAGATGGAGTACCAGAGAAAGGACTCTACTTTAATCAATGTGTGGATCGCCTTACATCAATATATTTTGTAAAGAATGAAATTTTGGCTTTGAAGAATCTATCACTACAGCTAACTAATGATATCAACAATCTTAAAACTCGTAATGATACATTAAGTTCTTTGAAATGCATTAACAAAAATAATTTTCCTATATTATACAGGAATATGGGGAATTCCTTGTACGAAACCACTAAAAGCACACTGAACAAAGGCTTGACTAACTCGGAACATCTAGAGGTTTGGAAAGACGTAGTGACAACTCTCAAGTATATGTCTGACATCGCTAAGACCCTCGATAATCGTAATAATTTATCTGCATTCTTCAAGAAATCTCTCCCAGTTCTGAAATTGTTCATGTCTCAGGGAATGCCTGTTCTAGAACTACAGTTCAAAAATGACACTCAGGAGGTGTTAGAAATATTAAAAATTCTGCAGCAGTCTACCAGGTTTCTACAGTCTCTATGCTGTCATTCGAGATTGAAAAAGGACTCTGCTTTGATGAGTAAGGTACCCTTTATGAGGCAGTTACTAGAGACGCTTTTATACAAAGTAAAAGCAGTTTTAGCTGAGAATAAATGCTCTGAAGCATTTTGGATGGGGAATCTCAAAAATAAGAATATTCATGGTGAGATTATTGCAACACAGCAAAGTGTAGCGAGTGAAGATTCTCTTGATGACTGCGATGAACAACTGCCAGAAGATGATAGCAACGACAGCGACGAAGAAATGTTGGACCCCGATTCTAAAAGTGTTAGTGATATTGTTTAAGCTCACATAATAGACTTAAATAAAGTGATCTGGTTCCTACCTACCTGATGTAAAATTAATGTCACACCTACCTACTGAAAGAAGGTATATATGGCTAAATGTGCGTTGAACGTTAGCAAGTTCTTGTCTATATTTGACTTTGATACATTGTAAACACTGATTTTAAACCATGAATTCTGTTTTATTTATTATTGATAAACACGCAAGAGTGAACTCGCCCCATAAAGGGGGTTAGTTCGAATATTCAAATTTTTGTTTCTTAGGCTTAAAAAACATAGGCACATAATGTAGGTAGTCATCATGATGCGTTAGTTAGCTAGAGAAGATTTAAAAATGCATCTTTGAAAAATCCTGAATTCGAACTATGTGGCGCAGCGTGCGTAGTGTTATTATTATACACTCGAGAGCATAGAAGTCGCATACCCAATCGACAGGTCTAAGGCATTATGGGTTTTTAGGAAGCATTTTTAAAATAACACATTAATAATAGGGTTGAAATGAAAATGTAGTGTAGTTTCAATCGCCTCCTCACGACAATATGCAGTACCTACCTATGCAGATTTATTAATTCTGCGCACTGAACAAGTGTTAATTTTCTGCCGTATAGCCATGAATCGATTCACGATCTGTCGAGTAGCGAATCAACAAACAGTGTAAAATGCGGGAATGTCACTGTATATTGTCGTGATCTTTGGTATTTCTCAAACTACGGGATGCCAAAGCCCTCGATTCATAAACGTAATTTACAAGACTTTCGACTTACTTTTTTAAATTACGGTCGTTTAGCATGAGCATTCCCTGCTTATGCCAAACGACCGTAATTTAAAAGTCCTTCACGACTTTCTACAAAAATTGGCTTTGTGAAAACAGGATTCAGATATTATTCAGATAGAATTATTATTACTATTCAATAAAACAAGAAATAAACTTAGGTCAATGTTTATTATGTCAGCTTAGTACAATCTCTGGGGTGGGCCCATGGTAGACTTCATATGCAGTGAGCGCACATTTTGCCAGTGCTTCTTGAGCAGCGACACAAGGAAGTTGATGGAAAGATGCACGTTCTGGGCGAGCTCATCCGGAGTCATGTCTACGTGACCAACAGCGACAGACAAACACAAGACCTGGTAACAAAATAAAAACATTATTTCTGTAGACATGTTTTTACTACTTTTTATTAAAATTTTGTTCTGTGGTAAGATTGTAGGTGATGATAATGTGAAGACAGGGCGCTATGGCGCTCGTATGTGGAAGCCTTTGTCCAGCAGTGGACTAACATAGGTTGATACTGTAAATTGTTATGATTATGATACTTAATTGTTATATCATTCTATGTGCTTATTACATATAAATAAAAAAATCTCAATTTGTCCTTTGGATCAAGCACAACCAGTGAGTATTTTGAATATAGATAATTTTATAGGTATACAGCATAAATTATTATTAGGCCTGATGATATGACCAAGGTATAAAAAATCGATACTACAAATTTAGAAAATAATTGTTAAGCGAGTACAAGGGGAGTTTTCTCTGGAACAAATGAATAGATTTTGCAAATTGTTCCTATTAATTAGCAAGCTTTTTTTATCCGTGAGTAACAAAGGCTTGTTTTATCCAGGCATTGAATGACTGGAGATGCTATGAGATTTTATTCCAGCCAAATTGGATAATAATAATGTTATAAATGTAAATAAACCACCCATAAAAATATATAAACGAATAAGAAGACTCGACAACAGAGGAATTGTAAGATAAGCCTACAATTCCTCTGTTCTTATTCGTCATTTACATTATTTATCGATTTAAGATCCTTCAATATCCTACACATCTAAAAAAGGAAGCGAGTTGTGGTATATTTACAAACATTTCACATCAATGATTTGTTTACCTTCTTCATCTGGAACTTGATAGTAGCTTTGACTTCATCAATCTTCTGTGTCATGGACTCCTGGTGGGAGAGGAGACCAGGGAACTTGCCAGCCTTGTTCAGACCAGGACCAAGCAGACGGGGGATCTGCTTGATGAGGGATTCTGAGGCCAGGAAAGCATCATACCTGGAAAAAACACATTTCAGGTGTAAATTTTTCTGACATGGTGTTTCTGTGGATTTTGTTGGCACAAACCTTAAGGGCGAATTCAGACTATGGCACATACTGTAGGCTTTTATATGAATAATATCAACTTACTTCTTGGCTAGTTTCTTCACTAGTTTCTTGTTCTTGTTTAATTTCTTCAGAGCCTCGGCATCCATGCATGGCACATCAAGGGTCTTAGCCTCGTCACAGTGCTGCTGGTCTCCAAGAATGCAGACTTGCATTTTTGGGCGGGGAATGTACTTCAGCCTGTAAAACATCAAAACTTAATTATTGCATAACAACACAAAGCTTGCGAATTTAGTAACAAACTAATTCAAACAAAATTGTAATGAAATTATGTTTAACTAACATAACTGCTATAACTGCCATAATTCTTCGAAATACTCAAAAATCATCTCTCTCTCTAAAAATGGCTACTTGAGATGTGTTAAATCAGACATGCATTTGTTGAGTATACAAGTATTAAACAATCAAGTGTAAATCTTTCCTAGCTTCATTTTCTGCGATCAATGTATCACCTACCATATATTTACAGTAAAGCGGTGAATTATGATAAAAAAATATATAAAATGAACCAATATATGGTATGGGATGTAAAGAGATTTAAGTGAAATACTGGAGTGATATTAATTAGCTGATGGGTCCATTGACCTAGCACCAGTTACCCTCATCTCACTGATTGTTGGATTGGGTGAATAGTAATGAAGAATATCCAGAATAGGTAGCTGCATAACTGAGAGCACAACTGTTTAGATCTCTTTACATCCCGATTATCAGTTTTAAGTAATTGTTACCTCATGGAGACAATCCCAGTTCATATGTTCGGTATGCCGAAGCTAACCTGCCCATTATTTAAAGACTCTGGGTCAAGTCCCGTCAGATATAATCCAACTCCCTGTACAGATTCACTTTGGTGGAATTATTTATAACAAAACCCACTAAAATGCTCTTTCCAGGTAAACATACTTGACGGTGCCGGAGAAACGCTTGTCCTTCTGAGGATCATAGTTCTTCAGACCAATCTGGATTTCCACAGTCTCCAAAAAGTTGCGTTTCTTGTCTTTTGACGTCTGGATAACGGCGTTTACACACTCATAGAGCGTGTCACGGGACACTTTGGACCTGAAATGGGTTATGAAATCGTGAACATTTATAGGTTAGATTCAGTCGGTGTGATTTAGGCAACGAAAAATATACCGAAAAACGGCTAAAACTAATAATAATTAATATTTCTAAATAATATTTACATAGTATAGGATAGAGATTACTTAAATATATACGGATTTCGGAAACTTACGACATTGTCGACGATTAGACTTCTGTCTATCACAACGATTGACTGATGAAAGAAAGAAATAATTTAGTTTTAGTACAATTACAAAATTGCCGACTTTGACGTGGCTTAACACTGACACATGACAATGACAGCCACACGACAGCCAGGATTTTTAATCGACTCGACTTTGACGAACATCCGACGAAATGCCGACGAACCTCCGACGAGAAATGTTGCCATTTTGAAGCCAAATTCTATGAATGAGTTAAAAGATGTTAAACTTTACTCCCTACTTTACTCTTTGGTTCTGGCAGTATGTATTTGACCATGATCTGACCATGCGCTATGCGTTATTTTATTACATTACATGTGATTTGACCACACCAACGGGACGTAGGCTACTGCTACTACGATATCGTAGTACGTACCTATTGTATTCTCTTTGACTAGGTGCTACGATAAAAGATTGAGCTCTCTCTCTCTCTAATCGATAAAATATTAATCTCTTTCTTACCGATTTCAACATCAAATACTTATCAAAGACTGTATCAAAGTTTCAATTTCAGCATCCATTGATTCAAATGCAAAAATATGTAGGTAGATAATATGAAACAAAATGTTTGTATGTTTTATATAAAAATATGTGGTGCGTACGTATATATAACGACCTCTGTGGCACGGCAGGCTAAGGTCCGCCTACGACGCAGGAGGTTACGTAAAAATATATGCAGATCGTACCTACACACAATTGTCCTGAGGCGGAAATCGATCCCGCATCCACCGTATTATATGTAGGTAGGTAAATACCAACCTACTTTTATGCAGGTATTGCATGGCTTGCCTACGCATCAAAATTGTTGTTACATCTTGAAAAATAAATTTAACATAGGTAATCATTTTATGGTTTTTATTTGGATTAGAATAATGAAGCATATTTATCACATTGTTTGGCTTGATCAAGAATCCTTGAATTCGGTGAAGTTGGTTGAGGGAATCTGGGACTGGTTGTATACCACGTCTTATTGAATAGGGCAGGATCATGGTAAAACCAGCCGAACTGGAATCATAAAACAAATGATTCTTATAAGGATGTAGGTACCTTCGTATACTAAAACAAACTTCAATGCAAGTTGTGTACCACTAGGTAGTCCAAAGTATACTCCGATTAACATTCCAAGATATTCTGTATCAACGAAGAAATATATGCATAAAAACCTAACAATAACAGAAACCAACAATGTAACGGAAAGGCTCAATACCATTGAAAAGTAAAACACAAAGATGCACAACGCATAATCTCAACAGATGTGCGATAAATGTTTAAATAGGTAAAACTAGCACCTAAAGCATAAAGCTAAGAACCAACAAGCTTAGCTAAACACTCATCGGCACAACAAGTTTATAGGTATCGGGTTTTGCCGCTAGCATAAACAAGCATTCAAACATACCTACAGTACCTACATATGTAGATACTGTAGGTACCTAGATTAGTTACCGTAGTTCACCAAGAAGTCCCTCGTTATGGGATGAAACGTTGGTGTTCTTGCAACAAAGATAAGGTTCGTAGTTAAAGTAGGATAGTTTTAGGGAGGCCGCATACTCACGTTTTACGAATTGGTTTTCCGTATTTGGACATCGGAATGCATGATATCAATATAATAAACATTAACTGTCGCACATGTTCGCTTTTTTACGAACGGAATAGATTCCGTAATTACGTTTCGAATGCACGCCGCCGGCGCGTTCGCATAAACCACCTGGATAAAACCTAATGACGTCAGTCATGCGGAACGCAGCGCTCGCATACATTTTGTTGGTGCATGCCGGGCGGGGCGCTCCACGTTCGGTAATGCAATTGCTAATTAATCGTCGTCCTCCTTCGTCCGTAGTGCGTTCACCATACAATCCGTACTGACTGTAGGTATACATTCCGAATAAAGAAAAACTAAGGTTTGCGCTAGTCTCACGAAATTTCAAATGGAAATTCTGTATTAGAAAATCGAATACGGAAAATGTGTGTAACTATGCGGCCACCCTTAATAGTATAAAATACTGTGGGTAAAATATACCTCGACAGATGTTGAAGGAGGCTCCCTGTACATATCACATGGCCCAACAGGTTTGATGACACCTTTACGTTTCATCTTTAGAAAACGTTGCCACGATCCATATGAAAAACCATTTACTCTACTAAAATAACAGTCTATAACGCGTATTGTGTTGATGTCCAGTCTTTCAAACTGCAACAAAGAGATACAGATAATTAAACTTACGTTAATAGAACACATAATATAATATGTAACTACTCTCACTTGGTCTTCTGAACTAGACTAGGGATGTCCAATATCTGCACTGCAAACTCAAACGACACAAAACAACCCGTGACCACGACCGTCTTTAAATAAATAAAAAAGAATGTTCAATTTTAATTGAATAACCTAACCATGAAAATGGCTTGGTTATTAAATTCGATAAATACCTACCTGTGAATAGATCGTTTACCTACTGTATACTTCATAAAAAAAATACACATTAATGTTACATAAAATTAAAAGATGACGTTAGAGGGGGCAATAGTCAAAGTTGATGTATATGCTTGAATAAATAAATAATGCTTTAGGTATATAATTCACACAGTATTATAGATACCTATCCGATCTACATTATACAATTAAATTACTATATTATTATTTATTTATTTATAAGTACCTAAATGAACCGGTAGTTTTAAGAAGGGAATAAACGCCAAAAATTATGAATTTGACATTTTGATGAAAACGTCATCTCTAAAGGTAGACACATCTATTAGCTCTAAGAAGGGAACAATAACCGTTTTCGCTGCGGAGATATAAGCAGGTGAATGAAGGGAATAAAAACCTGGACTTATTCCTTTCTTCAAACTGACTTGAATACTTCCCTGTACGAGGTCACTCGTTCTTGCAGTGTGATAGAAACTTTGGAACAGTCAAACGACTTATTAGAAAGAAAGAGAACCGAATCTATACTCCGGAAGAGTATAACCTAATGATCTCCACTGCCAAAATTAGGGGGTTTAGAGTAACCAGCATCACTTCAGACGACATACTGGATTTCAAGAATTCATGGCCTAACTACTACAAGAAGACTTGTAAATCGATAAGTAAAGATGCAACATTCATGATCTCAAAATACAGACATTTGACTTACAGTTCAGATTCAAAGGGTTACTTACAAGCCGCCGAGTACATTGATGGGTTAGTAACACACACTTTCTTGCTCCAGAAAAGTCACGTGAGACCTGCGCTACCTACAGCTAAAGCCTACAGTGGTAAAATACCAATAAATAACAAAAAGATGGAAGACGTCCGCAAAATCATTGAATACATAGAGGAAGATAAGAAGGAGTTTTATTTACTTGAATATACTAACGTGGCCAACCACTTCTACTGAGACGACTGATGATGAATGAGACGGCTGAAAACGATGGACGATGATTACGCTATTTAATTTTTCCTTTAATTTCATTGTAATTTTCAATAAATAATACTTTATAAGATTTTTTTGGTTTCATTTTGATATTTTAATGCGTTAGTTTGAAGATCCCTTCTTCAAACTAACGCA
The DNA here is from genome assembly GCA_943735965.1 of Eupithecia abbreviata. Lineage (NCBI taxonomy): Eukaryota > Metazoa > Arthropoda > Insecta > Lepidoptera > Geometridae > Eupithecia > Eupithecia abbreviata. The sequence goes on from OX030976.1 coordinate 3,731,573, forward strand.
TTAAAATATCAAAATAATCCAAAACATTTAAACCATTTTATCTAACTACTAAGAACCTAGAGTAATAATATTTTATTGCTATAGTATTAGGAATACAGTCTACTTTGTTCCATCCATAGGTCAACCGTCAGAAAACAGTAACATGTAGAAGTTATACAGTTTTTTCGCTCTACTGAAAAGTTACGTCGGGTGATGTTATTCCCTTCTTAAAACTACCGGTTCAAATAGAAAAACGACTAGAATACCCGGAACAAATATCTGCAGATCGTACAAACATTTGTCCCGAGGTGGAAATCGAACCCGCAACTTAATGTGTCGCAAGTGGACCTTCGCTTACTGCGCCACAGAGGCACTCATCGAGAATCTTATAGGCAAAAAATTGTGCTGATATGTGAAGATCTTTGGCCGAAGACAACACAAAACTAACTCATTCATTACTGAATGGATCGCACTGAAGTTTTGTACACATAAAGATCTAGACCTGAAATAACATAGGTTCTTGTGATTATAGTGCGTAAGCTCACACTAAGAAATTAAGTAATATTAATTTTATTTTCTGGACCTATGCCTGATAGGCTACTTTTTATTCCAAGAAACGCGCGAAAAGCAGTGGGCAAAAGCTAGTAGCCATAAATTATTACGTTTTTCGGGAGAGTTGAATATTCTTCAACGGCTTTTAGAACCGCAATTGCATCTTGCTTGTTTACGGGATCATGATATTCAGGCCTCATTTTATCTTTGATGTAATTTTGTGGGCCATATAGAGCTAAACCGAAAAATTCCATGATCTGATCTGACACGCAGTGCTTTAGGCAATCCTAGTGCTTTAGATTCAATAATAACTTAGGTAGGGCTTTTATAACCTTCCAAATTAAAAAATGTACATTCAAAAATAAAATAATATCACATAATAAAATATACAATACCTAACCAAAGAGAATATAAAGTACAATAACTAGGTAGGTCTCTTTGTAATACAATCATCTCTTTCTAATAGCATTAAACGAGACTCTCTGGTTTAATTGGTCTGGTGTAATGAATGTCTCAAGAATCATCTATACAACATAAAATTTGACTGCATTAACGTAAGAGTACGGGTGAGCGGAGGTTGGTGGGGGGGTCAACGGAACAATATAATATTTTTTTAAGGTATTAGAATGCACGGCATTGCGTACGTAATGCTGCGTTCACACCGGCCAAACTAACGCCAACAAATGGGTCGGGGTGGCCATCGTTGATCCTATCTGGATAGCTTAGCGTACGCCAACGAGCGATCGTTGGTGTGTACAGATGCAGGCGATCCGAAGCGTGGCGGTCACATCAAACGATAAGAACCATTAGATCGAATTCTAGTGTGGACGGTCACTGAGGGTCAACGAATAAACGCTCAGTTAAAGTGAGATTTTACTTTTAACATTATACATCCATGACAAACTAGTTATCATGCTATCGGAGAAAATAGTTCCTTAGCCAGCTAAGGGTGAATGTTGAGTGCGCCGACTAAAAGTTACCTCCGCTTTCACCCGCCTTGCTAAGTTTTGTGCAACAGCCGCTAAATATTTTTTTGCGCCAGAGTGATGCGAAATAGGTGGGGCGCGCCTCAGCTACCGGACAGCTACTGGACTTCAGCATGTGCGGACGGAATGCGTGCGCTGTCCCATAATTTAACGCTTAATTTGGCTAAGAGTTAATTTGTTCGTATAGATACAAAGTGTTTTACAATTAAATAGGAAATAAATAGTGTTTCGGTAATGCTTTTTCCCAGATTCCTTCGCACACCTACGTTAAGGTTAATAATAAGTAAGTAGGTTTATGGGTAGAGATGTTTTCACTATTGGACGCACAATCGAAGGCCAACCAGCGCTAAATCTGAATATCCCTTTGAATATTACCTATGTATATATCCTTTGTTGCCGTTTTTGATAGGTGTGTACACAGCTTGCTCAAAAAGCTAAACTTTATGGTAGACTGCCATTCATCCTGGACGGAGGAAATCCCCCTTTCTGAGTTGTCTGACGCTGACGGATGTAGTTACGTTGCTTTAGACTTAAATTAGTTTAGTTGTCATTGTCACTATTGTCAGTATTCTCTTGCTGTTTGATTGGATATGGATTGGATCGAATTAATCCTAGGAATTAATTAATCTATGGATCGAATCGAACGAATCTGCTCAGAGTCTATTCCTCCTAATTTCTCCTTCTCTCTCTCTTTACTCTCTTGGTCATGTCCTCGTATCATCATCAACACAAAGTACTTTTCTACATAGGGGATCATCAATCACAAGACTGGGATAAAACTACTGTCGTATTGTAGTTTACTTGAATAATTATTTCTTTTCGTATTTCCGAATTTTCTCGGTGTTGACTACGTACGTTTTGCGGCTGCTGTTTTTCAAAATCATAGGAACTAGGTATTTATGTGTCTACGCTACGTGAACGTGACCGCTGTGCGCTGGGGCGGCGGTGCGAGATAACCTGGTGTAATTAGCTTAGCCATGGATATTTGCAGAATCTGTCTGGCAATAGATATCAAAGTCTACAACCTTGGTAACAATGAAGCAAAGTATTTTATTGAAAATATATTTATGCAGAATGGGTATAATCAGGTAAGTCCGTGACAAGCCATCATCAACTAGGATAATAACTATACTTCTTTCTGGCTTGGTTTCCGCAACTAGGCCACAGATGGGCCCTCTTTGCGTATCGGTTGGGGGCTGCTACTCTAACCACCCAAAGCCCTCCAGGAAAGCCAGCAGCACGCTGTCGCTGGCGTCCTCAGGTAGTTGAGTAGCTATGCTATCGCACTCTACGAGTACATGTGGAGCTGTATCCTCTGATTTCATGCCCAGAATTGGGCACTGTTCATGATACCGAAATTAAATAGGTGTTTGTTATGCATGCAGTGATCATATGGATTTGCTATAATTAATACCTTTCCGGAAAATCTTGGGTTTAAAGCTAGGTGGGATAACTATATTTTTGATAGCATTTTATTAGTTATTGCCAGTGGCGGCGTAGCGTAGGTTGGTACCCAGGGCGGTCAAGCAAACCTGCAAAAATAGTAATAATGGAGGCCTATGTTCAGCAGTAGATGTGTTCAGCATGGGCTGAAGATGATGATACAAAATAAATATTGGTGAACGGAGTGAGTTTAAAAACTGGGTGTGAGTAGTCATGCCACCCCAAGATGGCACCGGAGCTTGGTACCCGGGGTCGACCCACTCCCCCCAATGCCATTAGTGGTTTTATTACACTTGCCTAAATGTTGTTTTTTTTTTAAGGAGCTGCATGAAAACCATCACATCTGCTTTGAATGCATAGCTCTATTGGATAAGTCATACAAATTTATAAAAAGAGTTCTCAAAGCACAGGAAATCTTATATGACATGTTGAAAGAAAAAAAAGCAGTAAGTAGTGACAGTATCATAATACCCATGTTGATGGATTTATTAAAATTAAGTGTAAGTGAGGTATCAAAATAGTGGGGATTGGGTAAACCATTTTAATACCTAACACTAAATTTTATTGAAACTTGCAGATCACTCCTGAAAGTTTGAAAAAAATTGATAGAAGAGTGACTGGCTACATACTTGTAAAAGATTTCAAAAACATTGACTTCTTTTTTGAAGAAGAAGATAATATAAACATTAAAAATAATATACTGAAGAATAATCAATGTGAAGTAAAAATTAATAATGCTGAAGATCCAACAGAAAATCCAGAAAATGATGTAAATGCATTTGATACTTTCCATAATGATAATTTAGATACAAGTTCTGAATTAGATGTCAAAGATTTTATTAATAAAATTTCTACAGAGGAAAAGTTAGAAGTATCATTTGATAATTTTGAAGATGCTATAACCTATGAATTGGATATAACCAGTCTAGCTGATGAAGTTAAAGATGAGATTCTTGAAGAAAATATTAATAAAAAAGTAAAGAAAAAACAAGTAAACAAAGCATCAATAAACTCTATAGGAGAAAAAATTTTAGAATCTAGAATATTGAATAAAAAACCTAAAAAGAAACATTTAAATAAAAAAAAGAGACAATATAAGTATAGTATGCATTCTAATGAAAAGAATGAAGAATTATTTGAATATGATGGAACTGAAGACTTGAATGGACCACGGCAGCTTATGGCCCCTGATTACCCTGTCAAATGTGAACATGTAGGTATACTAGAAATTTTGATGGAAGTAATTTTAAATACTAGGTCAGTAAGATAAATCACTTAAAAATCTATTTAATTAGCAAATTTTTATTAGCTGACTGTTTAAATGTGATTTTGTCACCTTTTGCAAATAAGTCCTATCGTTCCAACCGACTGAAGTCGTACCTAGGTGTATTTCAACCTGTTACCATCATGTGACACCAGAGCAATACGTACATATTGTGCAATTTAACGATTGCATATCCTTTACTGTAATTTTTGCTTCTTAGATACTAATTTTCACATTACATACTTGTAGGAAATTGTGTCCATGGCAATGAGCGTGAACAAAAGGTCATTAGGGCACGCGGCAGCGTGTCCAAGCAAAGGAACGCGCCGAGTGTATCATTACACGAACCACTTGGTGCCACTTTTGACCCTTCTTTAACTCAAAACCTCTTTAACGTAAACACATAAAACTACGTCTGTTTAATTATATCCATAAGGACATGTAGAAGCCCAAATTTCATGAAGCTAGCTCAAACGGTTATAAAGATATGAAGGTCAAAAAGTCGTAAAAATTCACACTGACTGACTGACATATAAATAGTATCTAAATCTAACCTACTTCCAGATGACCTAGAATGATGAAATTTGGAATCCAGCTCGGTAATTGTGTGTAAGCAAGAAAATATGTAGGAAAAATCAAAAAATAAAAAAAGTCAAAAAATAAGTGATGTTAGCGACGACAACCTTATGTCAATGGAATAAGGTTTAAATTAAAAATCATCCACATTGCATAGAATAAGCAATAGTACTACCGATTGCGCCATAGAATACAGTGTAGTTTTTAGGGACCGGCCCGTATAATACCTACCTAGCTATGTACCTATGTCGAAGCATTGCATAGAATAAGCAATAGTAGGTACCTAGTTTTCTTTACAAAAAGTAATGATATCCCACCAAAAACATAAATGTAAAAAAGAAGAGCCAAGTTCAATACAAAAATTATGATTAGCTGTGAACTTCGCGGCAAAAAGAATGGATATCTGAATGAGTTCCAAGTCAAATCCATGTAGGTTAGATTTGACTTGGCCAGTTTTTATCACAATTAAAACGTTGAATAACTTTATGCTTATATACTTTTTTACTATATATGACTGATGTAATGAAAACTGGCCAAGTCAAATCTAACCTACATAGATTTGACTTGGAACTCATTCAGATATCCATTCTTTTTGCCGCGAAGTTTACAGCTAATCATCATTTTTGTATTGAACTTGGCTCTTCTTTTTTACATTTATGTTTTTGGTGGGATTTCATTTTATGTGTCATACTACATCCAACACTCATCACATCACATGAAACTAAATTAGACTCTAATTTTAACTAGAATTTTTAACTCGCTTCACTATTCCTTCACGCTATTGAAGCATTCCAATCCCATTTAAACTATTTAGAAATTTGAAGTTGGTTTATAGTTTTTTAAAACTTGTCTAATTATTTCCTATTAACATTTTCCTTAATGAATATTGTTCTTTATTTTCCAGTGCAGTTATGAAGTCCCCAATAGATTGGCACATTTCCGCCACTACCAATGGGAGCATCCAGACGAGAAGTATCCATATGGCAAAAAGACAGGCAAAATATATATCTGCAAGTACTGCGGTCATACATCCTATGTATGTTGATTACAAGTGGTGAAAATGAAATAAATTACTAATATTTATTTAACCATGATAAAAACACAATGGGTGGTGTAAGGCACTATGATGATATTAACACATTGAGTTGAGTACCTATGACGCACAGTGTGTAGTTCGAAGTCCAGCGTTGTTCCTAGCATTTAAGGGTAGTAAATGAGATCTAAATTTAATACTTGATAGTGACTAATAACTTCGCCACTCAATCCTATTTTCCGTTTATCATTGTCAGTTAAGTGGTAAGGGTAAGTGATTACAAATTGAAATTCATCAAACATTAATTTACTTCCACAGAAAAAACATAGACACATAGATCATGAGCAAACCCACGGCGATGTGCATAACTTCACCTGCCCCCAATGCCCGAAGACATTCGTGAACAGGGTGAGACTGCACAGTCACATCTACCGAACACATCCCGCTCAGATGCTGGAGTGTGACTACTGCGGGAAGAAGGTTAAGACCAGAGCAAGCATCATGATTCATATGAGAGTAAGTATGGTAATATCTTGAGACAAAGATCTTCGCATTTTGTTTCTCGATGGATACAAGCTGCAAATGGTCCAAACAAACAAAAATGGTTCAGTTTGTATGCTGACCGCATGCAGAGCGACATCGACAACTATCTGAGCAAAGTTGCGCGGGAAAGATATAAAATCATAGCAAATTTAGTAGAGAACAGGCTGTTTCCCCTGTGTTTAGCTTGTCGTACAACGGACATGTCACAGCGAAACTACTGCGGTTTCACAGCGGAGAATTCATTACGCTCTATATTATATACATTTGTATTTATGCAAATATTTTTTTATTTATTGTTTTTTCACTTTCCAGATACATACAGGAGAAAGGCCATTTAAATGTCCAATATGCGGAGCTGGCTTCGCTCATAGGGGCAACATCCGCCCACACATTCGCTCTAACCACAATGGATGAGATCAGTCGTCATTGAACATAAAACTACACTACTGTGGCAATTAAAGAAAAATATTTCTGTATTTCTGTTTGTAACTTTGTAACGAACTAAATGGAATATGCATATTTTTTAATATATAATCACATTATGTGCCGACGACCTCTGTGAACAGCATAGCGAGCGAAGGTCCGCATGAAAAGCAGGATTCAAGAGGATTGAGATCATCCATTATATCACCCCATACACGTCACGACCTCACGACAACAGACAAAGAGTCCTTGAGCCGCCTTCATTCATCGACTCCCTGCAACCGCTGGCTAGGTATACTGCCCTTGTAACGAAAAAGGGCACATCTAACATTTTTGTCAGATTTGAGTTAGATACATATTCGGAATCAGGAAAAAAAGGCGCATCTGCCTGAATTTAAAAGAAAAATCTATCCTCATTAAGCAAAGAGCTACAAAAAGCCTAAAAGGCACAAGTAACATCCAAATTCATATTTTTTAACTCAAAAAGGCACATATTACAATGATTAAGTTAAAAGAACACAAATGTATAGATATGGCTTTCACCTTATGTTATTATTTTTGTTTTGCTAAATAAAAAAGGCTTATTTAAAAGGTGTTACATTAAAAAGGCTGATTTGGCAGATATTCCTTTTATATCTAAAGTGAACATTACTATTAAAATCATTGTATTAAAAATAAAAGGCTCAAGTAACCAGTTAGGCCTATTTTGTGTAATATTATTATACGGAAGAGAGGTGGGGGTCAACGGTCAACTCCGGTCGGATCCTTCATGACGTCAGTAGTGCCGTTAGTGTAAAGTGGAACGCATGTTCGTTTTTGCCGGTAAGTCAAATTTATTTTAAAGCTTATTTGCGTGGCCATTTTAAATAGTTATCGATAGGAATACAGAGTCCAATTTTTATTTTGTGCTGCGCAGTTGTCTAACCACAGCACGATATGCTTCAAGTCTCAATTTTCTAAGAAAAACGCTCTGAAGCAACTGATTATATCCTCTTTTTTTCTTCCTGAGACACCTTCATGCCATACAGATGCAAAGGTTTTACCAGTCTCGTGCATCTTTTTATCTCCTATAGGAACAAAGCTGGTTGAACACGATGATTCTGGGACAAAACATCACAGTTTTGAATTCTTCCATACGAGGTAACATAATTACCTTTTCCAGATCAACCGCAAAATATATAGTTAACATACCAGGAAAAGATTGGGTAAAATCTTTCCTTTCGCGAAACAAACACCTGACACGACGACTTGGAACTTGTTCCACCTGAAAACATTTACAATTACGATGAAACTAATTTAAGTGACGTGTATAAATCCGAACACCTTTGGTCTACTTGGACTGAAAATGGACCCGCAAATACCCGTTATAACCGCACCAAAAGTGGATGGATGGATTCAGTGACATTTGAAGATTGGTTTATCAATCATCTTTTGATAGAACTTAAGAAAAAAGAAGGCAAGAAAGTAGTGATCGGCGATAACCTCGCTTCCCACATTAACAAAAGAGTGTTATCCGAATGTGAAAAACACAACATCAGCTTCATTTACCTCCCGCCAAATGCAACACATATCCTTCAGCCTTTAGATGTTGCATATTTCGACTTCTAAAGTGCAAATGGCGGCAGATATTACAAGACTGGAAAAACACCCAATTGGGAAAGAAATTGCCGAAAGATCAGTTTCCACGTCTGCTTAAAAAAACTTTGGACTCTTTGACTGAGACCAAGGCAAATCTAATATCGGGATTTAGAAAGACAGGCATCTTCCCTGTAAATAAAGAAGAACCGATAACGAGGTTGCCGAAACAAGATAGAATTGTTCATTCGGACCTTGATTGCAAGTAGTTTTATGGAAAAGTTAACACAATCAAGTGAAATATGCCCAGAAAAGAAAATTGTTAAGAGAAAACTCAATGTGCCACCCGGACAATCAATTTCTACGTCTAACATCGTCGATGCAGGTCCATCTGGCTTACAAGCTAAAACTAAAAAATCCAAGACGGTGACAAAAAAACGAAAAGGTATTAAATTATCTCAGACTGACTCTGAAGACGAACTACCTCTAGCCCAGTATCTTGATCAGCGCGCTAATACGCTACAGACTTTTGAGTCGAAGATGGAGGATTTGTCATGTCAGTTCGTGGCGATCGAGCATGAGAAGGCAACGGAAGAGCGAGACTCACCTTCACTGCTTATCGAAGAGGATTTGCTGAATCAAGAGAATTTACTCAACCTAGAGGATTTGCTAAATTCTCAAGAGATTACGCGGTCAGATCCTGAGCCCCTAAATCACGACGCAGAGGTTATTGACTTACAAAATTGCGACGGTAATCCTTCTCGTAGCGCTTGCACAGTTCAAGACACAGCAGTTGGCGATTACGTTCTGGTGGAGTGGAATCGTTGCACCATCAGGCCAGATTTTGTCAACTTGTGAAGAAGGAGCTCTTGTAAGTTGCATGAAGAAAGGCAAGACCTTCTGGCGCTGGCCAACAGTTAAAGATGAGCAACTGTACATATGGGGCCATATAATATGTAAGATAAAGGCTCCTAAATTTGAAAAAAAGGGTTGCTTTTCTGTCCCAGAATTGAATGACAAATAAGATTAATATTAGAGATTTAAAAGTCTATTATACCTAGTCAAAGGTTTATATAAGATAGAACTTGTTATCTACCTCATACAGTAAAAGAATTAAAGACTTGAATCTCAAATTAAGGCTGAAATTTAAAAGTTAAGATTACAATTAGAGTTTGGCTGGGTTGATCTCGTTATTATGATTAATAATGTTGATAATTTGGCTGAAAAAGCTTAGTTCTTAAAAGTTAAACGATATTGTTTTGTTTAAGAGCTTCACGAATAAAGAAAGTTGATTTATTGTTCGTTTTTTTATTATTTTATAGCATAAAACCTTCCTTAGATAGACCAGTCAAGTGCCTACGGGGGTCGCTTTATCCCATTAATCGATTTAAAGCCATTTTTTGCCACAGAAAAGTCGTGGGACAAAGTCACCTCTAAGAACAACATTGGCCCAAAATTTATATTTAAAAAAAATACTTGCGCAAGTATTTATTTCTAAATGCCCATGTAATCTTGTTTGTTATACGTCTGAGCTACTGATAAAAATAATAACAACCCATTAACTCAACTATAAAAAAAGCTATAAAGCTTTTAGTAAAAACTTGACCCGCGTTTACGGTATATAAAGTTTCAGGTACAATTTTATTATAAACTTAACATAGTCTATCATAGTTATTTGTTGTGATCTCAATTATTTTTGTGTGCCATATAACTATTTCACCTTGATTAATAATAATTACAACTGTGCGAGAAGGATGATTAGGTAATAATTAGTAAGTATGATGTGATCTCTTCAAATAAAAAAAAAATCTCCTGTTAGGTAGGTAGTTGAAATATTTTTCAATAATATAAAAATATGTAATTTTACCTCTTAAGTAAAATAATTTCCAAAATAAGCTGTTATGATATTACATAAGAAAGACACAACTGCGTAGAATGTGACCTTTTATTGTAATATATAAAACAGTATTACATTAAAAAGTCGCAATTGGCTAGTTGTGACTTTTTGATGTAAAATTGATACTTTAATTTAATTTTTTGTACTATGTTAAAAGGAAAAATCATGATTTTAAAAATAATGGGATAAGATAAATAAATAATAAAACTATGCTAAGGGAGATCTTATGTATATGCAACTAATTGCATTAACATATTTTATAAATTCATTATAAAAATAATATTATGTCAGAAAAACATCGAAAAACTTTAAACCCATTTATCTCGACTTTTACAATTTGTTAGTTGTGCCCTTCTTCGTTATAAGGGCAGTATACCTAAATAACTATAAGCCCACGTAGAAGAAATATCTCCTCGACTATGAAGCTGTGACTAGTCATTTTTTCTCTTGTTGTCGGCAACGCCGTACGCGTCCAATTTTTTTTTTCGTTTAAATCTTTATTAAAAAGATTATCTTATACTTATGTCAAACATAGGTACAATAACAAGGTTTTGTCTGATGGATAGAAGTAATCGACTGCAGAACTGTTTTGTAGCCAATCGGATAGGTAGTAATATGCTTAACATTTCCTTATGTAGATGCCGAAGTTTGTCTACGAAAGACAAAGGCTAAGCTAGTCTTACTATAAGTAAGTAGGTAAGTAATAATAAGTCAGCAAGAATATTAAAATCGTCTATGTAGATGTATTAATGTTGATGGCTGCGACAAAACAAAATACAAATTATATTATAGGTACCTAGTGCAACTTTTGTTTCCTTTCTTTAATAAAATATGTCAATGTCATCCGTCTGGTCAATCTTTGCCGGGCGCTCTTGTCACTGTTAAGTAATTTTTTTACTATTGCCATGCCGCCGCCGCGCCGCCGCGCCGCCGCCGCCGCCGCCGCCGCCCCGGTGCGGATCTTCTTGGTTCGTTTCGGATCCTTTGCCGGCCGTGTGACACTCTGCGGATCTTTTCGGAAAAAAATGACGAAACGGAATATGTATCATTATATGTTTTTATTATTTGTTATACACGCTCTATCTAGACATATTCATTAAGTATCAAAGATTTAATGAGCATAGTATAGTAGGTTAGCAAGATACAGTGAATTTTTTACCGTCGCTCGTCGCGTCATCGGCGTCGCGTCGTAGGTATTAGAATAAGTTGCTGAGAGAACTCCTCTAGGTATTTCAGGTAGGTATTTTTATTTTAGGTAAATGTTGTACCTACTACTAATGTAATGTATTAGCTAGCCTAAGATCCTATATTGTGGAACCTATTCATGCTTTATGGTGGTTCACTTCACGTTACGCGAGTTAAAAATGCCTTAGCTTTCTTGCCATTTTGACCAATTAATAATTTTTCGCGGCTCGCTCCACTCACCTCTTGTATTTTTTTCCCATGTTAATCAACCTCTCTATACGTTTATTCCTTGTTGAACCCAGTATCTTACTAATATTATAATAGTTTAACTAATATTATAATGTCTAACTACTATGATAACGTTTGTATGTATGGATGTTGTTAAGCTTTCACGCAAAAACTACAAAATGGATCGGGCTGAAATTTTGCATTCAGGTAGTTCCAGGCCCGGAATAAAACATAGGCTTCTTTTTATTCCATAGTTAGGTACCTACCATGGGATAGACATAACTTTAATAGGTATTGAATTTTGATTTGAATCTCTTGTGCAGTGTAACTTTTGATTATATATAATTAGTGTCAGTCAGAGGGGTGCGGAACTCTTTCTATATTAAGGCTTTTTGTAATTTTGCTATTTAATATAATAATTAATAACTAAACGGATCTTTTTGTCATATTTCAGTCGGACCATATTTGCGTTAGGTTCGGAGCTTTTTCACTTTGACTGCCGGCAACACTTTTCTATCTAGTTTTCCTTCACACTTTTCTTTCTTTCAATTTTTAGCTTACTTTTGTTTTGATGAGGCTGGCTGGTGAGCTGAGCAGTACCTATTGACATCAATCAAGCACATCTAGGGAAGCCCTAGAAAATGCAATTTGTTTGCTAGTCACCATTACTTACTTCCCTTAAAACTACATGCACAGTGGTAGTGTATTTCCATTCCACGAACGTAATCTAACAAAATCTATTTTGGTCTCAGGACTTACATTGTTATTTGTAAATAAGTAGCTGTCGCTATCATCAAAGCATGGACGTGGTAAGATTTTCAATTCTAACGATTTGTCTAGTCGCCTATGTATTCATCCTCTGTGTTTTGTGCTCTGTGTGAAATGACTGAAATGTCAATGTGATGTGATCTTAGGATGTGATGACATCCTAAAACTATTTCAGTAGGTACTAACATTCTATAATCCATACCTGCATGTTCTGTACTTAGAATAAAGACAACAGCTGTGTACATTATGACAAACCCACTGACTCAGTTGCTTTATAATTATACTACAATCTCATGACTTTGTTTTCAGCTTGGTGTAGAGTCAAAACGTGAAGTTCCACCAATGTTGAGAAAAATCTTAAATTATGATGTGCAGATCACAAAGAAATTTGTAGAGCTCTCAATCAGAATTACTGCATTAAGATCTTTGAAAAACCATTCCCGCTTCCTGGAGGTAACTTGTTGACTAATTCAACCTAAGATAAGTAGTGTACCTACACAACTTATTAATCAGTGATTATAATGATTCACTGATCATTATAGGTGTGACATTATATGATTTAAATGGTTTTACTCAAACTTATCAACTTTCATTCTATGTTTTCTTAGGTAACATGTCATGGTATAGTATGGTTGGCAGGATGGTTGACATTCATTTGGCTTTTCAATAATAAGGACCTGTATCAGCTACAAGTAAACCTCTTAATTGGTAAGTTGTAAATTGATTAATTGTAACCTTTGCATGACTCATCTCATCAATAATCATACTGACTTTGAGTAATTTATGATTGTTTTTTTCAGGCCTTATCCTGGATATAGTAGTAATAGCTGCGCTGAAAGCATTTGTCAGAAGACGTCGACCAATACCTATGAACAAGCTGATATCTATCAACCCAGACAAATACTCATTCCCTTCAGGGCATGCTAGCCGATCTGTTTTAATTGCATTTACTCTAATGTACCTTGATCCAGTTTCATTGTTATTCTATCCTCCACTTATGGCTTGGGTGATGGCAATTTGCATGTCAAGAGTATTAGCAGAGCGCCACTATATTTTGGATGTTGTATGTGGGGCAGGTCTAGGCATTCTTCAAGGTTTGTTTTTGTATGTGATTTGGATTTCTCAGAGTACCTCTGCTAGTATTCTGTCATCATTAGCTGATGAAAAGTTAGATGGAGGAGAATTTCACGTTTGAAGAGGCTGTGTTGTGTATAGAGAAAAAGTATAAACCATTATGTATGATAAAATAAATTATAATCTACCTGCTTACTAACTAAATGAACCATTGTTTTACTTTTTATTATAATATGCAGGGTGTGCTGCTCAGTCAACTCTACAGTTTGAAACAAGCCACCTAATTCTAATTTAATTTTTCTAATTAAAATTAAATTAATTTATAGTGTGCCCTGATGACCAGCAATCTCCAAAATGGTAAAACTAGCTTGTTGAAAAGTGGTCACAACCATGACTACCCTAGCCTACCTACTAGCCCAATGGCAGCTATTTGAAATTGTTTTTCACTATTGGTACAAAATGCTAGTTCTGTGTCTCGCCTGGCATTTGGTCTAGCAAGCCATCGTTTATTAATTTAACTATGTAAGGTTGGTACCTACCTACATACATGTACTACTTTTGTTGTAGAACGAAAAAAAAATCAAATAAATTAGGTAGGTCCCTAATTGATATTCACGCGGATCCGTGTTTGATTAGTCTTCATTTCCTACGTAAGACACTACACTTAATCATTTGATCAATTGTTGTTATGTCTTATAGAGCATAATTCGTGCAAAAATAAATAAGTAGGTAGGTTAGTACCTAGTGCTGTCTGTCTGGTTTAAGAAATCCCACCAAAAACATAAATGTAAAAAAGGAGAGCCAAGTTCAATACAAAAATTATGATAGGCTGTGGGCTTCGCGGCAAAAATAATGGATATCTGAATGAGTGCCAAGTCAAATCTATGTAGGTTAGATTTGACTAGGTATAGAAGGGTCAAAAGTGGCACCAAATGGTTCGTGTAATGATACCCTCGGCGCGTTACTTTGCTTGAACTTGGCTTGGACACGCTGCCGCGTGCCCTAATATTATAGCATTCTTAAATTGTGTAGCCAGCAAACGATCAAGATAACGAACACATGACCGTAGTTAGGCTCAAAAACGACTTTTACTAAAGCAACGAAATTTACCTACACTACCCACAAAATAGACATGATAGTGTCAAAATGTTTTAATGATTGCTCCATGATTGCTCATATTATAACAATAGGAACGGAGGTATTGAATTAGACTTTTGAATAACGTTATTTTTTTTCCACTCCACACGACGACTGACACTGGCAAAGTCGTAGCAAAAAGCTAGCGGCGCCATCAATAAAGAAGATGAAGTTCTAACAAGTTTAAGTTCGGACGGAGTTTTTTTTTATAAAACAAATATTTGCTAATATTTCTATTTTCTGTAGGGGTATATCAGGTAAAACAATAATGTAATTTACAGTGTTTTACACAATCTTCGTACCTATGCGACGTCCGCGTGATCGTGGTACGTATGTACTGCTTTTAGGTTCCAAAATGTGTCTACCAACTGTTGCAAATAAAATCTATACGTGGCATGAGTATTTCATATTGTATTAGCATTTCTCTTTCAGTGTTTTAAGAACCAAAGGTCCTTGATATGAGGAGACTCAAAGGTGCTGTAAAAGAAAATGCAAAACAAAGGCGTGAAAGGAAACATGATTTCGCAAAATCGCGTCAGCAGATCCATACAGTTGTTTTACCCACTTTAGCTGTTATATTCTTGTGTATATGCCTTTATGTGTACATGAAGACCAGGCCAAGCTATAAGGAGCACACGTAAATTTTAAGATTGAGTAGGTAGGTAGGAATATAACATTCATAATTTTTTGTGGTTTGTGAAATGAAATCTAGGCATCTTGCAATTTATCGATAAAATCAGGGCTCTCATTCCTCTAAATAAATTGCTACACAATAACAATGGTATCATCCCAGAATGATACATTTTGATATTTTACCTTTGATGAAAGAAACTACAGATGGAGGGAAGAGTGTCAAGTTTGAAACCAATTTATCAATCTCTCTATTCAAATAGCACACATATCTAGAGTTTCTTTCGTTTTCGTTAGCAGAATTTGACCCCATTTCTGAAGTAGTTAAAAGGTTGTGATTGGTTCATCAAAACAGAAGTCACATAAAGATGTCAGTCAGATAAAGATATTATTAGCTAATAAAACTTAAACTTGTTTTTGAAGGATATTATGTCTCTCCATAATCCTAATCTAAATTTGCCTGACCATGGGAATAAAACGGTTCCCTTTTTAACTTAACTAAAATGAGAAATTAAATGAACTTGGGAGTGTTTATAAGGCTGTTAGTGAACTTAATATTATTATAAATTTAAGTTGGAAAATTGTTTATACTTTGCAAGTACATATTTTGTAATTATACATTCCAGGCAGCTTACATATCAATAATTCCTTTGCATTGTGAATGTAAATTTCTTAATAATTCCGAATTATTTTCTATAATGCATTTATCAAATAATTTAAAGACTTTGGAAAAGTTATTTCTTGTTTCTTTTTATTAATTAGGTATAGATAATGTTGTTTTAGGAAGTAAGCATATGATCTTTGTTATACTGGTTATAATATAACACAGTAATAATATTATTACTTTTGGTCTTTTAATATAGTGTTAATGTGCTATAAAAAGGGTTTTCATTAACATTAGGTACCTTTATGTATAGAATGACAGGGGGTAAGATTTCATGGATGCATTTGCGTTACACATTAATAAAGCTCAGGAGCCCGCAGTGAATGTGTTAAGGCATATATGATGAAAATGAACAACACCAAAAATACTGCCATTTAGTACCTAGGTAGGTACTTATAAAAACATTTTATTCTTTGTATAATAAGTATCCATCCTACTTACATTCTAATAAGTGGATACCTATTAATTTTTTGAACAATAAACCAAACAACATCTACATTATTATTTACGTACCATTTAGTAACAAAAATTGAAAGACACATCGAATATTTTTCAATTCTAATAACTCCTAACATACATAACAATATGTATAATAACTTGGTTTAACCAAGTCTACTACTCACTCTACTACCGTCTACTATCACAGTCTTGCCTAAAAATATAAATAAGTAACTATATAAGTACCTTTAGTAGATAATACAATCATATACCTATGTATAGAAAAACATAATGAAATAGAAAACAACCAAAGCTACCTTCAATACTAGTACAGTCAGCGTCAAATTGATATAAGCGTCTAGACTAGAAAAATGCTTTTATGTTTTTCAGATCATTTTGACTACAAAATGATCTGAAAAACATAAAAGCATTTTGATATGCGCAGTTTGAATCATCATTATTGTTGTAAGCAGCCAAGGTGTTCAAAATATCTTACTACTCATTGTTTCATATTTATATGAGCAGTCAGTGTGTCCAAAATAATATAAGCAAACCAAGCTCTCAAAGGTAGTATGCAAACAAATAATTGCTAAGATGATTTTGAACACCTTGGGTGCTTACAACAATATGACGATTCAAACTGCATATCAAAATGCTTTTATGTATTTCAGATCATTTTGACTGCTCTAGACACTCATATCAATTTGACGCTGACTGTACTACTGTTTTATATGCATTTGAAATATGTATTTTGAGATCAATCCAATAAAAATCAATCGAAATATCGTCTTTAAGTACCTACGTTACGAACTACTCAATAATTCAATACGTTACATTGATTGTTGTTACATTATTTGTGTAAGTATATACTTATGCATAAAGTGTTCAAGATCATCTAAACTCTGGAATATACACCTCGTAGATATTGGAATATCAAGCCACAAACATCATAAATATTTGATTAAGTACTGTTATGCACAGTTAGTTTCTGCCGGTACTGGTTGACCATCCAGCCTACGGCCCAGGCCGATGCCAGCAGCATGAACAGCCCACTGATGAAGTAGTACTGGCTCTGGATTGGCATTTCCAAAGTTTGTATGAGCACTAGGGTCAGGATCGCTTGGAGCCCTGTGCCCACGAGCGTGTTAACTCCGAAGATAAGTCCGAAACAGCTCTCGTCGCTTAGCTGGCTGGCGATTTTCGCACTGGAAAAAGATTTTTTAACATAGTGTTAGCCTGGGACCTTCTGGAACGCATGGAGGAAGTTCTTAGAAAAAGGGTTCATTTTATTTTACAGGGGATAATGGCAGCTGTAAGGCGTTTATTAGAGGAGACCTACTTGGGCCCAGCAGTGAACTGTTGTTTGGTATAAGTAATAATATTTATTTCTAAGTTAAGTGTGCAATAATATTTTCTCTATCCATCTATACTGTACGTCTTAGGCCGATTTTAATAAGTTTAATTAACATCGACCAAAACAATCGTTGCAAAAACCGGGTATTTAAATTTAAATAAGCTCAAATATGTACCCTCTATAATGCCGCTGCCTTACCAGCGCCCGTAGCAGCGGTCAGGCCTAGCTACATAAATAGGTCACTATTTATGTAGCTAGGCGCTGGTAAGGCAGCGGCATATAGAGGTTACATAATAAAGTGGCGCATAACAAGCTCAGAGGTCACTCACCTAGCCAGAGTGATGGTATAATGAAACAGCATGCCCATAACGATATACCCGGCGTAAGAAACAAACACGTTGGGTACATAGGCCCCCACGAACACAGCTAGGCCTTGGACCGCTGCTACAGGCGCTGGTAAGGCCGACCGGGTGCTTAGAGAGGCGAGGAATGCGCCTCCTGCGCCGAGTAGAGTCTGCACCGCCTCCACAGCACCATTGTATGCCACCTGTAACCAACAAATAAATCATAAGCATACCAAATAATAACCGGTTGACAGCAAATAAATGATTTTATTTAGAATAATATTTTTTTGTTCTCTCTTTAAGCGTTTGAAACACTATTTTTTTTTCATAAAAGT